>JAUNZO010000866.1:0-600000 GCA_031894775.1 Chloris gayana | reverse complement strand
GAGATGAAAGGATTAAGATCTATTTTATCTTGTCTTGCAAACTTGATTGCAATAGTGATAGGTTGCAAACACCAAGGCTAATGAACTGAACGTGAGCTAAAATACTGAAAGTAAGGACCCACCCTTTAATGTTGTTTTTCGCAAAGGAGTAAACCCTACAGCCAAAAAGCCTTTGCATACTAGGCGTCGGCCTTAGCGTGCCATGTTGACGGGTCGGTCTTGCTGAGTATTAGAATACTCGGGGTTTGTTCGTTATCTTTCGGGGAACGAGTCGTACTATCACGACTTGTATGGCAGCTTCCCCGAAGAGGAGCAATGTCCGGAGGGAGGTTCCCTTCGGTGGGAACGTATCCCCACGCCGTGAAGATGAGAGAACCGTGATGTACGAAGGGCTCGGTGCATCATGTCGATCGTTTTAAGTCTTTTGGGTTGTAAATAGGACAAGCTTCCGCTGAATACTCGTAGGTTGTTAAATTTCAATAATGTTATATTTTTCCGCTGCACGAATGTTTGTATTTTGAAAACTTGGTTGTATTATACCATGATGTATATATTCGGCTTGTATGAAATGATGTTTCTGTTGTAACTCGCTTCGTCGAGTGTCCCTCTGTACCGATTCCTGGGTGTTCCGGAGGAGATGTCACACAAGCAAGGTTGGAAGATGAAGTTCCAGCCAAGAAGATTGCTAAGGCGAAGTCGAAGACTCGATGCGATTGTTTCCAAGACTATTCAGACTTGATAAGTCGAGGCCCCTCCAAGGTCACCCATATAGGGGCTGACTTGGGGGACAAATAGGAAAGCACGCTCATTTCTTTTCTTCTAGGAAAATAGGGATATCTTTACATGGCAGCCTTCCGACATGCCGGGTGTTCCTAGGGAGAAGATTGAGCACGCACCGCTAGTGCGTCCCGATGCGAGCCGATTAAGCGAAGCTCCGGAGGTTTGCTCAAGACCGCAAGGAGGCCATTAAGAAGGAGTTAACTAGGTTGTTAGCAGCTAAGTTCATTAGGGAGGTGTATCGTCTAGATTGGCTTGCCAATCCAGTCCTTGTACCAAAAAAGAATACTAAAGAGTTAAGAATGTGTGTCGATTATACTGATCTCAACAAAGCTTGCCCCAAAAACCCTTTCGCGCTGCCTCGGATTGACCAAGTTGTTGATTCGACCGGCTGGCTGCGAGCGTCTTTGTTTCGTCGATGCTTATTCAGGGTACCATCAAATCCGTCCGAAAGTTGAGGATCAAATAAAGACCCCGTTAATCACCCCCTTTGGAGCATACTGCTATAAAACAATGCCATTTGGATTAAAAAATGTCGAGCTACGTATCGGTGCGGCATACAACGATGTCCGGACTCGCAATTGGGAAGGAACGTTGAGGCTTATGTTGATGATATAGTGGTGAAATCTCGAAAACCGAGGATCTTCTCTCGACCTTCGATAATCTGCGGAGTTTTTCCATGAAGCTTAATCCTGGAAAGTGCGTGTTTGTAACACTCCTAAGAAATAAATGTGCATGTCATATCATTGAGCATCATGCTGCATTTTCAAGTCGGTTGGTTGTGTGCAAAATGTGCATGTTAAAATAAGTCTTTAATTTAATTTAAGTTGCTTCGAGTTAAAAAGAGTGCAAATTTAATAAATTAATGTGTTAAAAACTTTTCCGGGTCAAGCATGTGATAACATGAATTTTGATCATTTTTCCAAATTTTTATCACTTTGGGAAGTAGCCAAATTAATTTAGTTAAATTTCAAAAACAAGTTTAAAGTTTGAATTTTTATTTCAAAAACTATTTGGAATCTGAACTTCGGCCCAAAAGGAAAAATGTTTGAAATATGTTTGTGGACACCCCGAGTTTTGTCGAATTTTTCTGAGCAATGGAAATGTCTTTTTCAATTAAACCGAAGCCGTAGGGGTTTTTGTAAAATGACCGCGTCGAGCCCACGGGCCGTCTCTTCTTCCTCTCTCTCTCTCGGCGCCGCTCGGCACCGCTCGCTCGGGAGTTTCTCCCGGCCGCGTGCCTCGCCCTCCTGCGGCCACCCAGCTGCTTGCTTGGCTCGCTCCTAAACCGGATAAAGCCCGGGAGGTATCTCTCTCTCTCTCTCTCTCTCTCTCACTCTCTCTCTCTCTCTCTCGGTTGGCTCAAGCCACCACCACCGCCGCGCACCCTGCTCCACGTTGCCCGGCCAACTCGAGCCGTCCCCACTCGAGCCGTCACCACCCACCGTTCCGCAAGGGTCCCCTGCACCTTCCCATGGCCACGGCTCGCACCAAGCCGACTTGAAGCCCGAGATTGAGGCCGTTTCCTCCTTGGGCCGTCGCCACGGTTGACCACCACCGCGCCTCCAAATTCTTCCCGGCCGGTGAGCCGTTTCACCCGATTCTTGATCCCCGTCGTGCGCAAGACCGTCCTCTACCCCCGGTCGACTCACCTTCGAATTTCCCTCGCCGGTCCAATTGGATTTCATCATTTTTCACGAGCTCCTAGTACCGCCTCCTCTGCGCTCCATGGTGAGCACCGGTTGCCGGCCATCTCCAACGTCAACCGACCTCGTGCCGCTCTTGCCCATCATTGGTAGATGCTCACCCCAAGTTGTCCCCAATTTTTGTGCACTATGGTGAGCTCGGCGCCTCGCCGGAGCTAACCATAAGCCACGGCTAGCGGCGAGCACGGTTCCGGCCATCCGCCGATGCCGGCAACCTCACCATCGTCCTTACCGTGTCATGGGGAACGTGATTTTGTTTTCGCGGCAAGCTTTGGCCGCACTCTTGTGACATCCCCTCCGGGATACCCGGGAATCGGCACATGGGGACACTCGACGAAGCGAGTTACAATAGTTCATCATTTCATACAAGCCGAATATATACATCATGGTATAATACAACCATGTTTTTGAAATACAAACATCGTACAGTGGAAGCATAAACATTATTGAAGTTTAAACACTACGAGTCTTACAGCGGCACTTAGTCTTTGTACAACAAAATACTACTAAACGTTTATCGTGATGTACCGAGCCCGGCGTACACCACGGTCCTTCTCCTTCACGGCGTCGGGATACGTTCCCATTGGAGGGAACCTCCCTCGGGACACTGCTCCTCTTCCGGAAAGCTACCATACAAGTCGTGGAAGTACGGCTCATGTCCCGAAAGATAACGATCAAACCCCGAGTATTCTAATACTCGGCAAGATCGACTCAGTCAACGAGCACGCTAAGGTCGGCGCCTAGTATGCAAGGCTTTCTGGTCGTGGAGTTGACTCACTTGCAAAAACAGCCCTAGTAGTGGATCCTTACTTTCAATGTTTTAGCTCAACATTAAGTTCATTAGAAACCAAGATTTGCAGTCTACAACTATTGCAATCAAGTTTGAACAAGAGATAAGATTAGTCCAACATTTCTTTCATCTCTCATCCTCATCTTCCATGTTGATTAACTACGATGTGACGAGCTAAACAAGCGGTACTCATTACTGCGAGGGACAGACGATTCAAATCGATTTTATACCAGCTGGCAAAACCCGACTACACGACGTATACGCACCACACTAGTCGTATACGACAAATTTTCCCGCTAGCACCTGGCGGAAGACTAGCCGTTTCCAAACTCCCCGGGAATATGGCGCCTCCACGACTTCCTCCGTGGCCGACCCATTTCCCTCCCGTGAGACTCGCCCTCTCACTAACATCCAGCAAAAGAGAGTTGGCTACGCTACATCTCCGGGGCGGTAGGGTACATCAGCTTGCTGGGCCCATGACACCAGCATGTAGTACGGTACGTTCAAACTTGTTTAACTAAGCCGACAACGGTACGGTCCTTGACGGACACGAGACGGGGCTACCACCTTGCAAGACCTCATCTCCGTCTTGCCCTTTCTCCTACGGGGCCCGTCCGGTCTCAACTTCATTAACACTCTTCGTTACATGACAACACATCAAGTACTTAAAGCCTCCATGCTTTAAGATCATCTAAAACATCTACCGTTGCGACTATGAATTAAGCCTAGCTTGTATTGAGCTACCTGTACCCGTATAGTATAAACAAACGGAAACCTATCTCATGCATCTAGGGTGTCAATCATTCCCTAACACCTAATGCACAAACATAACTTAACTAATGTGATAAAATAAAATATTTAAAAACATAGGTGAGATGCACCGAAGCTTGCCTTGATTCGAGTTGGGGTTAGCTTCCTCGGTGTGTGGGTCGACTTCGAGATTCTCGTCTCCTGTCTCGGCCTCGGACGGAACCTCGGATCACGTCGGGACCTAGGTCGACCAACAATGCGCCGCGAATCACAACCATGCGTGAATGAATGTATATGACATGATGTGCAAAGATTTTATTAATCATGTTCATTAATTAACAATTAATAATTAATTAATGATATGCAATAATACATAAAGTAGTAAATTAAGATCACATGAAATGACGGTGTTTAAGTTTAATTTTGGAAAACATTTTTCATAAACACTTTCGTCTGCAGATATCTCCTTAATTTAAATAAATTATTTTCTTAAATTAAATATTTAATTAGCATAAAATAATAACTTCTATTAATCAAAGAATGTAGTTAATTAATAGTTATGAAATTAAAATACTCAAAATAGATATTTTATTTCATAAATAGATAGAGAATATTTTTCTGAGTCTAACAAAATTGGTTTCACATTTTTCCAATTTTTATTTAATTTTCTACGAATTTCCAAAAATTTGAAAAGCTTCGTGCCACACGCGAGGCCACGGGGTTGGGCCACACGGGATCCGCACGTGGCCACACGCGATCAAGCGCGTGTGGCCCACGGTGTGGTGCCACCATGGCGACCAGGAACGGCGGCGCGGCCACCGGCGATGGCCGGAGTTGGCCTACGGTGCTCCAAAGCTCACCGCAGAACCACCTAAATGCTCTACACGAGATGGCGACCACACGGGTGATGATGAGCTCGCATGAGCTTGACCGGAGACGTGCCGGTGGCGAGGTGCGGCAACGGCGGAGCTCCGTCATGGGTGAAGTTCGTCGTGGCTGCCCAAAAATTAGGGAAAAATAGGCTACAAGTTCCTACGGATCATGAGAAACAACGACACGGTGTCGCAGATTACTTGGAGATGACCGAAAAGTGGACCTCACCGTGGAGATGCGGACGGCGGCGGACCGGATGTGGAGAAGACGGTGATTTGCACGGTGACCTGCAGAAACAGAGAGGGTGCTGAGCGGCCGGAAACTAGGGTAACAAGTTGCGCACACGTAGAGATGAAGCAATTGCTTGATCGCTCACCGGAGCGAGAGAATTTCGAGCCGCGGCATTGGTTGCCCAGCGGTGAGCTTCACGGGGAACGACCCGATTCTTCCGTTGCGGAGCGGCTTGGGATGATTGAAGACTTGGAGAAGCTTCACAGGGTCGTTGCGGAGCTGGTGGTGGCGTTGGCTCGGGTGGGGGTGGCCGGAGCAACTTGTCGGCGTGAAGAACGAGAGGGCGGCAATGGCGGTGGAAAAGAAAAAGAAAGGAGAGAGAGATAGAGTTGCGGCTCGGGGGCTTTATCCGACCGGGAGGCGGTGAAGCGAGCGAGCAGCTGCGTGGGGATGCGTAGACGCGCGGCCGGAGGCGACACTGGCGGCGGGCGGCGCTGAGCGGGCACGCGAGAGAGGAGAGGCTGGCGCACGGGCCCCGGCTCGGCGTTTTTGCAAAAACACCCTCTAGCTTTCGCTTAATTAAGAAACTAGCTTGCCGAGCTCCGAAAATTCTACAAAAATTCAGGGTGGCGAATGAAATTATTTCAAACACTTTTCCTTTTAAGTCCAAGTTCAAATTCCAAATAATTTTCGGATTAAAAATTCATGTTTAAATTAAAAAGAGAGGCCTTAATTATTTCTTGTAAATATTTTTACACAGCAAAATAATTTCAGAGAAGATTCATAATTCTTTTATTATTATGCTTTATCAGTAGAAAATGTTAAACCCATTATTTACGTTTATTTAAATTCTTTTTAAGAATTTAATTTAACTTAGGTTAATTTGATATTTCCTGTGCATTTCTTAGCACAAAATTAAATATTTTACAAATGTAACATGATGACATGATCATGAATGACATGAAATGCCAGTTTCTTATTTAGGGTTGTTACAGCCCTCCCCCTTATAGGAATCTCGCCTCGAGATTCACGATCGAAGCGACTAGACGATGGTACTAAAGAATTCGGGGTAATTGGATCGGAGAAACTCTTCTTGTTCCCAAGTAGCTTCAGCTTCGAGTGATTGCTCCACCGAATCTTGTAAAACTTGATGGTTCGATGTCGAGAACTATAATCGGAGGTTCGTCATAGGTCAAGTCTCGTTGCAACTCGTTCCACATCGATCTGTCGGTATATCCACCGGTGGTTTCAAACACTTCCACAGGTTGAGACACGTGGAATATATTGTGGATTCCCGATAAATGTGCTCGGCAATTCCAAACGATATGCCACGGCTCCACATCTTTCTTGGATTGGAAAAGGTCCGATGTACCGTGGTGCTAACTTGCCCTTGATTCCAAACCGTTGAACACCTTTGGTAGGGGATACTCGGAGATAGACTTGGTCTCCAACCTTGAATACCAACTCTCGACGTCCTTTATCGGCATAGCCGATCCGTCAAGATTTAGCCCTCTTGAGGTTCTGTTGAATGAGACGTACTTGTTCCTCTCGCATCTTTTACCGGGTCAGGTCCGAAGATTACTCTTTCTCCACTTTCGGACCAATTCAAAGGTGTGCGACGACTACGTCCATACGAGCCTGGAATGGTGACATTCCAGCACTTTCTTGATAGCTGTTGTTGTATGAGAACTCGCCAGCGGTAAACATTTCTCCCAATCTTTGCCATACGTCAAGACACATGCTCGAAACCTATCCTCGAGATACTGATTGATCCTTTCGTCCGTCCATCCGTTTGAGGATGATAAGTCGAGCTTCGTATCGATCTTGTTCCCAATGATTCATGTAATTGCTCCCAAAATCTGGAGACAAACTACGTTCCTCGATCGGAGATAATGGTCTTCGGCACTCCATGCAGACAGAGAATGAGAGCGTTGTACAGCTCTGCATATCTCTCGGCGGTGTACCGAGTATGTACCGGTATGAAGTGAGCTGACTTAGTCAATCTGTCTACAATAACCCGGATGGAATCATGTTTTCGTGGGCTTAACGGTAACCCAACGATGAAATCCATGCTGATGTCCTCCCACTTCCATTCAGGAATACTCAAGGGTTGCAATGGACCCGCTTGCTTCAAGTGCTCTGCTTTGACTCGTCGACGGACATCGCACTTATTAACATACTTGGCTATTTCCCGCTTCATGCGTGTCCTCCAAAATCTTTGCTTCAGATCTTGATACATCTTGTTGGTTCCAGGATGAATTGAATACCTAGATGTATGGGCTTCATCCATTATCTTCTTGCGAAGTTCCGGGTTCTTAGGCACTACTAGGCGATTCTTGAACCAAATAACTCCTTCATCATCTTCTCGTGAAACATTTAACTTCACCTTTCTTGAGTCGTCTTCTAATATGTTCCATACCGACACTTTTTCGTTGAGCTGCTACCACTTCTTGACGAGTGGTAGGGATAAGAGCCAAATTGTTCAATGCTCCATACGGAAGAATTCGAAGATTAGGCTCGTCACTTTCCTGTGGAGGTGCTTGGATTAAGAGTTGAGCCGTGAGATTATTGCAATAAACCTTGCAACTCAAAGCATCGGCTACTACGTTTGCCTTGCCCGGGTGATAGTGAATCTCAATCTCATAATCCTTTACTAACTCTAGCCATCTTTGTTGACTCATATTCATATCCGCTTGGGTGAAGATGTACTTGAGACTCTTGTGGTCGGTGTATAAATGTACCAAATTTTCCAAGAGATAGTGCCTCCAGCTCTTCAATGCAAGAACTACTCGCTGCTAGTTCCGGATCATGCGTGGGATAGTGTTCCTCATGACGCCTAAGTTGTCGAGAGGCATAGACAATCACTCGACCTTCCTGCATTAGAACACATCCGAGTCCCGTTCCCATGCATCACAAGTACACATCGAAAGACTTCGTCAAATCTGGCTGAGCGAGTACCGGTGCTGTTGTTAACAACTTCTTTAATGTCCGGAAAGCCTCCTCACAATCCTTCCTCCATTCATACTTCTTATCCTTTTCCAACAGTCTGGTCATTGGCTTGGGAATCTTCGAGAAGTTTGGAATAAATCTTCTGTAGTAACCAGCCAGTCCTAAGAAACTCCCGATTTGTGAGACCGACTTCGGTGGCTTCCAATCCAACACTTCTTGAACTTTGCTTGGGTCCACGACCACTCCTTCGGCTGATATCACGTGCCCTAGGAACGGCACTTCCTTTAACCAAAATTCACACTTGCTAAACTTAGCATATAGCCGATGATCCCTTAGATGTTGCAACACGATCCTTAAATGATTGGCATGTTCCTCTTCTGACTTGGAATAGATCAAGATGTCGTCAATGAATACCACGACAAACTTATCCAGCTCCGGCATGAATACTGAGTTCATGAGGTACATGAAGTGTGCTTGGTGCATTAGTCAATCCAAAAGACATCACCAGGTATTCATAAGGTCCGTATCTCGGTGGAAAATGCGGTTTTCGGTATATCTTCAGCTCGGATCTTAATCCGATGATAGTCCGAGCGAAGATCTATTTTAGAGAAGACCTTGGCTCCCATCAATTGATCAAACAAGATGTCAATCCTCGGAAGAGGGTACTTGTTCTTGATGGTAACTGAATTCAAAGGCTTATAATCCCTTGTCCTTTTTCTTCACGAACAAGGCTAGGCATCCCCATGGTGACGAACTTGGGCGAATATATCCCTTGTCCAATAGTTCCTTTAATTTCACCTTTAACTCTGCTAGCTCATTCGGTGGCATCCGATACGGCCTTCTTGATATTGGTGATGTTCCAGTCTGTAGCTATATCTTAAACTCTACCTCTCGGTCCGGCGGTAGTCCCGTAAGTCGTCCGGAAAGATATCCGGTACTCACAGACTATTGGTATATCCTCTAGACTTTTACTTATAACCTTATTAACCATTGGCAAAATAGTCCGGGAAGAGTTAAAAGTAAGCAATCTCGACCATGAACAGGAGAGTTCGGATATACGGCTCGAGATGCTATATCCAGATCTGCCTTATGGAAATTCATCCATTGCATGCCAATAATTGCATCCAACCCTTGCCCATCCAATATGATTAATGAAGTGGAATAAATCTTGCTACCCAATTTTAATGGCATATTGGCAGCTGCTTCATTTGTAAGGATTTTACCCCAGGTGTTGAAATAAGATGTGCACATAGCAACTTGGATGGCATGATGCGATGCTTTGCAACATATGACTTGTCGATGAAATTATACGTGGCTCCCGAATCAAATAAAACCATAGCAGGATGATCAACGATAGAAAACATACCCGCTAAGATTTGTCCTCCTTCTGATAATTCCTCATCCGTGGTAAAGTTTGCACGGCCAGTTTTCACTTGTGTATTCTTGGCCTGCGTCCTTGGCTGATTTTGCGGTTGTCCTTGAAGTCGGGGTGCATAAGGAGATTTCGAGGATATGGACAACTGCGGTAGAAATGTCCTGGACGTCCACAATTGAAACATGGCCGTCCATTCTGCTTTGGTGCTGAATTCACCGGTCGAGGGTTCGGACCATTCTGCTGCTGATAAGGCGGACGATATTGATTTGACCGCTGCTGTTGAAATTGTTGTGGCTGCTGAGGCTGCCGATAGTAATTTGGACGAGAGGGCATATGCTGGTATCGCTGACCTGATGGTGCGGTGTAGACCAGCTCGTACTTTGACGGTCCGCCACTTCCTTGTCTAGTGGCCGGCCTCTTCTTGCTCTTCTCCGCTTGATGAAGGCGGATAGAATCTTCCAACGAGATAGCATCACTCACAAAGTCATTGAAGCTATCTGTCTTGCTCAAGCACAAGACGTGACTGCAGCTTGGTACTCAGCCCTTCCTTGAATAGATTCTTTTTCTTGGCATCGGTGTCCACATGTTCGGGAGCATATTGAGCAAGATGGTTGAATACCTTAGAGTAGGTATGCACGGTCATGTCGCCTTGCTTCGATGATAGGAACTCCTTCCTCTTCCGGTTCATCAATAGTTCCGGAATGTGGTGCTCCCTGAAGGCTTTGGTAAACTCGGCCCAAGAAATTCGATGTCCTTGAGGGAACATCGCCTTGTAGTTGGCCCACCATGCTCCAGCAAACCCTTGTAGTGGCTGGCAAGCAAAGAGTGTCTTCGGTGATCGGTGCATGGGAATAATTCCAGCTTTGACTCGATGGTGCGGAGCCAATGATCGGCTTCCAATAGTTCACCCGCATCTAAAAGACCGGTGGGCGAACCGATAAGAAATCCGAGAAAGTCACCCTTTCTTCCCGAGCATTCCGTCCTTGGTGAGCTCCCTGCGGAGCGGTGTTCCGGACTAGCTGATCCAATAATTCTCGTTGCTCCGCGCGAGAATCCAACACAGCTGCGATGGCCCGTGCCAATGTTGGGGGTGGTGGTGGTGTTCCCGCCCTCGTTGAGAACTTTCCGGCTCATCACGTCTCCTTGTTCCAACCATTCTGTCCAAGAAAAATTTACGTTAGACATCTCAATTCCAACATAATTATGGAAGGAACAGGTATACATGGATGAGAAATTTCCAAAATAACTTTTATGCAACAACGAGTCTTTATTATAGCAACCACCAAATCCATAAGCACATACTCATACATCCAATTTACAACGATCCTTGTTGTGACACTCGTGCATGGTTACCCCACGCTCGTTATTTAACTACTACCTATATTGCATACTAGCCTCCTCACTCGTTACTAGTTACTATTCTATTCTTCTTCGCAAATCCCGTACGTCACTTCCGGCTCTTCGAGCTTCCGGTCTCGGATTCTCGCATCCTCCGATCGTGGAATCTCCGTGAAGTCTATGACCGAGCCCACATCCATTATTTCTTCAGGATCCTCCTCTTCTTCTTCGATTCATCCGCTACGGGGTTCTCCTGCACTTCTGGTTCATTCTCAAGAGGTTGCTGTCCAATTTCTGCATTCAATAGTGCATTGTGTGCTTGGAGTAAATCTTGCTCTAACCGATGGATCGGGCGTTTGCGGTTGCCGGTTGTTGATCCTTGAATTGAATCTGCTCCTCCTTATTTAACAACTGCGCCTCTCTAATTTCTAACAGCTCCTCCTTTTCCTGCAGTTTTCTCTCCAACTTCGCTATACGAACATCCTCCCTTCGTCCTCTCACGTCACCGCTGACGTTACTTGTGCTGTCCATCTCTGTGGAGAATGAAGCATATCAAACAAAGATAGAAACCAATCCAAGTATTTCAGCAAACTCTTTTATACTACACTAACAACTGCATAGATATATGTGACATCCCCTCCGGGATACCCGGGACTCGGTACAGGGGGACACTCGACGCAGCGAGTTACAACAGTTCATCATCTCATACAAGCCGGAATATATACATCCCGGTATAATACAACCAGGTTTTCGAAATACAAACATTGTACAGCGGAAGCATAATACATTAATGAAGTTTAACAACCTACGAGTCTTGCAGCGGAAACTTGTACTTTATACAACAAAAATACTACGAAGCGTCATCGTGATGTACTAAGCCCGTTATACATCACGATCTTCCTCGCTCGGGCGTCGGAATTCGTTCCCATCGTAGGGAAACACCCTCGAGCACTGCTCCTCCTCCGAACAGCTACCGCAACAGTCGTGAAAGAACGACGCTTGCCCCGAAATTATAACGAGCAAACCCCGAGTATTCTAATACTCGGCAAGACCGACCCGTCAACATGGCACGCTAAGGCCGACGCCTAGTATGCAAAGGCTTTCCGGTCGTGGAGTTGACTCACTTGCTAAAACAGCTCTAATGGTTGATCCTTACTTTCAAGTTTTAGCTCGAGTTAAGTTCAATAGAGAACAAGGGTTTGCAGTCTACAACTACTGCAATCAAGTTTTCAAGAAAAGGTCATTTGCGACCAACAATTCATTCATCTCTCATCCTCATCTTCCAGCTTGATTACTACGATGTGACGAGCTAAACAAGCGGTCCTCATTACTGCGAGGGACAGCGATTCGAATCGATTTTGTACCAGCTGGCAAAACCCGACTACACGACGTATACGCATCACACCGATCGTATACGACAACCTTTCCCGCTAGCACTCGACAGACAGACTAGCCATTTCCAACTCCCCGGGAGTATGGCGAAGCCACGACTTCCCTCGTGGTCAACCCATCTCCCTCCCGTGAGACTATCCTCTCACTGACAGCCGGCAAAAGAGAGCCGGCTACGCTACATCTCTCGGGGCGATAGGGTACATCAGCTTGCTCGGGCCCATGATACCAGCATGTAGCACGGTACGTTCAAACTTGTTCAACTAAGCCGACAACGGTACGGTCCTTGACCGACACGGACGGGGCTACCACCTTGCAAGACCTCAACCGTCTTGCCCTTTCTCCTACGGGGCCCGTCCGGTCTCAACTTCATTAACACTCTCATCATCTTTAGTGTCAACACAAACTCTTAAAGCCTCCATGCTTTAAGTGCCCTAACCATCTACCGTTGCGACTATGAATTAAGCTTAGCCTCTATTGAGCTACCTGTACCAAGTATAAAGAGAACACACGGAAACCTACCATAATGCATCTAGGGTTTCAACCAAACCCTAACACCTAATGCACAAGCATAACTCGTACTATGTGATAAATTAAAATAATTAAAAACATAGGTAGGATGCACCGGGCTTGCCTTGAGTTTGTTCGAAGTTAGTCTCTTCGGCGGTCGGGTCGACTTCGAGATCCCCGCTCCGACTCGCCTCGGGTGGAACCTCGATTACTTCGAACCTAGTCGACCAGCGAGTGCATCGCGAATCACAACATGCATGTATGAATGCCCATGATGAAAGTATGCAAGAATGCATTAATCATTGTAATCAATGGGTAGGTTAAAGATAAGTATGCTCATTAAGTATTAATTAACATTTAATTATGCCGATTAATAATTGTTTAATTAAGATTATTATTAATTAACTCTGTTTTCCTTAATTACTTAACTAAGGTCACTAATTACTTAAGTTTAATAATTAACACTTTAATCCGAGTTATTTACCAATAAGTAAATAATTACCTTAAGTAATTAAAGATTAATACATTGGGATCATTTAAATAATAATACACTTTAAGTTTAATTTTGGGAAAAATAAATTTTATTATTAATTTCGTCTGCAGATATCTCCTTCATTAAATAAAATTGTTTTTCATAATTAAACATTTTATTTACATAAAATAATAGTTTCTCTTTATTAAAGAAAGAGGATTAATTACAAATTATAGATAAATTTATTCAAAATAATTATTTTATTTCACAAATGGATAGATTTCATTTTTCCGAGTCTAACAAAGTTGGTTTGGTATTTTTCTGAATTTTATTGAATTTTCTACGAATTTTGGAAATTTAAATTCCATTCGGGCCACCCGGAGGGCCACGGGGTTGGCCGCACGAAATCCGCTCGTGGCCACACGCGATCCGGCGCGTGTGGCCCGCGGTGTGGCGCCACCGCGGCGATCCAAGAACGGCGGCGCGGCCACCGGCGATGGCCGGAGTTGTCCCGAAGCTCGCCGCGAGGCTACCTAAACCATCTACTCGTCGTGGCGAACCTAGTGGTGGGGACGTGCCCACATGAGCTTGCCCGGAGACGCGCCGGCGGCGAGATGCGAGCACGGCGGAGCTCCGGCCAAGTCGCGAGCTCACCACGAGCCCCAAATTTGGGGAAATCTCACCGGCATGATCTATAGAGCATGCGCAAGCTCGCCGTGGACTCAAAAGAACATGAGCAAGTCTCGAGAAGGATGCTCACCGTGGATGGCGGAGACGGCGGCGACCGGACCTCGGGAAGAACCGTGATTGCTCGGTCTTCCGTGGAGCAAAAGCAAGGATTACTCCCTCGGAACCGAGAGAAGTAAGGTGCGCACCCATGCGAAAAGAAAGGAAAACAACCGGCTCACCAAAGCTCGTCGATTTTGGAGGTACGGCGAAAGACCACGGCCGGTGCTCGGAGAAGAAGATGGCTTGATTGGCGAGGGCTTCGGCAGCTGGTGTGAGTTGATGGTCACGGAGGGTTGGAGTGTGCTCCTGCGAACCTTTTGGTAGTGTTGGTTTGAGGAGTGGTCTGCCGGAGCGGCCCGGCGGCGGTGCTCCGGTCGCGGCCGTGGTGGCGGTGAGGTCCGGGAGAGAATGGCAAAGAGGGAGAAGTGAAACGGGGTCGGGAGGGGTTTATCCTCGCCGGGAGGCGGTGCGGCCAGCAGCCGAGCAGCTGCGCAAGCAGCTGCGTGGCGGGAGGCGTGGCAGCCCCGGCCGGAGGCGGTTCGGCCGCGGCGGCGCCGAGGCGTGGGAGAGAGAGAGAAAGAAGAGAGGTCGACGGAGGGGCTGCGATCATTTTGCATAAAACCCCCGGGCTTCGTTTAATTAAAAAGCAACCTTCCGCAGCTCTAAAAATTCCGCAAAAATTCATGGGTGTAACCGAGAAGATTTTAGGCATATTTCCTATTAAGTCCCAGTAGAATTTCCAAATCAATTTCGGATTAAAAATTCATAGTTAAATTAAATAAAGAGACTTTGTTTATTTTCTCGCAATTATTTTTACATGACAAAATATTTTCAGTAAATTTTCATAAATCTTAATTTGTGATATTTGAACCATAGAAAATGTTAAACTTGAATTTTCCCTTTCATTTCATCTCTCCTTATCATTTCCTTTATTCTTTAGTTAATTTGATATGTTTATGCTTATGATTATTATCACATGCATGATGATCTCACAAATAAAATATGATGACATGCTCATGAATGCCATGAAATGCATTGTATTACTGTGGGTTGTTACAATATATTATACACTACCCCATCTTTTCTTACATTATTTTATTTGTACACAATCGACCCAACTTTTCGTACACTACCACATGTCCAACATCTCGCTACTACCCTATACTACGATCCGACCTACGTCGGCAAAATAGGCCTACCATCCTACTCCTTGTCCGGCTATCCTACATCAGCACTAAGCTAACATTGGCTAAGATGGCGGCGCGTGGCTGTCGGCGTCCGACTCGGCGTCCTCCTCCGGTGGGGTCGGTGGTGCCTCGTAGTGCACACCGGAGATCTCCTCGGCGTCGTCGGGTGGACCTCGCGCGCGTGGTCGTGCAACGGCGCGTGGTGCGCCTCGGCCGATCCGTCGTACAACTCCTCAAGCTGGTTCATCCGGTTCTCGACCTCAATCGGGGTCTCCACAGGCGTGGTTACGCCTGTGCTCGTCACTCCTGCCAACTCGCCACGTGTGCCTCGTCCGCGTCGCGAGCGGCGTCACGCTGGGCGGTAACCGTGACCAGCTGCTCATCCAAAGCTGTGGACATCCCGTGAAACCCGTCACCGTCCTCGGTAACCTCCACTAGCTGCTCCTCCAGCTCGGCGATGCCGGCGTGAGACCACCGGATCTCCTGGCGAGTCCACTCGAAAGCGGTTCTTCCAAGCGCCAATCTGTCCGCCTCGACTCTGCGTCCGCGCCTCCAAGTGGTGGATCCTATGCTCCAGCTCGGTGACACGTGCAGCCCGTGCGTCCTCCTCCTCCCGAACATGCTTCCTAACGTGAGTCATTGGCATCTGCAGGGAACCCGTTTAAACCGGTTAAACACTTCTTCCCATAGAAAGGAAAACGAAAGAACAACCTACTAAAGTACTACAAGACTAGCTAAATCTAATCCCAGCATTTTATTATAGCACTCAATATGACATGATGCATGTTCGGCGGACTAACTATACGTACTATTGTATATAAAACTACAACGAATAGTTAGCACTACCCAAAATCGAACGTTGAACAGTTAGTAAAAATCTAACTATTCTACATCCTTATAGGGCTTCGTATCGCCTCGTACTCTAAACGTACTAAACGTGTTATGTTTTGAAAACAAGCTTGTAACAATGTACTTGTTGCCCCTGAACCGCTTCGATACCAGCTGTGACATCCCTCCGGGATACCCGGGAATCGGCACGGGGGACACTCGACGAAGCGAGTTACAACAGTTCATCATTTCATACGAGTTTTTGAAATACAAACATCGTATAGCGGAAGCATAAACATTATTGAAGTTTAAACACTACGAGTCTTACAGGGGCACTTAGTCTTTGTACAACAAAATACTACTAAACGTTTATCGTGATGTGCTTGAGCTCGGCGTACACCACGATCCTTCTCCTTCACGGCGTCGGGATACGTTCCCATTGGAGGGAACCTCCCTCGGGACACTCGCTCCTCTTCCGGAAAGCTAACGTACAAGTCGTGGAAGTACGGCTCATGTCCCGAAAGATAACGAACAAACCCCGAGTATTCTAATACTCAGCAAGATCGACCCATCGACAGGCACGCTAAGGCCGACGCCTAGTATGCAAGGCATTCCGGTCGTGGAGTTGACTCATTTGCAAAAACAGCCCTAGTAGTGGATCCTTACTTTCAATGTTTTAGCTCAACATTAAGTTCGAGTAGAAACCAAGATTTGCAGTCTACAACTATTGCAATCAAGTTTCAAGAAGAGATAAGATTTGTCGTATACTTGCCTTATGGGTATACAAATGATAAAGGAATGTATGCGCAGAGACACGAGTAACAAATCAATGAAGATTGAGGTGATGGAGATAGCGGACAGATCGGTTCCCGACCGGTCCGGAATGACAGAGGATTGTATATACCGGTATGGAGATCGGACGGATACCAATACCGGTGTATGATGACTTGAGAAGCAAGTTAAGGAATAATTCGTAGTCCGTTAGGACTACGAATCAGCAAAGAAAGCTAGAGATAGAGTTCCCGTATATGTAATCCGTGTAATCGACTAGGACTTCGCATGTAACCCTAGCTCCCCGGATATATAAGGCGGAGCGGGGACCCCCAAAAACTCTCCGAGATCTTGCAATTTAGCAAATTGCTAAAGGCAATACATAACATACGGGACGTAGGGTATTACTCTCAATTCGAGGGGCCCGAACCTGTCTAAAATCTTGTGTTCCTGTGTGTTCCGTGTTGCACCATCGAATTCCACGCTCGTGAGGGACCGGGTAGTACTAGTGCCGAGTTTAAGACTCGACATTTGGCGTGCCGAGTAGGGGTCCCGGCGAGTTTTTAGCGAGTTCGATGGCCTCTTCGTTCGTCGTCGACTTCGAGCCCGGCTTCAAGATCCGCTTCGGGTCCCTTGACTTTGAAGCCGACTCGGCGGAAAACAGCTTTTGATTAATCCGACCCGTTGTCGGGCCGCAGCTTCCGAAGCACGATCACCTGCCACGGTTGGCACCCTAGGCTCGGAACTTGGTGGATCCGACGCAGCTTTAGCGCGAACAATCGGACCGCTCGCATCCCGGATTGGAGCCCAATCCGTAAAGATAAGCCACTCTTGTGAGTTCGTTGATGACTTCGAGGAAGAACATCCGGTCTTCTTCCAAGTGTTCATGACAGGACCGATTATTCGCCAACTTACTCCCGAGGAAGCTGCTGAAGAAGAAGCAAGGTCGGCGAGAGAAGAATCCGATCGTCGTCGCCATGAAGCGGAAGAAGCAAATAGAGATGAACAACCTCCACAACCTTCGGCTGCAAATCCGCGCGCAAATGCTGCTGGTCACACCGGAGGAAGCATTCCCGCGACTACTCCTCCGACCACGGGCCCATTGCCGGACCGGTCCGGAGACCCGGAAGAAACGTCCCCAGGATATAACAGCCGACGTGGGTGTCGCGGTGGAAGGCGACATCGTTCTTCAAGCCGGGCATTGGATTTGAGCTCCATGGAAGTGGAATTAAATGGCGCTCGGGTCTTCACGTCGCCGATTCATAACATTGTGGGAGTGAAACAAATCCTTGAGACGATACCGGAAGAAGTCTTCAATGCAACACCGGGGTTGCAACACGCTCCGAATTTGGTAGATGCGGCTGCTCTCCAACCAAATCAACTCGTCCATGAGAGGTCGGAATCTTCAAGCCGCTCACGTTCTCGCTCGGAGTGGACTACAAGAGCTCGATCCGAAGGAGCTTCTTACGGAGGACGGCTTGGACCTCGACACACCCCGATCGCGGATGCACATGAATGAGCTCCGGACCAAGATTTGCGTGTACCGCTTAATGGCAACCAGGACGCTCGTAATGTCCTCATCGATCGCCGTGCAGAGAGAACGGAAGAACGTCGGAGACATGAAGAAGATGAGAGACG
The DNA here is from genome assembly GCA_031894775.1 of Chloris gayana. Lineage (NCBI taxonomy): Eukaryota > Viridiplantae > Streptophyta > Magnoliopsida > Poales > Poaceae > Chloris > Chloris gayana. The sequence continues at coordinate 581,687 of JAUNZO010000866.1, read as the reverse complement.
TCGCACCGGTCATGCGGATGATCGTCCGCGGGACCCTGCCCCGCCTCGCCCGCACGTGACTAACTCGCCTCGGCGTGGACCGGCCGCTTCGGCGTCGCTCCCCGGTGGAAATCCTCCGCGCAATGACCGGCGAGGGCAAGGTAGTCGACATGCTCATCGGGATGACCGGCCGAGACGAGATAATCGCCGTGATACCGGGGGTCGAAGAGAACGCGACGACGAGAGACGGGGAGCCTCGACATGACAATAATGATCGCTAGGTGACGCCTCCGCCCCCCCTTTGCGGACCGCACAACCGGCTAACAATGATCGTCGGGATGGACCAGGAGATAGATATCAAGATGATCGTTATTATGACTACTCCGATGATGATAGAGATCGCAACTACCGGCATTACCCTCGTCGACGATCCCCTTCACCGGTCCGGACCGGTCCGGAAGATGACGAGTACTCCGTGATTCCCGCTTTCACGCGAGATTTGTGCATTTGCAAATACCCCGGGGATTTAAACCCGGGGCCATTGATAAGTATGATGGTAAAGCACCTCCTGTTGAGTGGCTACGCATGTATACCACCGCTATCCGGTCAGCGAGGAGGAGATACATTTGTGCTAGCTAATTACCTCCCTATGTGCATGGAGTAGGTCTGGATGGTTATGGTTGCAGTCCCTACCCGAGGAATCTATTTCTTCTTGGGGCGACCTCACCAAAAAGTTCGTAGAGAATTTCCAAGCGACTTGTGAGAAGCCAGGGAATTACTTCGACCTCAATAGGTCGAAGCGAAGCCCGACAAACCTCTTACAGATTTCATCGGGCGTTTACGCAACAAGAAAGCCTTAATCCCCAATGTTCCCGATCAGCAGGTAATTACGGCGTTTGAAGTCGGCGTCCGTAGTGAAGCCTTAGTTCACAAGATTGGAAGGCGCAACCAAAACCTCACCATGACGGCGTCGGAGTGCTTCAAGATAGCAGATGATTATGCTACTCGAGAATCAAACGTGGTCAATTTGCGCGGGAACAAAGGGAAGGAGCCGAAGCATGACCAAGGCAGCCGGTCTCGATCCAAGAACAACAACAAGCGCAAGGCCGATCACCTTGTTGCGGTTGTCGACCGATCTCATGGAGGAGACCGGCCGGCACCTCCTAAGAGAGGTCCAAGAGAACGATTGTCGTTCAAAAGACTTCTAGAAGGCCCTTGCATGATTCATAATGGAAATCATAAAGCCAAGGAGTGCTTCCTGTTAAGGCCATTCGCTCGGTTCGCCTTAAAGGTTGCGCCCGATCCGCTCATCGGAACCGAGAGAGATGACAAGGACAAGGACAAAGAGCACGATGACAATGGGGATGATGAAGGTTTTCAAGAATCGGCTCGAGAGGTGAACATGATTTTTGGAGGTCCGGACGCTTACGAATCGAAGAGAAAGCAAAAGTTGGCGTTTCGAGAGGTTAATGCCGTCGCTCTCGCTACACCCGAGTACTTACGGTGGTCCGAGGTGCCCATTACTTTCAGCAGAGCCGATCATCCCGAGGTATTGCCAAAAGCTGGTAAATATCCACTCATCTTGGCCCCCATAGTTCACAAGGTGCGATTGAAGAGGACCTTCATTGATGGAGGGAGTTGCTTGGATATCTTGTTCGCCAAAACTCGCCGCAGCTTGGCCTCTCCGTAGCTGATTTGGAGCGCAGCGTCTCACCGTTTCATGGTATAATACCCGGGCGGAATAGCTATCCTTTAGGGCAGATTTCTCTCGCCATTGATCTTCGGGACGAAGGCGAACTACGGGAGGGAGAATATTATCTTCCAGGTAGCTGATATTGATTCAGCGTATCATGCAATACTTGGAAGGCCGGGTTTGGCAAAGTTTATGGCCATCCCGAATTACCAGTACTTGATGCTCGAAGATGCCAGGACCAAATGGAGTTTTGTCGTTTCGAGGTGACAGCAAGATCGCTTACGCTTGTGAAGTACATAGCACCGAGTTGGCCTCTCGGGCCAACTCGGAGGATGAACGCCGAGAAATCGGAGAAGCAGCTAAGGCTCTAGAAGTCCGGGCAAGGCTGGAGGATGAAGTTCCGGTCAAGAAGGTCGCAAAGGAGAAATTGAAGGTCGTTGCGGTGGTTTCCAAGACTATTCGAGCTTGATGAGTCGGACCCCTCTAAGGTCACCCATATAGGGGCTGACTTGGGGGATAAATAGGAAAGCGCGCTCATTCTTTGCATGGCAGCCTTCGACATGCCGGGTGTTCCTAGGGAGAAGATTGAGCACGCACTCGTTGGTACGTCCCGATGCGAAGCCGGTTAAACGAAGCTCCGAAGATTTGCTCAAGACCGCAAGGAAGCTATTAAGAAGGAAGTAACTAGGCTATTAGCAGCTATGTTTATTAGGGAGGTGTATCATCCAGATTGGCTTGCCAATCCGGTTCTTGTACCAAAAAGAATACTAAAGAATTGAGAATGTGTGTCGATTATACTGATCTCAACAAAGCTTGCCCCAAAGACCCTTTCGCGCTGCCTCGAATTGACCAAGTTGTTGATTCGATCGCTGGCTGCGAGCGTCGTTGTTTTCTTGATGCTTACTCAGGATACCATCAAATACCGCTAAGAGTTGAAGATCAAATAAAGACCGCATTTATCACCCCCTTTGGAGCATACTCGCTATACGACTACGCCTTTTGGATTAAAGAATGCTCGAAGCTGCATATCGGCGTGGTATACAACGTTGCTTGGATTCGCGATTGGAAAGGAACGCGAAGCTTACGTTGATGATATAGTGGTAAAATCTCGAAAACCGAGGATCTTCTCTCGACCTGGCAGAGACCTTCGATAATCTGCGGAATTTTTCCATGAAGCTCAACCCCGGAAAATGTGTATTTGGAGTTTGCTCTGGGAAATTACTCGGGTTACCTAGTGTCATGGCGAGGCATTGAAGCCAACCCGAAAAAATCCGGACGATAATCGACATGAAACCTCCGAGTTGCTTGAAGGATGTTCGAAGTTGACGGGTAGTATGGCGGCTCTTAGCCGTTTCATTTCAAGACTGGGGGTTCGTGGACTTCCGTTTTCCAAGTTGCTTAAGAAGCAAGATAAGTTTGAGTGGATCGATGAGGCGCAGGCTGCGCTTGGTCAACTCGAAGGAATACCTCAGCAATCCTCCGGTATTAGTACCTCCGCGAGCATTCGGTTTTATATTTCAGCAACAACCCATGTGGTGAGTACAGTTTTGGCGGTCGATCGGAAGGAAGAAGGACATCTACAGTTGGTGCAGCATCCGGTATATTTTGTAAGTGAAGTTCTTACTGAATCTCGGATACGATATCTTCGATTACAAAAATTGATATATGCAGTAGTGATAACTTCTCGAAAGTTGAAACATTATTTCCAAGCGCACCCCATTGAAGTTAAGACTAGGTTTGCTATTGGAGATATTGTGCGGAATCGAGAGGCGGTGGGTCGGGTTGCTAAGTAGGCTATAGAACTTGGTCAATACGAGATTACGTTTTCTTCGCGGACCGCTATTAAGGGACAGGCTTTAGCCGATTTTATAACAGAATGGTTAGAGACACAAGTCCCACAGGGGATTCAAATGTTGGAATATTGGGAGATGTTCTTTGATGGGTCCCTGCAGCTTTCAGGTGCGGGGGCTGGGGTTGTACTACTCACCCCATAGAAGGAACCACTCGGATATGTATTACAAATGCATTTCAAAGCTTCAAATAGTATCTGCGGAGTATGAAGCTCGCTTCATGGACTTCGAGTAGCTATTTCGTTAGGAGTCGGACGGTTGGATATATATGGTGATCCAATGTTGGTGATAAGTCAAATCAATAAAGTATGGGATGCTCATGATGATTATATGATCGCTTATCGACGGGAGGTTTGAAAACTTGAAGACAAATTTGATGGTTTGCGATTTTCTCATATACTCGCGCGGAAATAATTCTGCTGCGGATGAGTTAGCCGGATTGGGATCTTCGAGACAGGCAGTTCCACCCGGTGTTTTTCTTCAAGTATTGGATAAGCCATCCATAAAGATGGAGCGCAAGGTTACTATTTCGAAGATTGCGGATGAAGCGGCTTTGAAGGATCGGGTGGAGAAGGCGGTCTTGAAAGACCGATCTGAAGGAGCGGCCCTACCGAGATAAAACAGATGAGCGAAATCGATGCCGACAATATTCGGCCACTTGATGTTATGATTATTGATTCTGATTGGCGTACTCCGTACCTTGATTATCTTCGATCCGGTAAAACTCCGGAAGATAAAGTGGAGAAGCAAAGACTGGAGGTTCGAGCACGAAGTTATTTGATTTTCGAAGGAGAGTTATATAGGCGTGGAGTTAATATTCGATGAAATGTTTATCCGTTTCGATGGCATTCAATTGTTAGAAGACGTGCACAAGGGAATTTGTGGAAATCATGCTTCTTCAAAGACTCTAGTTGGGAAGGTATTTAGACAAGGATTCTACTGGCCTACAGCGGCGGATGATGCGCATAGAGTGGTCAAGAGTTGTCGGGGATGTCAATTCTTCGCCGGAGAGCCTCATGCTCCAGCTCACGAGTTGCAATTAATTCCAATGACTTGGCCTTTTTCTACTTGGGGGCCGGATATAGTTGGTCCTTTCAAAAGGGCGCCGGGAGGATTCACGCATATTTTTGTGGCAGTAGATAAGTTCTCTAAATGGATTGAGGCTGAAGTCTGTTACTAGTACGATAACGGCCGGAGCGATCAAGTTTACGCAAAACATATTTGTGCGCTTTGGAGTCCCGCACGGTATCATTACTGATAATGGGCCTCGGTTTACTTCAGAATTCTTCAAGGATTATGTTGAAAGTTTGGGAATCAAGATACAATATGCGTCGGTGTCACATCCGCAAAGCAATGGACAGGTGGAACGAGCTAATGGAATGATTTTGACCGGTCTTAAACCTAGAATTTTTGACCGTTTGCAGCCGTATGCAGGAAAGTGGGTTAAGGCATTGCCCTGGGTGCTTTGGGGACTGCGCACTAATGTTAGTAGGGCTACGGGGCAATCTCCTTTCTCTTTGGTGTATGGATCCGAAGCCATGCTACCTACGAAGTGAATATGGTGTCAGCTCGGGTACAATACTATGATGAAGAAAAATTTGAAGATCAGCGCCAAGTTGAATTGATTGCTGCGGAAGAATTGAGGGATCGAGGCCTTGATTCAAGCTGCAAAGTATCATCGAGGATTGCGTCGTTATCATGATCGCAATGTCCGAACACGGGAATTCCAGGTAGGAGACTTGGTTCTTCGGAAAATTCAGTCCAACAAGAACAGGCATAAGTTGTCACCGATGCTGGGAAGGACCTTTTCCGGTTAAATCGGTCTCCGGACCGAGGGCTTATAGGCTTATGACCTTAGAAGAAGAAGAAATTCCAAATTCTTGGAACATTGAACAACTTCGTCGTTTTTATACTTAAAAGTACTTCTTGTAAATTTTTCCTTTTCATATTATGATAAAGTGATTCTGTCTAATGAGAATGTGTTTGCTTTTCGTGTCTCAATATTTTAATTTTGAATTAAATTATCGAGCCAGGGGGCTGTCGTGTTAAGACCGATCCGCGATATTGTGCTATTCCTGAATAATAAGACCAGTTGTATAGTCGGTGGGCTGCTGTGATATCCCCTCCGGGACACCCGGGAATCGGTACAGAGGGACACTCGACGAAGCGAGTTACAACAGAAACATCATCTCATACAAGCCGGAATATATACATCACGGTATAATACAACCAGGTTCTCAAAATACAAACATTCGTGCAGCGGAAGACATAACATTATTGAAGTTTAACAACCTACGAGTATTCAGCGGAAGCTTGTCCTATATACAACCCAAAAGACTTAAAACGATCAACGTGATGCACTCGAGCCCTTCGTACATCACGGTCCTCTCTCTTCACGGCGTGGGGATACGTTCCCACCGAAGGGAACCTCCTTCCGGACATTGCTCCTCTTCGGGGAAGCTGCCGTACAAGTCGTGGTAGTACGACTCGTTCCCCGAAAGGTAATGAACAAACCCCGAGTATTCTAATACTCAGCAAAGATCGACCCGTCAACATGGCACGCTAAGGCCGACGCCTAGTATGCAAAGGCTTTTTGGCTGTGGGGTTTACTCCTTTGCGAAAAACAGCACTAAAAGTTGGATCCTTACTTTCAATATTTTAGCTCATGTTAAGTTCATTAACCTTGGTGTTTGCAACCTATCACTATTGCAATCAAGCTTGCAAAACAAGATAAACTAGATCATTGAACCTTTCATCTCTCATCTGCATCTTCCATAAAATTTACTACGATGTGACGAGCTAAACAAGCGGTACTCATTACTGCGAGGGACAGCGATTCGAATCGATTTTATACCAGCTAGCAAAACCCGACTACACGACGTATACGCATCACACCGATCGTATACGACAACCTTTCCCGCTAGCACCGACGGAAGACTAGCCATTTCCATCTCCCCGGAAGTATGGGGACGCCACGACTTCCCTCGTGGTCGACCCATCTCCCTCCCGTGAGACTATCCTCTCACTAACGACCGATAAAGAGAGCCGGCTACGCTACATCTCCGGGGCGATAGGGTACATCACCTTGCTCGGGCCCATGATACCAGCATGTAATGCGGTACGTTCAAACTTGTTCAACTAAACCGACAACGGTACGGTCCTTGACCGACACGAGACGAGGCTACTCGTACCGAGTATAGAATAAACAAACGGAAACCTACCATAATGCAACAAGGGTGTCAATCATTCCCTAACACCAAATGCACAAACATAACTGTACTATGTGATAAAGTAAAATATTTAAAAACATAGGTAGGATGCACCGGGGCTTGCCTTGATACGGTTCGGAGTTAGCTTCCTCGGCGCGTGGATCGACCTCGAGATTCCCGTCCCACGACTCGACCTCTGGTGGAACCTCGATCACTTCGAACCTAGGTCGGCCAACAATGCGTTGCAAATCACAATCATGTATGCATGAATGATCATGATGAAATTATGCAAGGTTGCATTAGTTAAGTCCAATAATTAATAATTAATAATTAATGCTTCATCACCTTGGTTAATTAATAAATTACGAATAAGCATGTTCATTAAGCAATAATTAACAATTAATTATGCTGATTAATAAATGTTTAATCAAGGTCATTAAGTATTAATTAGTCCTGTTCCTTAATTAATTACTCAATTTCCTTAATTACTTAGGTTTAATAATTAATAAATTATCCTCGTTTATTAAGCAATAATTAAATCATTACTTTAAAGGACATGTGATAAAAGGCTAATAGATTTGGATCACATAAAATAATAAAGTTTAAGTTTAATTTTGGAAAATAATTTTCATAATAACTTTCGTCTGCAGTATCTCCTTCATCTAACTAAATTATTTTTCTTCATTAAACATTTTATTAACATAAAATAATAGCTTTTCTTTAAACAAAGAAAGTGATTAAATAGTATTTATAAAATAAATTTACTCAAAATAAATATTTTATTTCACTAATAAATAGATCTTATTTTTCCGAGTCTAACAAACTTGGTTACGTATTTTTCTGATTTTTAATGAATTTTCTATGAATTTTTGAAATTTGAATTTGACTTCGGGCCACACACTCGGGCCACAGTGGTGGCCACACCGGATCCGCACGTGGCCTCACGCGATCCCTCGCGTGTGGCCCGTAGTGTGGCGCAACCGCGGTGCACAGAGATGGCGGCGCGGCCGTCGCACTCGGCCGGAGATGGGTCGAAGCTCGCCGCGACGACACTTAAAGGCTCTACACGACCGAGGCGAACCCTCCGGAAGTTTGGGCACGGCGGCGCTCCGGCAGGTGCGGGGCTCGCCTCGAGTACCCAAAAATTGGGGAAAAATCGACGTAAAGCTGCTATGGAGCATGCGCAAGCTCGTCGAGGTGTTCTAGCAACATGAGCACGGCCGGGAATGGTAGCTCACCGTGGGTGGCGGAGAGGGCGGCGGTCGGACGTGAAGAAGACGGTGAATTGCACGACGTCCTGTGGAAGAAAGTCGATGAGCACTTGACCTACAGCCTAGAGGACCGAGATGCGCTTCAACACAAAGAAACAAATGGATGATTAGCTCACCGGACAAGCACCAATTTCAGTGCGCGGCGGAGAAACGACGGTGACGGTACGAAGAAGAAAATGACCTCGCCTGGATGGAAGGTAAGTGCTCAAGCTAATTGATCAAGTGGAGAAGCTTCGCGGGGTCCCGGCGGAGCTCCGGATGGTGGTGGTTTGGACGGGAGGTGGTCGGGGCGGCCCGGCGGCCGTGCTCCGGAGAGGCGGCTATGGCGGGGATGTGCGGGGGAAGAAATGGAGAAGAGGAGAGAAAATGAAGGTCGGCAGGGCTCTTATCCCGTCCCGGGAGGCGGTACGGGCCAGGCGAGCAGCTGCGCAAGCAGCTGCGTGGCGATGCCGCCGGGAGGCGGTTCCCGTAGGCGGCGCCGAGAGCGCGGTGAGAGAGAGAGAGAGAGAAGAAGAGAGTGACGGCTGGGCCTCGGCCTCGGCTATTTTACAAAAAAACCCCTCGCCTTTCATGTAATTAAAAGTAACTTTCCCGAGCTCCAAAAATTTTACAAAAATTCAGGGTTGTAATTGAAAGTATTTTAGGCATATTTCCTATTAAGTCCAGGTTAAAACTCCAAATCATTTTTGGATTAAAATTCATAGTTAAATTAATAAAAGAGGCTTTGTTTATTTCTTGCAAATATTTTCACAAAGCAAAATAATTTCAGGGGATTTTCATAAATTTTTATTTATGACATTTGAGCCATAGAAAATGTTAAACATGAATTTTCTTCTTATTTTATTTCTTTTTAAGCATTTCCTTTATTCCTTAGCTATTTTGACATTTTATGTGTATGATCTCAACATAAAATTTTGATATCTTCAAAAATGTAACAACATGATGAAATGCTCATGATGACATGAAATGCATTATTTTTCCGAGAGTTGTTACAGTCTGCTGTATTGAGAGCAAGTATGTTTCTTTTCGCTTTAAGACTGGTATGTTCAGGAAGGGAAATAGTGTAGCATTTTTCTTATGAATATTGAATGTAAAGCTGCAATGAGAGCAGTTTGTGAAATCTTAACTTTTTTCCTCGAGGTTATGTGATCTTGTTAAAGTAAGCTATAACTATGAATCTGTGCTGATTAGAGCGGAATTTAATCATAGTTAGTTTCAGCTGAAATAACCATCATATCTTGGGCAGAAAAGTTAATAAGTATGATAGTGAAACCAGTATTCATATAGAAAAGAAATCACCATAGCATGATGATCAAGATGTTCGATTACAAAAATAAGATGGCCCTAATACAAAATCTAAACAGCAGGACCGCTGGAAGTACCAGTATCACTGGTCTTAGGATTTTCTTCAAGTCCATCATCCAGCGTTTCTTCGGAATCGAAGAGGGTACTCGGTAAATCCCTATCGAGATCTTCAAATATGTCTTCAATTGTTTGCCTAGCGGCGATCGCTGCATCCCGAGCATCTTGATCCAAAGTAAAAGCTGCTGGCGCTCGTGTTTAGAGGGACGCCTGTTGGATCAAGAGGAACATCTTCTATCAACTCGAAACGGTGCCAATGAGTGAATTCTTCGACTCGTTGAACCGGTCTTCGATAGTGTCGTGGTGGGCGCCATCCTTGATAAAATTGAAATCACACTCTTCGATCGAAGTCCAAGACTCGGATTATAGTGGCGATGTGTCCTCCTCCTACAGCAGCAACCATCTTTGAATGTTCTTTGATTCTTCTAGGGATCGCCCGGATAGCGGACTCAAGATCTATCTCATTGGGATCAATAGCTTGACCACCATTGAGATATTCGAGAGTGCGCACCGTACCTGCAGTAAGTTCTGAAAAGACAAGCAAAAATTTAAGAAAAAGATATGTGATGCAGACCGATATCTTTAAAAGGATGTCATAAGAATGAACAAGAAAGATGGCACTTATGCCTATGCCCGATTTCAGCCGCTCCGAATCTTCCCTTGATGTTCGTATTTGATTCTCTCGGTTTGGCTTCGATTTTCAGCAAACGCTGAATCTCGCGATTTTTTGCTTGGAGAGCTAGCTGAGCAGATTCACGAGCGGTCTTCGGAGCATTCTCTTTGTCGACCTGCGCTGTTTTTGTTGCTTCTAAGGTTTCAGCCGGTTCGGCCTTTAAGCCAGCATTCTCGCTTCCAGCATTTTGTTGGAGCGAAGTGCTTGAGTCGGGATGTTATCCTTGGCTGTAAGCTCGCCTTCAAGTTCTCCAATCCGAGCTGCTTGTTGCTCTTCAATACGAGAGCCCTCTTCAAGTGCCTCGTTCTTGAGCAGCTGCCTTCTCGGAAAGGACTTCTTCCGCCTTCTTGTGAGTAGCAACGAGGCTTTCAAGTGCTCGAGACGAGGAGTAGGGCCAATCAGGGAAGGATGCTACAAGAAGAAATATGGAATGCATAGATAAAAATTAAGAGTATTACTCTGGATTTCTCGACGGAGCTTGATGATTTCCTGCCGCCGTTCTTCCATCAATTGATGGGTGTTCAGCAGATTAGCTTCTCTCCTCTGCAGATAAGTTTCCCTGGATTTCAGGTTGGCGGTCCGAGATTCCAGTTCGACCGGTCGTTCTTGATTGGTACATAGCTCTTCCTCCAGGCAAGCAATTATAGCGCTTTTAGCTTCGTAGTTTTTCAAAAGAACCTAAAGAAGAATGAAGGAGTAAGGGATTTGATTATCAAAAGGAAATTACTTGAAGAAATCATTGAGGCGAGAAGAATGTACCCGGCCGGATTCTCGAGAAGTTCTTTAGGGCCTCTTCTTCTTGGAAGGCGTCCCATTGGGCTGTAGCGATAAAAGTTCTAGCACCGCCGGAGCTGTCCACCTCCACGTCTCCAACTACCATTTTGGCCGCTTTGGGTTCCCCTTGAAATTTACGTGTTGTCCTGGGCCGACGAGGAATTTCTTCCACCCATACCGGCCCTAATGACAGCTCTAGAGGGATTTGGAATAAAGTAGCTTGGGGAGTAGGGTTGCCGGAAGAAGAGCTTTCGACGGTAGCCTCGCTCTTCAGCCTTCCGAGTGTGAGGCGGCAGGGAGTTCCTTTGTGGGTGCCGCGCTTTGAGATTCTCGTGGATCGAAGCAGCAGGAGTGGTAGCGGGAGTACTACCGGTCGGAGACGAGGAAAGGGGAGCAGACTCGGTCCGAGATGCGCTAGGAGTTGAAGCGAAACACCGCTGGTTGGAGCAGTGGAAGAAACTTTATTTCTCAAAAAACTAGCTATGGTAGCTTGGAAGTTAGAAGGAATCCCGTGAAAAGAAGCGAAGTAATAAGACCGGGGAAAAGACAATTCAGAACAGAATTAATAATATAAAAGACTTACGAGGAAGCTTTCCTGAAGCTAGTGGCGGTCTTGATCTTTTTGGGAGGACCTTGGGTGTCCCCACCACTTCTTTCTGCAGTCCTTTTTCCGCAGGATTGACTTGCGGGGTTGGAACCGCTTCTCCAAGCATCATCGGGACCGGTCCGGTTGCCATACCGGGACCTTTTGGGGACTTTAGATAAGGGATCAGCCAAGGAAGGAGTACCTTGAGTCTTTCCCAATGCAGCTTCAAAAGCGGCCATGGCAGCCTGACGATCCCTTTCAACGGCTTCTTCTTCTCGTCGCCGATCTTCAAGTTTTTGCGCCTCTTAGCGAGTATTGCCGGGAGCGGTGGAGGAAGTCGTAGGTCTACCGATGGTCAAGGAAGTAGTACGTTTTCTCGTACTAGGTGCTTGAACCACGGTTCCGGATTTGGAGATTTTTGGAGCTATGTCTGGGAGGTAAAGGAAAGGACCCGTCTCGAAGGCCTTTGAGTCGGACCGGCTTGAACGAGCCGGAGGAGCGGCGTTGTTTGCGTAATCTTCTCCCCAAGTGTCGTTGGGGGGGGAAGAGGAGGATGACTCCGAAGTTGTCCATTTTCTGCAATAGAAGGATTGAGTTTGCGTAAGAAAATGATGGTAACAAACAAGCAAAGATATGAAGAAACAGAAAAGATACTTACAGGATCGCGAGGGTTGGACAAGCTAAAAGCTAGACCCACTTTTGTGTATCCGGATAGATTTGATTTTGGCTGGAGCATTTGCCCGATGCGAGCTTCAAATCGCTCTTTGTCGTGGAGAGGGGTCCCATCCAACGGCATGGCGGTATCCTCGTCAAAACACCAAGCCGGATGTTCCCGCCTTTTAAGAGGTTGGACTCTCGCACTATGAAGCTCCAAAGAACTGTCTCGGCGGTGACACTTCCGATGTCCTTCAAGTATCTAATGCAAGCTAGGAGCGCAAGAATTTCACTCGTCTTCTTTGAGTTTTTCCCTAGTATCTGCAGTAGGGAAATTCTTGGCTATCTTGGCTCGAAGGCAGGAAGCGCTGGATGGAGATTGTCGCAGAAGAACCATCCATTTTTCCGATGGGCTATGCTTTTATTCAAGGAAAGAGAAAAATATTCCTCTCGCATTCCAAGCATTGGATTCCTACTCCGCCAACTGCAGCTTGGCGGTCCGATGAAGGAAGTGGGCGAATTTGGAACAAATACTCGGAATAACTTGAAGTGGGGGAGAACTCCAAGGAAAGCTTCGCATAGATTGATGAAAAAGGTGATTTGCAGGATGGAGTTAGGGTTGAGGTTAACCAACTCCCATCCGTAAAAGAAAAGAAGTCCCCTAAAAAAGGAACAATAGGGAAGATCAAGGCCGCGGAGGAAAAAAGCCTTGAAGACCAATTGTTGAGAATCGTCTATTCCCCATGGGATTTGGCCAGGAGAAGGGACGCTCCAATTCAGGATTGGTTGAGGAGGAAGATATCCATCCCGAACTCGCCTCATTGAGAGAGGTTTCAGTGATCTTGCTGCTACCAAGATCTTGAATGCCAAAAGGAAGTTGACTGTGAGGAAGAGACGAAGAAGACGCGGGGCGGTGGTGGATTTCTTCTTGCCCATCCCGAGAGTTGGAAAAGGAAAACTTGAAATTGGATTGATCGAAAGACGAAACGAAGAACAGAGGCGAATGGCGGGCGCGAGTGAGCTTTCAGGAATAGGTTTGACCTAGGTCGACTCTTCGTTTCCTTTTATAGGCACTGGGATGGGCCCGGGGCTGACAAGTTATCGGGCTATTTTGCAAGGCCCGATGGATTTAGCATTAAATGACTTATGTACTGAATACGCAATTATGACCTAACGGCCATAAGGATATTAAAGATATGATATTTGTGTTTATTATGACCTAACGGCCATAAGGATATTAAAGATCTGCTATTTGTGTTTATTATGACATAACAGCCATAAGGATAAGCCGTTGTGCTATACGTGAATAAAAAGCGGTTCGAAATATGATAATTTCAGATTGAAATTAAAGTAATGCTAAATTTTGTAATTTAGCAAGTATGAAAGAGTTAGACTTTATCCGACTCAAGGATAATGGATGCCTTAGGCTATGGGTGTTAATCATCCGGCTGATCATAGGCCTTGGAGACTCGAGTCGATGTGAGAGGGGAATAAACTGGTTTGATCAACCAGAATCTTTAGTTAAATGTGATATGACTGGTCAAACCGGTCTCGAAAAATGTGTTCTTGGCAGAAATTCCTAAGATGGATATGGTTTCATGGAAGATAGTAAAGTATAGTCTCTCCTAATTAGGTGCACGTGACCGGTGCACCGTATCTAAGAGCGGTCTATAATGACTGCGGGAGATGGAAACTAATGGAAAGATAAAAGGAGTGGTTTGTAATGATTGCGCATCAAAGGAAAATAATGAAGAATCAACTAGTGGACTCTTGCATTATTTGAAAGGAGTTCAAATGATCCAAGAGTCGGGGCTATACCCAATTGGGTGCACCTAGTCGGTGCACCGAGAGAAGAATTTGTAATGATTACCTAATTAGGTGATACGAAGGATAAACATACTAATTTTTTGGCTTTTTAAAAAACGCTTCGAAGACAGAAGAATTATTGCAGCAGATTAGAGTTCTTTTTAATTTTACCATGGAATCAAGACCAACATGCGGAAGACTGGTCGGTCTTATTCAAGGTCAAATCAAAAATTACTCGGGAGCTACTGTCGTATACTTGCCTTATGGGTATACAAATGATAAAGGAATGTATGCGCAGAGACACGGTAACAAATCAATGAAGATTGAGGTGATGGAGATAGCGGACAGACCGGTTCCTGACCGGTCCGGAATGACAGAGGATTCTATATACCGGTATGGAGATCGGACGGATACCATACCGATGTATGATGACTTGAGAAGCAAGTTAAGGAATAATTCATAGTCCGTTAGGACTCCGAATCGATAAAGAAAGCTAGAGATAGAGTTCTCGTATATGTAATCCGTGTAATCGACTAGGACTCGCATGTAACCCTAGCTCCCCCGGATATATAAGGCGAAGCAGGGACCCCCGAAAACTCTCCGAGATCTTGCAATTTAGCAAATTGCTAAAGGCAATACATAACATACAGGACGTAGGGTATTACTCTCAATTCGAGGGGCCCGAATCTGTCTAAAATCTTGTGTTCCCGTGTGTTCCGTGTGTTGCACCATCGAATTCCACGCTCGTGAGGGACCGGGTAGTACTAGTGCCGAGTTTAAGACTCGACAAGATTAGTCCAACATTTCTTTCATCTCTCATCCTCATCTTCCATGTTGATTAACTACGATGTGAAGAGCTAAACAAGCGGTACTCATTATCGTGAGGGGCAACGATTCGAATCGATTTTATACCAGCTGGCACAAAACCCGACTACACGACGTATACGCACCACACCGGTCGTATACGACAACTTTTCCCGCTAGCACCTGCGGAAGACTAGCCGTTTCCAAACTTCCCCGAAAATATGGCGCCTCCACGACTTCCTCCCGTCGGATCGCCCTCTCACTAACAGCCAGACAAAGAGAGTTGGCTACGCTACATCTCTAGGGCGGTAGGGTACATCAGCTTGTTAGGCCCATGACACCAGCATGTAGTACGGTACGTTCAAACTTGTTTAACTAAGCCGACAATGGTACGGTCCTTGACCGACACGGACGGGGCTACCACCATGCAAGACCTCATCTCCGTCTTGCCCTTTCTCCTACGGGGCTTGTCCGGTCTCAACTTCATTAACACTCTTCGTTACATGACACCACATCAAGTACTTAAAGCCTCCATGCTTTAAGATCATCTAAAACATCTACCGTTGCGACTATGAATTAAGCCTAGCTTCTATTGAGCTACCCGTACCAAGTATAGTATAAACAAACGAAAACCTATCTCATGCATCTAGGGTGTCAATCATTCCCTAACACCTAATGCACAAACATAACTTAACTAATGTGATAAAATAAAATATTTAAAAACATAGGTGGGATGCACCGGAAGTTGCCTTGATTCGAGTCGGGGTTAGCTACCTCGGTTTGTGGGTCGACTTCCGTATTCCCGTCTCTCGTCTCGGCCTCGGACGGAACCTCGATCACGTCAGGACCTAGGTCGACCAACAATGCGTCGCTAATCACAACCATGCATGCATAAATGTATATGACATGATGTGCAAAGATTTTATTAATCATGTTCATTAATTAACAATTAATAATTAATTAATGATATGCAATAATACATAAAGTAATAAATAAAGATCACATGAAATGACAAGTGTTTAAGTTTAATTTTGGAAAACATTTTTCATAAACACTTTCGTCTACAGTATCTCCTTCATTTAAATAAATTCTTTTCTTAAATTAAATATTTAATTAGCATAAAATAATAACTTCTATTAATCAAAGAATGTAGTTAATTAATAGTTATGAAATTAAAATACTCAAAATAGATATTTTATTTCATAAATAGATAGAGAATATTTTTCCGAGTCCAACAAAATTGGTTTCACATTTTTCTGATTTTTATTTAATTTTCTACAAATTTCCAAAAATTTGAAAAGCTTATGTGCCACACGCGAGGGCACGGGGTTGGGCCACACGGGATCCGCACGTGGCCACACGCGATCCGGCGCGTGTGGCCCGCGGTGTGGCGCCACCGCGGCGACCAGGAATGGCGGCGCGGCCACCGACGATGGCCGAGTTGGCCTGCGAGTGCTCCAAAGCTCACCGCGGAACCACCTAAATGCTCTACACGAGATGGCGACCACACGGGTGACGATGAGCTCGCATGAGCTTGACCGGAGACGTGCCGGCGGCGAGGTGCGGCCACAGCGGAGCTCCGTCATGGGTGAAGTTCGCCGTGGCTGCCAAAAAATTGGGGAAAAAAAGGCTAGAAGCTCCTACGGATCATGAGCAACAACGACACGGTGTCGCAGCTTACTTGGAGATGACCGGAAAGTGGACCTCACCGTGGAGATGCGGACGGCGGCGGAGCGGACGTGGAGAAGACCGTGATTTGCACGGTGACCTGCAGAACGAGAGAGGGTACCGAGCGGCCGGAAACTAGGATAACAAGTTGCGCACGCGTAGAGATGAGGCAATTGTTTGATGGCTCACCGGACCGAGAGAATTTTGAGCCGCGCTGTTGGTTGCCCGGCGGTGAGCTTCACGGGGAACGACCCGATTCTTCCGTTGTAGAGCGGCTTGGGATGATTGAAGACTTGGAGAAGCTTCACGGGGTCGCTGCGGAGCTGGTGGTGGCGTTGGCTCGGGTGGGGGGAGGGGGTGGCCGGAGCGGCTTGTCGGCGTGAAGAACGAGAGGGGCGGCAATGGCGGTGGTAAAGAAAGAGAAAGGAGAGAGAGATAGAGCCGCGGCCCGGGGGCTTTATCCGACTGGGAGGCGGTGAAGCGAGCAGGCAGCTGTGTGGGGGTGCGTGGACGCGCGGCCGAAGGCGACACGGCGGCGGGCGGCGCTGAGCGGGCGCGAGAGAGAGGAGGGCTGGCGCCCAGGCCCCGGCCCGGCGCTTTTGCAAAACACCCTCCAGCCTTTCGCTTAATTAAGAAACTAGCTTCCCGAGCTCAAAAAATTCTACAAAAATTCAGGGTGGCGAATGAAATTATTTCAAACACTTTTCCTTTTAAGTCCAAGTTCAAATTCCAAATAATTTTCGGATTAAAAATTCATGTTTAAATTAAAAAGAGAGGCTTTAATTATTTCTTGTAAATATTTTTACACAGCAAAATAATTTCAGAGAAAATTCATAATTCTTTTATTATTATGCTTTATCAGTAGAAAATGTTAAACCCATTATTTACTTTTACTTTAATTCTTTTTAAGAATATAATTTAACTTAGGTTAATTTGATATTTCATGTGCATTTCTTAACACAAAATTAAATATTTTACAAATGTAACATGATGACATGATCATGAATGACATGAAATGCATGTTTCTTATTTAGGGTTGTTACAACACCGGCCATCTTCGGCCACCGTGCCGCCGTGCCGGCCGCCGTGTCCATGGCCTCGAGCCGCACGCCAGTGCCACACGCACCGGATCGCGTGCGGCCACACCGGATCTGGTGCGGCTCACCCTGTGGCCCCTGGTGTGGCACGTAATGCTTCCAAAAATCCCAAAATTCATAGAAAATTCCAGAAAAATCAGAAAAAATAAGAAATAAAGTTCGTTAGAGTCATAAAATTATTTCCTATTGGGTTATGTGTTCAAATGTCTATTTTGAGAAAGGATAATTCCATAGTTTTATTTAATTGCTTTCTTTTGATTCAGATAATTTATTATTTTATGCTATTTGCTATTTTATTTTAAGAAATAAATTTCTTTAAATAATAGAGATACTGGAGATGAAAGTTTTTGTTAAATTTATTTTCCAAAATTAGGCATAAACATCGTCATTTCATGTAATTGTATTTCATCATTTCATGTATCATCGCATGTTAATATTTCAGGTCCTTATTGCATGTTACTTTTAGCGTAGACCTTAGTTACTCACCATTGATCGTCGATAGCGTCATCGTATGGCATATCTTGCATAATCATGCATGCATGTTAGTGACTCGCGATGTATTGTTAATTGTTGTAGCACGCGAGGTGGTCCGACAAAAGGAAAGGATCTCGAAGAGATGATCATGGAAGTCAGCCTACATCGAAGTCGTTCGACAAGCCGCCGAGGTGAATCAAGAAGGAGAGATCATCAGCGCTAACGCCGCACCGAGCGATCCTAACTACGCTACGGTTAAAGGCAAACCTCGGTGCATCCTACCTATGTTTTAAAGTCTTTTACTTTTATCACAGTAGTCAGGTTATGTTTGTGCACTAGGTGATAGGGAATGATTGACACCCTAGATGCATGAGATAGGTTTCCTTTATTCGTGATATACTCGGTACAGGTAGCTCAATAGAAGCTAAGCTTAATTCATAGTCACAACGATAGTTGATTCGGACGATCTTAAAGCATGGAGGCTTTAAGTGTTTGATGTTGTTGTCGTTAATTTGAAGAGTGTGTTAATGAAAGTGAGATCGGACGGGCCCCGTAGGGGAAAGGGCAAAGACGAGGTCTTGCAAGGTGGTAGCCCCGTCCGTGTCGATCAAGGACCGTACCGTTGTTGGTCGTGCTGAGCAAGTATTGAACGTACCGATCTACATGCTCGGTGATTATGGGGCCGATAAGCCGATGTACCCTAACTCCCCAGTGGTTTGACGCAGCCAACTTTCTCTCGCTGGTGGTGTTTGTTTATTTTGAGACGAGGTCTCCCCGGGAGGGGATTGGTGGTCGCTCACGGATAGCGTCGAGGACGGGTATCACGTGGGGTCTCCATATTCCCCGGGGAGTTGGAAACGGACCGGCCTATGTCGGAGTTAGCGGGAAAGGTTGTCATATACGACCAATGCGGTGCGTATATGCCGTGTAGTCGGGTTTTCCCAGCTGGTGAAATCGATTCGAATCGCTGTCCCTCGCAGTAATGAGTACCGCTTGTTTTCTTAGTCACATCGTAGTTAATCAAGAGGAATAAAATGAAAAAGGAAAAGATGTTGGTTGATCAAAGATAATCTTTTGCTTGCAAACTTGATTACAGTAGATGTAGGCTGCAAACATTGGTTCCTAATACATCTAATTTTGAGCTAAAACTTGAAAGTAAGGATCCACCTTTAGTGCTGTTTTTGCAAGCTGATTAAATCCACAGCCAGAAAGCCTTAGCATACTAGGCGTCGGCCTTAGCGTGCCTTTTTACGGGCCGGTCTTGCTGAGTATTAGATACTCGGGGCTTTGTTCGTTATGTTTTTCAGGTTATGAGTCCTACCCTCTTGTCTCGTGCGGTAGTTTCCTTGGTGACGAGCAGCTTCCCGAGAGAGTTTCACTCTAGTGGAACACACCCCATAGAAGTGAAGCACCAAGATCCGTGGTGTACGTCGGACTCGAGTACATCACGTAAGTTGTTCTAGAAGGTCTCTTGCTGAATTTAACTTCCGCTGTAGGATTCGTCTAGTTTAAACACTCTTATTGTAATAAATTTCCACTCGTAGAATTGTTTGTATTTCGAAAACCTAGTTGTATTATACCATGGTGTATATATTCTCGCTTGTACGAATGAATTTACTCGTTGTAATTCGCTTCGTCGAGTGTCCCACCTGTACCGCCTCCTGGTTGTCCCGAAAGGGGATGTCACAAGTGTTTGGGGTTCATTCCGGAAAATTGCTCGGGATACCTCGTGTCGTGGCGAGGCATCGAAGCTAACCCGAAAAGATTCGGACAATTGTCAACATGAAACCCCCGAGTTGCTTGAAGGACATTCAAAAGTTGACGGGCAGTATGGCTGCGCTTAGCCGTTTCATCTCAAGACCGGGGGTCGGGGGACTTCCGTTCTTCAAGTTGCTCAAGAAGCAAGATCAGTTTGAATGGACAGACGAGGCGCAGACCGTGTTTGACCAGCTCAAGGAATACCTTAGCAACCCTCCGGTGTTGGTACCTCCGAACCCGATGAGACCATTCAGTTATATATCTCCGCAACGACTCATGTGGTGAGCACGGTATTGGCGGTCGACCGGAAGGAAGAAGGACATCTCGCAATCGGTGCAACATCCGGTATACTTTGTAAGTGAAGTCCTTACCGAGTCTCGGATGAGATATCTCCAGTTACATAAGTTAATATATGTTGTAGTGATAACCTCTCGAAAGCTGAAACACTATTTCCAAGCGCATCCCATTGAAGTTAAGACTGGGTTTGCCATTGGGGATATTGTGCGAAACCGAGAGGCGATTGGCTAAGTTGCCAAGTGGGCTATAGAACTTAGGCAATATGAGATTACCTTTTCTTCGCGAACAGCTATTAAAGGACATGCCTTAGCTGATTTCATTACCGAGTGGTTGGAGACGCAAGTCCCGCAAGGAATTCGAGATGTTGGAATATTGGGAGATGTTTTTTGATGGGTCCCCGTAGCTTTCGAGTGCGGGGCTGGGGTCGTACTTCTTACCCCACGAAGGAGCCACTCGGATATGTGTTACAAATGCATTTCAGCGCCTCAAATAATACCGCAGAATATGAAGCTTTGCTTCATGGACTCCGGGTATTTGTTTCATTAGGAGTCGGGCGACTAGACGTATACGGTGATTCGATGCTCGTAATCAGTCGGGTTAATAGGGTATGGGACGCTCATGATGATCATATGATTGCCTATCGTCAAGAAGTCGGGAAGCTTGAAGACAAATTCGATGGCCTCGCGATTTTCTCATATACTGCGCGGAAACAATTCTCGCTGCGGATGAGTTAGCCGGATCGGGGTCATCGAGACAAGCGGTTCCAGCTGGTGTTTTCCTTCAAGTATGGAATAAGCCATCCATTAAGATGGAGCGCAAGGCCATTATTACGGAAATAGCGGCGAAGCGGTCTTGAAGGACCAGCTGGGGAAGCGGTCTTGAAGGACCAGTCGGGGAAGCGGTCTCCGAGGCCAAGGCCAAGGAGACGATGCCACCAAAAGATACTCGATCGCTTGAGGTTATGATTATTGATTCTGATTGGCGCACCCCATATCTTGAGTATTTACGATCCGGTAAAACTCCGGAAGACAAGGTTGAGAAACAAAGACTAGAGGTTCGAGCACACAGTTACTTGATTCTTGAAGGACAGTCTGTATAGGCGGGGGTTAATATTTTGATGAAGTGTGTATCGGTTTCCCATGGTGTTCAGTTGCTTGAAGACGTCCATAAGGGAATTTATGGCAATCATGCTTCTTCAAAGACATTAATCGAGAAAGTATTCGGATAAGGATTCTACTGGCCCACAACTGTGGATGATGCAAGGTGGTTAAAAATTGCCAAGGATGTCAATTTTTCGCCCGACGACCACACACTCCGGCTCATGAATTATAGATAATTTCGATGACTTGGCCTTTTTCGACTTGGGGGCTGGATATTGTTGGACCTTTTAAAAAGGCACCAGGAGGATTCACGCACATTTATGTGGCAGTAGACAAGTTCTCCAAGTGGATTGAAGCTGAAGCCGTCACTAGTACGACTACTACTCGGGCGATCAAGTTTTTACAGAATATCTTTATGCGTTTTGGAGTCCCGCACAGTATCATTACTGACATGGACCTCAATTCACTTCGAGTTTTTCAAGGATTATGCTGATAGTTTGGGAATTAAGATACAATATGCTTCGGTTTCACATCCACGGAGTAATGGGCAAGTGAGCGAGCCAATGGAATGATTTTGACCGATCTTAAACCCAGAATTTTTTACCGTTTGAAACCATACGCGGGAAAATGGGTTAAGGAACTGCCATGAGTGCTCGGGGACTACGCACTAATGTTAGTCGGGCTACGGGGCAATCTCCTTTTTCTCTCGGTATATGGATTTGAAGCCATGTTACCTACAGAAGTAAATATGGTGTCAGCTCGAGTACGATATTACGATGAAGAGAAGTATGAAGACCAGCGTCGAGTCGAGCTGATTGCTGCAGAAGAATTACGAGATCAAGCTCCGATTCAAGCGGGCAAATATCATTAGGGGTTGCGTCGATATCATGATCGCAATGTGCGCACGCGGGAATTAAAGTAGGAGACTTGGTTCTTCGGAAGATTCGATCCAACGAGAATAGGCCTAAGTTGTCACCGGTCCGGGAAGGACCTTTTCCGGTTAAATCGGTCTCTAGACCGGGGGCTTATAGGCTTATGACTGTGGAAGAGGAAGAAATTCCAAATTCTTGTAATATTGAGCAGCTTCGTCGTTTTTATACCTAAAAGAATTCCTTGTAAACTTCCTCATATTATAATAAAGTAATTTTTATGTCTAATGTGAATGTGTTTGCTTCTTGTGTCTCGATATTTTAATTTTGAATTAATTTATCGAGCCGGGGGCTGCTGTGTTAAGAGCAGATCTGTGATATTATGCTATTCTTGAATAATAAGACCGGTCATTTAGTCGGAAGACTGCTACATTGACAAGCAATCTGTTTCGATTATAATCGGTATATTTAGGAAAGAAAATTTTTAGCATTTTCTTCATGAATACTGGTTGGTAGGCTGCTGTGTGAAGAGCAGATCTGTGATTTACGTGCCGAGTCTTAAACTCGGCACTAGTACTACCCGGTCCCTCACGAGCGTGGAATTCGATGGTGCAACACACGAAACACACAGGAGCGCGAGATTTTAGACAGGTTCGAGCCCCTCGAATTGAGAGTAATATCTTACATCCCGTATGTTATGTATTGCCTTTAGTGGATTGCTAATTGCAAGATCTCGGAGAGCTTTCGGGGTCCCTGCTCCGCCCTATATATCCGGGGAGCTAGGGTTACATGCGAGTCCTAGTCGATTACACAGATTACATATATGGGAGTTCTATCTCTAGCTTTTTTTATTGATTCGAGTCCTAACGGACTACAAATTATTCCATAACTTGCTTCTCAAGTTATCATACGCTGGTCTTGATACCCGCTTGATCTCCATACCGGTATATGGAATCCTCTGTTATTCCATACCGGTCAGGAACCGATATGTCGACTATCGCCATCACCTTTATCTTCATTGATTTGTTACCGTGTCTTTACGCATCCATTCCTTTATCATCTGTATACCCATAAGGTAAGTATACGACAGTAGCTCCCGAGTAATTTTTTATTTGACCTTGAGTAAGACCGACCAGTCTTCCGCATGTTGGTCTTGATTCCATGGTAAAATTAAAAAGAACTCTAATCTGCTGCAATGGATCTTCTTTCTTCGAAGCGCTTTAAAAAGCCAAAAAAATAGTATTTTTATCCTTCATATCACCTAATTGGGTAATCATTGCATATTCTTCTTCCGGTGCACCGACTAGGTATAGCCCCGACTCTTGGATCATTTGAACTCCTTTCAAATAATGCAAGAGTCCACTAGTTGATTTTTCATTATTTTCCTTTGATATGCAATCGTTACGAGACCGCTCCATTTGTTTTTCCATTAATTTCCACCTCCCGCGATCGTTACATACCGCTCTTGGATACGGTGCACCGATCGAGTGCGCCTAATTAGGTATAGCCCCGACTCTTGTATCATTTGAGGATCGCAAATAATTCAAGAGTATTTATGGAGAGACTATGCTTTACTATCTTCCATGAAATCAAATCCCTTTTAGGAATTTCTGCCAAGAACACATTTCTCGGACCGGTCTAACCAGTCATATCACATTTAACTAAACATTCTGGTTGATCGGACCAGTTTATTCCCCATATTCTCACATCGACTCGAGTCTCCAAGGCCTATGATTAGCCGGATGATTAACACCCACAGCCTAAGGCATCCATTGTCACCGAGTCGGATAAAGTCTAACTCTTTCATACTCGCTAAATTACAAAATTCAGCATTACTTTAATTCCAATCTGAAAATTTCATATTTCAGACCACTTTTTATTCACAAAAAGCACGATGGCTTATCCTTATGACCGTTAGGTCATAATTAACGCAAATAATAGATCTTTAATATCCTTATGGCCGTTAGGACATAATTGCATAGTCACGACATAGGTCATTTAATGCTAAATCCATCGGGCCTTGCAAAATAGCCCGATAACTTTTCAGCCCCGGGCCCATCCCAGTGCCTATAAAAGGAAACGAAAGGTCGACCTAGGTCAAACCCATTCCCAAAAGCTCATACGCGCCCGCCATTTGCCCTTGTTCTTCGCTTTCTTCTTCCGCATAAACCAATCTCGGATTTCCTTTTTCCATCTCTCAAGATGGGTAAGAAGAAATCCGCCGCCAACCCCTGCGTCTTCTGCCTCTGTTTCTCGCGATCAACTTCCATTCGGCGTTCAAGATCTTGGTAGTAGCAAAGTTACGGAAACATCTCTCAATGATGCAGTTCGTGACGGATATCTTCCTCCCGACCAATCTTAAACTGGGCATCCCTACCCCCGGCCAAGTTCCGTGGGGAATAGACGACTCTCAGCAATTGGTTTTCAAAGCTTTTTTCCTCCGTGGCCTTGATCTTCCTTGTTGCTCCTTCTTTAGGGGTCTTCTTTTCTTTTATGGATGGGAGTTAGTGAATCTCAATCCTAACTCCATCCTGCAGATTGCTTTCTTCATTCACCTTTGTGAAGCTTTCCTTGGAGTTCTTGTGACATCCCCTCCGGGATAGCCGAGAACCAGTACGGAGGGACACTCAACGAAACGAGTTACAACGAAACATCATCTCATACAAGCCAGAATATATACATCAAGGTATAATACAACTCGGTTTTCGAAATACAAACATTCGTGCAGCGGAAACATAACATTATTGAAGTTTAACATTCTACGAGTATTCAGCGGAAGCTTGTACTTTATACAACCAAAAGACTCTAAACGATCAACGTGATGTACTGAGCCCTTCGTACATCACGGTCCTCCCTCTTCACGGCGTGGGGATACGTTCCCATTGAAGGGAACCTCCCTCGAGACACTCGCTCCTCTTCCGGAAAGCTACCATACAAGTCGTGGTAGTACGACTCATTCCCCGAAAGATAACGAACAAACCCCGAGTATTCTAATACTCAGCAAGACTGACCCGTCAACATGGCACGCTAAGGCCAACGCCTAGTATGCAAAGGCTTTCCGGCTGTGGGGTTTACTCCTTTGCGAAAACAGCATTAAAGGGTGGATCCTTACTTTCAATATTTTAGCTCAACATTAAGTTCATTAACCATGGCATTTGCAGATTATCACTATTGCAATCAAGTTTGCAAGACAAGATAAAATAGATCAATCATTCCTTTCCTCTCTCATCTTCATCTTCCATATTGCTACTACGATGTGACGAGCTAAACAAGGGGTACTCATTACTGCGAGGGACAGCGATTCGAATCGATTTATACCAGTCGGCAAAATCCGACTACACGACGTATACGCACCACACCGATCGTATACGACAACCTTTCCGTCTAACACCTGACAGAAGACTAGCCATTTCCAACTCCCCGGGAGTATGGCGACTCCACGACTTCCTTCGTGGCCGACCCATTTCCCTCCCGTGAGACTATCCTCTCACTAACAGTCAGCAAAAGAGAGCCGGCTACGCTACATCTCCGGGGCGATAGGGTACATCAGCTTGCTCGGGTCCATGATACCAGCATGTAGTACGGTACGTTCAAACTTGTTCAACTAAGCCGACAACGGTACGGTCCTTGATCGACTCGGACGGGGCTACCATCTTGCAAGACCTCATCTCCGTCTTGCCCTTTCTCCTACGGGGCCCGTCCGGTCTCATCTTCATTTACACTCTCTTCCTCTTAGTGCCAACACAATAACCCTTAAAGCCTCCATGCTTTAAGATTCCCTAACATCTACCGTTGCGACTATGAATTAAGCCTAGCTTCTATTGAGCTACCTGTACCAAGTATAGTATAAACAAACGGAAACCTACCATAATGCAACTAGGTATCAATCATTCCTTAACACCTAATGCACAAACATAACCGAACTATGTGATAAAATAAAATATTTAAAAACATAGGTAGGATGCACCGGGCTTGCCTTGATACGAGTTGGGGTTAGCTTCCTTGGCGTGTGGGTCGACTTCGAGATTCCCGTCTCTGTCTCGACCTCCGGTGGAACCTCGATCACCTCGGAACCTAGGTCGACCAACAATGCGTCGCGAATCACAACCATGTATACATGAATGAACATGATATACTTATGCAACGGTTTTATTAATTATGTTCAGTAATTAATAATTAATAATTTAATAATTAATGTTTCATCATATTGGTTAATTAACAATTCATAATTAAGCATGTTCATTAAGCAGAAATTGGCAATTGGTTATGCTCATTAATTAATGCTCAAACATGGTTAGTAATTATTAATTAATCATGGTCCCTAATTAATAATTAATTACGTTCAATAGTTACTAACTACTTTGGTTCAGTAATTAATAATTAATTCTATTTATTAAACAATAAATAATCATTACTTAAATGACATGTGATAATAGGATAATAAATTGGAACCACATGAACTGATAGTGTTTAAGTTTAATTTTGGAAAATAATTTTCATAATTATTTTTGTCTGCAGATATTTCCTTCATTTGATTAAATTATTTTCCTTCATTAAACATTTAATTAACATAAAATAATAGCTTTTCTTTAAACAAAGAATGTGATTAATTACTATCTATGAAATAGGTTTGCCCAAAATAATATTTTATTTCATAAACAGATAGATCTTATTTTTCCGAGTCTAACAAAATTGGTTTCGCAATTTTCTGATTTTTATTGAATTTTCTATGAATTTTTGAAAATTAAAAACCTATTTTGTGCCACACCCGGGGCCACGGGGTTTGGCCGCACGGGATCCTGCGTAGCCACCGGTGCGCTAAACCTCGCCGCGATATCACCTACGGGAGCTACTCGACCTGGCGGACTCAACCATGGTGACCAAACGAGCATGAGCTCGACCGGAAGCTTGCCGGCGGCGAGAGACGGCCATGGCGGAGGCTCCGTACGGCGGAAAGCTCACCCGAGCACCCAACAAATGGGGAAAATGCTATGGGCAGCATCTACGGAACATGCGCAAGCTCGTCGGATAATCCTAAGAACATGAACACAGTCGGAGAGTGGAGCTCACCGTGAGTGGCGGAGACGGTGGCGGTCGGACGTGAGGAAGATGATGAAATACCCAACGACCTGCAGAGAATAGGGGGTGTTGAGCGGCCCGGAACTGGAGTACCAAGTTGCGCACCTCTGGAAATGAAAGAAAAGCTTGATAGCTCACCGGAGCACGAGAATTTGGGGCCGCGGCCGAAGAACGTCGGTGAGGTCCCGTGGAAGAAGATGAGCTCGCCACGACGGAGCAAAGCGGCTCAAGCTAATTGAACGGGTCGAGGAGCTTCACAAGGTCTTGGCGGAGCCCCGGCGGTGGTGGTTTGGACGGAGAGTCGTCGGAGTGGTCCGGCGATGGTGAGGGCAGAGGCGTGGCAATGGCGGTAGGGTTGAGGAAGAAACGAGGGAGATGAAAGGAAAGATAAGGCCGAGGGGTCTTTATCCCGCCGTCGAGGCGGTTCGAGCAGTCGCTGCGTGGCCTCCAAGCAGCTGCGTGGTCGGGGAGCGTGGCGGCCGGCCTGGAGGCGGTGCGGCCGCGGGCGGTGCCGAGACGCGGGATAGAGAGGAGAGAAGAAGAGAGGCTGGCCCGTAGGCCGGGCCTCGGTCATTTTGCAAAAACACCCTTGGCCTTTCGCGTAATTAAAAAGTAATCTTCCCGAGCTCCGAAAAATCTACGAAAATTCAGGGGTGTAAATGAAAGTATTTTAGGCATTTTTCCTACTAAGTCTAGGTTAAGATTCCAAATCATTTTCGGATTAAAAATTCATAGATAAATTAACACATGAAACTTTGTTTATTTCTTGTAATTATTTTTACCAAGCAAAATAAGTTCAAGGAACTTTTATAAATCTTTATTTATGATGTTTGAGCAATAGAAAATGTTAATCATATTATTTCCTCTTATTTAAATTCTTTTTAAGCATTTCCTTTAATCTTTTAGCTAGTTAGATATTTTACGTGCATTTTCTTAACACAAAATTTGATAACTTCATAAAAGTAATATGATGCAATGCTCATGATGACATGAAATGCATTTATTTCTGAGAGTTGTTACAGCTTGTCCCCCACTTCAAGTTATTTCAATATCTTTCCAAATCCGCCTGCTTCCCTCATCGGACCGCCACGCCGTAGTGGGCGGAGTAGGAATTCAATGTCTGGAGCGCAGATGAATACTTTTCTATTTCTCCGAATAAAAGTATAGCCCATTGGAAACAAGGGTGGTTCTTCCGTGATAATCCCCACTCGCACTCCCTCCCTTTAGCACTAAGGTAGCCAAAAATTTTCCTTCTCCGGATACTAGGGAAAAACTCAAAGAAGATGGAGAAATCCTCGCGCTCTTGGCTTGCATCAAATATCTAAAGGAAGTCAAAGGCGTCACCGCCAAGACAGATCCTTTGGAGCTTCATAGTGCGAGGAGTCCAGCCACTCAAGAAGCAAGAACACCCGAGCATGGTGTTTCGATGAAGACGTAGCCATTCCCCTGGATGGAACTCTTCTCGCCTAATAAAGAGCGGTTGGAAGCCCGCCTCAAGCAAATGTTCCAGCCGAAACCGGATTTATCGGGATGCCCGAGAGTGGGTATGGCTTTCAGCTCGTCTAACCCTCGAGATCCGGTGAGTATCTCTCTCTTTATCTTTGAATCTTGTTATATTTAATCTTCATCCTCTTACGCAAATTCTACTTCTCAATACGGAAAATGGACGACTTCAAGAGCCACCCTCCTCTACCTCCCAATGATACTTGGGGGGAGGACTATGCGGGCGATCTCGCTCCCCTTGCTGTACAGGCCGGTCTTACTCAAGGCACGTCGGACCGGTCTTTCCTCTCGCCACCCGAAGCATAGCTCCGAAAATATCCAAATACGGAAAGGTGGTTCAAGCTTCTAGTACGAAGAAACGTACTACTTCCTTGACTATCGGCAAGCCCGCTTCATCTTCTGCTGCTCCAGGTGATACGCGCACGAGGCGCAGGAACTTGAAGAGCGACGGAGAGAAGCACAAGCTGTTGAAAGGGATCGCCAAGCTGCCCTGGCCGCTTTTGAAGCTGCCTTGGGAAAATCTCAAGGAGCTCCTCTCTCGATCGATCGTGACATCCCATGTCACGATTAGGAGTTAAGCACCCAATTAAAACCCTAATGACCTAATTACACCCTAATCATCTCATTAATGCAAACCCTAATGCTAATCATACAAAAGAAAACAAGAAAAGGAAAAAGGGGGAAAAGAATCAAAAGAAAAGGGAAAACCTAGGGCTAAACCCTAGCTTTAAGAAAAGTGCAAAACATTATAAAAGAACTACCCACATATTTTTTTCACCATCATGTTGTCCATGCAAAACCATGATTTTAGAGCATTTTTGAGAAATTTTTGAACAAAGTTTGAAAAGCTCAAAAATTCAAATTTAAATTCAAAACATCAATGTTTCATGAATTTCTACAAACATATACGAGCAAAATCTGAACATGGCCCCAAAAGGAAAAATGTAGAACATGTCGTGCTGAACAACCCTGCAAATTGGCATAAAATACTGAGCCTTGTAGATCACGTTTTTGGTTTAAATTCAGAAGCTGCAGAAAAGTCAACTGAAAATTGAAGCGGATCTCGATCCAAATCCTTCCCCGATGGTTTCTTCCACCTCTGACCGCCAGTCCTCGCTGCTGGCCAACAGGGGCATGCCATGATACTGCAATAATGGCATCCCTCCCATCCTCCAACTGCCCGGCCGCCCCTCCAATCGCCAACGACGCCGCACCTGCAAGATCCACAATTTTAGCGTACGATTGCACGACATCGGTTTGTTTTCTCTCCTCCAGCTCGAGGTCCGCTGCGGCCACAAATCCTTCTAGCAGACAAGCAGTCCCTCCTCAATGCTACAACCTTCTCCACACTTCACCAATAGCGCCCAGCAACCATTTGACTCACCTCCTGCGAGCCACAGCCAAGCACGTCGCCGCCTCCCCGGTTCTTCGCACCACCAAGTCGCCATGGCTGCTGCTGCTGCCTAGGCGAGTTCCAGGCCAATCCCAGGCACTAAACTGCTGCGCAACAACCCCTGCTAGCTTCGTCTTCGGCCCAGGCTCTGGATTGCCGAGAGCTCGCTGGAACTTGAGAGGACGAAACCAACTGCCACCGCAGACGCCATGGCCGCCTTGGCCCACTAGACCTCTTCGAGTTTGGAGAGCATGCTGCCGCCATTTGCCGGCAGCTGCACGCGTTGCCACTTTTGCTGATTGCCCGCCTACCGTTGCCAGAGCCGCTGCACGACTTGCCTCCGTCGCTCGCACGCACGCTGCTGCCGCTTGCGAGTGTGCTGTCTCTACCGCCTGCACGCGTGCTGTTGCCGCATTGCCGCCTAGCTGCTGCCCGCAAGTTGCAGCTGCCTCTGCCGTGGGCAACACGCTGCGCTGCCACTGCCGGTGCCACCTACTGTTGCCAGCCTCGGCCGCTACCGTTTGCCGCTGCCCCTGCCGCCGCGTCTTGCCCAAGTTGGCAACTCTGACAACAGAAGCCCCCGGTAAATTTTCGTGCACGGAACAAGCTAAGTGTTGGCCTAACTCTGCAGGAAATTAAAAATCCATATCTCCAAATGAAAAAAAAAAAGAAAATAGGAAACATGCAAATAACTTTTTTTTGTTAGAACCCTTAAACTGAGCCCTAACCAACAACCGGGATCATCTGGATCTGAGTTTCAACATCTATATTTATAGTAAAATTCATCCAAAGTTAAACCTCTTTTAAGCTTAGTAATTAAAGAAAATGAAATTGTGTAATTGAGAAAACTGTAATTCTCTGCATGAGCACTCATATTGGCATGCTAGCACCTTTCGAGTACTTGTCTGTTCATTTTTTTTTTGGCATCATATTTACATGTACCATATATTCCTTTGCTAGCATTTAATTCATTGAAATTTATTTGCTTGGTAAGTAACCTGAAAACGAGTGCATTCTTGTACCTTACCACCCTGTTAATATCTAATAAACTTCTTGAATTTATTTGTCTTCCATAACCTTGCTGAATAAAGGTGTTAAAATAATTATGCATAGGAAAGCTAGTGTCAACTATTTAAGTTCATTGAAATAATGTTTCTCACTATTTTTCCTGTACAGGCACCCTTGGGAGTATGTTTACTGCCATGCCATGTTTATATCCCTACCTCACTGATCCATGTATGCCCCTTATGATTAAGCATTATTCTTATTTATTTTATATATTGACTATGGCTACCAACAAATAAAGAAAGGTATATGTTGCCACTCTATGTGAGCCATTTATGACATGTATGAAAGTAGAGTAGGATATTCATCTTTACGTCCTTATAGTTCCTGCTAGTGTGCTAATAAAGTCACATGCTAGGTTAATATGCTATAAGAAATAGACTTATTTCCTTGTCTTTGGTAAAAGGAGCACTGCATCATGTATATGCTTACATAGACTTGTCTTATTACATTACCATGCTTTGTACACAGTGAACATGTTCTCTTATTCATGTCGGACACTTGTTCGTTTATAAGTCCTTCTATAACCATTGCCATGCTCGTATGTATGATAGAAGATTTTTTTATTTATTTATTCAAGTATTATCTCAAATACTCATGTGAGCATTTGTAATTCATCCATGAGCATGACATGATCACGAGCATCATATACTCATCCATGTTGATAATACAAATTCCATGCATTTTATGTCCATTCCTTCTACTTATGCACTCATTCATATATAGGAACCGTGATCAAAGCAATCTTCCTAAGGAGACCGAAGCTAATTTGTTTGTCGATGAAGTTCCTAATTATGATCACTCCCAAGGCAAGCCCCGGTGCATTCCTATTATTTTGAAATGTCTTTCTTTATCACTCTATTAAGGATGATGAATGTGCATTTAAGTTTTTAGGCGTTGATTGGAAATCCACATGCATAAATTCCTATATGTCCCATGTCGCTTATGTGTCATATCCTCGTTAGAATTGCTATGCTATGTTTATGGAGTCAACGATAGATTGGGGATCTCACTCATGGCTTATGATTAAATGTGAACATGATGAATTTGGTTAAAATTGAGAACACCCCATTGTGGCTCCGCGAACAAGTTTGAGTTGTGTACCACTTGCATACCTTTCTTATGGGGATTGGTAAACCTATGTAGCTTGTAAGTTGTAAAGTGAGCCGGATATCTCACCGACCCGGAGGTGATGTGTTTGGCACGGTGGTTGCACGGGTTGAGGACTCGTTGGAGAGTACATGGGTTAAGCCTTGGGCGCGTTGTTGAACGGTCGCAAGGGGACGTGTACTCGGGGTCGGTGGCCCCGCGTTTTACTTTATGATGAACTCGCGAACGGTGGCCATACGTGTTCTTAAATGATGCGTATGTTGTGCATTTGGGTTCTTTCCTGCAGGATTAATAATTCGATAATTATCGCCGTTTTCCTCTCGGTTAATGAGTACCACTTGATTCGAGCAGTTCGCAATGTGTAGTAATGGAAAGAGATTGAATAGCTTGCTGTTTTATATTGATATTAAATTGTATTGCAAACTCTTGTATTGTTAGCATGCTCACTAAAGTTTCTTTTATGCAACAATCCTATCCAATCTTCCCAAGAGGTCCCGGTATGGCAGCCGGACCGGTCCCGATGACGCAGGAGAAAGCAGTCCCAACCGCAAGTCAATCCAGCGGCAAAAGGACTCAAGAGGGAACCAGTGAGGATACCCAAGGTCCCCCCAAGAAGATCAAAACCTCCACCGGCTTCAAGAAAGCCTCCTCGTAAGTCTTCTATTTCTCTATTCCTTTCTGAATTGCTTTTATGCCGGTCTTATAGTATTCACTTCTTTTCGCAGAATCCCTTCTAATTTCCAAGCTAGCATAGCTAGCTTTTTGAGAAATAAAGTCTGCTTCTCCAGCTCCCACCAGTAGTGCTTCCACTACCTCCTCTCTGCACCCCGGGTAGTGCCAAACCATCTGAAGCTCCAAGTGCGGCACCCGTAAAGGAAATCCCTGCCGCCTCCAGCGCAGGAGCTTCGTCTCAAATCACCGAAGATCAAGCTGTCAACATTGAAAGCTCATCCGCTAGCAACCTCCCTCCCCAGGCAACTCTATTCCAGATTCCTCCAGAGCTCTCACTAGGACCGGTCCGGGTGGAAGAAATTCCTCGTCGTCCTAGGACGACATGCAAATCTCCAGGAGAACCCGGACTGGCCAAAATGGTAGTCGGAGATGTGGATGTGGACAGCTCCGGTGGAGCTAGAACGTTCACTGCAAGAGCTCAATGGGACCCCCTCCAAGAAGAAGAGGCCCTGAAGAACTTCTCGAGAATCTAGCCGGGTACATCCTTACGCTTCAATGGTTTCTTCAAGCAATTTTCTTTTAATAATTGAATCTCTTACTTCTTCCTTCTTTTAGGTTCTTCCGAAAAACTCCGAAGCTAAGAGTGCTATAATGGCTCGCTCTGGAGGAAGAGCTATGCACCAATCAAGAGCGATTGGTTGAATTGGAATCTCGGACCACCGATCTGAAATCCAAGGAGACCGATCTGCAGAGAAGAGAAGCCAATCTATCGAACACCCATCGATCGATGGAGGAACGCCGAGCAAGAGATCATCAAGCTCCGCCGAGAAATCCAAAGTAATACTCTTAATTTTATCTGCATATTCCATATTTTTCCTTGTCGCCTCTCTCTCGACCGGTCCTACTCCTTATCTCGAGCACTTGAAAGCCTCGTTGCCGCTCATAAGAAGGCGAAGGAAATCCTTTACGAAAAGGCAGCTGCTCAAGAACAAGCACTTGAAGAGGGCTCTCGTGTTCAAGATCAACGAGCGGCTCGAATTGGAGAAGCGGAAGGCGAGCTTACCGCCAAGGATAACATCCTGGCGCAAGCACTTCGCTTCAACAAGATGCTGAAAACTGAAAATGCTCGCCTTTCATTGCAACAGACTCAATGGGACCCCCTCCAAGAAGAAGAGGCCCCGAAGAACTTCTCGGAATCTAGCCAGGTACATCCTTACGCTTCAATGGTTTCTTCAAGCAATTTCCTTTTAATAATTGAATCTCTTACTTCTTCCTTCTTTTAGGTTCTTCGAAAAACTCCGAAGCTAAGAGTGCTATAATCGCTCGCTCTGGAGGAAGAGCTAAGAGCGATTGGTTGAATTGGAATCTCGGACCACCGATCTGAAATCCAAGGAGACCGATCTACAGAGAAGAGAAGCCAATCTATCGAACACCCATCGACCGATGGAGGAACGCCGGCAAGAGATCATCAAGCTCCGCCGAGAAATCCAGAGTAATACTCTTAATTTTATCTGCATATTCCATATTTTTCCTTGTCTCCTCTCTCTCTGATCGGTCCTACTCCTTATCTCGAGCACTTGAAAGCCTCGTTGCCGCTCATAAGAAGGCGGAGGAAATCCTTTACGAAAAGGCAGCTGCTCAAGAACAAGCACTTGAAGAGGGCTCTCGTGTTCAAGATCAACGAGCGGCTCGAATTGGAGAACTGGAAGGCGAGCTTACCGCCAAGGATAACATCCTGGCGCAAGCACTTCGCTCCAACAAGATGCTGAAAACTGAAAATGCTCGCCTGAAGGCCGAAGTCGCTGAAGCTTTAGAAGCAGCAAAAACAGCGCGAGGCAGACAAAGAGAGCGCTCCGAGGACTGCCCATGAATCTGCCGAGGTTGCTCTCAAAGCAAAAGAACGCGAGATCCAGCGTCTGCTGAAGATTGAGACCAAGCTGAGAGAATCAAATGTTAACATCAACGGCAGATTAAGAGCTGCAGAAATCAGGCATAGACGTAAGTCACTTCTTTCTTATTCCTTCTTATGAAATTCCTTTAAAATACCGGTCTGCAGTGATAACTCTTTCTTATATTTTTGCTTTTTTTTCAGAACTTGCTACAGGTACAGTGACGCACGCAGGAATACCTCAATGGTGGTCAAACTATTGATCCCAATGAGATAGATCTTGAGTCCGCCATCCGGGCTTTCCCTAGAAGAATCAAAGAGCATTCCAAGATGGTTGCCGCTGCAGGAGGAGGCCATATAGCTGCTATAATCCAATCTTGGACTCCGGTCTCGGATTGTGATTTCAACTTTATCGGGGATGGCGCCCACCCGAATACTACGATGATCGGTTCAATGAGCTGAAGAACTCACTCATTGGCACTGTTTCAGAATTAATAGAGGATATTCCTCTTGATCCAATGGGTGTTCCTCCGAATGTAGCGCCAACGGCCTTTGCTCTGGATCGGGATGCTCGGGATGCAGCAGCCGCCGCTAGGCGGACGAGTAGAAGATGCATTTGAAGATCTTGATGCTGATTTACCAATATCTTCTTCGATTACGAAGAAACGCTGGATGATAGACTAGAGGAAAATCCTAAGACTGGTAATACCGGTACTTCCAGCGGTCCTGCTTAGTGGATTTTGTATTAGGGCCAACTTGCTTTTGTAATCAAACATCTTGATCATCATGTTGTTTATTATACCGGTTGCTTTTCTTTTCTATATGAATACTGGTTTCACTGTCTTATTTACTAACTTCTTTGCCCAAGACATGATAGTTCTTTCAGCTAAAACTAACTATGACCAGATTACTGCTCTAATCAGCGCAGATCACAATTCATAGTTATAGCTTACTTTAACAAGATCATGTAACATAGGAAAAAAGCCAGGTTGTAAGATTTAAGATTTCACAGACTGCTCTTAATCACAGCAGCCTGCCAATCAGTATTCATAAGAAAAATGCTACACAATTTCCTTTCCTGAACATACCAGTCTCAGCTGAAAAGAAACAGGACCGCTCTCAACACAACGAGCCTACCGACTAAATGACTGGTCTTATTGTTCAGAAATAGCATAATATCAAAGACTGCTCTTAACACAGCAGCCCCTGGCTCGATTATTTAATTCAAAATTAAAATATTGAAACACAAAAATCAAACACATTCTCATTAGACATAATTACTTTATTATAATATGAAAAAATTTACAGAAAATTCTTTTAAGTATAAAAACGACGAAGCTGTTCAATGTTTCAAGAATTTGGAATTTCTTCTTCCTCCAAGGTCATAAGCCTATAAGCCCCGGTCCGGAAACCGATTTAACCGAGAAAAGGTCCCTCCCGGATCGGTGACAACTTATGCCTGTTCTTCTTGGATCGAATCTTCCGAAGAACCAAGTCTCCTACTTGGAATTCCCGACTTCGAACGTTGCGATCATGATAACGACGCAATCCCCGATGATATTTGGCTGCTTAAATCAAAGCTTGATCCCTCAATTCTTCCGCAACAATCAGCTCAACTCTGGCGTTGATCTTCATGTTTCTCTTCATCATAGTATTGTACCCGAGCTGACACCATATTCACCTCCGTAGGAAGCATGGCTTCGAGATCCATACACCAAAGAAAAAGGAGATTGCCCCGTAGCCCTACTAACATTAGTGCGTAGTCCCCAAAGCACCCGGGGCAATTCCTTAACCCACTTTCCTGCATACGGCTCCAAACGGTAAAAAATTCTAGGTTTAAGACCGATCAAAATCATTCCATTAGCTCGTTCCACCTGTCCATTGCTTTGCGGATGTGATACGGACGCATATTGTATCTTAATTCCCAAACTTTCAGCATAATCCTTGAAGAATTCTGAAGTGAACCGAGGCCCATGCTCGGTAATGATACTGTGTGGGACTCCAAAGCGCACGAATATGTTTTGCGAAACTTGATTGCTCGAGCCGTAGTCGTACTAGTAACGGCTTCGACCTCAATCCATTTAGAGAACTTATCTACTGCCACAAAAATATGCGTGAATCCTCCTGGTGCCCTTTTAAAGGGTCCAATAATATCCAGCCCCCAAGTAGAAAAAGGTCAAGTCATTGGAATTAACCGCAATTCGTGTCTTTGGAGCATGAGGTTGTCCGGCAAAAAATTGACATCCACGACAATTCTTGACCACTCTGTGCGCATCGTCCGCCTGCTGTAGGCCAATAAAATTCTTGTCCGAACACCTTCCCAACTAGTGTCTTCGAAGAAGCATGATTTCCACAAATTCCCTTGTACACGTCTTCGGGCAATTGAATGCCATCGAAACCGATACACATTTCATCGAGAAAATTAACTCCACGTCTATATAACTCTCCTTCGAGAATTAAATAACTGCGTGCTCGAACCTCTAGTCTTTGCTTGTCCACCTTATCTTCCGGAGTTTTACCGGACTGCAGATAGTCAAGGTATGGGAGTACGCCAATCGGAATCAATAATCATAACATCAAGTGGCCGAATATCTTCGGCGTTGATTTCGTTCACTTGTCTTATCTAGTAAGACCGCTTCTTCAGACCGGTCCTTCGAGACTACTTTCTCCTCCTGGTTCTTCAAGACTGCTTCATCCACGATCTCTCGTAATAGTAGCCTTGCGCTCCATCTTTATGGAAGGCTTATTCAATACTTGAAGGAAAACACCGGGTGGAACCGCTTGTCTTGAAGACCCCAGTCTAGCTAACTTATCCGCGAGTAGAATTGTTTCCGCGCAGTATATGAGAAAATCGCAAACCATCAAATTTATCTTCAAGTTTCCTAACCTCTTGTCGATAAGCAACCATATGATCATCATGAGCATCCCACACCTTGTTAACTTGACTTATTACCAACATTGAATTACCATATATGTCTAATCGTCCGACTCCTAACGAAATAGCTACTCGAAGCCCATGAAGCAAAGCTTCATACTCCGCAGATATTGTTTGAGGCTCCGAAATGCATTTGTCATACATATCCGAGTGGTTCCTTACGTGGGGTGAGAAGTACGACCCCAGCCCCGTGCCTTAAAGCTGCAGGGACCCATCAAAGAACATCTCCCAATACTCCAACGTTTGAATCCCCTGCGGGACTTGTGTCTCCAACCACTCTGTTATGAAATAAGCTAAAGCCTGTCCCTTGATAGCTGTTCGTGAAGAAAATCTAATCTCATATTGGCCAAGTTCTATAGCCCACTTAGCAACCTGGCCCACTTCCTCTCGGTTTCGCACAATATCTCCAATGGCGAACCCAGTCTTAACTTCTATGGGGTGCGCTTGGAAATAATGTTTCAACTTTCGAGAAGTTATCACTACTGCATATGTTAACTTCTGTAATCGGAGATATCGCATCCGTGATTCGAGTAAGAACTTCACTTACAAAATATACCGGATGCTTGTACCAATTGCAGATGTCCCTCTTCCTTCCGATCGACCGCCAAAACCGTGCTCACCACATTGGTTGTTGCAGAAATATACAACTGAATAGTCTCGTCTGGTTTTGGAGGTACCAATACCGAGAGGATTGCTAAGGTATTCCTATGAGCAGATCGGGGTACAACCTTTAAGGCAAACTAAGCGAACAACCTTAACAGGAAGCACTACTTAGCTTTATGATTCCCATTATGAATCATGCAAGGGCCCTCTAGAAGTGTTTCGAACGACAATCGTTCTCTTGGACCTTTGTTAGGAGGTCCCGGCCGATCTCCTCCATGAGACTGGTTGACAACTGCAACAAGGTGATCAGCCTTGCGCTTATTGTTGTTCTTAGATCCGGACTGGTTGTCTTGGTCATGCTTCGGTTCCTTCCCTTTGTTCCCGCGCAAATTGACAACGTTTGATTCACCAGACAGCGTAATCATCTGCTATCTTGAAGCACTCGACACCGTCATGGTAAGGTTCTGATTTTGCCTCCTAATCATGTGAACTAATGCTTCACTTCGGATGCCAGCTTGAAACGCCGCAATTACTTGCTGATCGGGAACATTGGGGATCAAGGCCTTTTTGTTGCGAAACGCTCGATGAAGTCTCGTGAGAGTCTCGTCGGGCTTCGCTCGACCTGTTGAGATCAAAGTAATTCCCCGGCTTCTCACAAGTCGCCTGGAAGTTCTCCACGAACTTTTTGGTGAGGTCACCCCAGGAAGAGATAGATCTCTCGGGTAGGGATTGCAACCGCAAGCGTTCATCCTGCTCCATGCACATAGGGAGGTAATTAGCTAGCACAAACGTATCTCCTCCTCGCTGACCGTATGGCGGTAGTGTACATGCGAAACCACTCAGCAGGAGGTGGTTTACCATCATACTTATCAATGGCCCCGGGCTTAAATCCCCGGGGTATTTGCAAATGCGTAAATCTCGCGTGAAAGCAGGGATCACGGAGTACTCATCATCTTCCACACCGGTCCGGACCGGTGAAGGGGATCGTCAACGAGGGTAATGCCGGTAGTTACAATCCCTATCATCATCGGAGTAGTCATAGTATCGATCATCTTGATATCTATCTCCCGAACCATCCTGGCGGTCGTTGTTCGCCGGTTGTGCGGTCTGCGAAGGAGGAGGCGGAGGCGGAGGCGGAGGCACCGCTTGGCAATCATTGTTGTCTCGTCGAGGCTCCCCATCTCTGTCTCGGTTGTCTCGTCGAGGCTCCCCATCTCTGTCTCTCGTTGTCTCGTCCCCTTCGGTCTTCGGTACCAAGACGATCATCTCGTCTTGGCCGGTCATCCCGATGAGCATGTCGGTTGCCTTGCCCTCGTTGGTCATTGCGCGGAGGATTTCCACCGGGGGCGGCGCCGATGCGGTTGGTCCACGCCGAGGCGAATTAGTCACATGCGGGCGAGGCGGGGCAGGATCCCGCGGACGATCATCCATGTCACACCCCTATCCCGAAAGATAGTTAAGTATGGTACGGATCGCCTTGGGAGAAGGTTGACGAAGCAACCATACATAGCATCACATTAACAAACATACACGATTTGCAAGATCACATAATTAAGTCTTGATTACAGCATAGAGTTTCGAATAAAAGATACATAGTGTTCTAATTTAAGTCTTACATAACCATGATCTTTGTTCGAAAATAAAGTGCGGAAGCGAAATACATAACTCGGCGATACATAGATAACTTAGATGAACCATGCCGGCCTAGGCCATGGTTCACTCATCATGGGTCGGAGAGCTAGGGACCCATTCAATGGTCCACTCTTTGGGCTCTTCTCCATCCCAAACAACCTTACCACAACAATCGCAAAATCGGCTTACGGGAAACCTGTAAATAACATGTAGTGGCAAAGCCCGAGTATCTATCATACTCCGCAAGTCTTACCCGTCAAATTGGCCATATAAGACCGACTCCTAGATGCATGGGGCTTGACTGGTTCAACTTGGCATTTTGCATAAATAGCACCTATACTAATTAGGTTGGCAATTTTATGACTTAGCCAAATTAATAGGGTTGTTGTATAAAAGAAACTTTAGTGAGCATACTAGCAATACAAGGATTTGCAATACAAATTTATATCAACATAAAACAGCAAGCTATTCATCCTCTTTTCATTACTACACATTGTAAACTGCTCAAATCAAGTGGTACTCATTAACCGAGAGGAAACTACGATAATTATCGAATTATTAATCCTGCAGGAAAGATCCAAATGCACGACATACGCATCATTTAAGAACACGTATGGCCACCGACCCCGAGTACACGTCCCCCTTGCGACCGTTCAACAACGCGCCCAAGGCTTAACCCGTGTACTCTCCAACGGTCCT
Organism: Chloris gayana; assembly: GCA_031894775.1. NCBI lineage: Eukaryota > Viridiplantae > Streptophyta > Magnoliopsida > Poales > Poaceae > Chloris > Chloris gayana. Next base: position 541,184 of record JAUNZO010000866.1, on the reverse strand, counting down.
CAACCCGTGCAACCACCGTGCCATACACATCACCTCCGGGTCGGTGAGATATCCGGCTCACTCTACAACTTACAAGCTACATAGGTTTACCAATCCCCATAAGAAATGTATGCAAGTGGTACACAACTCAAACTTGTTCGCGGAGCCACAATGGGGTGTTCTCAATTTTAACCAATTCATCATGTTCACATTTAATCATAAGCCATAACTGAGATCCCCAATCTATCATTGACTCCATAAATATAGCATAGCATTTCTAACGAGGATATGACACATAAGCGACATAGGACATATAGGAATTTTATGCAATTGGATTTCCAATCAACGCCTAAAACTTAAATGCACACTCATCATCCTTAATAGAGTGATAAAGAAAGACATTTCAAAATAATAGGAATGCACCGGGGCTTGCCTTGAGAGTGATCGAAGTTAGCACTAGCCTCACAAGCGTTGAGTGTTGCAATCGTCTCTTCCGGCGGGGTCAATTCAGCGTCGTCACCTAGAAGATGAAATGCAATTGCATAAATAATATGAACACAAGGCCGATGATGAGAGTAATGCATGTGTGCTGTTTTTGTAAGGGTGCATATGAATATATTAATCAAAAGCTTTGTTTAATCAAACCCTAGTAAGCATGAACATAACACTTGTGCTCCTTTAAGGAAATTAATTGCATGAACAAGCATAACCCTAATAATACATGAGCCAAGATTTAAGACATGGACATGAGGGCTGTGTTTCATGTAGGTTCAGAAACTAAGGATTAGCAAGTTTAAATGCATCTCGATTAAATTTGGGCTTAAGTGCTTATTATCACATGCGATGACGATTGCACTTTAAAACAAGAACTCGATTTCAAAACTAACACATGCGTGAAATACATGAAACCTTTTTTACTAATCCTGCCATGAGGTTCTAGGGGACATGGTGGACAGTGGAAATTACATAAACATGCAAAACACAATTCTTTGGAACATAAAACCAATTACACATGAGCTGAAATTAATCTTTTATGGAATTAGATCTAGGGTTTGCAAAAATAATTATTTAACATGCTCAAAAATTAACATGGACTTTCCTACACATGCAACGTACTAGGAGGGAGTTAATTACCAAGTTTAATGCAAAACTAATTTACACGGATTTGATTAAAAATTAAATACAGAGAATGCAAGGAATCCAATAACTTGAAAACTATGCAATGAAATGCAGATCTTTCAGTGCCAGAAATTCAAGTATGTTTAGGTGAAGGTTTTGGCCAAGGGGCATTATTTTGGGATCTATAGTTTTAAAGTTATGACTTAGTTAAGTTTTCAGGGGTTGACTTTTGTCATTTTTGTAAAAATATGAAAACATTCAAATCTGGCCAGCTCATGTTACTTTTATGACAGTACAGGTTTTTTAGTTTCCAGAACATTTTAGTTTGTAATTTTTGGATCTTTCAAACGCAAGTTATGAATTTTTCAATATCGAATGAACTTCGGGCTTATTTACGGATTTGCCACTGGACAAATTTAAACGAGAGGGCGGCACGCGCTCCGGCGGGCGGTGGCCGGCGCCGACGAGGCCTCTCGCGGCGACGCCACGGGGCTGCGCATGGGGCGAGAGATGGGGAAAAATGGTGCGCGCGGTGAGGAGGAGCGGATGGTGGGGTCCACGGGGATGGTTGATGGCCGGAGGCGGCCGGCGACGAGCGGCGGCGCCAGGGCGGCTCCGACGAGGGTGCGCGTCCCGGAGAGAGGGAGAGAGGAGGGGTGGTTTCTTCGGGGAGCATCACCTTCGTGCGGGGAATGGCGGCGTGGGCTCGCTCGGGGTTGGGGATGACCGGGAGATGCGAGCTCGTCGGGGAGGTGGCGGGACGGCGGCGGTGGCGACGAAATCCTTTTCAAATTCCCGACGACCCGGGGCGGAGGAGGGAAGCGCGTTAGGGGGGAGCTCGGGCACGTCCTCGCGCACGAAATGACGAAGAAGGGAGGGCGAGGCGGCCTACCTAGACGGAGCACAATGCGGGGAAGCTCGGGCGGCCATGTCGCGGCGGCGGCTCCAATTTCCGGCCGTGCGCGAGCCACATGGGAGGAGGGAGCAGGGCGGTGGTACGGTGAGACGCGGGGTGAGTTGGGCGAGCGCTTTGTGGCGAGAGAGACGGCGAGGTGGCCCGGCATCCGTGCCAATTATCGGAGAGAGAGCGGCGGCGGGGAGTAGCAGGCGGGCGGGGGCGCGGCTTCAATTCGCGGCGTTCCTCGTTGGTCGGCGGGTACGCCGGTGGTTGGGGAGGTGGCCGGAGGGGCGCTGCAGATGGGACGGGGCGGGCGCGTGCCTGAGGCGGCGGCCGAGCTGGCCGGACCGGTGGTCCGGCCGCCATTGCCCGGGGCAACAGATGGCCGAGGTCAAACTCAAAATTTTGAATCCGAGGTTTGAAGATTTGGATAAAATTCATAGTTCCGGTGCTCCAAAATTAGAAAATATGTGGAGCTCCAGCATGATGTTCTTGAATGTTCATCTTATAATTTGAAATTCTAAAAGTGCTTCCAAAAATTTGTACAAAATTCACAAACAGAGACGTTTCGATTTGAATTTGAATTTTTTGGGCATTCAAAACTTTGTTCAATAAATTTTATAAATTCATCTTTTTACATGAGCAATGCAGTGGTGCAAAAATATTTGGGTAGTGCTTTTATAATTTTTGCATTTCTTCTAGGGCTAGGTTAGGGTTAGGGTTTAAACTAAGTTTTTCCCTGTTCTCTTTTTATTTTTCTTATTTTTCCCTTGGGTGATTATCATTAGTGCTCCACTAGTGATGTGATTAGGGTGCTAACTACGTGCTTAGCCCTAATCGTGACATGGGATGTCACAGCCCTCCCCCTTAAAGAAATTCTCGTCCCGAGAATCGCTACGAATTAAGGAGGGGAGTGCGAAAGTTACCGATTTGTGTGACGCGAGGAACTCGGGAAAATTCTTCTCTAGGAAATCCTCTTGTTCCCAAGTTGCTTCTTCTTCGGTGTGGTTACTCCATTGCACTTTATAGAAGGTGATGGTGCGATTTCGAGTTACTCGGTCGCTTTGATCAATAATCCGGACGGGGTATTCGGGGTAGGAGAGATCTTCTTCTAGTTGATCGGTGTCGGAAATGACCACATCTATCGGAGGCTTCAAACATTTCTTGAGTTGAGAGACATGGAACACATTGTGCACACGAGCAAGAGTTTCCGGTAGTTGCAATCGGTAAGCAACCGCACTATGCTTTTCCACAATTGGATAGGGTCCGATATAGCGGGGTGCTAACTTTCCTTTAATTCCAAACCGGGACACGCCCTTATTTGGAGAAACACGAAGATAGACATGATCTCCTTTCTCAAATTCCAACGGGCGTCTCCTCTTGTTAGCGTAACTCACTTGACGAGATTGTGCGGCTTTCATGTTGGCTTGGATTTGTCGGACCTTTTCCTCGGCTTGAGTGACAAGATCGGGACCAAAATTGGTTCTTTCTCCCGCTTTCGACCAATTTAAGGGTGTACGACAAGAGTGACCATACAATGCTTCAAATGGTGACATTCCCGAACTCTCTTGATAGCTATTGTTGTACGTGAATTCGGTGAATGGAAGACAATCATCCCAATTCCCTCTATTTTCCATAGCACATGCTCTCAAGATATCCTCCAAATATTGATTCAATCTTTCAGTTTGCCCATCCGTTTGAGGGTGATATGCGGAGCTCCTAATGAGAGTGGTACCAAGACAAGAATGCAATTGCTCCCAAAAGCGAGATACAAATTGCGGACCTCGATCGGAAACAATGGTTTTAGGTACTCCATGCAAACATAACACTCTTGAGATGTATAGCCCGGCATACTTCTTGGTATTATAGGTGGTATGGACGGGAATGAAATGTGCGGACTTGGTTAATCTATCCACAATAACCCAAATTGAATCATGCTTCTTTAATGTGAGAGGCAATCCAACGATAAAATCCATAGCAATGTCCTCCCACTTCCAAACGGGAATCTTCAATGGGTTCAATAATCCGGCTTTTCTCAAGTGGTCGGCTTTCACTCGTTGACAAGTGTCACACTCGGCCACATACCGTGCAATCTCACTCTTCATGCGTGTCCACCAAAACTTTTCTCTTAGGCCACGATACATTTTGTTGCTACCGGGTGTATGGAATATTTAGACAAATGTGCCTCATCCATGATTTTCTTCCGTAATTCCATATTCTTCGGAATAACGAGACGTTGGTTGAACCATAGTACACCATCGGCATCTTGTCGGAAACATGTAGCCTCATCTTTCTCTATCTTTTGCCGAATAAATTCCATACCTTCATCCTTCTTTTGTGCCTCAATAATTTCCTCACGAAGGGTAGGAATGAGAGCTAGGTTATATAGTGAACCATAGGGAATGACTCGAAGACTCGGTTCACTAGAATCTGAAATTTCAGAATTTTCCATAGAACAACCGGTAATATGATTGCATTGATCTTTGCGACTTAAAGCGTCGGCAACCACAATAGCTTTACCCGGATGGTAATGGATTTCCAACTCATAATCCTTGATCAACTCCAACCATCGACGTTGCCTCATATTCAACTCTTGTTGGGTGAAGATATATTTGAGACTATTATGATTGGTGTAAAGATTGACAAGATTTCCAAGTAGGTAATGCCTCCAAGTTTTCAAAGCAAGGACAACCGAGGCTAGTTCCAAATCATGGGTGTGGTAGTGTTGTTCATGCTTGCGAAGTTGACGGAAAGCATAAGCAATGACACGACCTTCTTACATTAGCACACACCCTAGGCCGGTGCTGGACGCATCACAATACACGTCAAACGGCTTGGTGATGTCGGCTTGTGCTAACACCGGAGCGGATGTCAAATGCTTCTTGAGAGTTTGGAAGGCTTCCTCACATTCACGGCTCCATTTAAACTTAGCATCTTTCTCCAACAATTTTGTCATTGACTTGGCTATGCTTGAGAAATTGGGAATGAATTTCCGATAATAACCGGCAAGACCGAGAAAGCTTCGAATTTGTCTCACCGATCTTGGGGATTTCCAAGTAAGCACTTCTTCAACTTTACTTGGATCGACGGCAACACCTTCCGCGGAAATGATATGACCCAAGAAAAGAACTTGCTTCAACCAAAATTCACATTTGCTAAATTTGGCATATAATTGATGATCACGAAGCCGTTGGAGAACAATGCGAAGGTATTCGGCATGCTCTTCTTCGGACTTCGAATAAATAAGAATGTCGTCAATAAAGACCACGACAAACTTATCCAACTCGGGCATGAAGACCGAATTCATCAAGTACATGAAATGAGCCGGAGCATTTGTGAGCCCAAAAGACATGACGAGATACTCAAAGAGACCATACCGCGTAGAGAATACGGTTTTTGGAATATCTTCGACTCGAATCTTAATTTGATGGTAGCCGGATCGGAGATCAATCATAGAGAACACTTTAGCACCAACTAATTGATCAAAGAGAATATCAATCCGAGGGAGCGGGTATTTATTCTTGATAGTTACCGCATTGAGAGGGCGATAATCCACACATAGACGTAGCGTCTTGTCTTTCTTCTTCACAAAGAGAGCGGGACATCCCCACGAGAGATGAACTAGGGCGAATATATCCTTTGTCCATAAGCTTGCCCAATTGTTCCTTCAAGATTGCTAGCTCATTGGGAGCCATTTTGTACGGCCTACGGGAAATTGGTGCCGTGCCGGGTTGGAGCTCAATTTTAAACTCAACATCTCGATCCGGTGGCATGCCCGGTAAGTCATCCGGAAACACATCGGGAAACTCACATACCACGGGAATATCCTCAATCTTTTTTCCCTCGAGATGGTAGATTTTTGATGTGGAGAACTTTGGATGGGGTAATCGGAGAATAGATGAACCATGGAGTGGTGAGTTTAGGTGAACTTCACGGGAATCGATGTGCAAAACGGCTTTATGAAGTTTCATCCATCTCATACCTAGAATTATATCTATTCCTTGCCCACCTAAAATTATTAGAGAGGAGGGGTATACTTTTCTCTCTAGGTTTAGTGGTACTTGCCTCAACTCTAGGTTTGTTTTTATTTTTCCACCGTGTGATGTGATGATGTAGGGAATATCCAAAACGGTAGGAGTAAGTTGTAGGGTTTTTGCACATGCTTGACTAATGAAATCATGAATTGCGCCGGAATCAAAAAGAACCAAAGTGGAGTGGTTGTTAACCGGAAACATACCCGAGAGTACCGGTTCTCCCGCTTGAATCTCTTCGGCCGTGGTGTAGTTGACTCGGCCATTCTTAGCATTCGGAGTGGAAGATTGGTTGCGGTTCCCGTTCCCATTATTCCTATTGCGGTTTTGGTTGTTGTTGCCACTTCCGGAACCATTGTTGTTGTTGTTGTTCTTGTTGCTCGGGTTACGTGTCGGAACACGGCAATCCTTTGCAAAATGATCCGGACGTCCACAATTAAAGCACGGACCTTGAGGACCGGGCCTAGCACCTTGATATTGCTGCTGCGGAGGGCGGAAAGAAACGTTGTGCTTCTGATTTCCACCGTGAGAGTGGTGGTGTTGCTGCGGCACAAATTGGCGTGACCATCCCATCGGCGGCAATGCGGCCCGAAACTTCTGTCCGGACGGGGAAGTGATAGCTAACTTGTACTTGGGTGTAGTGGAGCCGGATGGATTTCCCACGGCATGCTTCCTCTTCTTGTCCTCTTGGTGAGCACGGATAGCATCTTCTTGCACAATTGCGGCACTCATCAAGTCATTGAACGTGCCGGTGGTGACTTGAGCCAAGCGGTCTTGCAACTTTGGGCTTAGCCCCGAACGAAAGCAATCCTTTTTCTTGTCATCCGTGTCGGCATGATAGGATGCATATTGAGCTAAGTAGTTGAACTTCCGCGCATATTCTTGCACAGTTCCGGTACCTTGCTTCAAATTAAGGAACTCTTGCAACTTGCGCTTCATGAGACCGGCGGGAATGTGATGCGCGTGAAACGCGGTACAAAAGTCCGGCCAATTCACTTGAGTACCGGCGGGAAGGGCGGCGGTGAAACTTGCCCACCATGCACTAGCGGAGCCACGGAGTTGTTGAGCCGCAAAGAGAACCTTTTGCTCCGATGTGCAATTGAGGAGAGCAAACTTCGACTCAATGATGCGAGAGGAAATTATCCGCCTCCAAAGGATCGGTAGTAGCTTCGCCAAACTTTGGCGGTTGAGTCGCCCAAAAGTCGGCATAGGTGGAATTCCTCGGCCCTTGGGGTGGCGGTCCTTAGCCTTGTCCTTGATTAGTTTGGCTCGCAAAGAACAAGCGGAACATCTCGTTTTGGTTGGGCACGAGTTGTTCCAACGGCGTGAGAGGTGGAGGGTTAGGGAGTTGCTCTTCCCTCGCACCGTGACCACTGCTCGGAAGCTTTGCCACGACGGGTATTCACCATCTGTCACATATGAAAAATTTCCTCACGTTAGCTCATTAGACCAAGAGCTAAAATAGCAAGAAAACATAACATTGGACATAAGGGACCAAAAATTTCAGCTTGCATGTACGAAGAAAATACTGATGAAATAGGCATAATGCATTGGCAACACACATATTCCATAGATTCCAACATAGCTGGCAACATGATAGAAATCCTTGATACACGGGAGCCACAAATCCGATACAACACGGTCTTAGGTTACATCACATGTGACCCATAAACAAACACAAATCTCGGAGAGCTTAATTAACAACACGCGGATCGTTTTCCATACACGGTTACATGGCTCACGAGATTACAAATCCTACAACACATAGGGCTACGACCACCGGTCGTGACCACTACTCGTCGTCATCGCCGTAGTAGTCGGCATCACCCCTCATGAGAGAGGGTGGTGCTCCGTCCTCGACGTCGGAAGCATCCTCCCTATCACCCATCTCCACGTCATCCTCGGGTGGGATGATCTCAAGTGGCTCGGGAGGCCCGCCATTAAGGATGGCGTGCAGGGCGTCATTGGCGGCTTGGAGATGCTCTATGGTGGCGTTGTTATGCGCGATGGTCGCTCGGGCGTTCCGGAGGTCTCCCTCCAAAGCATCCCTAGCGCCCTGGGTCTCCAAGAGAGTAACCTCCAACTCATCCTTCTCCTCAAGAAGGGCGTCCACCTGGCCGGAGAGGATGTAGTTCTCCTCATTCACGGCGGTGAGCTAGGCCTCACACTCATTGAGCGTGCCCTGCAGAGCGGCAGCTCCATTGCCCTCAAGGGCAAGGTTGGCGTCGTGGAGTTGCTTGAAGAAACTCCAACGCTCCGCCTCGCTATACTCGAGCTGCGTACGGAGGGTGTCCACCTCGGTAGTGCGCTCGGCGAGCTCGGCGGTGCGGGCAGCAAGATCGGCGGTGCAAGCAGCGAGCTCGGCGTCGCGGGTGGTGAGCTCGGTGTCGCGGGTGGTGAGGGTGGCCTGCAGGGCAGCACGCTCCTGCTCCAACTCGTGCACCCGCCTCGCGAGGTTCTCACGATTCAACATGAGCTTGTCGGGGGCCATCTGTCGGAGAATTTTGAAATACAAGTCAAAACTCAATATCTAACAACAAAACATGCTAAATAAGTAAAGCATGAATGATGGAATGGCACCCACTTAGCAAAAGAATGCAACAAAACTTTTCGCACAATCCTAACACGGTTCAGCTTTCTTGGACAGATTTGACCCGTTACGGAAACTCGACAATTACTCCTGTTTCTGGACAGAATTAAATTTTTATTTTGTTACAAAAGTTTTATACAACTTCTTAAGCTTTCCAACCGCATCCTAGAACAGCTTGATCCGACTTGTCGTTTGAAAGTTATGAGCGATCTACGACAGGGACAGAACCGAAGCACATTCTGGAATTCCAGAATAGCTCTCTGTAATGGGCAATTCTAGCTACGTTCCAGATTTTTTCAAGACCTTAGACTAGGAAATTGTTGTAGTTCCTAACACAAGCTTTCCAGAAAGTCCTTATTTTCCTTATTTGGACAAGTATTGAGAAAGTTATGCTCATTTTTGTGAAAGTTAAAAAATCTGCCACGTTTTAGGGTTTCGGTTTTTCAACCTTTTGGGAGAATTAAACTAGGTGATCAAATTTTTGTGATTGTTTTATTTAGACGAGTTCACATGCATATGCTTGATATGATGACATGATATGCAAGGATGATGGATGCTCAATATGTCGTTTCGTACGTCCTCACAAAATTAAAAGACCGCGCCCGCCGATACGAATATCGGACAAGCGCATCGGTGGCACACACACCTCTCACACAATACTACATGAACTAAAACGTTGTTAGGTACCTGCAAGAGATCGATTCCAGAAACATTACATCAAATTCAAAAGAAACAAGCCGAAAATAAATCCATGTCACCTCGCCTCACATGGAGAGCTCTCGAATAAGAGTGTATTCGAGTCACACCAATAATATTATGCGAAAATTGACCACACACAATTGCATACCTTTGCTCAAGCCGTAGTTGCAAAATATGTAAACAATCATAACACGGGGTTAGTCTTGCCACCATTCTATATAGTCCTTATTTTGGCCTTTCTATCTAGACTTGTACCTCACCGTGATACAAAAACGGGTTTAAGATTTTTAGAATGAGTGTTAGCGTGACGCAAATCCCAAGTCGGCTCGATACCACGTGTCACACCCCTATCCCGAAAGATAGTTAAGTGTGGTACGGATCGCCTTGGGAGATGGTTGACGAAGCAACCATACATAGCATCACATTAACAAACATACATGATTTGCAAGATCACATAATTAAGTCTTGATTACAACATAGAGTTCCGAATAAAAGATACATAGTGTTCTAATTTAAGTCTTACATAACCATGATCTTTGTTCGAAAATAAAATGCGGAAGCGAAATACATAACTCGGCGATACATAGATAACTTAGATGAACCATGCCGGCCTAGGCTATGGTTCACTCATCATGGGTCGGAGAGCTAGGGACCCATTCAATGGTCCACTCTTTGGGCTCTTCTCCATCCCAAACAACCTTACCACGACAATCGCAAAACCCGGCTTGCGGGAAACCTGTAAATAACATGTAGTGGCAAAGCCCGAGTATCTAGCATACTCCGCAAGTCTTACCCATCAAATTGGCCATCTAAGATCGACTCCTAGATGCATGGGGCTTGACCGGTTCAACTTGGCATTTTGCATAAATAGCACCTATACTAATTAGGTTGGCAATTTTATGACTTAGCCAAATTAATATGGTTGTTGTATAAAAGAAACTTTAGTGAGCATACTAGCAATACAAGGATTTGCAATACAAATTTATATCAACATAAAACAGCAAGCTATTCATCCTCTTTTCATTACTACACATTGTAAACTGCTCGAATCAAGTGGTACTCATTAACCGAGAGGAAACGGCGATAATTATCGAATTATTAATCCTGCAGGAAAGACCCAAATGCACGACATACGCATCATTTAAGAACACGTATGGCCACCGTTCGCAAGCTCATCGTAAAGCAAAACACGGGGCCACCGACCCCGAGTACACGTCCCCCTTGCGACCGTTCAACAACGCGCCCAAGGCTTAACCCGTGTACTCTCCAACGGTCCTCAACCCATGCAACCACCGTGCCATACACATCACCTCCGGGTCGGTGAGATATCCGGCTCACTCTACAACTTACAAGCTACATAGGTTTACCAATCCCCATATGAAAGGTATGCAAGTGGTACACAACTCAAACTTGTTCGCGGAGCCACAATGGGGTGTTCTCAATTTTAACCAATTCATCATGTTCACATTTAATCATAAGCCATAAGTGAGATCCCCAATCTATCGTTGACTCCATAAATATAGCATAGCATTTCTAACGAGGATATGACACATAAGCGACATAGGACATATAGGAATTTTATGCAATTGGATTTCCAATCAACGCCTAAAACTTAAATGCACACTCATCATCCTTAATAGAGTGATAAAGAAAGACATTTCAAAATAATAGGAATGCACCAGGGCTTGCCTTGAGAGTGATCGAAGTTAGCACTAGCCTCACAAGCGTTGAGTGTTGCAATCGTCTCTTCCGGCGGGGTCAATTCGGCGGCGTCACCTAGAAGATAAAATGCAATTGCATAAATAATATGAACACAAGGCCGATGATGAGAGTAATGCATGTGTGCTGTTTTTGTAAGAGTGCATATGAATATGTTAATCAAAAGCTTTTTTTAATGAAACCCTAGTAAGCATGAACATAACACTTGTTCTCCTTTAAGGAAATTAATTGCATGAACAAGCATAACCCTAATAATACACGAGCCAAGATTTAAGACATGGACATGAGGGTTGTGTTTCATGTAGGTTTAGAAACTAAGGATTAGCTAGTTTAAATGCATCTCGATGAAATTTGGGCTTAAGTGCACTTTAAAACAAGAACTCGATTTCAAAACTAACACATGTGTGAAATACATGAAACCTTTTTACTAATCCTGCCATGAGGTGCTAGGGGACATGGTGGACAGTGGAAATTACATAAACATGCAAAACACAATTCTTAGGAACATAAAACCAATTACACATGTGCTGAAATTAATCTTTTATGGAATTAGATCTAGGGTTTGCAAAAATAATTATGTAACATGCTCAAAAATTAACATGGACTTTCCTACACATGCACCGTACTAGGAGGGAATTAATTACCAATTTGTATGCAATACTAATTTACACGGATTTAATTAAAAATTAAATACAGAGAATGCAAGGAATGCAATAACTTGAAAAATATGCAATAAAATGCAGATCTTTCAGTGCCAGAAATTCAAGTATGTTTAGATGAAGGTTTTGGCCAAGTGGCATTATTTTTGGATCTATAGTTTTAAAGTTATGACTTAGTTAAGTTTCCAAGGGTTGACTTTTGTCATTTTTGTAAAAATATGAAAACATTCAAATCTGGCCAGCTCATCTTACGTTTATTTATCTATACAGGTTTTGTAGTTTCCAGAACATTTTAGTTTGCAATTTTTGGATCTTTCAAACGCAAGTTATGAATTTTTCAAAATCGAATGAACTTCGAGCATATTTACGGATTTGCCACTGGACAAATTTAAACGAGAGGGCGGCGCGCGCTCCGGCAAGCGGTGGCCGGCGCCGACGAGGCCTCTCGCTGTGGCGCCACGGGGCTGCGCATGGGGCGAGAGATGGGGAAAAATGGTGCGCGCTGTGAGGAGGAGCGGATGGTGGGGTCCACGGGGATGGTTGATGGCCGGAGGCGGCCGGCGACGAGCGGCGGCGCCGGGCGGCTCCGGCGAGGGTGCGCGTCCCGAGAGAGAGGGAGAGAGGAAGGGCGGTTTCTTCGGGGAGCATCACCTTCGTGCGGGGAGTGGCGGCATGAGCTCGCTCCGGGTTGGGGATGACCGGAGATGCGAGCTCGTCGGGGAGGTGGCGGGACGACGGCGGTGAAGAAATCCTTTTCAAATTCCCGACGACACGGGGGCGGAGGAGGGAAGCGCGTTAGGGGGAGCTCGGGCACGTCCTCGCGCATGAAATGGCGAAGAAGGGAGGGCGAGGCGGCCTATCTAGACGGCGCGCGATGCGGGAAGCTCGGGGCGGCCATGTCGCGGCGGCGGCTCCAACTTCCGGCCGTGCGCGAGCCACGGGGGAGGAGGGAGCAGGGCGGCGGTACGGTGAGACGCGGGGTGAGTTGGGCGAGCGCTTTGTGGCGAAAGAGATGGTGAGTTGAGAGAGCGGCGGCCGGGGAGTAGCAGGCGAGCGGGGAGGCGCGGCTTCAATTCGCGGCGTTCCTCGTTGGCCGGCGGGTACGCTACGTGGTTGGGGAGGTGGCCGGAGGGCGCTGCAGATGGGACAGGGCGGGCGCGTGCCGGGCGGCGGCTAGGCTGGCCGGACCGGCGGTCCGCCGCCATTGCCCTGGGGGCAACAGATGGCGAGGTCAAACTCGAAATTTTGAATCCGAGGTTTGAAGATTTGGACAAAATTCATAATTCCGGTGCTCCAAAATTAGAAATAAACATATGTGGAGCTCCAGCATGATGTTCTTGAATTTTCATCTTATAATTTGAAATTCTAAAAGTGCTTCCAAACATTTGTACAAAATTCACAAACAGGGACGTTTCAGATTTGAATTTGAATTTTTTGGGCATTCAAAACTTTGTTCAAAAATTTTGTAAAAATGTTGTAAATTCATCTTTTTACATGAGCAATGCAGTGGTGCAAAAATATTTGGGTAGTGCTTTTATAATTTTTCCATTTCTTCTAGGGCTAGGTTAGGGTTAGGGTTTAAACTAAGTTTTTCCTTTTCTCTTTTTATTTTTCTTATTTTTCCCAATCATTAGTGCTCCACTAGTGATGTGATTAGGGTGCTAACTACATGCTTAACCCTAATCGTGACATGGGATGTCACAATCCACATGACCGGTCCGACGCCTCTCATCTTCTTCTTGTCTACGGCGCTCTTCCGTTCTCTCTACATGACGATCGATGAGGATGTTACGAGCGTCACGGTTGCCATTGAGTGGTACGCGCAAATCTTGGTCCGAAGCTCGTTCATGTGCGTCCGCGATCGGGGTGTGTCAAGACCCAAGCCTTCCACCGGAAGAAGCTCCTTCAGATCGGGCTCTCGTAGGCCGCTCCGAGCAAGAACGTGAGCAGCTTGAAGATTCCGATCTGTCATGAACGAGTTGATTTGTTTGTAGAGCAGCTGCATCTACCAAATTCAAAGCGCGTTGCAACCCCGGTGTTGCGGTGAAGACTTCTTCCGGTATTGTCTCAAGGATTTGCTTCACTCCCACAATGTTGCGGATCGGCGACGTGAATACTCGAGCGCCATTTAATTCCACTTCCATGGAGCTCAAGTCCAATGCTCGCTCGAAGAACGATGGCGCTCGTGACATCCCGTCCGGGACACCCGGGAATCGGTACAGAGGGACACTCGACGAAGCGAGTTACAACAGAAACATCATCTTATACAAGCCGAATATATACATCATGGTATAATACAACCAAGTTTTCAAAATACAAACATTCGTGCAGCGGAAATGTAACTTTATTGAAGTTTCAACATCCTACGAGTATTCAGCGGAAGCTTGTTCTATTGTACAACTCAAAAGATTTCAAACGAAACATCGTGATGCACCGAGCCCTTCGTACATCACGGTCCTCCCTCTTCACGGCGTGGGGATACGCTCCCACCGAAGGGAACCTCCCTCCGGACATTGCTCCTCTTCGGGAAACCGCCATACAAGTCGTGGTAGTACGACTCGTTCCCTCAAAGGTAACGAACAAACCCCGAGTATTCTAATACTCAGCAAGGCTGACCCATCAACATGGCACGCTAAGGCCGACGCCTAGAATGCAAAGGCTTTCCGGCTGTGGGGTTTACTCCTTTGCGAAAAACAGCAATAAAGGTTGGGTCCTTACTTTCAATATTTTAGCTCATGTTAAGTTCATTAGCCTTGGTGTTTGCAACCTATCACTATTGCAACCAAGTTCTCAATCAAGATAAAATAGATCATCAATCCTTTCATCTCTCATCTTCATCTTCCATAAATTTACTACGATGTGACGAGCTAAACAAGTGGTACTCATTATCTGCGAGGACAGCGATTCGAATCGATTTATACCAGCTGGCAAAACCCGACTACACGACGTATACGCATCACACCGATCGTATGCGACAACCTTTCCCGCTAGCACTCGACAGCAGACTAGCCATTTCCAACTCCCCGGGAGTATGGCGAAGCCACGACTTCCCTCGTGGTCGACCCATCTCCCTCCCGTGAGACTATCCTCTCACTAACAGCCGATAAAAGAGAGCCGGCTACGCTACATCTCCGGGGTGGTAGGGTACATCAGCTTGCTCGGGCCCATGATACCAGCATGTAGTACGGTACGTTCAAACTTGTTCAACTAAGCCGACAACGGTACGGTCCTTGACCAGACACGGACGGGGCGACCACCTTGCAAGACCTCATCTCCGTCTTGCCCTTTCTCCTACGGGACCCGTCCGGTCTCAACTTCATTAACACTCGCACCATCTTTAGTGTCAACACAAAACCCTTAAAGCCTCCATGCTTTAAGTGCCCTAACCATCTAGCGTTGCCACTATGAATTAAGCTTAGCCTCTATTGAGCTACCTGTACCGAGTATAGAATAAACAAACGGAAACCTACCAATATGCAACTAGGGTGTCAACCATTCCTTAACACCTAATGCACAAGCATAACTGTACTATGTGATAAAATAAAATATTTAAAAACATAGGTAGGATGCACCGGAGCTTGCCTTGATTCCGTTAGAAGTTAGCTTCCTCGGCGACTAGGTCGACTTCGAGATTCCGGCTACTCGACTCGACCTCGGGTGGAACCTCGATCACTTCGAACCTAGTCGACCGAGTAATACGTCGCAAATCACAATCATGTATGCATGAATGCTCATGATGGAAGTATGCAAGGATTCATTGATTAAGTCCAATAAATAATAACTAATGATTAATGCTTAATCACCTTAGTTAATTAACAAATTAGGGATAAGTATGTTCATTAAGCATTAATTAACAATTAATTATGCTGATTAATAAATGTTTAATCAAGATCATTATTTGTTAATTGGTTCTGTTCCTTAATTACTTAATTAAGTTCACTAATTACTTAGGTTTAATAATTAATAAATTATTCTGGTTTATTAAGCAACAAATAAATAATTACTTTAAGTGATTAAAGGTTAATAGATTGTGATCACATAAAATAATACAGTTTAAGTTTAAATTTTGGAAAATAAATTTCATAATTAATTTCGTCTGTAGTATCTCCTTTATCAAATAAAATTATTTTTCATAATTAAACATTTTATTTACATAAAATAATAGCTTTCCTCTAATCTAAGAAAGTGATTAATTACTAATTATAAAATAAATTTACTCAAAATAAATATTTTATTTCACAAATAAATAGATCTTATTTTTCTGAGTCTAACAAAGTTGGTTTGACATTTTTTCGATTTTTATTGAATTTTCTATGAATTTTGGAAAATTTAAATGTGTTCTCAGTGCCACACACTGGGCCACGGGGTGGCCACACGGAATCCGCTCGTGGCCACACGTGATCCAGGTGCGTGTGGCCCGCGGTGTGGCGCCACCGCGGCGACCGAGGGACGGCGGCGCGGCCACCGGCGATGGCCGGAGATGGCCCAAAGCTCGCCGCGAGACAACCTAGGCGATCTACTAGACGTGGCGGACCTCATGGTGGTGACGCGCTCACATTAGCTTGACCGGAGACGCGCCGGCGGCGAGGTGCGGAGCACGACGGAGCTCCGGCCATGGCGCGAGCTCACCCGAAAGCTTAGAAATTGGGGAAAAACATGTTGTGAGCTACTACGAATCATGAGCTAGCTTGACATGATGCGTTAGAAGCTTGAGCACGGCCGGGAGAGGTTGCTCACCGTGAGTGGTGCGGCGGTGGTGAACCGGACTCGGGAAGAACGGCGATTGCACGGTTCTCTGTGGAACAAACTTGGGGATGAGTGAATGGGAGCAGGAAGCAACAAGTTGCGCAACAATAAGAGGAAAAAGAAGCATGAACGGCTCACCGGGGATGGTGAATTTGAGGCCTCGGCGGAGGGATGACTATGATGGCCCGATGAGGGAAACGGCTTCGCCTCGACGGAGTAGGACGTCTCGACTCAATTGAAAAGTTGGAGGAGCTCTAGGGGTTGGTTGCGGAGGTCGTGGCGGAGTGGGCTCGGACGGAAGGTGGTCGGGGCGGCTCTGGCGGCGGTGCTCCGGAGGGGCGGGGTGGCGGTGAGGTGTGGAGTGAAATGAGGGAGAGGAAAAGAGAAGAGAGGGCCGGCGGGGTCTTTATCCTCGCCAGAGGCGGCAACGGAGCAAGCAGCTGCGTGTTGCGAAGCTCCTGCGTGGCGGGGTGGCGTGGCGGTCGGCCGGGAGGCGGTGCGGAGCGCGGGCGGTGCTGAGCGCGGGAGAGAGAGAGGAGAGGAAGAAGAGAGGCTGGCTCGTAGGCAAGGCCCGGTCATTTTGCAAAAACACGTTTCGCGTAATTAAAAAGTAACCTTCCCGAGGTCGGAAAAATCTACGAAAATTCAGGGGTGTAAAAGAAAGTATTTTAGGCACTTTTCCTATTAAGTCCAGGTTAAAATTCCAAATTATTTTCGGATGGAAAATCATAGCTAAATTAATAAAAGAAGCTTTGTTTATTTCTTGTAATTATTTTTACAAGGTAAAATAATTTCAGAAATTTTTCATTAATCTTTATTTATGATATTTGAGCCATAGACAATATTAAACATGAATTTTCTGTTTATTTTATTTCTTTTTAAACACTTCCCTTCTTCTTTATCTATTTTGTTATTTTATGTGTTTATTATTAACACAAAATTTGATATCTTCAAAAATGCAACAATGTGATGACATGCTCTTGATGACATGAATTGCATTATTTTCTCGAGAGTTGTTACAGACCCTCCCCTTATAGGAATCTCGTCCCAAGATTCACGATCGAAACGACTAGGCGATAGTGCTAAAGAACTCGGGGTAGTTTGATCGAAGAAACTCTTCTTGTTCCCAAGTAGCTTCAGCTTCCGAGTGATTACTCCATTGGATCTTGTAGAACTTGATGGTCCGATGACGAGTCACTCTATCCTTGGTATCGAGAACTTTAACCGGTCGTTCGTCGTATGTCAAGTCCGGTCAGTAACGGTTCCACCTCGAGCTGTCGGTATATCCATCGGTGGTTTTAAACATTTCTTCAATTGAGATACATGAAATATGTTATGGATACCTGCCGGTGGGATGGCAATTCCGGTCGATACGCCACGGCTCCACATCTTTCTAGGATTTGAAAAGGTCCAATGTATCGTGGTGCTAACTTGCCCTTGATTCCAAACCTTTGAACACCTTTGGTAGGAGATACTCGAAGATAGACTTGATCTCCAACCTGAAATACTAACTCTCAACGTCTTTTGTCGGTATAGGCTGATCCGTCGAGATTTAGCTCTCTTGAGGTTCTGTTGGATGAGACGTACTTGTTCCTCTGCATCTCTTACTAGATCTGGTCCGAAGATTACTCTTTCTCCACATTCAGACCAATTCAAAGGTGTACGGCAACTACGCCCATATAGAGCTTGGAACGGTGACATTCCGGCACTCTCTTGATAGCTGTTATTGTAGGAAAATTCTGCCAAAGGTAAACACTTCTCCCAATCTTTACCATAGGTCAAGACGCATGCTCGAAGCATATCCTCGAGATATTGATTGATCCTTTACGTCCGCCCATCCGTTTGAGGATGATATGCTTGAGCTTCGTATCAACTTCGTTCCCAAGGATTCTTGTAATTGTTCTCGGAATGCGGAGACAAATTGTGTTCCTCTATCCGATATAATGGTCTTCGGCACTCCATGCAAACGAGAGAATTTGAGTGATGTATAACTCTACATACTTCTCTGCGAGTGTACCGTGTATGTACCGGTATGAAGTGAGCAGACTTCGTCAACCTGTCCACAATAACCCGGATAGAGTCATGTTTACGTGGACTTACTGGTAATCCCACGATGAAATCCATGCTCGACGTCTTCCCACTTCCATTCGGGAATACTTAAAGGTTGTAAGGGTCCTGCTTGCTTCAAGTGCTCGGCTTTGACCCGTCGACGGACATCACATTCATTGACATACTTGGCTATTTCCCGCTTCATGCGTGTCCACCAAAATCTTTGCTTCGGATCTTGATACATCTTGTTGGTTCCGGGATGAATAGAATATTTGGACATATGAGCTTCATCCATTATCTTCTTGCGAAGCGATGGGTCTTTCGATACTACCAATCGATTCTTGAACCAAATAACTCCTGCTTCGTCCTCCCTGAAGCATTTAACTTCGCCCTTCCTGAGTCGTCTTCTTATGTGTCCTATACCAACGCTTTTCCGTTGAGATGCTACCACTTCTTCACGAATGGTAGGAATCAAAGCCAAATTAGTCAAGGTTCCATACGGAATAATCCTAAGATTTGGCTCCTCACCTTCGGATGGATGTGCTTGAATCAAAAGTTGAGCCGTGAGATTATTGCAATGGGCCTTGCGACTTAATGCATCAGCTACCACGTTTGCTTTCCCCGGGTGGTAGTGAATTTCCAGCTCATAATCCTTGATCAGTTCTAACCATCTTCGCTGTCGCATATTCAGATATGCTTGAGTGAAGATGTACTTGAGACTCTTGTGGTCCGTGTATAAATGTACCAAGTTACCCAAGAGATAGTGTCTCCAACCTTTCAATGCGAGTACCACTCGCTGCTAGTTCCAGATCATGCGTAGGATAGTGTTCCTCATGACGCCTTAGTTGTCGAGATGCATAGGCAATCACTCGACCTTCCTGCATTAGAACACCTCCGAGTCCTGTTCCCGATGCATCACAATACACATCAAAAGGCTTCGTCGGATCCGGTCGAGCAAGTACGGAGCCGTGGTCGACAACTTCTTCAACGTCCGAAAAGCTTCTTCACATTCTTTGCTCCATACGTACTTCTTATCCTTTTCCAATAGCTTAGTCATTGGCTTGGCGATCTTGGAGAAGTTTGGAATAAACCTTCCGTAGTAACCGGCTAATCCCAAGAAAGTTCGATCCGTGAGACGGACTTCGGTGATTTCCAATCCAACACTTCTTGAACTTTGCCCGGGTCAACGGCCACTCCTTCGGCTGATATCACATGACCTAAGAACGACACTTCCTTTAGCCAAAATTCACACTTGCTGAACTTAGCATAGAGCCGATGATCCCTTAGTCGTTGCAACACAACTCTTAAATGATTAGCATGTTCCTCTTCCGACTTGGAATAGATCACGATGTCGTCAATGAATACCACGACAAACTTGTCCAACTCGGGCATGAATACCGAATTCATGAGGTACATGAAATGTGCTGGTGCATTGGTCAATCCAAATGACATCACCGAGATACTCATAGAGTCCATACCTTGTGGAAAATGCGGTCTTCGGTATATCTTCTCGCTCTTATCTTAATCGATGATATCCCGAGCGAAGATCTATCTTGGAGAAGACTTTAGCTCCCATCGGTTGATCAAACAAGATATCAATCCTCGGGAGAGGATACTTGTTCTTGATGGTAACCGAATTCGGAGGTCTATAATCCACACATAGCCTCAATGTCTTGTCTTTCTTCTTTACGAACAAGGCTGGGCATCCCCATGGTGATGAACTTGGACGTATATAGCCTTTGTCCAATAATTCTTTTAGTTGCACTTTCAATTCTGCCAGCTCATTCGGTGGCATCCGATACGACCTTCTTGATATTGGTGTGGTTCCAGGCTGTAATTCTATTTTAACTCTACCGCTCGGTCCGGCGGTAGTCCCGACAAGTCATCCGGAAAGACATCCGGATACTCACGGACTATGGGTATATCCTCCGGACTCTTACCTATAGTCTTATTGACCATTGGCAGCATAGCTTGAGGAAAAGTTAAGAGTAAGCAATCTCGACCATGAACAGGGGAGTTCGGATATACGGCTCGAGACGCTATATCCAATATCGCCTTGTGGAAATTCATCCATTGCATGCCAATAATTGCATCTAACCCTTGCCCATCCAAGTATGATTAATGAAGTAGAATAAACCTTGCTACCCAATCTTAATGGCATATTGTGAAAGTTGCCTAGAGGGGGCGGTGAATAGGCAATTTAACTAAAAACCTAAAATTACAACACTTAAAACGAGATAGGTCAAATTCACCACCGACGGAACTTCCGTCACCGACGGAACTTCCGTCACGGTGGTGAGAGGAAAACCTAGGGAAAGGAGTTAGGGAGGAAATCTCACAATTCCACTTGAATGGAAACCTTCCTTTTTGCCTTGAGAGTGTTGTACCTGCAGGAATTTAGTAGACACGCAACACGCAAATAGATCGGGCGAAAACACTCCCGAGAGGTGAATGAAGAAACACACAACAAAAACAAACAAGAGAGGCACGGGGATTTTTCACCGAAGTTTGGACCCCTCACAAAGAGGTTCCTACGTCTCCGTTGAGGAGCTCACAAAGAGCCGGGTTTCTTTCAACCCTAATCCTCTCAAGTGACCAGAAAGGCCAAACTTGTTTTTCTTCTTCTTCCTTGGATTCTTTTCCTTGCGGAGGCGAATCACAACCTTCACAAACTTCCCAAGGCTCACCACAAGCTTGGGAGCTCTAGGGCAACACCTAGCCAATCTAGGAGAACAAATCTCCAAGAGTAACAAGTGAAGAACGAGATTAGTTGCTAAGGGAAGATGTGCTCTAGGTTGGGTTGACGCTATCAAGGTTGGAATCAAGATGGGAGCTCACTCCAATGGCTTTGGATCTCAAGAGGAGTGGAGAGGAGTGAGAGAGAGAGCTTGAGCAAGATCCGAGAGTTCAAAAAGCACCAAGCACCTTTTCTCACGGGTTAGGTCAAAGCTTTATATAGTGTGGGCTCTAAAAGAGTCATTGCTCAAGTTCAATGATTGGTCTTGACGGAACTTCCGTGGGTGACGGAACTTCCGTCACCCCATTAGGTCAACTGCGAAACACCCAGGACGGTACTTCCGTTCGAGTTAGAACTTCCGTCCAAAACTCTCTGGAACCGACGGAAATTCCGTCAGCCCAGACGGAACTTCCGTCGGGCAAGATTTGAACTGGAAAACCCTAGGCACGGTACTTCCGTCACGTTTGGGACTTCCGTCCCAAACTCTCTGGAACCGACGGAACTTCAGTCAGCCCGGACGGAACTTCCGTCGGGAGTGGAGAAGATAGGGAAAAGATAGGCTTTTTGATCGTCGTTGAGTTGGTATTTTGGTTCCAAGTTGTTTGAGAATAACTAGAGCACATTCTTCCTGCGCGTAAGATCGCTTCACCCCTCTTAATAGTTTGGCACACCTATACTCAAGAAGCTATAAATCTAAACTTGTCATCTTTGCTTTTTGAGTACTTGATCACTTTTTAATTGAGGGGTTTACTTTCTCACATTGTGGATACTATCATTTTGTTGTCCTGCACAATGACTCAATAACCACATTAGAGCTTTTAATCATTTGTCATTTATCACCAAAACCCACTAAGGGGCCTAGTGCATCTTGAATCTCCCCTTTTTGGTGATTGATGACAAATAATTAAAAGGGATAACAAGAGACCAAAAACGGAGAGAACAAAAACAAACAAAATATTACGGAGGTCCCCCTAAAGAGATGCATGGGTCACACAAACATGTGAGAGAGCTCCCCCTATATTTTGTGCTTGTGGAGTGCCTAAAAACAAGGTGCACGAGTGACAAGTTTAAGTGTGGAGAGGAAGGGCAGCACAAGCGCAAATAGCTTCACACCACAAAAAGCAAGCCACATATATCAATAATCCATAAACACCACATTAAAGCATTAAACAACCAACATCTATCATTCAAGCACATACGAAATAAAAGACTAGCCCTATTACAATAGAGCACAAAACACATAGTTCCTTACATAAGTTCCCATAAGTTCCAACAACTAAGATAGATAAAGAACACAAAGATAAAGAAAGTAGTGATCCCTTTTCTCACTCTCTCTCCCTTTGGCATCAATGGCACCAAAAAGGAAGAAAGGAAGGAGAGTAAGATAGGAAATCACTCGTCGCCCTCCCGCCCGCCAAAGTCCTCCTCTTCTTCTTCTTCATCTCCTGCATGGGCTGCATGGGAGCTTTGACCACCATCACCACCAAAGTAGGGAGCATAGTCCTCGGGCTGCCACCGATAGACAGGAGGGGGTGCATCTTCCTCTTCCTCGGATCCCGGAGGGGAGACCTCGGCACCCTGTGACCTCATGAAGTTCTTCATCCTTCTAGCATTCTTTTTGACGCCCTGCCTGGTCCGGTGGATATCAACAGCATTAGCGGTGCACACATTGAAGATTGACTTGAGGGCGCCCAAGAGGCCGAAGTGGTAGAGCCATCCCGGCGTGGAGCTGCACTTGCTAGAAGCACCAACTAGGGTTGGGGCGCTACGCATCTTCTTTGCTCCTCCTTTTAGCTTGAGCTGCGAGTGGACGATGCTTGCATTCCTTCTCAAATGTCAGCTGGGTAACTCCCTCAATCATAGCCATAATCCATGGAGCATAAGGTAGAGTCATCCTGGTGTTCACACTACGCCTGCTGATCTCCTCAAAGATGAAGCCCATGACACAAAAGGGAGCGGCGTCGGGTGCAAACCTCACTAACACATTCCTTGACCAAGCAGCAATCTATTCATTGTATCCATCCTTGGGCACAATGGTCCGGCGAAGGATCCTGTTAAGGTAGAAGTAGTAGGGCGGAAGTCCCTTTGTCCGTCCATAGACACATGGGCCATCCTCATACATGAAGGCCAGCTCGGTCTCGGGGATGGTTTGCTCATTGATAATGGTCTCATGATTATCATCTCTGTCGGACTCCGGCAGGTTGAAATAAGAGGCAAACACTCGCCGACTGCACTCATAGCGCTGTCCTTGAGTCATCCAAACTATCTTGTGGCGGTCGGTGTCAATGTAGAGTGTGGCATAAAGCCGACAGACAATTTCTTCATTCCAATCATGGCGGAAAGCCATGAGGTCATAAACTCCATGGGCCCTGCACACATCTATCACTTGATTAAAAATAGCATCATTCTTGTTCTCCATGTACTGCCAATCAATCCACCGATGCCGATGCCGCCTCGGGATTTTTTCGCATGTCAATGAAGAATGTGTAGTAATAGTCTTGTTGACCCCACAGGTGGAACCTTGGATCCGATGCCTCTTTCTCCCGTACACTGCGGGGGTCCGTCCTTCTCAACGCATCCAGCACATTGGGGTGCCTCCTCATATCACATCGGCTGTGGGAGCCAATGTAGATCGGTGCCCTCACACGAACATCACTAGTTGCAACGCTTGCAGCAGCTGCCCCCGACCGATCACGAGCAACCCCCTTGCCCTTGCCTCCGGTGTCGGGATGCGGTGTGCGCTTGACCACCCTCTTGCGCTTGAGCTGTGATCGAGACGGCAACTCCTCCTCACTCTCCGAAGATGGAACTTCTTCCTCAATCTGCTCATCATGGCTTGGTTCCCGAATAGTTGGCCCGCCGCTCTTCCTGCCCGCGTGCTTGGTACGAGTCATACTCCGACAAGAAAGAAGGAATTGATAAGAGCTTGGTCGAATAGGATAGGTAACGTGTCAATGTGGGCAACTTCATGAGTGAAGTTCGCCAGGACGGAACTTCCGTCGGGGACGACGGAACTTCCGTCCTGTTAGGACTTCACCCATGGAGTTGACCAAACCAACACAAAAGCTATTCTACCCACTAGTGCTAGACAAATACTTGAGTATACTAAGGTGCTAGACGCTATTCTACTCAAGATAGACCAACAAGCTACTAGCATTGACTAAGATTTTAAAAAAAGTATTTCAAGATCCATACCAAATCCACGCGAAGGAGAGCGCGAATCCACGGAAGAAGTTGAGGAACGGAAGTGCCGTGGGATGGGGAAGCTTTCCCACGGATTACTTGAGCTTTTCCTTGGTTGAAATCGCAGATCGCCAATGGAGCTCACGAGCTAGGGTTTTGGAGGAGAGAGAAACCGTGGAGAGTTATGAGAAAGAAGAAAGAAAAGAAGGGGTCGGGTTCCCAGTAAACCCGCACATGACGAAAGTTCCGTCACTCGACGGAAGTTCCGTCAAAACCAGAGAGTTTTGCACGGAAGTTCCGTCAAGGAACGAAAGTTCCGTCCTGTCCTGGCTTAGCCCGTTTTGGAAGAATTTTTGAGAAAAAGTTTTGAAGTTTGGAAACCTAGGTTGGAACTTGGGGTTGCCTTCACTTGTGGATAGCCAGCAATCAACCATAGAGAACAATATCCACAAGATGGGCAATATGATCACAAGATCAACTTCAAATATTTTCAATACGAGAAATAAGCTTTATTTTTGCAAATAGTTTTTGAGAGGATAAAAACAACAATCAATATCACCAAGATGCGCAAGATTTCATTCCACATTAGAAGAATCAAGTATATTAAGTTCACTCCTAAGCTCACAGAATCTTTTCTCATCTAATGGCTTGGTGAAGATATCGGCTAGTTGTTTATCGGTTCTCACATAACTAATCTCAATGTCCCCTTTGATTGAATGGTCTCTCAAGAAGTGATGCCGGATATCTATATGCTTAGTCCTATTGTGATCAACGGGGTTGTATGCAATCATGATGGCACTCTCATTGTCACATAGGAGGGGAACTTTGGTCAAGGAGTATCCAAAGTCCTTAAGAGTTTGTCGCATCCATAAGAGTTGTGCACAACAACTACCGGCTGCAACAAACTCGCTCGGCTTGTGGAAAGGGCAACGAAATTTTGTTTCTTGGATGA
The DNA here is from genome assembly GCA_031894775.1 of Chloris gayana. NCBI lineage: Eukaryota > Viridiplantae > Streptophyta > Magnoliopsida > Poales > Poaceae > Chloris > Chloris gayana. Next base: position 515,823 of record JAUNZO010000866.1, on the reverse strand, counting down.
CCAGGACACAAGGGACCTACCCAAGAATTGGCAAGTCCCGGAGGTGCTTTTTCTATCTACCTTGCATCCGACGTAGTCGCATTGGAGTAACCAACTAATTTGAATTTGGCGCCCTTAGGATACCACAACCCTATGTTTGGAGTGTGAACCAAATATCTCAAGATTCTTTTAACGGCCACCAAGTGGCTCTCTTTTGGAGCGGCTTGAAATCTTGCACACATGCACACACTAAGCATGATATCGGGCCTAGATGCACAAAGGTAAAGCAAAGAACCAATCATGGAGCGATATACCTTTTGATCGACCGCCTTCCCATTTACGTCCAATCCTAGATGACCATTTGTCTTCATTGGAGTTTTGCTTGGATTTGCCTTGCTCATATCAAATTTCTTGAGGATGTCTTGGGTATATTTGGTTTGACTTATAAAAGTTCCTTCTCCTAGTTGCTTGACTTGAAAGCCTAGAAAGAACTTCAACTCCCCCATCATTGATATCTCAAATTTCCTAGTCATAATCTTGGCAAACTCATCACAGAAAGATTGGTTAGTAGAACCATATATTATGTCATCGACATATATTTGGCATACAAGTATATCACTTCCAACTTTTCTAGTCAAGAGGGTAGGATCGGCCTTGCCCATTATGAAGCCCTTGTCGATGAGGTATCCCTTGAGGTGTTCATACCAAGCTCTTGGTGCTTGCTTGAGCCCGTAGAGAGCTTTGTGAAGCTTGTACACGTGGTGAGGTTTCTTCGGATCTTCAAAATCCGGTGGTTGTTACACGTACACTTCTTCTTGAATTAGACCGTTGAGGAATGCACTCTTCACATCCATTTGATATAACTTGAAACCATGATGTGTAGCATAGGCGAGCAATATGCGAATTGACTCAAGCCTTGCTACCGGTGCATATGTTTCCCCAAAGTCCAAACCTTCAACTTGTGAGTAGCCCTTTGCAACAAGTCTTGCTTTGTTCCTCACCACCACACCATGTTCATCTTGTTTGTTGCGAAACACCCACTTGGTTCCCACAACATTTTGCTTGGGTCTCTCCACCAATGACCACACTTTGTTTCTCTCAAAGTTGTTCAACTCTTCTTGCATGGCCACCACTCAATCCGAGTCTTGCAACGCTTGTTCTACCTTAAGAGGCTCCAAAGAAGAAACAAACGAGTAATGATGGCAAAAGGTAGCGACTCGGGATCTAGTGGTTACCCCTTTTGAATGTCACCAAGAATGTTATCAACGGGATGATCTTTTTGTATGCTTTGGCGCACTCGGGGTTGTTGCGGCCTAGGTGCATCTTCTTCTTGTTCTTCTTGTTGTTCGTCTTGATGATCATCACCTCCACCATCTTGTTCTTGGTCTTGGTTGTTGCCTTGATCATGATCGTCACCATGATCTTGGCCACTACCTTGATCTTGTTCATTTTGTGGATCTTGTGGAGGATCTTCATCTTGACTTGGAGAAGATGGATCACCTTGCACTTGAGTTGGGTCTTGTGGCCTTATTTCACCAATTGCCATGTTCCTTATTGCTTCACAAGGAGCTTCATCACCTACATCACTTGGATTAACTTGCTCTACTTGAGAGCCGTTAGATTCATCAAATGTTACATCACGCGTGATCTCAACAATGCCGGTGACTTTGTTGAAAACTCGGTATGCATAAACATTTGATCCGTATCCAAGTAAGAAACCTTCATTGGTCTTTGGAGCAAACTTAGAAGACTTTGGCTTCTTGTTAAGAATAAAGCACTTGCTCCCAAAGACATGGAAATACGACACATTAGGAATTTTACCGGTAAGAAGCTCATAAGGTGTCTTTTTCAATATCTTGTGAAGATACAATCGATTTGTTGCATGGCAAGCGGTGTTGATGGCTTCGGCCCAAAAGGTGTCGGGAGTCTTGTACTCATCAAGCATGGTTCTTGCCATCTCAATGAGTGTACGAGTTCTTTCTCTCGGCTACACCATTTTGTTGAGGGTTGTATGGTGCCGAGAACTCATGCTTGATACCTTCTTCATCTAGGTACTCCTCGACTTGTGTATTCTTGAACTCGGTGCCATTGTCACTTCTAATCTTTTTGATCTTTACTTCATATTCATTTTGTGCTCTTCTCAAGAAGCTCTTTAGAACACCTTGTGTCTCACTTTTATCCTTCAAAAAGAATACCCAAGTGAAACGGGAATAATCATCAACAATGACAAGGCCATACTTGTTACCGCCAATGCTTAGGTACGTGACCGGTCCGAAGAGGTCCATGTGAAGCATCTCCAATGGTCTTGTCGTCGTCATCATTGTCTTGGATGGATGGTTGGCGCCAACTTGCTTTCCGGCTTGACATGCACTACACACTTTGTCCTTCTCAAAAGCAACATCCTTTAGTCCAACGACATGGCCACCCTTTAGAAGTTTGTGTAGATTCCTCATCCCAACATGAGCTAGTCGGTGATGCCATAACCAACCCAAAGTGGTTTTTGCTATCAAACAAGCACTTAGATTTGGACCCTCTTTGTTGGTGAAATCAACAAGATAGATCTTATCCTCCAAGTACCCTTTGAATGCAATTGAGGAATCCGCTTTTCTAAAGACGGTCACGCCTTCATCGGTAAAGAGACAATTAAAACCCATTCCACAAAGTTGTGATATGGACATTAAGTTGTACCCTAAACCTTTCACAAGGAACACATTACTAATTGAAAGGTCATGGGTGATTTGAATTCCACCACGACCAATTACCTTTCCTTGTTGATCATTTCCAAAAGATATACTCCCACTTCGTAGATTGTCTTTGTCAAGTGTGGAGAACATCTTCTTCTCCCCGGTCATATGATTTGAGCACCCGGTGTCGAGCACCCATATTGAACCGCCCGAGGAGTATCCCTACACACAATTAAGCACAAGATTTAGGCACCCAAACTTGCTTGGGTCCCTTAACTTTAGAAACAACACTTTTGGGCACCCACAGGCAAGGATTCCATCTTGCATAGTGTGGCCCAACAAATCTTGCAACTACTCTCCCATGAGCACCATGGATTAGCTCATATGTTGCATGATCATACACATAGAAGGATACGGGTGAGCTCTTCTTTTTGAGCTCTTGTGTTGTCTTGGCCTTCTTCACGTGCTTAACTTGAGCAACTTGCTTTTGTTGATTCATGTTGGTGCTCTTGGTGATGTATTTCTTCTTGGGCTCCTCCTTGAACCCAATGCCTTTGTTGCCATTGAACTTCCTTTCCTCACTAACAATTTTCTTAGCTAGCTCAACTTGAGCCGCTCTTTCAAGATTCTTGACCTTGTTAGTGAGATTCTTGATTGTCACCTTATCGGTGACAATGTTGTCAATGTCAACACCTTCACATCTTGTACACTCTTTGCTTGATGAGGATTGCATTGACTCAACCTTGCTTTTGTACGTCAATGTGCTACTCTTGAGGACTTCAATCTCTCCTTCCAACAACTTGTGATTCTCTTTAAGAGATTCACACTTTGTTTGGAGTGAGAGGTTGATGTCTTCAAGCTTAGCATTTGACTTGTTTACCTTAGTAAGGCAAAGAGTCAACTCCTCGTTCTTCTTTCTTTCTTCCTCAAGCAAGGCCTTCAACTCTTTAATCTCATCAAGCTTCTTGATAAGCATGTTTTCTTGTTTGTCCACCATCTCTTCGCTCTCTTCAACCTTCTCTTGCATTATCCCTAACATTTTCACCATATCTTGCAAGGAGGGGACTAGCTCCTCCTCATTATCATGGTTAGAGGAATTGACAAGAGGTTTAGTTTGTACCTTGTTTTCTTTGGCCACGAAGCATTTGGGGGTGTCATCCTCATCGTCGGTGAGGTTGTTGAAGAGTGATGATTTGGCCGGTGTTAGGCAATATGCAAGATTGGCAATCCCTCCTTCTTCATCTTCATCATCGTCGGAGACATATTGTTGGCCAATATGAGCTTGACCCTTGAATGGTTTCTTGAAGTTCTTCTTCTTAATGAACTTCTCCTTCTTCTCTTCCTTTCCATTGAGTTGAGGGCACTCTGCAATGAGATACCCCGGGTCATGACAGTGATAGCACTTTCTTGTTGATCTTCTTGCCCTTGCCTTGTCAAAGCTCTTCTTGGTAAACCCATTGTTGATCATGAACTTGCCAAACTTCTTCACAAACAAGGCAAGCTCTTCATTGTCTTCTTCAATCTCAATTTGGTCTACCTCCACAACTTCTTTCTTTTTGGCCTTAAGTGCTACATCTTGCTTGCTTGTGCTCTCATCTCCAATTAGCACACTCACTCTCTTTCCCTCATCATCACGGCTTTTGTGAGCAAGAATTCTCCCAATTACTTCGTTCGTGGAGAATCCATCAAATCCTTCCTTTTCTTCAATGATAGTGCAAAGTGTGGAGTTCCACACTCTTAGTGACATTAGAAGCTTGAGATTCACTTCTTGTTCGCTCACGTCATCTCCAAGTGACCTTCGCTCATTCACAATATCCAAGAGCCTATCATGTGTTTGTTGAGGGTCTTCGCCTTTCTTCATTACAAAGAAGTTGAATTCTTGACTTCTTCACCACATCGACTCCCTCATGAACTGCAATGAGCTTGTCCCATATAGCTTTGGCATTCTCTAGTCGGGATACCTTGGAGTACTCTTTAGCACTCAACAACGAGAGCATAGCCGACACGGCTTGCGCATTGCGATGTATGTTGATGTTGTCCATGACGGTGTGCTCCTTCTCATTCTCAATCACATACCCTTTTTCAACCATTTCCCACACGGGTGGACCAATTGATAGTAGGTACATCTTCATCCTATGCTTGTACCAACTTGTGTCCAACTTCCCACCACTTGTGCCATCCTTGGCAAATGGATTTCTTTCTTCATCGGTGTTCCTTCTCTTGCTAGGATCATTGTCCCCTTCGGCAAATTCCCCGACATCTTTTCTTCTCAAGCGGTTAAGCTCTTTTCGAGAAGACCTGTTCCGATACCAATTGAAAGTTGCCTAGAGGGGGGTGAATAGGCAATTTAACTAAAAACCTGAAATTACAACACTTAAAACAGATAGGTCAAATTCGCCACCGATGAACTTCGTCACCGACGGAACTTCCGTCGGGGTGGTGAGAGGAAAACCTACGAAAAGGAGTTAGGGAGGAAATCTCACAATTCCACATGAATGGAAACCTTCCTTTTTGCCTTGAGAGTGTTGTACCTGCAGGAATTTAGTAGACACGCAACACGCAAATAGATCGGGCGAAAACACTCCCGAGAGGTGAATGAAGAAACACACAACAAAAACAAACAAGAGAAGCACGGGGATTTTTCACCGAAGTTCGGACCCCTCACAAAGAGGTTCCTACGTCTCCGTTGAGGAGCTCACAAAGAGCCGGGTTTCTTTCAACCCTAATCCTCTCAAGTGACCACAAAGGTCAAACTTGTTTTTCTTCTTCTTCCTTGGATTCTTTTCCTTGCGGAGGCGAATCACAACCTTCACAAACTTCCCAAGGCTCACCACAAGCTTGGGAGCTCTAGGGCAACACCTAGCCAATCTAGGAGAACGAATCTCCAAGAGTAACAAGTGAAGAACGAGATTAGTTGCTAAGGGAAGATGTGCTCTAGGTTGGGTTGATGCTATCAAGCTTGGAATCAAGATGGGAGCTCACTCCAATGGCTTTGGATCTCAAGAGGAGTGGAGAGGAGTGAGAGAGAGAGCTTGAGCAAGATCCGAGAGTTCAAAAAGCACCGAGCACCTTTTCTCACGGGTTAGGTCAAAGCTTTATATAGTGCGGGCTCTAAAAGAGTCATTGCTCAAGTTCAATGATTAGTCTTGACGGAACTTCCGTGGGTGACGGAACTTCCGTCACCCCATTAGGTCAACTGCGAAACACCCAGGACGGTACTTCCGTTCGAGTTAGAACTTCCGTCCAAAACTCTCTGGAACCGACGGAACTTCCGTCGGCCCGGACGGAACTTCCGTCGGGCAAGATTTGAACTGGAAAACCCTAGGAACGGTACTTCCGTCACGTTTGGGACTTCCGTCCCAAACTCTCGGAACCGACGGAACTTCAGTCGACCCGGACGGAACTTCCGTCGGGAGTGGAGAAGTTAGGGAAAAGATAGGCTTTTTGATCGTCGTTGAGTTGGTATTTTGGTTCCAAGTTGTTTGAGAATAACTAGAGCACATTCTTCCCTGCACGTAAGATTGCTTCACCCCTCTTAATAGTTTGGCACACCTATACTCAAGAAGCTATAAATCTAAACTTGTCATCTTTGCTTTTTGAGTACTTGATCACTTTTTAATTGAGGGGTTTACTTTCTCACATTGTGGATACTATCATTTTGTTGTCCTGCACAATGACTCAATAACCACATTAGAGCTTTTAATCATTTGTCATTTATCACCAAAACCCACTAAGGGGCCTAGTGCATCCTCATATTGGCAGTTGCTTCATTGGTAAGAATTTTACCCCGAGGTGTTGAGATAATATGTGTCCATGTCAACTTAGATGGTGTGATGCAATACTTAGCAATATATGACTTGTCGATGAAATTATGTGTAGCTCCCGAATCAAATAAAACCATAGCAGGATGTTCAGCGATAGAAAACATACCCGCTAAAATTTGTCCTTCTTCGGGTAGCTCCTCGGCCGTAGTAAAGTTGGCACGGCCCGTCTTTGCTTGGTGTATTCTTGGCTGGTGCTCTATGTTGGTTCTGCGGCTGTCCTTGAGGTCTAGGAGCATATGGTGCCTTCGAGGATATGGACAACTGCGGTAATAATGTCCTGAACGGCCACAATTGAAACATGGCGGTCCATTCTGCTGCGGTGCTTGACTCACCGGTCCGGGATTCCGATTATTCTCGCTGCTGGTAAGGCGGACGATACCGATTTGGCCGCTGCTGTGGAGATTGCTTGGGGTGATTGATTCCGCCGGTAGTAATTGGGACGAGAGGGTGTATGCTGATAACGCCGACTCGACGGTGCGGTGTAGACCAGCCTGTACTTGGATGGTCCCCCACTTCCTTGTCCGAGTAGCCGGCCTCTTCTTGTTCTTCTCCGTCCGATGAAGACGGATAGAGTCTTCCGGTGCGATAGGGTCACTCACAAAGTCGGTGAAGGCTGTCGGTCTTGTTTAACACCAAGCGAGACCGTAGCACTGGTACTCATTCCCTCCTTGAACAGATTCTTCTTCTTGGCATCTGTTTCCACATGTTCGAGGAGCGTACGAGCAAGGCGGTTAAATACCTTGGAGTAGGTGTGCACATTCATATCCCCTTGCTTCGATGATAGGAACTCCTTCCTCTTCGATTCATTAAGCCTTACGGGATATGATGCTCTCTGAAGGCTTTAGTGAACTCTATCCATGAAATTTGATGTCCTGGAGGAAACATCGCTTTGTAGTTGGCCCACCGGGCTCCAGCAAATCCTTGCAATTGCTTGGGAAGCGAAGAGGGTCTTCGATGATCCGTGCATGGAAACAGCTCCGGCTTCGACTCGATGGTGCGTAGCCGGTTGTCGACTTCCAAGGGCTTACCCGCATCCGAGAAAACCGGGGCGAACCGATAAGAAGTCCGAGAAGGTCACCCTTTCCTCCGGTGCATTGCGGCTTTGGTGACGTTCTGCGGAGCGATGTTGCGGACCGGTTGCTCCAATAATTCTCGCTGCTCCGCGCGAGAATCCGATACAGCGGCAATGGCCTGTGCCAAGGTCGGGGGTGGTGGTGGTGTTCCCGCCCGCGATGAGAACTCTCGGGCTCATCGCGTCTCCTTGTTCCAACCATTCTGTCCAAGAAAGTTTACGTTAGACATCTTCATTCCAACATAATAATGGAAGAAACAGGAATACGTAGATGAGAACTTCCAAAGGCATCTTATGCAACAATCCATCTTTATTAGAGCACCATCAAATCCCTTAACACATGCTTATACATCCACGTTACAACGGTTCCTATGATACACTCATGCGTGGATACATCACGCTCGTTATTTAACTAGCGCCTATTTTACATACTAGTTTTCTCACTTGCTACTAGCTAGCACTCTACTATTCTTCGCGACGCCTCGGATGTCACCTCCTGGCTTATGGAACTGCCGGTCTCGGATTACTGCATCCTCTAGTCGTGGAATCTCCGTGAAGTCTATGACTGAATCCACGTCCATTATCTCCTCGGGATCCTCCTCTTCTTCTTCGATTCAGCCTCCGGAGGATTTTCCTGCACTACTTGGTTCATCTTCCGGAGGTTGCTTGTCCTATTACTTCATTCACTATTGCATTGTGTGCTTGCAGTAGATCTTGCTCTAACCGAGTGATCGGTGCATGTGCGTTTGCTAGTTGCTGATCCTTAAATTGAATCTGCTGCTCCTTGTTTAGCAAGCTGCGCCTCTCTAAGTGCTAACAACTCCTCCTTTTCCTGCACTGTCTCTCCGGCTCGACTACACGAACATCCTCCCTTGATCCTCTTACTTCACTCACACCCGTACTCGTGCTGTCCATCTCTGTGAAGAAGTAAGAGTATCGGATACAAGTTGAAACTAATCCTAATATTTCAGCAAATCTTTTTTATTCTAACAACTGGATATATATATATTACTACCACTTCCTTTCCATTAGTTATTGTTGGTACAACTCAAACCCACTTTTCATACACTCCCAACTGCCCTAATGATAAGGGGTCGTAGGTGGTGCTTCGTCGGGGAGCTACTACGGAGCATGAGCACCAATGATAAGGGGTCGTAGGTGCTTGAGCATGGCCGGAAGGTGGTGCTCGTCGTGGAGGGTGCGGACGGCGGCGACCGGCGTTAGGAAGACGACGACTTTCGCGGTGACCTGCGGAAAAGAAAGGGTGCTGAGCAGCCGGAAGCTAGAGTGGCAAGCTGCGCACGCGAATATGCGAAGAAATTGTATGATGGCTCACCGGAGCGGACGGATTGCGAGCTGCGGTGATGACGGCCCGGCGGTGAGCTTCGCGGGGAATGGCTCGATTCTTCGGGTTCGGAGAGGCTTGAGGACGAGCGAGGGGTTGGAGAGTAGCAGGGGGCTCCGGCGGAGCTCGCGGCGGGTTGGTTTGAAAAGGGGGTCACCGGAGCGGCCCGGCGACGGCGAGAGCAGAGGGGCGGTGATGGCGGTGGAGGAAAATGAGGGAGAGGAAGAGATAAGCACGGCAGGGGGCTGTCTTATCCCGTTCGGGGAGGCGGTGAAGGCAGCCGAGCGGCGGCGCAAGCAGCTGCGTGGCGAGCGATGTGGGCGCATGGCCGGAGGGGGCACGACCGTAGGCGAGCTGTGAGAGCACGGGAGAGAGAAGAGAGAGGGAGAGGCTAGCGCCGGGCCTGGCCTCGGCCGTTTTGCAAAAAGGCCCTCCTACTTTCGGTTAATTAATAAACTATCTTCCCGAGCTCGAGAAAATTCCCCAAAAATTCACGGTTGTAAATAAAATAATTTCAAGCATCTTTCCTATTAAGTCCAAGTTTAAATTCGAAATAGTTTTCAGATTAAAAAATTCATATTTAAATTCAGAACAATTCCATAATTCTTCTATTATTATGTTTCATTAGTAGAAAATGTTAAACCTCAAATTTACTTTTACTTAAATTTCTTTTTAAGAGTTTAATTTAGCTTAGGTTAAATAGGTATTTTATGTGCATTTCTTAACACAAAATTAATAATTTCATAAATACAACATGATGACATGATCATGAATGACATGAAATGCACTTTATTTCTTAGAGTTGTTACAATGATAACTTGAGAAACAAGTAAAGGAGCAATTTGTAGTCTATTAGGACTACGAATGAATAAGGAAAGCTAGAGATAGAGTTCCCATATATGTAATCCCTGTAATCGACTAGGACTCGCATGTAACCCTAGCTCAACCGGATATATAAGGTGGAGCAGGGGACCCCCTCCCGAAAACTCTCCGAGATCTTGCAATTGGCAATCTGCTAAAGACAATACATAACACACAGGACGTAGGGTATTACTCTCTATCGAAAGGCTCGAACTTGTCTAAAATCGCGCGTTCTTGTGTGTTACGTGTGTTGCACCATCGCATTCCCCAATTCTTGTGTGTTCCGCGCCGCCGTCCCAGGTCGCCGCCGTGGCGAGTGCCACACCGCGGGCCACATGTGCGGGATCGCGTGTGGCCACGTGCGGGATCGCTCTGTGGCCACGTGTGTGGCACGGAATAGGTTTTAATTTTCAAAAATTCATAGAAAATTCAATAAAAATCGGAAAAATGCGAAACAAATTTTGTTAGACTCAAAAAAATAAGATCTATCTATTTATGAAATAAAAATATCTATTTTGGGCATTTTTATTTCATAGATAATAATTAATCACATTTTGTGATTAATAAAAGCTATTATTTTATGCTGATTAAATGTTTAATGTAACAAAATAATTTAATTAAATGAAGGAGATATTGGAGACGAAAGTAATTATTAAAATTATTTTCCAAAATTAAACTTAAACATTATCATTTCATGTGATTCCAATTTATTATCCTATGTATTATCACATGTCATTAAGTAAGGCTTAATTATTGAGTAATAAACAGGATTAATTATTAGTTATTAAACCTAAGTAATTAGTAACTAATGAACATAATAAATTATTAATTAAGGAACATGATTAATTAGTAATTAATGACCATGATTAAGCATTAATTAATGAGCATAATCAATTGTTAATTATTGAGTAATAAACATGCTTAATTATAAGTTGTTAATTAACAAATATGATGAATTATTAATTGTTAATTTCTGAACAAAATTAATCATTAATTATTAGTTGATGAACATAATTAATACCCTCTTTGCATGATCATATCATGTTCCTTCATGCATGCATGATTGTGATTCGCGACGCATTGTTGGTCGACCTAGGTTTTGAGGTGATCGAGGTTCCACCCGAGGTCGAGGTAGGCGAAGGGAATCTCGAAGTCGACCCACACGCCGAGGAAGCTAACCCCGACTCGCATCAAGGCAAGCCCGGTGCATCCTACCTATGTTTTTAAATATTCTATTTTACCACATAGTTAAATTATGTTTGTGCATTAGGTGCTAGGGAATGATTGATACCCTAGTTGCATTATGGTAGGTTTCCGTTTGTTTATACAATACTGGTACAGGTAGCTCAATAGAAGCTAGTCTTAATTCATCGTCGCAACGGTAGATGTTAGGGTAACTTAAAGCATGGAGGCTTTAAGGGTTATTGTGTTGACACTACGATGAAGGAGAGTATTAATGAAATTAAGACCGGACGGGTCCCGTAGGAGAAAGGGCAAGACGGAGATGAGGTCTTGCAAGGTGGTAGCCCCGTCCGTGTCGGTCAAGGACCGTACCATTGTCGGCTTAGTTGAACAAGTTTGAACGTACCGTACTACATGCTGGTATCATGGGTCCAGACAAGCTGATGTACCCTATCGCCTCGAGAGATGTAGCATAGCCAACTCTCTTTTGTCGGCTGTTAGTGAGAGGTTAGTCTCACGGGAGGGAGATGGGTCAGCCACGAAGGAAGTCGTGGAGTCGCCATACTCCCGGGGAGTTTGGAAATGGCTAGTCCTCCGTCGGTGCTTGCGGGAAAAGTTGTCGTATACGACCGGTGGGGTGCGTATACGTCGTGTAGTCGGGTTTTGCCAGCTGGTATAAATCGATTCGAATCGTTGTCCCTCGCGAGTAATGAGTACTGCTTGTTTAGCTCGTCACATCGTAGTTAATCAACATGAAGATGAGGATGAGAGAAGAAAGGAATAATGATCTACTTTGGTATTGTCTTGCAAACTTATTTGCAATAGCTGTAGACTGCAAACCTAGTTGCTAATGAATTTAATGCTGAGCTATAACATTGAAAGTAAGGATCTACTTTTAGAGCTGTTTTCGCAAAAGAGTAAACCCCACGACCGGAAAGCCTTTGCATAATTGCCTTAGCGTGCCATTTTGACGGGTCGGTCTTACCGAGTATTAGAATACTCGGGGTTTGTTCGTTCTCTTTTAGGGAATGAGTCGTATTTCCATGACTTATATGGTAGCTTCCCGGAAGGAGAGCAATGTCCGGAGGGAGGTTCCCTCCAATGGGAACGTATCCCCACGCCGTGAAGAGGAAAGACCGTGATGTACGACGGGCTCGGTACATCACGTTGATCGTTTGATAGACTTTTGTTGTATAAAAGTACAAGTTTCCGCTGCAATACTCGTAGGATGTTAACTTCAATAATGTTTATATTTCAGCTGTGCGAATGTTTGTATTTTGAAAACCTGGTTGTATTATACCATGATGTATATATTCGGAATGTATGAGATGATGTTCTGTTGTAACTCGCTTCGTCGAGTGTCCCTCTCGTACCGATTCCCGGGTGTCCCGGAGGGGATGTCACGGATGGTATCGGAGCCGACTCTCGCGGTTTCACGGGCGCATGTGTTGCACGTGTGCGGGCATGGTGTGCATGGCTGGTGTGGGCTCGGAGTGGTCACACAGCATGGCACATGCGCTGGTAGTGGACACATGGACGTGGCCAAGAGAGGAAGTTCCTGGCCCAGGGTTGACCGACGAGGACGTCGGTCCTCTAAGGGGATTGATAGAATACTCATGTCAACAAGTTGCAACTTCTTTTCCGGAAGCTTATCTCTAAAGAACTCTAAGGTTAAGCGTGCTTGGCTCTGGAGCAATTTAGGGATGGGTGACCGACCGGAAAGTGATTCCCGGTGTGCATGAGTGAGGACAAAGTGCGCAGAAAAGACTACTCGTTGGTATGTGGGGAAATCTTGATGGCCTATTAAGCTGCCGGGGGTAAGCGGGCCCGGCCCGGAGTGGCGGGACGTTATAGATGGTATCGGAGCTGTTCAAAGGCAACGAGTACATCGTTACAAGCTTGTTTTCAAAACTTAACACGTTAGTACGTTTAGAACACGAGAGAGTACGGTGCCCTATAAGGATGTAGAATAGTTAGAATTTTTACTAACTCGTTCGACGTTCGGGTTTTGGGAAGTGTTAACTATTCGTCGTAGTTTTATATACTATAGTATGTATAGTTAGTACGCCGAGCATGCATCATGTCATATTTGTCGAGTCTTAAACTCGGCACTAGTACTACCCAGTCCCTCATGAGCGTGGAATTCGATGGTGCAACACACAAAACACACAGGAACACAAGGTTTTGGACAGGTTCGGGCCCCTCGAATTGAGAGTAATACACTACGTCCTGTATGTTATGTATTGCCTTTAGCGGATTGCTAATTACAAGATCTCGAGAGAGTTTTCGGGGGTCCCTGCTCCGCCTTATATATCCGAGGGAGCTAGGGTTACATGCGAGTCCTAGTCGATTACATGGATTACATATATGGGAGCTCTATCTCTAGCTTTCTTTATTGATTCGAGTCCTAACGGACTACTAATTATTCCTTAGCTTGCTTCTCAAGTCATCATACGCCGGTATTGATATCCGCTCGATCTCCATACCGGTATAAATAATCCTCTGTTATTCCGGACCGGTCGAGAACCGATCTGTCGGTATCTCCATCACCTTTATCTTCATTGATTTGTTACCGTGTCTTTGCGCATTCATTCCTTTATCATCTGTATACTCATAAGGCAAGTATACGACAAGTAGCTCCCGAGTAATTTTTTATTTGACCGTGAATAAGACCGACCAGTCTTCCGCATGTTGGTCTTGATTCCATGGTAAAATTAAAAAGAACTCTAATCTGCTGCAATGGTTCTTCTTTCTCCGAAGCACTTTAAAAAGCCAAAAAATTAGTATGTTTATCCTTCATATCTCCTAATTAGCTAACCATATCAAATTCTTCTCTCGGTGCATCGACTAGGTGCACCCAATTGAGTATAGGCCCCGACTCTTGGATCATTTGAACTCCTTTCAAATAATGCGAGAGTCCACTAGTTGATTCTTCATTATTTTCCTTTGATATGCAACCATTACAAACCACTCCATTTGTTTTTTCCATTAATTTCCACCTCCCGCAATCGTTATAGACCGTTCTTGGATACGGTGCACCGGTCAGTGCACCTAATTAGGTATAGCCCCGACTCTTGTATCATTTGAGGATCGCAAATAATTCAAGAGTCTTTCTGGAGAGACTATGCTTTACTATCTTCCATGAAAACATATCCCTCTTAGCAATTTCTGTTAAGAACACATTTTTCGGACCGGTCTAACCGGTCATATCACATTTAACTAAAGATTCTGGTTGATCGGACCAGCTTTATTCCCCATATTCTCACATCGACTCGAGTATCCAAGGCCTATGATCAGCCGGATGATTAACACCCACAGACCTAAGGCATCCATTATCCTTGAGTCGGATAAAGTCTAACTCTTTCATACTTGCTAAATTACAAAATTTAGCATTACTTTAATTTTAATCTGAAATTATCATATTTCGGACCGCTTTTTATTCACAAAAAGCACGATGGCTTATCCTTATGGCCGTTAGGTCATAATAAACACAAATAACAAATCTTTAATATCCTTATGGCCGTTAGGTCATAATTGCGTATTCATGACATAATTCATTTAATGCTAAATCCATCGGGCCTTGCAAAATAGCCCAATAACTTTTCAGCCCCGGGCCCATCCCAGTGCCTATAAAAGGAAACGAATAGTCGACCTAGGTCAAACCTATTCTCGAAAGCTCATTCGCGCCCACCATTCGCCTCTCGTTCTTCGTTTCGTCTTTCGCTCAATCCAATCTTAGATTTTCTTCTTCAATCTTCTCAAAATGGGCAAAAAGAAAACTTCGCCGATCCTTCATCTTCTTCCTCTGTTCCTCACGATCGGCTTCCTTTTGGCGTTCAGGATCTTGGTAGCAGCAAAGTCACGGAAACATCTCTTAATGATGCGATCCGTGACGGATACCTTCCTCCTCAACCAATCTTAAACTGGAGCGTCCCTTCTCCCGGCCAAGTTCCATGGGGAATAGACGATTCTCAGCAATTGGTTTTCAAAGCTTTTTCCTCCGCGGCCTCGATCTTCCTTGCTGCTCTTTCTTTAGGGGTCTCCTTTTTTCTATGGATGGGAATTAGTGAATCTCAACCCTAACTCCATCCTGCAAATTGCTTTTTTCATCCATCTCTACGAGGCTTTCCTCGGGGTTCTTCCCCACTTCAAACTATTCCAATACCTTTTCCAAATCCGCCCACTTCCCTCGTCGGACCGCCAAGCTGCAGTCGGCGCGGTAGGGGTCCAATGCTTGGAGCGCAGATGAATATTTCTCTCTTTCTCTGAATAAAAGCATAGCTCATTGGAAACACGGATGGTTCTTCCGTGATAATCCTCAGCCTGCACTTCCTCCTTTCACCGCCAAAATAGCCAAAAATTTCCTTACCGCAGATACTAGGGAAAAACTTAAGGAAGATGGAGAAATTGTTTCGCTCTTGGCTTGCATTAAATATTTAAAGGAAGTTAAAGGCGTCACCGCCGAGACGAGTGCTTTGGAGCTTCATAGTGCGAGGAGTCCAGCCACTCAAGAGACAAGAACATCCGGCTTGGTGTTTCAATGAAAACGTTGCCATTCCGCTGGATGGAACTCCTCTTCCGACAAAGACCGGTTAGAAAACCGCATCGGGCGGATGCTCCAGCCGAAACCGGATCTATCTGGATGCACCGGAGTAGGTCCGGCTTTCAGCTCGTTTAACCTTCGCGATCCTGTAACTATCTCTTTCTTTATCTTCAAATCTTGTTATTTTTAACCTTCATTTTCTTATGCAAACCCGATCGCTTAATACGGAAAATGGACAACTTCAAGAGTCACCCTCCTCTACCTCCCAACGATTCTTGGGGGAAGATTATGCGAACAATACCGCTCCCCTGGTTGTTCAAGCCGGTCCGACTCAAGGGACTTCGGACCGGTTCTTCCTCTCGCCTCCCAAAGCATAGCTCCCAAAATTTCCAAATCCGAAAAGGTGGTTCAAGCACCTAGCACGAGAAAACGTACTACTTCCTTGACCATCGGCAAACCTACGACATCCTCCACTCGCTGTTGGCGATACGCGCACGGAGGCGCAAAAACTTGAAGAGCGGCAAAGAGAAGCGGAAGCTATTGAAAGGGATCGCCAAGCTGCTCGGCTGCCCTTGAAGCTGCCCCGGGAAAATCTCAAGGAGCTCCCTCTCTGATCGACTCCTTGTCTAGTGTTCCCAAGAGGTCCCGGTATTGCAACCGGACCGGTCCCAGTGATGCGGGAGAAACAGTCCCAACACCGCAAGTCAATCCAGCGGCAAAAGGACTGCAGAGGGAACCGGTGAAGATACTCGGGGTCCCTCCAAGAAAATCAAGACCTCCACCGGCTTCAAGAAAGCCTCCTCCTAAGTCTTCTATATCTTCATTTCTTTTCAAATTGTTTTTATCC
Source organism: Chloris gayana (assembly GCA_031894775.1). Classification (NCBI taxonomy): domain Eukaryota; kingdom Viridiplantae; phylum Streptophyta; class Magnoliopsida; order Poales; family Poaceae; genus Chloris; species Chloris gayana. Next base: position 499,486 of record JAUNZO010000866.1, on the reverse strand, counting down.
CAGCTTTACGTTATTCGCTTCTTTTCGCAGAATCCCTTCTAATTTCCAAGCTAGCATAGCTAGCTTTTTAAGAAACAAAGCCGCTCCTTTAGCCCCTACTGGTAGTGCTTCCACTACCTCCTCCACTCGCGCCTCCAATTAGCGCCAAACCTTCCGAAGCTCTAAGTGCGGCACTCACAAAGGAAATCCCTGCAGCCTCCAGGTGCAGAAGCTTCATCTCAAATCACCAAAGATCAAGTCGTCAACATTGAAGTCTCATCTCGCTAGCAAGCTCCCTACCCAGGCAACGCTATTCCGGATTCCTCCGGAACTCTCATTGGGTCCGGTCCGGGTGGAAGAAATTCCTCGTCGACCCAGGACAACATGTAAATCTCAAGGGGAACCCGGACTGGCCAAAATGGTAGTCGGAGACATGGAGGTGGACAGATCTCGGAGGCCCTAAAGAACTTCTCGGAATCCGGCCGGGTACATTCTTCTCGCCTCAATGGTTTCTTCAAGTAATTTCCTTTAAATAACCGAATCCCTTACTTCCTCATTCTTTTTAGGTTCTTCCGAAAAACTCCGAAGCTAAAAGTGCTATAATTGCTCGCCTAGAGGAAGAGCTATGTACCAATCAAGAACGATCGCTCGAATTGGATTCCCGGACCGCCGATCGAAATCCAGGGAGACCGATCTGCAGAGGAGAGAAGCTAATCCGATGAACACCCATCGACCGATGGTAGAACGCCGGCGGGAAATCATCAAGCTCCACCAAGAAATCCAGAGTTATACTCTTAATTTTCATCTATGCATTCCATATTTCTCCTTGTAGCCTCTTTCTCCGACTGGTTCTACTCCTTATCTCAGCACTTGAAAGCCTCGTTGCTGCTCACAAGAAGGCAGAAGAAGTCCTTTCCGAGAAGGCAGCTGCTCAAGAACGAGCACTTGAAGAGGGCTCTCGTATTGAAGAGCAACGAGCGGCTCGAATTGAAGAACTAGAAGGCGAGCTTACCGCCAAGGATAACATCCCGACACAAGCACTTCGCTCCAACAAAATGCTGAAAACTGAAAATGCTCGCCTAAAGGCTGAACTGGTCGAGGCCTTGGAAGCAGCAAAAACAGCGCAGGCTGATAAAGAGAACGCTCCGAAGACCGCCCATAAATCTGCTCAACTGATTCTCAAGCTAAGAGAATCCAATACTAACATCAAGGGCAGATTCGAGCCGCAGAGATTAAGCATAGACGTAAGTCACTTCTTTCCTATTCATTCTTGTGAAATTCTATTTTAAAATACCGGTCTGCAATGATAACTCTCTCTTATACTTTTTCCCATTTTTCAGAACTTGCTGCAGGTGCAGTGCGCACTCGGAATATCTCAACGGCGGTCAAACTATTGATCCCAACGAGATGGATCTTGAGTCCGCCATCCGGGCTTGCCCTAGAAGAACCGAGTGCATTCCAAAATGGTTGCCGCTGCGGGAGGAGGCCATATAGCTGCTATAATCCAATCTTGGGCTCTGGTCTTAGATTGTGATTTCAACTTTATCAAGGATGGCGCCCACCCGGACACCATCGAAGATCGGTTCAATGAGCTGAAAAACTCACTCATTGGTACTTGTTTCGGAGTTGATAGAGGATGTCCCTTGATCCAACAGGTGTTCCGTCGAACATAGCACCAGCAGCTTTTGCTCTGGATCAAGATGCACAAGATGCAGCAACTACGGCCAGGCAATCGGTAGAAGACTCATTTGAAGATCTAGATGCTGATTTGCCATTGTCTTCCTCTAATTCTGCAGAAACGTCTGGACGATAGACTGGTTGAAGATCCTAAGACCGGTGATACCGGTACTTCCAGCGGTCCTGCTGTTTAGTTTTTGTATTAGGGCCAACTTACTTTTGTAATGAAACATCTTGATCATCATGCTATTTAGATATCTTTTCTACATGAATACTGGTTTCACTATCATACTTATTAACTTCTTTGCTCAAGACATGATGGTTATTTCAGCTGAAACTAACTATGACTAAATTCGGCTCTAATCAGCACAGATTCATAGTTATAGCTTACTTTAACAAGATCACGTAATCTTAGGAAAAAAGTTAAGATTTCACAGACTGCTCTCACTGCAACCTAACGTTCAATATTCATAAGAAAAATGCTACACCATTTCCCTTCCCGAACATACCAGTCTTAAACTGAAAAGAAACAGATCGCTCTCAATACAGACAACCTACCGACTATATAACTGGTCTTATTATTCAGGAATAGCACAATACCACAGCAGCAACCCCTGGCTCGATAATTTAATGCGAAATTAAAATATTGAGACACAAAAGCAAACACATTTTCATTAGACAAAGTTACTTTATCATAATATGAAGAAATTTACAAAAAAACAATGTCAAATGTAAAAACGACTGAAGCTGCTCAATGTTCCAAGAATTTGGAATTTCTTCTTCCTCCAAGGTCATAAGCCTATAAGCCCCGGTTTGGAAACCGATTTCACCATAAAAGGTCCTTCCCGGACCGGTGACAACTTATGTCTGTTTTTGTTAGACTGAATATTCTAAAGAACCAAGTCTCCTACTTGGAATTCCCTTGTTCGAACATTGCGATTATGATAACGACGCAATCCCGATGATACTTTGCTGCTTGAATCAAAGCTTGATCCCTCAATTCTTCCGCAGCAATCAATTCAACTTGGCGCTGATCTTCATATTTCTTTTCATCATAATACTGTACTCGAGCGAGACACCATATTCACTTACGTAGGTAACATGGCTTCGGATCCATACACCAAAGAGAAAGGAGATTGCCCCGTAACCCTACTAACATTAGTGCGTAATCCCCAAAGTACCCAGGGCAATTCCTTAACCCATTTTCCTGCATACGGCTTCAAACGGTCGAAAATTCTAGGTTTAAGACCGGTCAAAATCATTCCATTAGCTCGTTCCACTTGTCCGTTGCTTTGTGGATGTGATACCGACGCATATTGTATCTTAATTCCCAAACTTTCAGCATAATCCTTGCAAAATTCTGAAGTAAACCGAGGCCCATTATCGGTAATGATATCGTGCGGGACTCCAAAACGCACAAATATGTTTTGCAGAAACTTGATCGCTCGGGCCGTAGTCGTACTAGTAACAGACTTCAGCCTCAATCCATTTAGAGAACTTATCTACTGCCACAAAAATATGCGTGAATCCTCCTGGCGCCCTTTTAAAAGGTCCAACTATATCCAGCCCCCAAGTAGAAAAAGGCCAAGTCATTGGAATTAATTGTAACTCTTGAGCTGGAGCATGAGGTCTGTTTGGGGAAGAATTGACATCCCCGACAATTCTTGACCACTCTGTGCGCATCATCCGCCGCTGTAGGCCGGTAGAATCCTTGTCTAAATACCTTCCCAACTAGAGTCTTTGAAGAAGCATGATTTTCACAAATTCCCTTGTGCACGTCTTCAAGCAATTGAATGCCATCGAAACAGATACACATTTCATCGAATATTAACTCCACGCCTATATAACTCTCCTTCGAGAATTAAATAACTTCGTGCTCGAACTTCTAGTCTTTGCTTCTCCACTTTATCTTCTGGAGTTTTACCGGATCGAAGATAATCAAGGTACGGTTACGCCAATCAGAATCAATAATCATAACATCAAGTGGCCGAATATCGTCCACATTGATTCCGCTCATTGTCTTATCCGGTAAGACCACTTCTTCAGATCGGTCCTTCGAGACTACTTTCTCCTCCCGATTCTTCAAGACTGCTTCATCCACAATCTCTGTAATAGTAGCCTTACGCTCCACTTTTATAGATGGTTTATCCAGTACTTGAAGGAAAACACCGGGTGGAAGCTGCTTGTCTTGAAGACCCTAGTCCGGCTAACTCATCCGCAGCAGAATTATTTCCGCGCAGTATATGAGAAAATCGTAAACCATCAAATTTGTCTTCAAGTTTTCTAACCTCCTGTCGATAGGCGATCATATGATCATCATGAGCATCCCACACCTTGTTAACTTGACTTATCACCAACATTGAATCACCATATATATCCAATCGTCGACTCCTAACGAAATAGCTACTCGAAGCCCATGAAGCAAAGCTTCATACTCCGCGATATTATTTGAAGCTCCGAAATGCATTTGTAATACATATCCGAGTGGTTCCTTCGTGGGGTGAGTAGTACAACCCCAGCTCCCGCGCTCGAAAGCTGCGGGGACCCATCAAATAACGTCTCCCAATACTCCAACGTTTGAATCGCCTGCGGGATTTGTGTCTCCAACCATTACTGTTATGAAATCGGCTAAAGCCTGTCCCTTAATAGCGGTCCGCAAAGAAAACGTAATCTCATATTGGCCAAGCTCTATAGCCCACTTAGCAACCTGACCCATCGCCTCTCGGTTCCGCACAATATCTCCAATAGCGAACCCGGTCTTAACTTCAATGGGGTGCGCTTGAAAATAATGTTTCAACTTTCGAGAAGTTATCACTACTGTATATATTAATTTCTGTAGTTGGAGATATCGCATCCGTGATTCAATAAGAACTTCACTTACAAAATATACCGGATGCTGCACCAATTGCAGATGTCCCTCTTCCTTCCGATCGACCGCCAAAACCGTGCTCACCACATGGGTTGTTGCTGAAATATACAACTGAATGGTCTCATCCGCTCTGGAGGTACCAATACCGGAGGATTGCTAAGGTATTCCTTGAGTTGATCAAGCGCAGCCTGCGCCTCATCCGTCCACTCAAACTTATCTTGCTTCTTAAGCAACTTGAAGAACGGAAGTCCACGAACCCCAGTCTTGAAATAAAACGGCTAAGAGCCGCCATACTACCCGTCGACTTCCGAACATCCTTCAAGCAACTCGGGGGTTTCATATCGATGATCGTCTGGATTTTTTCTGTGTTGGCTTCAATGCCTCGCCATGACACTAGGTAACCCGAGTAATTTCCCGGAGCGAACTCCAAATACACATTTTCCAGGGTTGAGCTTCATGGAAAAATTCCGCAGATATCGAAGGTCTCTGCCAGGTCACCACTATATCATCAACGTAAGTTTCTGCGTTCCTTCCCAATTGCGAATCCAAGCAACATTGTATACCACGCTGATATGTAGCTCCGGCATTCTTTAATACAAATGGCATAGTCGTATAGCGATACGCTCCAAAGGGGGTGATAAACGCGGTCTTTATTTGACCTTCAACTCTTAGCGGTATTTGATGATATCCCGAGTAAGCATCAAGAAGACAAAGACGCTCGCAGCCAGCGGTCGAATCAACAACTTGGTCAATTCGAGGCAGCGCGAAAGGGTATTTCGGGCAAGCTTTGTTGAGATCAGTATAATCGACACACATTCTTAATTCTTTAGTATTCTTTTTGGTACAAGAACTAGATTGGTAAGCCAATCCGGATGATACACCTCCCTAATAAACTTAGCTGCTAATAACCTAGTTATTTCCTTCTTAATAGCTTCCTTGCGGTCTTGAGCAAATCTCCGGAGCTTTTGTTTGATCGCCTTCGCATCGGGACGCACCAACGGTGCGTGCTCAATCTTCTCCCTAGGAACACCCGGCATGTCGGAAGGCTGCCATGCAAAGATATCCCTATTTTCCTTGAGGAAAAGAATGAGCGCGCTTTCCTATTTATCCCCCAAGTCAGCCCCTATATGGGTGACCTTGGTCGAGTCCGACTCATCAAGCTGAATAGTCTTGGAAACCACTCGCATCGGCTTTTAATTTCTCCTTTGCGACCTTCTTGACTAGAACTTCATCCTCCAGCCTTGCCTGGACTTCTAAAGCCTCATCTGCTTCTCCGATTTCCCGACGTTCATCCTCCGAATTGGCCCGAGAGGCCAACTCGGTGCTATGTACTTCACAAGCATAAGCGGTCTTGATGTCGCCTCGGAACGACAAAACCCCATTTGGTCCTGGCATCTTCGAGCATCAAGTATTGGTAATTCGGGATGGCCATAAACTTTGCCAAAGCTGGTCTTCCAAGTATCGCATGATACGCTGAATCAATATCGGCTACCCGAAAGATAATATTCTCCCTCCTATAGTTCTCCTCCGTCCCAAAGGTCACCGGCAGAGAAATCTGCCCCAAAGGATAGCTATTCCGCCTAGGTATTATACCATGAAACGACGAAACGCTGCGCTCCAAATCAGCTACGGAGAGGCCAAGCTCGCGCGAGTTTTGGCAAACAAGATATCCAAGCAACTTCCTCCATCAATGAAAGTCCTCTTCAACCGCACCTTGTGAACTATGGGAGCCAAGATGAGTGGATATTTACCAGCTTTTGGCAATACCTCAGGATGATCAGCTCTGCTGAGAGTAATGGGCACCTCGGACCACCATAGGTATTCGGGTGTGGCGGGAGCGACGGCATTAACCTCTCGAAACGCCAACTTTTGCTTTCTCTTCGACTCGTAAGTGTCCGGGCCTCCATAAACCATTTTCACCTCTCGAGCCGGTTCTTGAAAACCTTCGTCATCCCCATTGTCATCGTGCTCTTTATCCTTGCCCTTGTCATCTCTCCGGTTTCGATGAGCGGACTAGGGCGCAACCTTTAAGGCAAATTGAGCGAATGGCCTTAACGGAAAGCACTCCTTGGCTTTATGATTCCCATTATGAATCATGCAAGGGCCCTCTAGAAGTGTTTCGAATGACAATCGTTCTCTTGGACCTCTCTTAGGAGGTGCCGGCCGGTCTCCTCCATGAGACTAGTCGACAGCTGCAACAAGGTGATCCGCCTTGCGCTTGTTGTCGTTCTTGGATCCAGACTGGTTGCCTTGGTCATGCTTCGGTTCCTTCCCTTTGTTCCCGCGCAAATTGACCACGTTTGATTCTCCAGCAGCATAATCATCTGCTATCTTGAAGCACTACGACGCCGTCATGGTAAGGTTCCGATTGCGCCTTCCAATCTTGTGAACTAAGGCTTCACTTTGGACGCCGACTTGAAACGCCGCAATTACTTGCTGATCGGGAACATTAGGGATTAAGGCTTTCTTGTTGCGAAACGCTCGATGAAGTATGTAAGAGTTTCGTCGGGCTTCGCTTCAGCCTGTTGAGGTCGAAGTAATTCCCTGGTGATGCGGACTAGGGTCCCGATCTTCCGAAAGGTTCGAGATAACTCTTGATTTGGCGAAGATGTGACACACGTCGATCCGGCTCCTGAACAACACGTTCGAACCCCGCAATCGCAGCACGACGTCCTCTATGGTTATCAACCGGCGTTGCACGGTTGACCTCGCCTAGAAGGCTAATCCCTGCCTGCGAATCAAGAACACAAGCAAGAACAAGAAAGAACACAACCAAATTTGCAGATGTATGATTAATCTCACAAGTTGGGGTCTCAGAAACCGATGAACGGCGAAACTGTCAAAGCAGAATAATCTAAGCAAAACCCAACCCTAACATGGGTGGCGGCTGCTGCTAATAAAGACTTGGGGACGTGCAAGAACCCCCTCGACGCTTCCCTAATGGGCTCACACGAGATACACGGCCCAAAGGCCAAAAACGGTGACGTAGCACCAAAAACAGATTCTGGATGTTCCAATGTTTCGATGATTCCCGGCGACTCAGGATGAAATTTGACGTGGGACCAGTTCCACTGGAACGCTTATGAAATTATCTTTCCATCCATATGTAGAACGTCCAAATCCGACTTCGTATGCGATCTGGGCGTCCGTTTTAATTCAGACTGTTCCTGGACTCCGAAACAGACTCGAAGTCGACTTAGTTTGGGCCTCCACAATGCCTTGTGCCTCTTGCTGGACCTCCACGCCTCCAAGCCCTATTCCATTCATGTTATGGTCCTCTCCTTGATTCCTAATCATAATAAAATCATTAGGTAGCAAACTATTCTCAAAATTATGAAAGGAAAGACTTAGGAACGAGCTCACCTCTAAATTTAATTGTCGGGCGCGAGCTCTAGTGATTGGTCCTTGAATGTTCAACGGAGGAGTGTCATTTGTATCCAAAGGAGTGATGTCCTCATCATCCTCCCCCTCTTGAATCGGAGTCGTCCTCGACTCAAGCTCATGCTCCTCACCCAAATACGGCTTCAAATCTGCAATGTTAAAAGTGGAACTAACCCCGAACTCGGGAGGCAACTCAAGTTTATATGCATTATCATTAATCTTCTCAATTATCTTGAAAGGACCAGCACCTCTAGGCATTAACTTAGACTTTCTCAACTCAGGAAACCGATCCTTTTTCAAGTGCAACCATACTAAATCACCCGGTTCTAATTTAACTTCCCTTTCACCTTTACTACCAGCAATCCTATACTTTTCAGTCATCATTTCAATGTTGTGCTTAGTTGTTTCATGCATTTTTAAAATAAACTCAGCACGTTCCTTAGCATCAAAGTGAACTCTCTCACTAGTAGGCAAAGGCAAAATATCAATAGGAGCACGGGGATTAAAACCATACATTACCTCAAAAGGACTTACCTTGGTGGTCGAATGTGTTGCACGATTGTATGCAAACTCCACATGAGGCAAATATTCCTCCCACGTCTTCAGATTTGTCTTTAAAATAACTCTCAACATGGTGCCCAATGTGCGGTTCACTGCCTCGGTTTGGCCATCAGTTTGTGGGTGACATGTTGTAGAGAACAACAACTTCGTTCCCAACTTATTCCATAGAGTGCGCCAAAAATGACTCAAGAATTTGGCGTCACGATCTGAAACAATAGTAGAAGGCATACCATGCAAACGAACAATCTGTTTGAAAAATAGATCAGCAATATGAATAGCATCATCACTCTTATGACAAGGTATAAAGTGAGCCATGTTAGAAAATCTATCCACGACAATAAAAATACTATCCCTCCCCCTCTTAGTCCTAGGCAGTCCTAAAACAAAATCCATAGAAATATCCGCCCAAGGTATTGAAGAAACAGGAAGAGGCATATACAAACCATGTGGATTCAAGCGAGACTTCGCTTTTTGACAAGTAGTGCAGCGAGCCACAAAGCGCTCAACATCCCTTCTCAACTGTGGCCAAAAGAAGTGTGTGGCCAACACATCCGCCGTCTTCTTTGTACCAAAATGTCCCATCAATCTGCCTCCATGTGCTTCCTGTAACAACAAAAGACGAACGGAACCAAGCTGGAATGCAAAGACGATTAGCTCTAAACAAATATCCATCATTTATCACAAACTTGTTCCATGTACGACCCTCTCTACAACGCAGCAAAACATCTTTAAAATCAGCATCAAGATCATATTGTTCTTTATTTGATTCAAGCCCAAAAATGCGACAATCAAGGTGTGACAACACGAGTGTATCGTCTAGACAAAGCATCGGCAATCACATTATTCTTCCCTTTTTTATGCTTGATAATATAAGGAAAAGACTTAATAAACTCAACCCACTTAGCATGTCTACGGTTCAAATTACTTTGAGAGCGAATATACTTAAGCGATTCATGATCAGAATGAATAACGAATTCCTTAGGCCATAAATAATGACGCCATGTTTGCAAAGAACGTACAAGAGCATACAATTCTTTATCATACGTAGAATAATTCAGAACAGGGCCAGTTATCCTTTCACTAAAATAAGCAATAGGTTTGCCATTTTGCATCAAAACACCACCAATGCTAATACCACTAGCATCACACTCAAGTTCAAAAGTCTTACCGAAATCTGGTAATTGCAGCAGCGGTGCATGTGTAAGCTTGTCCTTCAAAAAGGTAAAGGACTCGTCGTGTGCTTTGCTCCATTGAAACACAACACCCTTCTTTGTCAACTCATGCAACGGTGCAGCGATAGTGCTGAAATCTTGGACAAAGCGGCGATAGAAACTTGCAAGACCAAGAAAACTTCGAACCTGTGTGATGGTTTGGGGCTGCGGCCAGCTAGCAATAGCGTCAATTTTCTTGTCATCCACCTCTATACCCTGTGGAGTAACAACATAGCCAAGAAAAGAAACTCGATCGGTGCAAAAGGTGCACTTCTCAAGGTTAGCAAATAAGCGTGCATTTCTTAAAGCAGTAAAAACAGCACGTAAATGATCCATATGTTCATCTAAAGACTTGCTGTAAATCAAGATATCATCAAAGTAAACCACCACAAAGCACCCAATAAAAGCCCTCAAAACCTCATTCATTAAGAGCATGAAAGTACTAGGTGCATTAGTTAACCCAAAAGGCATTACTAACCACTCATACAATCCGAATTTAGTTTTAAAAGCTGTTTTCCATTCATCTCCAAGTTTCATTCTAATTTGGTGGTAACCACTACGCAAGTCAATTTTAGTGAAAATTAGAGAACCGCATAACTCATCAAGCATGTCGTCTAGCCTAGGAATAGGATGACGATAGCGAATAGTAATATTGTTAATGGCTCTACAATCAACACACATGCGCCAACTACCATCTTTCTTAGGAACCAAAAGTACAGAAACAACACAAGGACTAAGGCTTTCTCGTACATACCCGCGATCCAAAAGGTCTTGGACTTGTCGCTGAATTTCCTTTGTCTCCTCGGGGTTGGTCCTATAAGCAGCACGGTTTGGCAAGGTAGCTCCCGGAATCAAATCAATTTGATGTTCTATTCCTCTCAAAGGTGGTAATCCGGGAGGAACCTCAGCTGGAAAAATATCCTCAAACTCCTGCAAAAGGTCAGTGATAGCAGAAGGCAAAGAGCTAGCAATATCATCAAAGGAATACAAGGCTTGTTTGCATATCAAAGCATAAAAAATATCATCATTAGAAATTTCAGCAAGGTCTGATTTTGTAGCAAGCATAACACGACCTTTCAAATTAATTCCATATCCCTTAGAAATAGGTGCAAACTTATCCTTTATAGGTGGGAAAACAGAATTAGCAACTTGCTGATTTTCAGATTTAGAATTATTCAAAGAAGCAGCTCGTTCTCTATCAGCTTCTATAATTTCAGCAGGGGTCAAAGGTACTAAAGTAATTTTCTGTCCTTTATGCATAAAAGTGTATTTATTACTTCTACCATGGTGTGTAGCATCATTATCATGTTCCCAAGGACGACCCAATAAAAGTGAACAAGCTTGCATAGGAACCACATCACAATCAGCATAATCCGAATAAACACCAATGGAAAAAGGAACTCTGCAAGTTTGTGTTACCTTAGCTTTTCTCGAGTCATTTAACCATTGAATGTAGTATGGATGAGGATGTGGTCGTTTGGCCAAACCAAGCTTCTCAACCAGATCTGAACTCACCAAGTTATTGCAGCTTCCTCCATCAATGATCATACGTGCTCGTCGATTCTTGATGACGAAGAAAATCTGGAACAAGTTGTGGCACTGTATCTTTTCAGAAGTCTGATTTGCGTGCTAAGTACACGCTGCACAATGATGTTCATGAAACCCGAAGTGTCTTCGCCACCAAGTACATGGCCCTCGTTGGTGTCGTCGGCGACTTCGTCTTCATCATCATCTTCTATGTCGGAGGTGCTGATGTATCCTCCATCTTTAGTGGCCACGTATGCCCGCTGACTTGGGCAATCCTTCTGCACATGGCCCAGTCCATGGCAGCGGTGGCACTGAATGTTGAAAGTGCGTCCCGTCGAGGCGACCGATGAAGCACTTTGAGCAGGACCCTGCACAGAATTTTTACCTGAATTTGCAGGGCGTGTAGGAGGTGCGTGTGGGGCTGCCATAACACCACTCACGGACGCGGGAGGCCGTTTGCTTGCTGGTGGAGATGGTCGGGAAGAAAACCCCGAAGACGGCGTCCACCGTGGGGTGTAAGAAGGCCTGCTTGTACTGCTGCTCCTCTGTTGTTTCTCCCGTCCCTGCAATTCTTTCTCTGCAAGCATAGCAAACTGGAACAACTGGTTGATGGTGTTAAACTCCTTATAATCAACAATGTCCTGTATATCACGTCTCAAACCAGAGTAAAAACGAACAATAGAGCTCTCATTATCCTCTACTATCATGCAGCGTTGTAAACCCTTTTGAAGCTCACCATAATAGTCATGCACAGATTTATCCTCCTGTTCTTAGCGCTGAAGTTTTTTTCGTAAATCTCTATGATAAGAAGGAGGGACAAAACGATCACGCATAGCTTTCTTAAGTTGAGTCCAAGTTACGGGAATATCATCAGCAGTTAGAGAATTCCACGAAATGATAGCAAAATCTTTAAACTCACTAGTGGCTTGTCTAACTCTATGCTGCTCAGGAACTAGGTGGCCACTAAATTTTTGCTCTACTCGTCATCTCCCAATCTAGGTAACCCTCCGCATCATATTGCCCCGAAAAAGGTGGAATGGTAAACTTAATCTTAGCATAAGGATCATCGGGGACTCGATTATTATTACCTTGTTGTCGATGTAGGCCACCCATACCTTGGGTGTTCTGTTGTAGACGCCGGTGAAGCCTTTGTGCTCGTATAGCTGTGTCATCGACGTCAAAAGTAGCATCATTCACCGTGTCATCTTTTCTGTTTCCTCCGGCGTTGCTACCGACCTCATCTTCATGGATCTTCACACGGTTGTCCACCTCTATCAGCTTGCCAGCCAACGTTGTCGCCACTTCTGCTAGAGTATTAACCGTGTCTGTCATCTTGGACAAACGCTTATCGATCCTCTCAATCTGGTTGCCGAGATTGAGTTTGTTGATGCCGTCGGTAACGGCCTTGTTAACAGCTTCTGTCATCTCCTCACGTGCCCTGTCAAGAACAGATCGAAGCTGCCCTTGACTAACACACTCGTGGAAATCCTTAGGGGTACCAGCGTCTGCAGCATCTCCTGCCATAGCAAATACCAAAACAGGAACAAACAGTAAAGGTTATCCCTAATAACACTACTACTATGGTGGATAGTGGTGATTCCCACAAAAGCTGTGACACCCCTACCTCGCGAAGCGAGAGGGATTGTCGAACAGGATCGTATCGGGAGACATTCGACGAAGCGAACGTACATTGCACATACATCGGGGATACATTCGTTATTTTATTACATAGGGAAACTACTTGAGTAACAAGTTTCATACATAGCCTTCTTAATTATTACAAGCCATTGTTCAAATTTCAGATTACAATACATAAGTGTAGTGTTGTTTTACAATACTTGATAAAGTCTATGCGGAAGCGTAAACATCTCGACGGTACATATATATAGCTTAACTAGGAGAACCACACCAGCCCATACGGCATGGTCTCACCCTTGAGTCGGTGAAGCGGGAACCCACTCCACGGTCCACTCCCGAGGTTCCTCGTTTTGACACACATACTTCCCGCAGCAATCACAATAATCGGGCTGCGGGAATCCTGAAAATGGTTTCAACACAAACCCTGAGTATCTAATATACTCCGCAAGGCTTACCCGTCAAAAATGGTTCTAAGAACCGACCCTAACATGCAGGGGGCTTGACCTGGCTTGCGGGAACTTGCAAAAACAGCACTTAAAGTATTTGTCTAACTCATATTTTAGCCAAGTTAAGAGGGTGGAAAACATAATCATAAATTTTTGTGAGCAAGACTACAAGCATGGTTGCAATACATGACTTTAATATTCAAAACAGTAAGCTTAATCATCATATTCTCTTATTACTACGATGCAATCTGCTCGAGACAAGTGGTACTCATCACCGCGAGGGACGGCGATATATATCGATTTACACCCTGCAGGGGAAACCCAAATGCACGACATACGCATCATTTAAGAACACGTATGGCCACCTTTCACAAGATCACCATAGATATGAGCCGGGTCCGCCCTACGAGTGTGCATTCCACATGCAACCACGGTAGCGTCGGGTCCAAGGGTAATAACACACCCTCCGTCTACTCACAAACCCGTGCATCCACCGTGACCAACACTTTGCACAAAGGGTGGAGTTACCGTCCAACACTACGACTCTCAAGTTACGTCGGTTTACCAACTCCCATACGAAGGTATGCATTTGGTACACAACTCAATACTTGCTCGCGGAGTCACAACGAACGGTCCTTGACCGACACGTACGGGGCTATGGCGCCAAGGGCCAACCTTGGCACCGCATCCTACACATGCACTTCCCCGTACGGTCTCCAATTAATCATGTGCGGGTAACCAGAATTAAATCCCTAGACCGGGTGATCTCCAAATCACTCGGTGTTGCTACCGATAAATTATTAAGCCTAGCACTAGCGATTAGGATTATACTTAACCAAGACCACAGGATACGGGAATCTAGTGCAACTAGGTTTCCGAGCAACTCCTAAACGTAAATGCACAATACATCATAGACGTATGTGAAAATAAAGAGAACTTTAAAGCATAGGTCATGCTCCGGGGCTTGCCTTGATTTGGTTCGTAGTTAACACACTCGAACTCGCTCACTTCAAGTTGGTGCCCTCCTTGATCTTCAGCTCCGGTCGGGGTTCCTATATGAATGCATATGAAGTGTATGAGCAATGGATGAATTCGTATTTATATAGTTCATGGAACTTTCTCAATAATATAATGTAACGAAACATTTGCATAAATTAAACATGTTCACGAATCGTGATGATATGATCCTGATGGTGGTAAGTGTGGTTTGTTTCATGGGGACAACCTTCTAATTAGGTAAACTTTCCATCATTTAGTATAAATGTACATGCTGATTTTTGAGATCAAGAAGATAGGGTATAATTCATTATTGCTAGGAGTGCGACGAAAATAACTATATGACTAAGTGCTGCCATGTGATGATGTATAGCAATTGTAGTTATGCATTAATACTTATATGACACAATCTTGGACTAATTTATTTACGTACATTTCTTGGTATACATCAGTACCAATCTTCTCCTTATTAATTAGTATGCAAGAGGTTGATGCTCATTTCTTAGGATGAAGTTTTATCACTTCGTTATACCTCGTGCACCATAAGCACTCATCATTTCATGTGGTTTGCTATGATTTAACCTACACCATATATGACCGTTCTTGCCCAAAATATAAACATTATTATGACATGCTTAAATGTACCATGCAAATGTGAAAAATGTTTAACCTTAACAGAAAAGTAAAAGGCGGTTTGATCTTAGCAATTTCTCAGCTATTTGTTTAGCTAAGTCTGGGCTGCCAGGCTGACTGTGAAGCCTTCTTAAGGTGTCCAAATCTCAATATTTGGCTATAGAACTTAGGTGAATCATGTTGGGTCATGTAAAGTACGCAGTTCAAGGTTTACAACAAACATATAGTTGTTTTATTTGGATCTGTATTCAAAAAGTTATTGAATTAGAAAAACGCCAAGTTGTCACGAGACCATAACAGATTAGCATCTTAGAGTGCTTATATCTTTATTTTTCTACATATGAAGTACTGGGATTATGTTACTACGTTAAAGTACAAGTTATCTACTTTCTAAAGAGCCCTTGCTCATGAAGTTTGGATCCAGGGTCTAGAAGTTACATCATTTTCAAAATGCAATCTGGTTAAGCAGCGTGGTCGTGATAGCATTTTCATCTTGCTCAAAAATTAATTTTTACTATATAACCGTAGGTGTTCATGTACATTATGATGTAGTACAAGTTATAAACTCTTCAGTGCACTTTGAATCGTTCAAAACCGTGGCGTAAATCTCGAGTTATGATTTTTCTAAAATCCTTAACGTTCACGGTTTTGGTTTGGCCAGCGCGATCGAAAATTTTCCTAAGTGCTAGAGCGCGGCCAGGGCGGCCGTGGCGTGCGCGGCGTGCGCCGTGCGCGGGTGCGTGGCGAGGCTGCCGGCGGTGAGGGGAGGCGAGAGAGGAGGGGCGCGCGGGCCGGCAAGCACCAGGGAGCTCCCGCCCATGCGCCGCGAGGCCCCAAAGCCTAAGAGGCTCACCGTGGCGGCGCGTCGACGTGGAGGTGGAGGACGGTTGCGGACGGCGCGACGGCGTGCTGGTGTTCCCGGCGAGCTGCTGCGTCAAACAGATAACCAAGCTCACACGAGGTAGATGGGAACCAAGGGATGTTACTACCGAGAGGAATTGAAAGCTAACTCACCGGAGAGGGAATGCGGCCAACAATGGCGGGCGGTGGGGTTGGTGGGGAAATCGGAGATCACTCCCGAACCTCTCGCGGGACCGGGGGGCTCGTGCTCCCGATAGCTTGCTAGGGTTAGGGCGAAGGTCCTGACGCGCTAAGAGTAGGCGGAGTCGGTCCGGACGAGTGGGGCGGCGGGCTAGGGTTCGGACGGCGGCGACCCGAGAAGCTCTTCTCTTAAGGCGGCCGTGGACGGCCGAGCTCTTCGCGTGAAATCGACGCGACCATGGCGATCGCGGACGCGTGGGGCGGTGCTGTGCCGGAGGACGGCGTCGCGCCTGGCCGGGATGGGCACGAACGCCGGAGCACTCCCTGGCGGTGGCCCCGAGCTCCCGTGCGTTCCCTCGTTGTCCGAAGGTTCTCCCTATTTACAACTCTGCCACTGCACGGCCGGTTCTGGTTTGGGCCATAACATTCGTTCTGTTGGGTAAGTTTGCGAACCAAAATTTTGGTAGGTTCAGTGAGTTGTGACAAGCAACTTTCGTTATAGGCAAAAGTTTAAATTTTGCTTGTAAAAATTTACAAAAATTCATGAACCAGTGCTGTTTTAAACCTAGTTTGGATTTTTCTAGGAAATTGTGCTGCTCCAAAAATTCAGGAAAAATATCCTAAATTCATGTCTTGATGTGCTCTACTAGATTGTGCAAAAATTTGGGGTTACCACTTTGGAGAATGTTTGAGATCTCAATAGCTAGGGTTTTGAAATATTAAAAACCCTAATAGAACTCTAACCATTATTTCATGTGACTTGGCTAATGATTTTTATTTGCACATGCAAATTTGTATTTAGTATAGTAACAACCTGAATTTGTGACACGGGGTGTCACAGCCCTCCCCCATAAAGAAATCTCGTCCCGAGATTACGGTTGATAAAAAGAGTGGTCGAAGGGAGGTGCGTCGTTACCTCGATTGTGAAGCTATGAACTCGGGAAAATGATTATCCAGGAATTCCTCCTGTTCCCAAGTGGCTTCATCCTCGGTGTGATTACTCCATTGCACTTTGTAGAAGGTGGTAGTGTGGTTGCGAGTAACACGATCCTTTTTATCGAGGATCCGGACGGGAGTTTCCGGATAAGATAGATCATCTTGCAATTGCTCGGTGTCGGAGATGACCACATCGATGGGTGGTTTTAGACACTTCTTGAGTTGCGACACATGGAACACGTTGTGCACTCGTTCCAAGTTTATCGGCAATTGCAGCCGGTATGCCACGGGGCTAAACTTCTCCATAATTGGGAATGGTCCAATGTAACGGGGAGCAAGTTTTCCTTTTATACCGAAACGTGACACACCTTTATTGGGAGAGACCCGAAGATAAACCTGATCATTCACCTCGAATTCCAGCGGGCGTCTCCTTTTGTTTGCATAACTTATTTGGCGGGATTGAGCAGCTTTCATGTTAGCTTGTATTTCTCTCACTTTTTCCTCGGCTTGCTCAACAATATCTGGACCAAATATTATTCTTTCGCCCGACTCGGACCAGTTTAACGGCGTACGGCATGAATGTCCGTATAACGCCTCAAAAGGAGTGACTCCACAGCTTTCTTGATAGCTGTTGTTATAGGAAAATTCAATGAATGGTAACTGATCATCCCAACTTCCCTTTTGCGTCAAAGCACAAGCTCTCAACATATCCTCCAAGTATTGAATCAACCTTTCCGATTGTCCATCTGTTTGAGGATGATATGCAGAGCTCCGGATTAGGGTAGTACCAAGACTAGCATGCAATTGTTCCCAAAAGCGAGAAACAAATTGTGGACCGCGATCTGAAATGATGGTCTTTGGCACACCATGTAAACACAGCACACGGGCAATATATAATTCAGCATACTTCTTAGCACTGTAGGTGGTGTGTACCGGAATAAAGTGTGCTGATTTCGTCGATCTATCGACGATTACCCATATGGAATCATGTTTCTTGGATGTGAGAGGTAATCCAACAACAAAATCCATGGCTATGTCTTCCCATTTCCAAGCGGGAATTTTTAATGGGTGCAATAATCCGGCTTTCTTCAGATGATCAGCCTTGACTCGTTGGCAAGTGTCGCACTCGGCCACATAACGAGCCACTTCTCGCTTCATGCGAGTCCACCAAAATTTTTCTCTCAACCCACGGTACATTTTGTTACTACCGGGGTGTATGGAGTATTTAGAGAGATGGGCTTCGTCAAGAATTTTCTTCCGTAGTTCCATATTTTTCGGAACAACGAGACGGTTATTAAACCACAGAACTCCCTCCTCATCTTGACGGAAACACTTAGCCTTTTCGGTACCCAACTTCTGTCGGATGTGTTCCATACCTTCATCCGTTTTCTGGGCAGCAACGATTTCTTCTCGTAGAGTAGGAACAAGAGCCAAATTATGTAGTGCACCATAGGGAATGATATGAAGACAAGGATTACTTTCATTTTCAGATTTGCTGCAGTTTTCCATAGAGCAGATTTCAACTTGATTGCATTGGTGCTTGCGGCTTAGTGCATCGGCAACCACATTAGCCTTTCCGGGGTGGTAATGAATTTCCAATTCATAATCTTTTATCAATTCCAGCCACCTTCGTTGTCTCATATTCAATTCTTGCTGCGTGAAAATATATTTGAGGCTTTTATGATCGGTATAGAGATGCACCAGATTTCCTAAGAGATAATGTCTCCAAGTTTTGAGAGCAAGAACTACCGATGCCAATTCAAGATCATGAGTAGGATAGTGCTTCTCGTGTTTGCGGAGTTGGCGGGAGGCATAGGCAATGACTCGGCCTTCTTGCATGAGAACACAACCCAATCCTATGCCGGACGCATCACAATATACGTCAAACGGCTTGTTGATGTCGGGTTGAGCTAGAACGGGAGCGGTGGTTAAATGCTTCTTCAAGGATCGGAAAGCATTTTCGCACTCCGGACTCCACTTGAAGGTAGAGTCTTTCTCCAACAATTTTGTCATGGGCTTGGAGATGATAGAAAAATTTGGGATGAATTTCCGATAATATTCCGCAAGTCCGAGAAAACTACGGATGTGCTTGACGGTTTTGGGAGTCTTCCAATTCAGCACGTCAGCAACTTTACTTGGATCGACTGAAATTCCCTCAGCTGAAATGATATGACCCAAGAATGGAACTCGATCCAACCAAAATTCACACTTGCTGAATTTTGCATAAAGTTGATGATCTCGTAGTCGTTGAAGCACAATGCGGAGGTGTTCAGCATGTTCTTCCTCCGACTTGGAATAAATGAGGATATCATCAATGAATACCACCACGAACTTGTCCAGCTCCGGCATAAATACCGAGTTCATGAGGTACATGAAATAGGCCGGTGCATTTGTCAGTCCAAAAGACATTACGAGATATTCAAAAAGTCCATATCTCGTAGAGAAAGCGGTTTTAGGAATGTCCTCTCGGCCGAATTTTGATTTGGTGATAGCCGGAGCGAAGATCGATTTTTGAGAATACTTTTGCACCGACTAATTGATCAAATAGCATATCAATGCGTGGGAGGGGGTATTTATTTTTGATGGTCACCGCATTGAGAGGTCGATAATCGACACACAACCTTAATGATTTATCTTTCTTTTTCACGAAAAGAGCGGGGCAGCCCCAAGGCGAAGCACTCGGGCGTATGTACCCCTTGTCTAGAAGTTCGTTGAGTTGCTCCTTAAGTTCAGCTAATTCATTTGGAGCCATTTTATACGGTCTTCTAGAGATCGGTGCGGTTCCGGGCTGAAGTTCAATTTTAAATTCTACTTCCCGATCAGGTGGCATTCCCGGCAAATCATCCGGAAACACATCGGAAAACTCACATACTACCGGTATGTCCTCTAATTTCTTTATTGCTAGGTGCTGAATTTGGTTTCTAGAAATTTTTGGACATGGTAGGGATAAGACCGATTGGCCGCATATGGGTGAATTTAGATGTACTTCCCGAGTATCTATGTGTAGCACCGCCTTATGCAATTTCATCCACCTCATTCCTAGTATCACATCTATTCCTTGACCATTTAAAACGATTAGTCTAGAGGGATATATTTTTCCAGCCAAATCAAGAGAGACATTTCTTGCCTCCCGGTTTGTGTGAATGAGGCCTCCGGGAGACGTGATAGTGTATGGAGTTTGCAAAAGGGTGGATGATAGATGCAACCTATCCACACATGCTTGGCTGATGAAATCATGCGTGGCGCCGGAATCGAAAAGAATGAAGGCGGGATGTTCGGAAATGGAAAACATACCCAAGAGGACCGGTTCTCCGGCTTGCACATCTTCGACCGTAGTAAAATTCACACGGCCGGTCTTGATGGGGGTTTTGTTGTGATTGTTGCTATTGTTGCCGCGGTTATTATTGTTGCCATTATTTCCGCGGTGGTGCTGATGCTGATTATTCCCACCGTTGTTGCCGTTATTGTGGCGAGGGTGTGGGCATTCTCCGATGAAGTGACCAATGCCACCGCAGTTGAAACACGGCTACTGCGGGGATGGTCCGGCACCTTGGTTGTGCTGCGACGGGGTGTGTTGGTGACCACGGTGCTGATAGGAGTGGTGGGGCGCACGATAAGGCTGCTGGAAGGTAGTGCGTTGCCCACCCATTGGAGGCACCGGGACACGGAATTTCTGACCAGTGGGGCTGGTCACTGCAAGCTTGAACTTGTGAGGTGGCGCACCGGATGAACTTCCCGCGGTGCGCTTCCTCTTCTTATCATCTTGATTGACGCGAATGGCGTCCTCTTGCACAATGGCGGCACTAACCAATTCATTGAATGTGCCACTTAAGAGAGCAAGGCGGTCTTGCAGTTTCGGATTTAGACCTTTCCGAAAGCACTCACGCTTCTTCGCATCCGTGTCAGCATGATAGGAGGCATACTGGGCAAGATAGTTGAATTTCCGAGCATACTCTTGCACGAGTGCTGGAGCCTTGCTTCAGGTCAACAAATTCCTGAAGCTTCCTTCTCATGACACCGTCCGGAATGTGGTGTGCACGGAAGGCTGCCGAGAATTCCGGCCAGAGCACCTGGTGATCCGCGGGGAGTGCAGCGGTGTAGTTTGCCCACCACGCACTAGCCGACCCACGGAGCTGCTGTGCTGCAAACAGAGTCTTCTGGTGCTCGGTGCAATTCAGAAGAGCAAACTTGGACTCCACAATACGCAGAAAATTATCTGCTTCCAGGGGGTCCTTTGCTTCTGAGAAAGACGGCGGTTGAGTCGCCCGAAAATCCCCATAAGAGGTGGGACGGGGCTGTGGTGGAGGAGCTGCTGCTTGGGCATTATTGTTCTGGCTCGCCAGGAACAGCCGAAACATCTCGTTCTGATTATGAACGAGTTGCTCCACAGCAGTCAACGGTGGTGGAGGAGGTGGCTGCGACGAAGCACCCTCCCCGAATGATCTACCGTGCGACGAGTGTTCACCATCTGCCACACAATTTAATTACACCATTAGTCTCAGCGTTTCGGAGCCATAGACAATGATAGTAATTAGGGACATGATATGGACATGAATTTCAGAATGCAACCCATAGGAGGAAAATTTCATCAAGTGCGGAAATTGATGGAGTAAAAGTTTCGGTATGAAATTTTCAGATTGCATAACCTGGGAGATTAATTTCCATGATCTGAAATTGGTAAAACCAAAAATTTTTGCTCACAATTTCAGACCATTCAAACTTAGTAATATTACCTTACGATCCTGAATTTTGATGGAACGAGACACATATTCATTAAACATAAGCTTAGTGGTTCATATATATTTCGAGGTGCAACCCATTTGTACACAAAGGCGTGCGATACTAACACTTCTTAGCGCGGGGTTATACGTCCAGGATTTTCCGGCCTAGCTAGTCATCCATACTCCCTATGCTGTGAACCTACCCAAAACACAGCGACCACTACGTCCTTACGTACGTACAAGCCACTAGTTCTTGTTCTTTAGTACACTACCATTAATTTTACAAGTTCCTTTCTTAACACTAGTTAGCAGTCTAAGCATCGCTGTCGGTGTCTTCCGGGTTGTTCACATCGGAAGCATCGCTAGCAGCGTCGTCCCCATTGTTCTCCGGTGGTGGTGGCTGTAACAGGTTCCAGTGAGCTGCCAGCAACACCTGGTGGTGCTGCTGTAACGCGGCCAACTGGTGCTGGAGATTCCCTATCTCCGTGAACAGCTGGTCCATGTTGGTCTGGGCGGTCTGAAGCTGTCCATGTAGGAATTGCATGGTTGATGAGGACATCAGCACCATCGATACGTCCACGCCTACACAAGACCCTATTACTGGACCGATTACACGTGCTCGTGCTCGACAATTGAACAATCAAGTGAGTTCGTTCTTAGGCTCTTTTCAATCCTGTTTAGACCAAGAAAACGTTTGCACTCTTGTTTTTCTTAGGAACGATGGACAGGAGATAAAGGGGAACGGACTCGCGCTGGCTGGATTCGGATTCCAGAAAAAGACTGACTTTTGAGGGCTGCCACGACTTCGTACGAACTCCGTTTGGGGTGTTCAAGTACAGCACGGAAAGATCATGGAGTCTACTTTCCAACGGATCCGAGATCAAGTCTATATCTGCTCCGAGTCAACCGCAATCTTCATTTAAGTGCAGAGATATCAGAACAGTCCAGTTTTGGCCCAACGGGCCGTGTATCAAGTTGAGTCCACTAAGGACGCGTCCTAGGGTTGGAGGACGACTCCAGCACCCCTGTGGTCGTCCCTCCACGTTTTATTACCCCTTGGCCGCCGCCAAGAACACGCGGGTTTTGTTGATTAGAAGTTAGCCTTTGCTACTTGTTGCAGCGCGTGTTGCGTCTGCCCGTTCATCTTCGGAACCCCACCATATTGTGACCTCAGTTGTGAACCTTCAATTAAATCTAGTAATTCAGTGCTTGTTTTACTTGTTCTTGCTTGTTCTTCGATTGCTTGCAGGACGAGTGCCCTCGTGGCCGGTGGTCGCACTTCCACAAGATTGCGGCAACCATTGGAGGAGGTGTATCGGTTGCTAAGGCGCAGCGTCCTCGGACGGTTGTAGTCGGACCGTGAACGTCGTTTCCATCCACCAATCGAGTTATCTTCATCTCTCATCGAAAGATCGGCACCAAAACCCTCGCGGGTTCATATCAATGGTGGCCTGCTGGGAGTAGATGGTCTCATCCTTCTGAGTAATAGATGTCTTAGCTGCATTCAGCTCATTCAGCGCCTCAATCCGTTCCTCATCACAGAACGTAGCCATCTGCTCATGTTCTGCCTTTTCCTGCTCAGCCCTTTCTTTTGCTCTATCCGCGACGACACGTAGGTTATCGCTGAAGATAAGGTCATCCTGTACTTCCTTGATACGTGCAGTCAGGGCAGCATTTTCCTGCTCCAGCTCGGTGATACGGGCGGTCAGCTGCTTGTTCTCCTCTTTTGCTGAGTAGTAGTCGTCCGTGACGTCGGTGAGACGATCGGTGAGGTCTTCCACCTCAGATCTCAGCTGATTCCTTTCAGTCATGAGTTGCCTCGCATCCATCTATAGATCATGGTTAGGGATACATTTTGAGCAGCATTATTATCACATTTAAGGTACATAAAAGCTCAAAGTAATATACTGAAAACAGAATGAAACTACGTCCCTTACAACGTGACCGGTTCTGAACCCTCTCTGTTTTCTCCCAATTTCGTCTCTGTTTGTACAGTAAAATTTACCAAAAATTATGACCAGATGCTAGAGGATGTCCTAAGCTTTCCAACGCATCCTAAAACACGAAAAAATCTTAAGCGGATCGAAAGATATGGCGATTTTTGGCTCGACGGTTTTCTGCCGAGGCTTTCTGGAAACGCTGGGAACTGAAAATTGGCTCTCTGTTTTTGCTTATTTGACCGGCTTAACGAATTTTCCTTGCTGACCTGATATTAGATGAAATGTGGGGCATAACACGAGATTTCCAGAATGGGGTAGATCATTTTATTTGGATAAGTACTTCAAAAGTTATCGCGATTTTTGTGAGACACCCGAATCTGCCAACCCGGCGATTCGGTGAAAATCTGGCAACCTTCTGCCAGGTTTTTCAGGTAAGTCATTTTCAGTATGATTCCACTCTACTTTTACTTGGATCATCATGCCAGGGTGATGGTACGTGTTATGAGCTTTCCGGATTGTGTTTAATCGTTTCGTTTGAGTGAACGATTTAAAAGTTGTGGCCGTTTCCGTGAATCGATAATCGGTTAGGGTTTAGTTCTCGATCGGGTGGGGTTTTCTGCCCGATTTTTGGATATCATGCACGAATTGTGTTGAGATTTTGGTGAGTTGTTCGAGACCGTGTTTTTGCATTCTTGATCGATTATCTCATGCAATGGTGATGCATGGCATGATTGATGACATGAAATGCCGTCAACCTACGTCCTTTCCAAAAACAAAATGCGTGATCGGTCTATATATAGCCGACCACTCGTTTTTGTGGCAACACACACACGATCTCATCACGGGAACTACACGATCTAAATTTCGTGGTTAGCGTACCTGCAAGAGACCATTTCAGAAACATTACATCAAATTCAAAAGAAACTACGAAAACAATTATTCCACAACCTTCTCAACTTCCTCACATCATCATCTTTCTCATAGTAACGGTTCATAGAAGGAACCGCCCCGTGGATTGCCACGAGCCAACATTGTCCCGTATTATTACTTCCGCGGGCACGGAGCGCTAATTTAAATTGCAAACATACCTGGGCCGGGCCGTAGTTGCAAAAATTTAAACAAGCATAACCCAGGGTTAGTTTTGCCACATCTATTTCTACTGTAGACCTTACTTGGGCTTTCTATGTCGTTCCTCACCGTATAAATGTGTTGGTGATTTTTAGTATGACCCGTAGTGTACGGCATATCCCGACACGGCTCGATACCAGCTGTGACACCCCTACCTCGCGAAGCGAGAGGGATTGTCGAACAGGATCGTATCGGGAGACATTCGACGAAGCGAACGTACATTGCACATACATCGGGGATACATTCGTTATTTTATTACATAGGGAAACTACTTGAGTAATAAGTTTCATACATAGCCTTCTTAATTATTACAAGCCATTGTTCAAATTTCAGATTACAATACATAAGTGTAGTGTTGTTTTACAATACTTGATAAAGTCTATGCGGAAGCGTAAACATCTCGACGGTACATATATATAGCTTAACTAGGAGAACCACACCAGCCCATACGGCATGGTCTCACTCTTGAGTCGGTGAAGCGGGAACCCACTCCACGGTCCACTCCCGAGGTTCCTCGTTTTGACACACATACTTCCCGCAGCAATCACAATAATCGGGCTGCGGGAATCCTGAAAATGGTTTCAACACAAACCCTGAGTATCTAATATACTCCGCAAGGCTTACCCGTCAAAAATGGTTCTAAGAACCGACCCTAACATGCAGGGGGCTTGACCTGGCTTGCGGGAACTTGCAAAAACAGCACTTAAAGTATTTGTCTAACTCATATTTTAGCCAAGTTAAGAGGGTGGAAAACATAATCATAAATTTTTGTGAGCAAGACTACAAGCATGGTTGCACTACATGACTTTAATATTCAAAACAGTAAGCTTAATCATCATATTCTCTTATTACTACGATGCAATCTGCTCGAGACAAGTGGTACTCATCACCGCGAGGGACGGCGATATATATCGATTTACACCCTGCAGGGGAAACCCAAATGCACGACATACGCATCATTTAAGAACACGTATGGCCACCTTTCACAAGATCACCATAGATATGAGCCGGGTCCGCCCTCCGAGTGTGCATTCCACATGCAACCACAGTAGCGTCGGGTCCAAGGGTAATAACACACCCTCCGTCTACTCACAAACCCGTGCATCCACCGTGACCAACACTTTGCACAAAGGGTGGAGTTACCGTCCAACACTACGACTCTCAAGTTACGTCGGTTTACCAACTCCCATACGAAGGTATGCATTTGGTACACAACTCAATACTTGCTCGCGGAGTCACAACGAACGGTCCTTGACCGACACGTACGGGGCTATGGCGCCAAGGGCCAACCTTGGCACCGCATCCTACACATGCACTTCCCCGTACGGTCTCCAATTAATCATGTGCGGGTAACCAGAATTAAATCCCTAGACCGGGTGATCTCCAAATCACTCGGTGTTGCTACCGATAAATTATTAAGCCTAGCACTAGCGATTAGGATTATACTTAACCAAGACCACAGGATACGGGAATCTAGTGCAACTAGGTTTCCGAGCAACTCCTAAACGTAAATGCACAATACATCATAGACGTATGTGAAAATAAAGAGAACTTTAAAGCATAGGTCATGCTCCGGGGCTTGCCTTGATTTGGTTCGTAGTTAACACACTCGAACTCGCTCACTTCAAGTTGGTGCCCTCCTTGATCTTCAGCTCCGGTCGGGGTTCCTATATGAATGCATATGAAGTGTATGAGCAATGGATGAATTCGTATTTATATAGTTCATGGAACTTTCTCAATAATATAATGTAACGAAACGTTTGCATAAATTAAACATGTTCACGAATCGTGATGATATGATCCTGATGGTGGTAAGTGTGGTTTGTTTCATGGGGACAACCTTCTAATTAGGTAAACTTTCCATCATTTAGTATAAATGTACATGCTGATTTTTGAGATCAAGAAGATAGGGTATAATTCATTATTGCTAGGAGTGCGACGAAAATAACTATATGACTAAGTGCTGCCATGTGATGATGTATAGCAATTGTAGTTATGCATTAATACTTATATGACACAATCTTGGACTAATTTATTTACGTACATTTCTTGGTATACATCAGTACCAATATTCTCCTTATTAATTAGTATGCAAGAGGTTGATGCTCATTTCTTAGGATGAAGTTTTATCACTTCGTTATACCTCGTGCACCATAAGCACTCATCATTTCATGTGGTTTGCTATGATTTAACCTACACCATATATGACCGTTCTTGCCCAAAATATAAACATTATTATGACATGCTTAAATGTACCATGCAAATGTGAAAAATGTTTAACCTTAACAGAAAAGTAAAAGGCGGTTTGATCTTAGCAATTTCTCAGCTATTTGTTTAGCTAAGTCTGGGCTGCCAGGCTGACTGTGAAGCCTTCTTAAGGTGTCCAAATCTCAATATTTGGCTATAGAACTTAGGTGAATCATGTTGGGTCATGTAAAGTACGCAGTTCAAGGATTACAACAAACATATAGTTGTTTTATTTGGATCTGTATTCAAAAAGTTATTGAATTAGAAAAACGCCAAGTTGTCACGAGACCATAACAGATTAGCATCTTAGAGTGCTTATATCTTTATTTTTCTACATATGAAGTACTGGGATTATGTTACTACGTTAAAGTACAAGTTATCTACTTTCCAAAGAGCCCTTGCTCATGAAGTTTGGATCCGGGGTCTAGAAGTTACATCATTTTCAAAATGCAATCTGGTTAAGCAGCGTGGTCGTGATAGCATTTTCATCTTGCTCAAAAATTAATTTTTACTATATAACCATAGGTGTTCATGTACATTATGATGTAGTACAAGTTATAAACTCTTCAGTGCACTTTGAATCGTTCAAAACCGTGGCGTAAATCTCGAGTTATGATTTTTCTAAAATCCTTAACGTTCACGGTTTTGGTTTGGCCAGCGCGATCGAAAATTTTCCTAAGTGCTAGAGCGCGGCCGAGGCGGCCGTGGCGTGCGCGGCGTGCGCCGTGCGCGGGTGCGTGGCGAGGCTGCCGGCGGTGAGGGGAGGCGAGAGAGGAGGGGCGCGCGGGCCGGCAAGCACCAGGGAGCTCCCGCCCATGCGCCGCGAGGCCCCAAAGCTCGAGAGGCTCACCGTGGCGGCGCGTCGACGTGGAGGTGGAGGACGGTTGCGGACGGCGCGACGGCGTGCTGGTGTTCCCGGCGAGCTGCTGCGTCAAACAGATAACCAAGCTCACACGAGGTAGATGGGAACCAAGGGATGTTACTACCGAGAGGAATTGAAAGCTAACTCACCGGAGAGGGAATGCGGCCAACAATGGCGGGCGGTGGGGTTGGTGGGGAAATCGGAGATCACTCCCGAACCTCTGCGGGACTGGGGGCTCGTGCTCCTGATAGCTTGCTAGGGTTAGGGCGAAGGTCCTGACGCGCTAAGAGTAGGCGGAGTCGGTCCGGACGAGTGGGGAGGCGGGCTAGGGTTCGGACGGCGGCGACCCGAGAAGCTCTTCTCTTAAGGCGGCCGTGGACGGCCGAGCTCTTCGCGTGAAATCGACGCGACCATGGCGATCGCGGACGCGTGGGGCGGTGCTGTGCCGGAGGACGGCGTCGCGCCTGGCCGGGATGGGCACGAACGCCGGAGCACTCCCTGGCGGTGGCCCCGAGCTCCTGTGCGTTCCCTCGTTGTCCGAAGGTTCTCCCTATTTACAACTCTGCCACTGCACGGCCGGTTCTGGTTTGGGCCATAACATTCGTTCTGTTGGGTAATTTTGCGAACCAAAATTTTGGTAGGTTCAGTGAGTTGTGACAAGCAACTTTCGTTATAGGCAAAAGTTTAAATTTTGCTTGTAAAAATTTACAAAAATTCATGAACCAGTGCTGTTTTAAACCTAGTTTGGATTTTTCTAGGAAATTGTGCTGCTCCAAAAATTCAGGAAAAATATCCTAAATTCATGTCTTGATGTGCTCTACCAGATTGTGCAAAAATTTGGGGTTACCACTTTGGAGAATGTTTGAGATCTCAATAGCTAGGGTTTTGAAATATTAAAAACCCTAATAGAACTCTAACCATTATTTCATGTGACTTGGCTAATGATTTTTATTTGCACATGCAAATTTGTATTTAGTACAGTAACAACCTGAATTTGTGACACGGGGTGTCACAAAAGCAAATGGAACGTCTCACCAAGTTCTTACAAGGGTCTTACCAAGCAAGGCAAAGGATACCTAGAAGGCGTGTACCACGATTGCAAGGGTCAAAAACCTGTGTTGTCCGAAGTAGTCTCGTGGAGCTAGGAAGGCCAAATATGTGAGTGGAACACAATTCAAAAAACAGATAGTAATACTGAATAAATGTCCAAAGCTACTTGTCCTTAGTTGCTGGTCAACATGTGTCCTAGAACAGTAGTGCAGGCAAAGCAAGGATGACAGGCACAAAGGAAACAAAAGAAAAGGTAACTAGCAAGGAAGAAACAGCAACTAGACACAAAAAACAGGCCAAAACCCTGTTTTGTCTTTTAGCACTAGTAGAAATCACAAATTTTTCTTTTTTGATATTATTTTTTTGATATTTTTCTTCCACTAAGAGGCAACAAGATAGGAACCACACAAAGTTTCAGGTCAAACGAGAGAAGGAATGTGGCCTACAGATTTTCCGTAAGATGCAACGACGACGGGTTCCAAACTTTTTCCCTCGGATCGGTGGGCTTAACTATTTTTTTTTTGATTTTTTTGAGATTTTTCCTGCCCGGCAAAGCCGGGACGAGCAGATGCGAAATTTTTTTCTACCCAATTTCAAAAAATTTTTTGCCTAATTTCGAGTCCGTATGCGAAAGTTACGACTGTTTGAAGGAAGGGACTACGAATTAGGGTTTCGGTGGACGGAATTGCAATCGGGTAGGATTTTTTTTTTCGACGATTAATGTATGCAACGGAAACAGGAGTAGGTCTTGTTTGTGGGGTGTTGAGTTCTAGATGAAAAGGGTGGGAGTGTAGGGTGGGACTATGGTGGATGCAACGGAGGTGACAAAAACTCCCGAGACAAAGCAAGACTTGAGGTAATTCGGCTTGGGTTGCAAGGTGGCACAAACCGACGACAAGAACACGAACTAAACTAGCAACAAAACAATCACTAGAACACAAACTCAACACTACGGACTCTGAAATTTAAACATGCAAAGGCTAAACACGGCTTCGATAGGATGAACCCTAAAACTAAATTTTTTGGCTTTTTCGTGGATCATAGGATAATAAAGAAACAAACTAAACTAAAGGTAGGGCGAACCCGACGGTGCACCTGAAGCTCGATACCACTTGATGCGGACTAGGGTCCCGATCTTCCGAAAGGTTCAGATAACTCTTGATTTGGCGAAGATGTGACACACGTCGATCCGGCTCCTGAACAACACGTTCGAACCCCGCAATCGCAGCACCACGTCCTCTATGGTTATCAACCGGCGTTGCACGGTTGACCTCGGCCAGAAGGCTAATCTCTGCCTGCGAATCAAGAACACAAGCAAGAACAAGAAAGAACGCAACCAAATTTGCAGATGTATGATTAATCTCACAAGTTGGGGTCTCACAAACCGATGAACGGCGAAACTGTCTAAGCAGAATAATCTAAGCAAAACCCAACCCTAACATGGGTGGCGGCTGCTGCTAATAAAGACTTGGGGACGTGTAAGAACCCCTGGACGCTTCCCTAATGGGCTCACACGAGATACACGGCCCAAAGGCCAAAAACGGTGACGCAGCACCAAAAACAGATTCTGGACGTTCCAATGTTTCGATGATTTCCGGCAACTCAGGATGAAATTTGACGTGGGACCGGTTCTACTAGAAAGCTTATGAAATTATCTTTCCATCCATATGTAGAACGTCCAAATCCAACTTCGTATGCGATCTGGGCGTCCGTTTTAATTCAGACTGTTCCTGGACTCCGAATCAGACTCGAAGTCGACTTGGTTTGGGCCTCCACAATGCCTTGCGCCTCTTGCTGGACCTCCACGCCTCCAAGCCCTATTCCATTCATGTTATGGTCCTCTCCTTGATTCCTAATCATAATAAAATCATTAGGTAGCAAACTATTCTCAAAATTATGAAAGGAAAGACTTAGGAACGAGCTCACCTGTAAATTTAATTGTCGGGCGCGAGCTCTAGTGATTGGTCCTTGAATGTTCAACGGAGGAGTGTCATTTGTATCCAAAGGAGTGATGTCCTCATCATCCGGCTTCTCACAAGTCGCTTGGAAATTCTCTACAAACATTTTGGTGAGGTCGCCCCAAGAAGAGATAGATTTCTCGGGTAGGGACTGCAACCACAAGCGTCTAGCCTGCTCCATGCACATGTGGAGGTAATTAGCTAGCACAAATGTATCTCCTCCTGCTGACCGGATGGCGGTGGTGTACATGCGTAGACACTCGGCAGGAGGTGCTTTACCATCATACTTATCAATGGCCTCGGGCTTAAATCCCCGAGGTATTTGCAAATGCGTAAATCTCGCGTGAAAGCGGGAATCACGGAGTACTCGTCATCTTCCGGACCGGTCCGGACCGGTGAAGGGGATCGTCGACGAGGGTAATGCCGGTAGTTGTGATCTCTATCATCATTGGAGTAGTCATAGTATCGATCATCTTGATACCTATCTCCTGATCCATCCCGACGATCGTTGTTGGTCGGTTGTGCGGTCTGCGAAGGCGGAGGCGCCGCTTGGCGATCATTATTGTCTCGTCGAGGCTCCCCATCTCTCGTCTCCGTTGTCGCGTCCCCTTCGATCCCTGGTATCACGACGATCATCTCGTCTCGGCCGGTCATCCCAATGAACATGTCGGTTGCCTTGTCCTCGCTGGTCATTGCGCGGAGGATTTCCACCGGGGCGGCGCAGAAGCGGCCGGTCCACGCCGAGGCGAATTAGTCACGTGCGGGCGAGGCGAGGCAGGGTCCCGCGGACGATCATCCACATGACCGGTACGACGCCTCTCATCTTCTTCGTGTCTCCGACGTTCTTCCGTTCTCTCCGCATGGCGATCGATGAGGACGTTACGAGCGTCACGGTTACCATTAAGCGGTACGCGCAAATCTTGTTCCGGAGCTCGTTCATGTGCATCCGCGATCGGGGTGTGTTGAGGCCCAAGCCTTCCTCCGGAGGAAGCTCCTTTGGACCGGGCTCTCGTAGGCCGCTCCGAGCGAGAACGCGAGCGGCTTGAAGATTCCGATCTGTCATGAACGAGTTGATTCGTTTGTAGAGCAGCCGCATCTACCAAATTCAAAGCGCGTTGCAACCCCGGTGTTGCATTAAAGACTTCTTCCGGTATTGTCTAAAGCATTTGTTTCACTCCCACAATGTTGTGAATCGGCGACGTGAAGACCCGAGCGCCATTTAATTCCACTTCCATGGAGCTCAAATCCAAAGCTCGCTCGAAGAACAGTGTCGCCTTCCACTGCGACATCCACGTCGGCTGTTATATCCTGGGGACGTTTCTTCCGGGTCTCCGGACCGGTCCGGCAATGGGCCCGTGGCTGGGGAGCGGTCGCGGGAGCGCTTCCTCCGGCCTGACCGGTACCAGCAGCATTTACGCGCGGATTCGCGGCTGAAGGTTGTGGAGGTTGTTCATCTCCGTCTCCTTCCTCTCGTTTCATGACGACGACGATCGGATTCGTCTCTCGCCATCCTTGCTTCTTCTTCAGCAGCTTCCTCGGGATTGAGTTGGTGAATAACTGGTCCTATCATGAACACTTGGAAGAAAACCGGAGGTTCTTCCTCGAAGTCATTAACAAACTCGCAAGAGTGACTTATCATTACGGATCGGGCACCAATCCGAGATGCGGGCGGTCCGATTGTTCGCTCTAAAGCTGCGTTAGATCCGCCGAGTTCTAAGCCCAAGGTGCCAACCGTGGCAGGTGATCGCGCTTCGAAGCCGTGGCCCGACAACGAGTCGGATTCATCAAAAGCGGTTTTCCGGCCGAATCGGCTTCAAAGTCGAGGGACCCGAAGCGGATCTTGAAGCCGGGCTCGAAGTCGACAACGAACGAAGAGGCCATCGAACTCGCTAGGAACTCGCCGGGACCCCTACCCGGCGCGCCAAATGTCGAGTCTTAAACTCAGCACTAGTACTACCCGGTCCCTCACGAGCGTGGAATTCGATGGTACAACACACAAAACACACGAGAACGCAAGGTTTTAGACAGGTTCGGGCCCCTCGAATTGAGAGTAATACCCTACGTCCTATATGTTATGTATTGCCTTTAGCAGATTGCTAATTGCAAGATCTCGAGAGAGTTTTCGGTGGGTCCCTGCTCCGCCTTATATATCCGGGGAGCTAGGGTTACATGCGAAGTCCTAGTCGATTACATGGATTACAAATATGGGAGCTCTATCTCTAGCTTTCTTTATTGATTCGAGTCCTAACGGACTACTAATTATTCCTTAGCTTGCTTCTCAAGTCATCATACGCCGGTATTGATATCCGCTCGATCTCCATACCGGTATATAGAATCCTCTGTTATTCTAGACCGGTCGAGAACCAGTCCATCAGCTATTTCCATCACCTTTATCTTCATTGATTTGTTACCGTGTCTTTGTGCATCCATTCCTTTATCATCTCGTATGCCCATAAGGCAAGTATACGACAATATTGTGTGCTAAATAAATATTGAGGTATACTTAGCTAGTTTCGTAGTCATTGTATAGGTTGTACTTTTCGTTTTCTTCCGTGGGAAGAAGTGTTTAACTAGTTTAAACATGTTCCCTGCAAATGCCGATGACTCACGGTAGGAAGCGTGGTCGGGAGGAGGAGGACGCACGGGCAGCACGCGTCACGGAGCTAGAGCAGCAGATCCACCGCTTGGAGTTGCGGACGCAAAGCCGGGACCGACGGATAGGCGCTTGGAAGAACCGCTGCCGAGTGGACTGCTAGGAGGTACGGAGGTCCCACACCAGGATCGCCGAGCTGGAGGAGCAGCTGGTGGAGGTTACCCAGGACCGTGACGGTTTTCACGGGGCGGAGCGTTGGACGCGCAGCTGGCCACGGTCACTGCAGAGCGAGACGCCACTCACGAGGCCGACGAGGCGCACTTGGCAGAGTTGGCAGGGATGACAAGCACATCGTAACGACGTCGTGGAGACGCTGATTGAGATGGAGCTCCGGATGGGTCAGCTTGAGTGACTGTACGACGGTCTAGCAGAGGCGCACCACGTGCTATTGCACGACCACGACGCACTGTTCGTGCAGTTTTAGCAGCTACAGCAGCAGCAGGGTCCACCGGACGATGCCGAGGAGGTCTCCGGTATGGACTACGAGCCACCACCCACCCCACCCCAGGCGGACGCCACGTCGAACGCCGACAGCCACGCGCCGTCGGCTTAGTTGTGTTGTAGTAGGACTGATGTAGGAGAGTAGTCACATTTTGCTGACATAGGTCAGGTGTAGATAGGGTACTAGCAGATGTTGGTCGGATGGTAGTGTATGAAAAGTTGGGTCCGAGCTGTACAAACCATAAATAATAAAAAGAAGTGGTAGTAATATATATCTATGCAGTTGTTAGTATAAAAGAGTTTGTTGTGATATTTGGATTAGTTTCTGCTTGTGTCCGATACACTTACTTCTCCACGGAGATGGACAGCACGAGTACCGTCGTTAGTGAAGTAAGAAGACGAAGGGAGGATGTTCGTATAGTAAGGTTGGAGAGGCAACTGCAGGAAAAGGAGGAGTTGTTAGCACTTAGAGAGGCGCAGTTGCTGAACAAGGAGCCGCAGATTCAATTCAAGGATCAATAACCGGCAACCGCACATGCCTCCGATCACTCGGTTGGAACAAGATCTACTCCAAGCACACAATGCGCTACTGAACGAAGCGTGATGTAACCACGCATGAGTGTACCATAAGAATCGTTGTAACATGGATGTATGAGCATGTGCTTATGGATTTGGTGGTTGTTTTAATAAAGATGGTTGTTGCATAAGAGTCATTGGAAATTTCTCATCTATGTATTCCTGTTCCTTCCATAATTATGTTATAATTCAGATGTCTAACGTAAAATTTTCTTGGACAGAATGGTTGGAACAAGGAGACGCGATGAGCCGGAAAGTTCTCAACGCAGGGCGGGAACACTACCACCACCCCCGACATTGGCACAGGCAATCGCAGCTATGCTGGACTCTCGCGCGGAGCAGCGAGAATTATTGGAGCAATTGGTCCACGACACCGCTCTACAGGAACATCACCAAGGCTCGGTTCGCCCCGATCTTCTCGGATGCGGGTGAACCATTGGAAGTCGACAACCGGCTTCGCACCATTGAATCGAAGCAGGAGTTGTTTCCATGTACTGATCACCGGAAGACACTCTTCGCTTCCCGAGCAATTGCAAGGATTTGCTCGGGGCATGGTGGGCCAACTACAAGGCGATGTTCCCTCCAGGGCATCAAGTTTCATGGGCCGAGATCACCAAAGCCTTCAGGGAGCACCATATTCCGGAAGGTTTAATGAACCAGAAGAGGAAGGAGTTCCTATCATCGAAGCAAGGTGACATGAATGTGCATACCTACTCTAAGGTATTCAACCGTCTTGCTCAATATGCTTCGAACATGTGGACACGGATGCCAAGAAAGAAGAATCTGTTCAAGGATGGAATGAGTACCAAGCTACAATCATGCCCGGTGCTAAACAAGACCGATAGCTTCAATGACTTTGTGAGTGATGCTATCGCATTGGAAGATTCTATCCGTCTTCATCGGACGGAGAAGAACAAGAAAAGGCCGGCTGCTGGACCAGGAAGTGGTGGACCATCGAAGTACAGGCTGGTCTACACTGCACCATCAGGTCAGCACTACCAGCACACGCCTTCTCGTCCAAATTACTATCGGCAGTCTCAGCCACCACAACAATCTCAACAGCAGCGACGAAATAAATATCGTCCGCCGTATCAGCTAGCTGAATGCTCGGAATCCCAGCACCGGTGAATCAAGCCCCCAGCAGAATGGACCGCCATGTTTGAATTGTGGTCGTCCAGGACATTACTACCGTAGTTGTCCATATCCACGAAGGCACCATCTGCACCTAGACCTCAAGGACAACCGCAGAATCAACCAAGGGCACCAGCCAAGAATACACCGATAAAGACCGGCCGTGCAAATTTTACCACGGCCGAGGAGCTACCCGAAGGAGGACAAATCTTAGCGGGTATGTTTTCTATCGCTGATCATCCTGCTATGGTTTTATTTGATTCGGGAGCCACGCATAATTTCATCGACAAGTCATATGTTGCTAAGCATCGCATCATACCATCCAAATTGCTATGTGCTCATATCATTTCAACACCGGGGGTAAAATTCTTACAAATCAAGAAGCTGCCAATATGCCATTGAAATTGGGAGGCAAGGTTTATTCCACTTCATTAATCACACTTGGATGGGCAAGGGTTAGATGTAATCATTGGCATGCAATGGATGGATTTCCATAAGACAATACTCGGATATAGCATCTCGAGCCGTATACCCGAACTCTCTTGTTCATGGTCGGGATTGCTTACTCTTAACTCTTCCCAGGACTATGTTGCCCATGGTTAATAAGATTATAGGTAAGAGTTTGGAGGATATACCCATAGTCCGTGAGTAATCGGATGTTTTCCCGGACGACTTGCCGGGACTACCGCCGGATCGAGCGGTAGAGTTTAAGATAGAATTACAGCACTGGAACAAGCACCGATATCAAAGAGGCCGTACCGGATGCCGCCAAATGAGCTGGCAGAGTTGAAGGTTCAATTAAAGGAGTTATTGGACAAGGGATATATTCGTCCATGTTCGTCACCATGGGGATGCCCAGTCTTGTTCGTGAAGAAGAAGGATAAGATACCGAGGCTATGTGTGGATTATAGACCTTCGAATTCGGTTACCATCAAGAACAAGTACCCTCTTCCAAGGATTGATATCTTGTTTGACCAATTGATGGGAGCCAAAGTCTTCTCTAAGATAGATCTTCGCTCGGGATATCATCGGATTGAGATAAGGGCTGAAGATATACCGAAGACTGCATTTTCCACAAGATATGGACTTTATGAATACCTGGTGATGTCTTTTGGATTAACCAATGCACCGGCACACTTCATGTATCTCATGAATTCCGTATTCATGCCCGAGCTAGACAAGTTTGTCGTGGTATTCATTGACGACATCTTGATCTACTCTAAGTCCGAAGAGGAACATGCTAATCACTTACGGGTTGTGTTGCAACGGCTAAGCGATCATCGGCTTTATGCTAAGTTTAGTAAGTGTGAGTTTTGGTTAAAAGAAGTGCCGTTCCTAGGTCATGTGATATCAGCCGAAGGAGTGGCCGTTGATCCAAGCAAAGTTCAACAAGTGCTGGATTGGAAGCCACCGAAGTCCGTCTCGCAAATCGGAAGTTTCTTAGGATTGGCTGGTTACTATAGAAGGTTTATTCCAAACTTCTCAAAGATTGCCAAGCCAATGACTAAACTATTGGAAAAAGATAACAAGTATGAATGGAGCAAAGAATGTGAAGAGGCTTTTCGGACATTAAAGAAGTTGTCGACAACAGCTCCGGTACTCGCTCGACCGGATCCGACGAAGCCTTTCGATGTGTATTGTGATGCATCGGGAACGGGACTCGGATGTGTTCTAATGCAGGAAGCTCGAGCGATCGCTTATGCCTCTCGACAACTTAGGCGTCATGAGGAACACTATCCTACGCATGATCCGGAACTAGCAGCAGTGGTTCCGGCATTGAAGAGCTGGAGACACTATCTCTTGGGTAATTTGGTACATTTATACACCGACCACAAGAGTCTTAAGTACATGTTCACTCAAGCAGATCCGAATATGCGTCAACGAAGATGGCTAGAGTTAATCAAGGATTATGAGCTGGAGATTCACTATCACCGAGGCAAGGCAAACGTGGTAGCCGATGCTTTAAGTCGCAAGGTTCATTGCCATAATCTTACGGCTCAACTTATGATTCAAGCACCTCCACTCGAAAGTGATGAGCCAAATCTTCGGATCATTCCGTATGGAGCTTTGACTAATTTAGCTCTTATCCCTACCATTCGTGAAGAAGTGGTAGCAGCTCAACGGAAGAGTGTTGGTATGGGGCACATAAGGAGACGACTCAAGAAAGGCGAAGTTAAATGCCTCGGAGAGGATGATGAAGGAGTTATTTGGTTTAAGAATCGATCGGGAGTGCCAAAGGATCTATCACTTCGCAAAAAGATCATGGATGAAGCACATACATCTAAGTATTCTATTCATCCTAGAACCAACAAGATGTATCAAGATCTAAAGCAAATATTTTGGTGGACACGCATGAAGCGGGAAATAGCCATGTATGTCAATAGGTGTGATGTCTCGCCGGCGAGTCAAAGCCGAGCACTTGAAGCAAGGAGGTCCATTACAACCCTTAAGTATTCCTGAATGGAAGTGGGAAGATATCAGCATGGATTTCATCGTTGGATTGCCATTAAGCCCACGAAAGCACGACTCTATCCGGTTTATCGTGGACAGAGTTAACTAAGTCAGCTCACTTCATATCGATACACACTCGGTACACTCGTTCGGAAGTTTGCGTAGCTGTACATCACTCGCATTCTCTGTCCGCATGGAGTGCCGAAGACCATTATATCGGATAGAGGAACACGGTTTGTTTCCAGATTTTGGGAGCAACTACATGAATCATTGGGAACAAGACTAATACAAAGCTCGGCGTATCATCCTCAAACGGATGGACATACGAAAGGATCAATCAATATCTCGAGGATATGCTTCGAGCCCGTGTCTTGACCTATGGTAAAGATTGGGAGAAATGTTTACCGCTGGCGAGTTCTCATACAACAACAGCTATCAAGAGAGTGCCGGAATGTCACCGTTCCAAGCTCTATATGGACGTAGTTGCCGCACACCTCCGAATTGGTCCGAAAGTGGAGAAAGAGTAATCTTCGGACCTGACCTAGTAAAAGATGTAGAGGAACAAGTACGTCTCATTCAGCAGAATCTTAAGAGAGCTAAATCTCGACGGATCGGTTATGCCGATAAAAGACGTCGAGAGTTAGTATTCCGGTGGGAGATCAAGTCTATCTTCGTGTATCTCCTACCAAAGGTGTTCAAAGGTTTGGAATCAAGGGCATGTTAGCACCACGATATATCGGACCGTTTCCAATCCTAGAAAGATGTAGAGTTGTGGCATATCGTTTGGAGTTGCCGAGCACACTTGTCGAGTATACATAATATATTACACGTATCTCAACCGAAGAAGTGTTTGAAACCACCGGTGGATATACCGACAGACTGAAGTGGAACGATTACTGACCGGACTTGACGTATGACGAACGTCCGGTCAAAGTTCTCGACACCAAGGACCGAGTGACTCGACATAGGACCATCAAGTTCTACAAGATTCAATGAAGTAATCACTCATAAGCTGAAGCTACTTGGGAACAAGAAGAGTTTCTCCGATCTAACTACCCCGAGTTCTTTAGCACTATCGTATAGTCGCTTCAATCGTGAATCTCGGGACGAGATTCCTGTAAGGGGGAGGGTTGTAACAACTCTCGTAAATGAATG
The DNA here is from genome assembly GCA_031894775.1 of Chloris gayana. Classification (NCBI taxonomy): domain Eukaryota; kingdom Viridiplantae; phylum Streptophyta; class Magnoliopsida; order Poales; family Poaceae; genus Chloris; species Chloris gayana. Next base: position 460,278 of record JAUNZO010000866.1, on the reverse strand, counting down.
CATTTCATGTCATTCATGAGCATGTCATCATATTACATTTATGAAGTTATTAAATAGTGTGTTAAGAAAATGCACATAAAATATCAAACTAACTAAAGATTAAAGGAAATGCTTAAAAAGAATTTAAACAAGAGAAAATAATGTGTTTAACATTTTCTATTGCTGAAACATCATAAATAAAGATTTATAAAAGTTCCCTAAAATTATTTTGCTTGGTAAAAATAATTACAAGAAATAAACAAAGCTTCTTTTGTTAATTTATCTATGAAATTTTAATCCAAAAATAATTTGGAATCTTAACCTGGACTTAATAGAAAAATGCCTAAAATGCTTTCTTTTACGCCCTGATTTTTCCTAGAATTTTCTCGGGCATGGGAAGGTCACTTCTTAATTTTCCAAAAGCCCGGGCTGTTTTTGCAAAATGTCCGAGACCGGCCCGGCGCTAGCCTCTCTTCTTCTCTCCTCTCTCTCCCGCGTCTCACCGCCACCCGCGGGGAACCGCCTCCCGGCGGCGCTGCCACGCAGCAGCTACGAAGCTGCCCGCCTATCGCCGTTGCCGCCTCCCCGGGCCGATAACCCCCCCCCCGCCCCTCCATCGCTATCTCTTCCCTCTCCCTCTCTCATTTCTTCTCCCCGGCCACCGCCGTTTCCCCTCCCCGGAGCTACGCCGCCGGGCCGTTCCGGTGAGCCCCTTCTCAAACCAAACCCGCCGGAGGCTTCGCCACCTCCCCACGAAGCTTTCCCGCCCACTCAATCGAGCTGCGACGCCTCGAGCTCCGTGATCGACGCCGTTTTTCTCCGGGCAAGCTCACCGTCGATCTTCCGCCAAACCTCCAAATTGCCGAGTTGTGGTGAGCCATTTTCTCTCCTGTTTCTTTCCAATGATGCGCAAGAGAGTGCTCATCGTGGTTAGCAACTTGATTGCAAGCTTTCTCCGCAGGTCACCGCGGAAATCGTCATCTTGCTCACGTCCGACCGCCACCGTCTCCGCCACTCACGGTGAGCTCTATTCTCCGATCATGCTCACGCTCCTAGGATCACCTGTCGAGCTTGCTCATGATGCGTAGAAGCTCTCGGTACCATTTTCCCCAATTTTTGGGTGCTCGAGCGAGCTTCGCACCACATCGGAGCGCCGCCGCATCCGGTCTTTGCCGCCGGCGTGCTTTGGGGCGAGCTCATGCTCGTTTTGTCACCACGGTTGAGTTCGCCGGCTTGAGTAGATCATGTAGGTGGTCTCGCGGCGAGGTTTAGAGCACCGGTGGCCAAATCCGGGGCCGCACCGCCGTCCCCGGTCGCCGCCGTGGCGAGTGCCTCACCGCGGGCCACGTGGGGATCCGGTGTGGCCACTCGTGGCCCAATGTGTGGCACAGAATAGGTTTTAATTTTCAAAAATTCATAGAAAATTCAATAAAAATCGGAAAAATACGAAACCAATTTTGTTAGACTCGGAAAAATAAGATCTATCTATTTATGAAACAAAATATCTATTTTGAGCATTTTTGTTTCATAGATAATAATTAATCACATTGTTTGATTAATAAACGCTATTATTTTATGCTAATTAAATGTTTAGTGTAAGAAAATAATTTAATTAAATGAAGGAGATACTGCAAACGAAAGTAATTATTAGAATTATTTTCCAAAATTAAACTTAAACATTATCATTTCATGTGATTCCAATTTATTATCTTATGTATTATCACATGTCATTAAGTAAGGCTTAATTATTGAGTAATAAATAGGATTAATTATTAATTAATAAACCTAAGTAATTAGTAACTAATGAACATAAATAACTATTAATTAAGGAACATCATTAATTAGTAATTAATGACCATGATTAAGCATTAATTAATGAGCATAATCAATTGTTAATTTTTGAGTAATAAACATGCTTAATTATAAATTGTTAATTAACAAATATGATGAATTATTAATTGTTAATTAGTGAACAAAATTAATCATTAATTATTAGTTGATGAACATAATTAATACCCTCTTTGCATGATCATATCATGTTCATTCATGCATGCATGATTGTGATTCGCGACGCATTATTGGGCGACCTAGGTTCCGAGGTGATCGAGGTTCCACCCGAGGTCGAGGTAGGCGAAGGGAATCTCGAAGTCGACCCACACGCCGAGGTAGCTAACCCCGACTCGCATCAAGGCAAGCCCCGGTGCATCCTACCTATGTTTTTAAATATTTTATTTTACCACATAGTTAAATTATGTTTGTGCATTAGGTGCTAGGGAATGATTGATACCCTAGTTGCATTATGGTAGGTTTCCGTTTGTTTATACTATACTTGGTACAGGTTGCTCAATAGAAGCTAGGCTTAATTCATAGTCGCAACGGTAGATGTTAGGGTATCTTAAAGCATGGAGGCTTTAAGGGTTATTGTGTTGACACTATGATGAAGGAGAGTGTTAATGAAATTAAGACCGGACGGGCCCCGTAGGAGAAAGGGCAAGACGGAGATGAGGTCATGCAAGGTGGTAGCCCCGTCCGTGTCGGTCAAGGACCGTACCGTTGTCGGCTTAGTTGAACAAGTTTGAACATACCGTACTACATGCTGGTATCATGGGTCCAGCAAGCTGATGTACCCTATCGCCCCGGAGATGTAGCATAGCCAACTCTCTTTTGTCGGCTCGTTAGTGAGAGGTTAGTCTCACGGGAGGGAGATGGGTCGGCCACGAAGGAAGTCGTGGAGTCACCATACTCCGGGGAGTTTGGAAATGGCTAGTCTTCCGTCAGGTGCTAGCGGGAAAAGTTATCGTATACGACCGGTGGGGTGCGTATACGTCGTGTAGTCGGGTTTTTGCCAACTGGTATAAATCGATTCGAATCGCTGTCCCTCACAGTAATGAATACCGCTTGTTTAGTTCGTCACATCGTAGTTAAACAACATGAAGATGAGGATGAGAGAAGAAAGGAATAACGATCTACTTTGGTATTGTCTTGCAAACTTGTTTGCAATAGCTGTAGACTGCAAACCTAGATGCTAATGAATTTAATGCTGAGCTAAAACATTGAAAGTAAGGATCTACTTTTAGGGCTGTTTTCGCAAAAGAGTAAACCCCACAGGCAGAAAGCCTTTGCATACTAGGCGTCGGCCTTAGCGTGCCATTTTGACGGGTCGGTCTTGTTGAGTATTAGAATACTCGGGGTTTGTTCGTTCTGTTTCAGGGAATGAGTCGTATTTCCACGACTTATATGGTAGCTTCCGGAAGGCGAGCAATGTCCGGAAGGAGGTTCCCTCCAATGGGAACGTATCCCCACGCCGTGAAGAGGAAGGACCGTGATGTACGACGGGCTCAGTACATCACGTTGATCGTTTGATAGACTTGTTGTATAAAAGTACAAGTTTTCGCTGCAATACTCAAAGGATGTTAACTTCAATAATGTTTATATTTCCGCTGTGCGAATGTTTGTATTTTGAAAACCTAGTTGTATTATACCATGATGTATATATTCTGGCTTGTATGAGATGATGTTCTGTTGTAACTCACTTCGTCGAGTGTCCCTCTCGTACCGATTCCTCGGGTGTCCCGGAGGGGATGTCACAAGTGAGTCGTAAGGTTTTTGCACATGCTTGACTAATGAAATCATGAGTTGCACCGGAGTCAAAAAGAACCAAAGTGGAGTTGTTGTTGACCAAAAACATACCCGAAAGTACCGGTTCTCCCGCTTGAATCTCTTCGGCCGTGGTATAGTTGACCCAGCTATTCTTAGCATTCGGAGTGGAAGATTGATTGCGGTTCTCATTTCCATTATTCCCATTGCGGTTTTGATTGTTGTTGCCACTTTCGGAACCATTGTTGTTGTTGTTGTTGCCCGGGGTATGTGTCGGAACACAGCAATCCTTTGCAAAGTGACCCGGCGTCCACAATTAAAGCACGGACCTTGGGGACCGGGCCTAGCACCTTGGTACTGCTGCTGCAGAGGGCGGAATGAAGTGTTGTGCTGCTGATTTCCACCGTGAGAATGGTGATGCTGCTGCGGCACAAATTGACGTGATCCCCCGTCGGCGGCAATGCGGCCCGAAACTTCGTCCGGACGGGGAAGTGATAGCCAAATTGACGTGATTTCCTACGACACGCTTCCTTTTCTTGTCCTCTTGGTGAGCACGGATAGCATCTTCTTGCACAATTGCGGCGCTCATCAAGTCATTGAACGTGCCGGTGGTAACTTGAGCGAAACGATCTTGCAACTTCGGGCTTAGCCCTGAATGAAAGCAATCCTTTTTCTTGTCATCCGTGTCGGCATGATAGGATGCATATTGAGCCAAGTAGTTGAACTTTCGTGCATACTCTTGCACGGTTCCAGTACCTTGCTTCAAATTCAGGAATTCTTGCAACTTGCGCTTCATGAGACCGGCGGGAATGTGATGATTGGAGTGCTCAAGATCGGGCCTTGGCTCCCGTGCGGAGTTTTCTAAGGGGGAGGAGGCAGGGTGGATGGCGGCGAGGCGGGGCGGCTTCAATTCTCGGCCGTTCCTGTTGGCCGGCGGGTACAGGGACGGTTGGGGGTTGGCAGCGCTTGCGTGGCGACGGGACAGGGCTGGAGCACGTGCTGGAGCGGGCGCGGGGCGGCGAACCGGCGGGCGCAGCCGCCATTGTCCGGCGGTCCCCGTAGCTCGAGTTCAATTTTTTGAATTCAAATCTGGTTTGTTGAAAATTCAGTCGAAAATGATAGTTCTGGTGCTCAAAATTTTATAAGAAAAATATGGGGAGCTTCAGCATGAGATGCTCTAAGTTTCTCGTTTGTGTTTGAAGTTCTAATTCTGTCTCGAAAGATTCATATAAAATTCGCAAACAAGCAAGTTTCAAACGAGAGGGATTGTCGAACAGGATCGTATCGGGAGACATTCGACGAAGCGAACGTACATTGCACATACATCGGGGATACATTCGTTATTTTATTACATCGGGAAACTACTTGAGTAATAAGTTTCATACATAGCCTTCTTAATTATTACAAGCCATTGTTCAAATTTCAGATTACAATACATAAGTGTAGTGTTGTTTTACAATACTTGATAAAGTCTATGCGGAAGCGTAAACATCTCGACGGTACATATATATAGCTTAACTAGGAGAACCACACCAGCCCATACGGCATGGTCTCACTCTTGAGTCGGTGAAGCGGGAACCCACTCCACGGTCCACTCCCGAGGTTCCTCGTTTTGACACACATACTTCCCGCAGCAATCACAATAATCGGGCTGCGGGAATCCTGAAAATGGTTTCAACACAAACCCTGAGTATCTAATATACTCCGCAAGGCTTACCCGTCAAAAATGGTTCTAAGAACCGACCCTAACATGCAGGGGGCTTGACCTGGCTTGCGGGAACTTGCAAAAACAGCACTTAAAGTATTTGTCTAACTCATATTTTAGCCAAGTTAAGAGGGTGGAAAACATAATCATAAATTTTTGTGAGCAAGACTACAAGCATGGTTGCAATACATGACTTTAATATTCAAAACAGTAAGCTTAATCATCATATTCTCTTATTACTACGATGCAATCTGCTCGAGACAAGTGGTACTCATCACCGCGAGGGACGGCGATATATATCGATTTACACCCTGCAGGAGAAACCCAAATGCACGACATACGCGTGCCACCTTTCACATGATCACCATAGATATGAGCCGGGTCCGCCCTCCGAGTGTGCATTCCACATGCAACCACGGTAGCGTCGGGTCTAAGGGTAATAACACACCCTCCGTCTACTCACAAACCCGTGCATCCACCGTGACCAACACTTTGCACAAAGGGTGGAGTTACCGTCCAACACTACGACTCTCAAGTTACGTCGGTTTACCAACTCCCATACGAAGGTATGCATTTGGTACACAACTCAATACTTGCTCGCGGAGTCACAACGAACGGTCCTTGACCGACACGTACGGGGCTATGGCGCCAAGGGCCAACCTTGGCACCGCATCCTACACATGTACTTCCCGTACGGTCTCCAATTAATCATGTGCGGGTAACCAGAATTAAATCCCTAGACCGGGTGATCTCCAAATCACTCGGTGTTGCTACCGATAAATTATTAAGCCTAGCACTAGCGATTAGGATTATACTTAACCAAGACCACAGGATACAGGAATCTAGTGCAACTAGGTTTCCGAGCAACTCCTAAACGTAAATGCACAATACATCATAGACGTATGTGAAAATAAAGAGAACTTTAAAGCATAGGTCATGCTCCGGGGCTTGCCTTGATTTGGTTCGTAGTTAACACACTCGAACTCGCTCACTTCAAGTTGGTGCCCTCCTTGATCTTCAGCTCCGGTCGGGGTTCCTATATGAATGCATATGAAGTGTATGAGCAATGGATGAATTCGTATTTATATAGTTCATGGAACTTTCTCAATAATATAATGTAACGAAACGTTTGCATAAATTAAACATGTTCTCGAATCGTGATGATATGATCCTGATGGTGGTAAGTGTGGTTTGTTTCATGGGGACAACCTTCTAATTAGGTAAACTTTCCATCATTTAGTATAAATGTACATGCTGATTTTTGAGATCAAGAAGATAGGGTATAATTCATTATTGCTAGGAGTGCGACGAAAATAACTATATGACTAAGTGCTGCCATGTGATGATGTATAGCAATTGTAGTTATGCATTAATACTTATATGACACAATCTTGGACTAATTTATTTACGTACATTTCTTGGTATACATCAGTACCAATCTTCTCCTTATTAATTAGTATGCAAGAGGTTGATGCTCATTTCTTAGGATGAAGTTTTATCACTTCGTTATACCTCGTGCACCATAAGCACTCATCATTTCATGTGGTTTGCTATGATTTAACCTACACCATATATGACCGTTCTTGCCCAAAATATAAACATTATTATGACATGCTTAAATGTACCATGCAAATGTGAAAAATGTTTAACCTTAACAGAAAAGTAAAAGGCGGTTTGATCTTAGCAATTTCTCAGCTATTTGTTTAGCTAAGTCTGGGCTGCCAGGCTGACTGTGAAGCCTTCTTAAGGTGTCCAAATCTCAATATTTGGCTATAGAACTTAGGTGAATCATGTTGGGTCATGTAAAGTACGCAGTTCAAGGTTTACAACAAACATATAGTTGTTTTATTTGGATCTGTATTCAAAAAGTTATTGAATTAGAAAAACGCCAAGTTGTCACGAGACCATAACAGATTAGCATCTTAGAGTGCTTATATCTTTATTTTTCTACATATGAAGTACTGGGATTATGTTACTACGTTAAAGTACAAGTTATCTACTTTCCAAAGAGCCCTTGCTCATGAAGTTTGGATCCGGGGTCTAGAAGTTACATCATTTTCAAAATGCAATCTGGTTAAGCAGCGTGGTCGTGATAGCATTTTCATCTTGCTCAAAAATTAATTTTTACTATATAACCATAGGTGTTCATGTACATTATGATGTAGTACAAGTTATAAACTCTTCAGTGCACTTTGAATCGTTCAAAACCGTGGCGTAAATCTCGAGTTATGATTTTTCTAAAATCCTTAACGTTCACGGTTTTGGTTTGGCCAGCGCGATCGAAAATTTTCCTAAGTGCTAGAGCGCGGCCGAGGCGGCCGTGGCGTGCGCGGCGTGCGCCGTGCGCGGGTGCGTGGCGAGGCTGCCGGCGGTGAGGGGAGGCGAGAGAGGAGGGGCGCGCGGGCCGGCAAGCACCAGGGAGCTCCCGCCCATGCGCCGCGAGGCCCCAAAGCCCGAGAGGCTCACCGGGCGGCGCGTCGACGTGGAGGTGGAGGACGGTTGCGGACGGCGCGACGGCGTGCTGGTGTTCCCGGCGAGCTGCTGCGTCAAACAGATAACCAAGCTCACACGAGGTAGATGGGAACCAAGGGATGTTACTACCGAGAGGAATTGAAAGCTAACTCACCGGAGAGGGAATGCGGCCAACAATGGCGGGCGGTGGGGTTGGTGGGGAAATCGGAGATCACTCCCGAACCTCTGCGGGACCGGGGGCTCGTGCTCCCGATAGCTTGCTAGGGTTAGGGCGAAGGTCCTGACGCGCTAAGAGTAGGCGGAGTCGGTCCGGACGAGTGGGGAGGCGGGCTAGGGTTCGGACGGCGGCGACCCGAGAAGCTCTTCTCTTAAGGCGGCCGTGGACGGCTGAGCTCTTCGCGTGAAATCGACGCGACCATGGCGATCGCGGACGCGTGGGGCGGTGCTGTGCCGGAGGACGGCGTCGCGCCTGGCCGGGATGGGCACGAACGCCGGAGCACTCCCGGCGGTGGCCCCGAGCTCCTGTGCGTTCCCTCGTTGTCCGAAGGTTCTCCCTATTTACAACTCGCCACTGCACGGCCGGTTCTGGTTTGGGCCATAACATTCGTTCTGTTGGGTAATTTTGCGAACCAAAATTTTGGTAGGTTCAGTGAGTTGTGACAAGCAACTTTCGAGATTGTGCAAAAATTTGGGGTTACCACTTTGGAGAATGTTTGAGATCTCAATAGCTAGGGTTTTGAAATATTAAAAACCCTAATAGAACTCTAACCATTATTTCATGTGACTTGGCTAATGATTTTTATTTGCACATGCAAATTTGTATTTAGTACAGTAACAACCTGAATTTGTGACACGGGGTGTCACAGCCCTCCCCTTAAAGAAATCTCGTCCCGAGATTACGGTTGATAAAAAGAGTGGTCGAAGGGAGGTGCGTCGTTACCTCGATTGTGAAGCTATGAACTCGGGAAAATGATTATCCAGGAATTCCTCCTGTTCCCAAGTGGCTTCATCCTCGGTGTGATTACTCCATTGCACTTTGTAGAAGGTGGTAGTGCGGTTGCGAGTAACACGATCCTTTTTATCGAGGATCCGGACGGGAGTTTCTGGATAAGATAGATCATCTTGCAATTGCTCGGTGTCGGAGATGACCACATCGATGGGTGGTTTTAGACACTTCTTGAGTTGCGACACATGGAACACGTTGTGCACTCGTTCCAAGTTTATCGGCAATTGCAGCCGGTATGCCACGGGGCTAAACTTCTCCATAATTGGGAATGGTCCAATGTAACGGGGAGCAAGTTTTCCTTTTATACCGAAACGTGACACACCTTTATTGGGAAAGACCCGAAGATAAACCTGATCATTCACCTCGAATTCCAGCGGGCGTCTCCTTTTGTTTGCATAACTTATTTGGCGGGATTGAGCAGCTTTCATGTTAGCTTGTATTTCTCTCACTTTTTCCTCGGCTTGCTCAACAATATCTGGACCAAATATTATTCTTTCGCCCGACTCGGACCAGTTTAACGGCGTACGGCATGAATGTCCGTATAACGCCTCAAAAGGAGTGACTCCAGAGCTTTCTTGATAGCTGTTGTTATAGGAAAATTCAATGAATGGTAACTGATCATCCCAACTTCCCTTTTGCGTCAAAGCACAAGCTCTCAACATATCCTCCAAGTATTGAATCAACCTTTCCGATTGTCCATCTGTTTGAGGATGATATGCAGAGCTCCGGATTAGGGTAGTACCAAGACTAGCATGCAATTGTTCCCAAAAGCGAGAAACAAATTGTGGACCGCGATCTGAAATGATGGTCTTTGGCACACCATGTAAACACAGCACACGGGCAATATATAATTCAGCATACTTCTTAGCACCGTAGGTGGTGTGTACCGGAATAAAGTGTGCTGATTTCGTCAATCTGTCGACGATTACCCATATGGAATCATGTTTCTTGGATGTGAGAGGTAATCCAACAACAAAATCCATGGCTATGTCTTCCCATTTCCAAGCGGGAATTTTTAATGGGTGTAATAATCCGGCTTTCTTCGGATGATCAGCCTTGACTCGTTGGCAAGTGTCACACTCGGCCACATAACGAGCCACTTCTCGCTTCATGCGAGTCCACCAAAATTTTTCTCTCAACCCACGGTACATTTTGTTACTACCGGGGTGTATGGAGTATTTAGAGAGATGGGCTTAGTCAAGAATTTTCTTCCGTAGTTCCATATTTTTCGGAACAACGAGACGGTTATTAAACCACAGAACTCCCTCCTCATCTTGACGGAAACACTTAGCCTTTTCGGTACCCAACTTCTGTCGGATGTGTTCCATACCTTCATCCGTTTTCTGGGCAGCAACGATTTCTTCTCGTAGAGTAGGAACAAGAGCCAAATTATGTAGTGCACCATAGGGAATGATATGAAGACAAGGATTACTTTCATTTTCAGATTTGCTGCAGTTTTCCATAGAGCAGATTTCAACTTGATTGCATTGGTGCTTGCGGCTTAGTGCATCGGCAACCACATTAGCCTTTCCGGGGTGGTAATGAATTTCCAATTCATAATCTTTTATCAATTCCAGCCACCTTCGTTGTCTCATATTCAATTCTTGCTGCGTGAAAATATATTTGAGGCTTTTATGATCGGTATAGAGATGCACCAAATTTCCTAAGAGATAATGTCTCCAAGTTTTGAGAGCAAGAACTACCGATGCCAATTCAAGATCATGAGTAGGATAGTGCTTCTCGTGTTTGCGGAGTTGGCGGGAGGCATAGGCAATGACTCGGCCTTCTTGCATGAGAACACAACCCAATCCTATGCCGGACGCATCACAATATACGTCAAACGGCTTGTTGATGTCGGGTTGAGCTAGAACGGGAGCGGTGGTTAAATGCTTCTTCAAGGATCGGAAAGCATTTTCGCACTCCGGACTCCACTTGAAGGTAGAGTCTTTCTCCAACAATTTTGTCATGGGCTTGGAGATGATAGAAAAATTTGGGATGAATTTCCGATAATATCCCGCAAGTCCGAGAAAACTACGGATGTGCTTGACGGTTTTGGGAGTCTTCCAATTCAGCACGTCAGCAACTTTACTTGGATCGACTGAAATTCCCTCAGCTGAAATGATATGACCCAAGAATGGAACTCGATCCAACCAAAATTCACACTTGCTGAATTTTGCATAAAGTTGATGATCTCGTAGTCGTTGAAGCACAATGCGGAGGTGTTCAGCATGTTCTTCCTTCGACTTGGAATAAATGAGGATATCATCAATGAATACCACCACGAACTTGTCCAGTTCCGGCATAAATACCGAGTTCATGAGGTACATGAAATAGGCCGGTGCATTTGTCAGTCCAAAAGACATTACGAGATATTCAAAAAGTCCATATCTCGTAGAGAAAGCGGTTTTAGGAATGTCCTCTCGGCCGAATTTTGATTTGGTGATAGCCGGAGCGAAGATCGATTTTTGAGAATACTTTTGCACCGACTAATTGATCAAATAGCATATCAATGCGTGGGAGGGGGTATTTATTTTTGATGGTCACCGCATTGAGAGGTCGATAATCGACACACAACCCTAATGATTTATCTTTCTTTTTCACGAAAAGAGCGGGGCAGCCCCAAGGCGAAGCACTCGGGCGTATGTACCCCTTGTCTAGAAGTTCGTTGAGTTGCTCCTTAAGTTCAGCTAATTCATTTGGAGCCATTTTATACGGTCTTCTAGATATCGGTGCGGTTCCGGGCTGAAGTTCAATTTTAAATTCTACTTCCCGATCAGGTGGCATTCCCGGCAAATCATCCGGAAACACATCGGAAAACTCACATACTACCGGTATGTCCTCTAATTTCTTTATTGCTAGGTGCTGAATTTGGTTTCTAGAAATTTTTGGACATGGTAGGGATAAGACCGATTGGCCGCATATGGGTGAATTTAGATGTACTTCCCGAGTATCTATGTGTAGCACCGCCTTATGCAATTTCATCCACCTCATTCCTAGTATCACATCTATTCCTTGACCATTTAAAACGATTAGTCTAGAGGGATATATTTTTCCAGCCAAATCAAGAGAGACATTTCTTGCCTCCCGGTTTGTGTGAATGAGGCCTCCGGGAGACGTGATAGTGTATGGAGTTTGCAAAAGGGTGGATGATAGATGCAACCTATCCACACATGCTTGGCTGATGAAATCATGCGTGGCGCCGAAATCGAAAAGAATGAAGGCGGGATGTTCGGAAATGGAAAACATACCCGAGAGGACCGGTTCTCCGGCTTGCACATCTTCGACCGTAGTAAAATTCACACGGCCGGTCTTGATGGGGGTTTTGTTGTGATTGTTGCTGTTGTTGCCGCGGTTATTATTGTTGCCATTATTTCCGCGGTGGTGCTGATGCTGATTATTCCCACCGTTGTTGCCGTTATTGTGGCGAGGGTGTGGGCATTCTCTAATGAAGTGACCAATGCGACCGCAGTTGAAACACGACTGCTGCGGGGATGGTCTGGCACCTTGGTTGTGCTGCGACGGGGTGTGTTGGTGACCACGGTGCTGATAGGAGTGGTGGGGCGCACGATAAGGCTGCTGGAAGGTAGTGCGTTGCCCACCCATTGGAGGCACTGGGACACGGAATTTCTGACCAGTGGGGCTGGTAACTGCAAGCTTGAACTTGTGAGGTGGCGCACCGGATGAACTTCCCGCGGTGCGCTTCCTCTTCTTATCATCTTGATTGACGCGAATGGCGTCCTCTTGCACAATGGCGGCACTAACCAATTCATTGAACGTGCCACTTAAGAGAGCAAGGCGGTCTTGCAGTTTCGGATTTAGACCTTTCCGAAAGCACTCACGCTTCTTCGCATCTCGTGTCAGCATGATAGGAGGCATACTGGGCAAGATAGTTGAATTTCCGAGCATACTCTTGCACAGTGCTGGAGCCTTGCTTCAGGTCAACAAATTCCTGAAGCTTCCTTCTCATGACACCGTCAGGAATGTGGTGTGCACGGAAGGCTGCCGAGAATTCCGGCCAGAGCACCTGGTGATCCGCGGGGAGTGCAGCGGTGTAGTTTGCCCACCACGCACTAGCCGACCCACGGAGCTGCTGTGCTGCAAACAGAGTCTTCTGGTGCTCGGTGCAATTCAGAAGAGCAAACTTGGACTCCACAATACGCAGAAAATTATCTGCTTCCAGGGGGTCCTTTGCTTCTGAGAAAGACGGCGGTTGAGTCGCCCAGAAATCCCCATAAGAGGTGGGACGGGGCTGTGGTGGAGGAGCTGCTGCTTGGGCATTATTGTTCTGGCTCGCCAGGAACAGCCGAAACATCTCGTTCTGATTATGAACGAGTTGCTCCACAGCAGTCAACGGTGGTGGAGGAGGTGGCTGCGACGAAGCACCCTCCCCGAATGATCTACCGTGCGACGAGTGTTCACCATCTGCCACACAATTTAATTACACCATTAGTCTCAGCGTTTCGGAGCCATAGACAAGGATAGTAATTAGGGACATGATATGGACATGAATTTCAGAATGCAATCCATAGGAGGAAAATTTCATCAAGTGCTGAAATTGATGGAGTAAAAGTTTCGGTATGAAATTTTCAGATTGCATAACCTGGGAGATTAATTTCCATGATCTGAAATTGGTAAAACCAAAAATTTTTGCTCACAATTTCAGACCATTCAAACTTAGTAATATTACCTTACGATCCTGAATTTTGATGGAACGAGACACATATTCATTAAACATAAGCTTAGTGGTTCATATATATTTCGAGGTGCAACCCATTTGTACACAAAGGCGCGCGATACTAACACTTCTTAGCGCGGGGTTATACGTCCAGGATTTTTCGGCCTAGCTAGTCATCCATACTCCCTATGCTGTCAACCTACCCAAAACACAGCGACCACTACGTCCTTACGTACGTACAAGCCACTAGTTCTTGTTCTTTAGTACACTACCATTAATTTTACAAGTTCCTTTCTTAACACTAGTTAGCAGTCTAAGCATCGCTGTCGGTGTCTTCCGGGTTGTTCACATCGGAAGCATCGCTAGCAGCGTCGTCCCCATTGTTCTTCGGTGGTGGTGGCTGTAACAGGTTCCAGTGAGCTGCCAGCAACACCTGGTGGTGCTGCTGTAACGCGGCCAACTGGTGCTGGAGATTCCCTATCTCCGTGAACAGCTGGTCCATGTTGGTCTGGGCGGTCTGAAGCTGTCCATGTAGGAATTGCATGGTGGCCTGCTGGGAGTAGATGGTCTCATCCTTCTGAGTAATAGATGTCTTAGCTGCATTCAGCTCATTCAGCGCCTCAATCCGTTCCTCATCACAGAACGTAGCCATCTGCTCATGTTCTGCCTTTTCCTGCTCAGCCCTTTCTTTTGCTCTATCCGCGACGACACGTAGGTTATCGCTGAAGATAAGGCCATCCTGTACTTCCTTGATACGTGCAGTCAGGGCAGCATTTTCCTGCTCCAGCTCGGTGATACGGGCGGTCAGCTGCTTGTTCTCCTCTTTTGCTGAGTAGTAGTCGTCCGTGACGTCGGTGAGACGATCGGTGAGGTCTTCCACCTCAGATCTCAGCTGATTCCTTTCAGTCATGAGTTGCCTCGCATCCATCTATAGATCATGGTTAGGGATACATTTTGAGCAGCATTATTATCACATTTAAGGTACATAAAAGCTCAAAGTAATATACTGAAAACAGAATGAAACTACGTCCCTTACAACGTGACCGGTTCTGAACCCTCTCTGTTTTCTCCCAATTTCGTCTCTGTTTGTACAGTAAAATTTACCAAAAATTATGACCAGATGCTAGAGGATGTCCTAAGCTTTCCAACGCATCCTAAAACACGAAAAAATCTTAAGCGGATCGAAAGATATGGCGATTTTTTGGCTCGACGGTTTTCTGCCGAGGCTTTCTGGAAACGCTGGGAACTGAAAATTGGCTCTCTGTTTTTGCTTATTTGACCGGCTTAACGAATTTTCCTTGCTGACCTTATATTAGATGAAATCTGGGGCATAACACGAGCTTTCCATAATGGGGTAGATCGTTTTATTTGGATAAGTACTTCAAAAGTTATCGCGATTTTTGTGAGACACCCGAATCTGCCAACCCGGCGATTCGGTGAAAATCCGGCAACCTTCTGCCAGGTTTTTCAGTAAGTCATTTTCAGTATGATTCCACTCTACTTTTACTTGGATCATCATGCCAGGGTGATGGTACGTGTTATGAGCTTTCCGGATCGTGTTTAATCGTTTCGTTTGAGTGAACGATTTAAAAGTTGTGGCCGTTTCCGTGAATCGATAATCGGTTAGGGTTTAGTTCTCGATCGGGTGGGGTTTTCTGCCCGATTTTTGGATATCATGCACGAATTGTGTTGAGATTTTGGTGAGTTGTTCGAGACCGTGTTTTTGCATTCTTGATCGATTATCTCATGCAATGGTGATGCATGGCATGATTGATGACATGAAATGCCGTCAACCTACGTCCTTTCCAAAAACAAAATGCGTGATCGGTCTATATATAGCCGACCACTCGTTTTTGTGGCAACACACACACGATCTCATCACGGGAACTACACGATCTAAATTTCGTGGTTAGCGTACCTGCAAGAGACCATTTCAGAAACATTACATCAAATTCAAAAGAAACTACGAAAACAATTATTCCACAACCTTCTCAACTTCCTCACATCATCATCTTTCTCATAGTAACGGTTCATAGAAGGAACCGCCCGTGGATTGCCACGAGCCAACATTGTCCCGTATTATTACTTCCGCGGGCACGGAGCGCTAATTTAAATTGCAAACATACCTGGGCCGGGCCGTAGTTGCAAAAATTTAAACAAGCATAACCCAGGGTTAGTTTTGCCACATCTATTTCTACTGTAGACCTTACTTGGGCTTTCTATGTCGTTCCTCACCGTATAAATGTGTTGGTGATTTTTAGTATGACCCGTAGTGTACGGCATATCCCGACACGGCTCTGATACCAGCTGTGACACCCCTACCTCGCGAAGCGAGAGGGATTGTCGAACAGGATCGTATCGGGAGACATTCGACGAAGCGAACGTACATTGCACATACATCGGGGATACATTCGTTATTTTATTACATAGGGAAACTACTTGAGTAATAAGTTTCATACATAGCCTTCTTAATTATTACAAGCCATTGTTCAAATTTCAGATTACAATACATAAGTGTAGTGTTGTTTTACAATACTTGATAAAGTCTATGCGGAAGCGTAAACATCTCGACGGTACATATATATAGCTTAACTAGGAGAACCACACCAGCCCATACGGCATGGTCTCACTCTTGAGTCGGTGAAGCGGGAACCCACTCCACGGTCCACTCCTCGAGGTTCCTCGTTTTGACACACATACTTCCCGCAGCAATCACAATAATCGGGCTGCGGGAATCCTGAAAATGGTTTCAACACAAACCCTGAGTATCTAATATACTCCGCAAGGCTTACCCGTCAAAAATGGTTCTAAGAACCGACCCTAACATGCAGGGGGCTTGACCTGGCTTGCGGGAACTTGCAAAAACAGCACTTAAAGTATTTGTCTAACTCATATTTTAGCCAAGTTAAGAGGGTGGAAAACATAATCATAAATTTTTGTGAGCAAGACTACAAGCATGGTTGCACTACATGACTTTAATATTCAAAACAGTAAGCTTAATCATCATATTCTCTTATTACTACGATGCAATCTGCTCGAGACAAGTGGTACTCATCACCGCGAGGGACGGCGATATATATCGATTTACACCCTGCAGGGGAAACCCAAATGCACGACATACGCATCATTTAAGAACACGTATGGCCACCTTTCACAAGATCACCATAGATATGAGCCGGGTCCGCCCTCCGAGTGTGCATTCCACATGCAACCACAGTAGCGTCGGGTCCAAGGTTAATAACACACCCTCCGTCTACTCACAAACCCGTGCATCCACCGTGACCAACACTTTGCACAAAGGGTGGAGTTACCGTCCAACACTACGACTCTCAAGTTACGTCGGTTTACCAACTCCCATACGAAGGTATGCATTTGGTACACAACTCAATACTTGCTCGCGGAGTCACAACGAACGGTCCTTGACCGACACGTACGGGGCTATGGCGCCAAGGGCCAACCTTGTCACCGCATCCTACACATGCACTTCCCCGTACGGTCTCCAATTAATCATGTGCGGGTAACCAGAATTAAATCCCTAGACCGGGTGATCTCCAAATCACTCGGTGTTGCTACCGATAAATTATTAAGCCTAGCACTAGCGATTAGGATTATACTTAACCAAGACCACAGGATACAGGAATCTAGTGCAACTAGGTTTCCGAGCAACTCCTAAACGTAAATGCACAATACATCATAGACGTATGTGAAAATAAAGAAAACTTTAAAGCATAGGTCATGCTCCGGGGCTTGCCTTGATTTGGTTCGTAGTTAACACACTCGAACTCGCTCACTTCAAGTTGGTGCCCTCCTTGATCTTCAGCTCCGGTCGGGGTTCCTATATGAATGCATATGAAGTGTATGAGCAATGGATGAATTCGTATTTATATAGTTCATGGAACTTTCTCAATAATATAATGTAACGAAATGTTTGCATAAATTAAACATGTTCTCGAATCGTGATGATATGATCCTGATGGTGGTAAGTGTGGTTTGTTTCATGGGGACAACCTTCTAATTAGGTAAACTTTCCATCATTTAGTATAAATGTACATGCTGATTTTTGAGATCAAGAAGATAGGGTATAATTCATTATTGCTAGGAGTGCGACGAAAATAACTATATGACTAAGTGCTGCCATGTGATGATGTATAGCAATTGTAGTTATGCATTAATACTTATATGACACAATCTTGGACTAATTTATTTACGTACATTTCTTGGTATACATCAGTACCAATCTTCTCCTTATTAATTAGTATGCAAGAGGTTGATGCTCATTTCTTAGGATGAAGTTTTATCACTTCGTTATACCTCGTGCACCATAAGCACTCATCATTTCATGTGGTTTGCTATGATTTAACCTACACCATATATGACCGTTCTTGCCCAAAATATAAACATTATTATGACATGCTTAAATGTACCATGCAAATGTGAAAAATGTTTAACCTTAACAGAAAAGTAAAAGGCGGTTTGATCTTAGCAATTTCTCAGCTATTTGTTTAGCTAAGTCTGGGCTGCCAGGCTGACTGTGAAGCCTTCTTAAGGTGTCCAAATCTCAATATTTGGCTATAGAACTTAGGTGAATCATGTTGGGTCATGTAAAGTATGCAGTTCAAGGTTTACAACAAACATATAGTTGTTTTATTTGGATCTGTATTCAAAAAGTTATTGAATTAGAAAAACGCCAAGTTGTCACGAGACCATAACAGATTAGCATCTTAGAGTGCTTATATCTTTATTTTTCTACATATGAAGTACTGGGATTATGTTACTACGTTAAAGTACAAGTTATCTACTTTCCAAAGAGCCCTTGCTCATGAAGTTTGGATCCGGGGTCTAGAAGTTACATCATTTTCAACATGCAATCTGGTTAAGCAGCGTGGTCGTGATAGCATTTTCATCTTGCTCAAAAATTAATTTTTACTATATAACCATAGGTGTTCATGTACATTATGATGTAGTACAAGTTATAAACTCTTCAGTGCACTTTGAATCGTTCAAAACCGTGGCGTAAATCTCGAGTTATGATTTTTCTAAAATCCTTAACGTTCACGGTTTTGGTTTGGCCAGCGCGATCGAAAATTTTCCTAAGTGCTAGAGCGCGGCCGGGGCGGCCGTGGCGTGCGCGGCGTGCGCCGTGCGCGGGTGCGTGGCGAGGCTGCCGGTGGTGAGGGGAGGCGAGAGAGGAGGGGCGCGCGGGCCGGCAAGCACCAGGGAGCTCCCGCCCATGCGCCGCGAGGCCCCAAAGCTCGAGAGGCTCACCGTGGCGGCGCGTCGACGTGGAGGTGGAGGACGGTTGCGGACGGCGCGACGGCGTGCTGGTGTTCCCGGCGAGCTGCTGCGTTAAACAGATAACCAAGCTCACACGAGGTAGATGGGAACCAAGGGATGTTACTACCGAGAGGAATTGAAAGCTAACTCACCGGAGAGGGAATGCGGCCAACAATGGCGGGCGGTGGGGTTGGTGGGGAAATCGGAGATCACTCCCGAACCTCTGCGGGACTGGGGGCTCGTGCTCCTGATAGCTTGCTAGGGTTAGGGCGAAGGTCCTGACGCGCTAAGAGTAGGCGGAGTCGGTCCGGACGAGTGGGGCGGCGGGCTAGGGTTCGGACGGCGGCGACCCGAGAAGCTCTTCTCTTAAGGCGGCCGTGGACGGCCGAGCTCTTCGCGTGAAATCGACGCGACCATGGCGATCGCGGACGCGTGGGGCGGTGCTGTGCCGGAGGACGGCGTCGCGCCTGGCCGGGATGGGCACGAACGCCGGAGCACTCCCCGGCGGTGGCCCCGAGCTCCTGTGCGTTCCCTCGTTGTCCGAAGGTTCTCCCTATTTACAACTCTGCCACTGCACGGCCGGTTCTGGTTTGGGCCATAACATTCGTTCTGTTGGGTAATTTTGCGAACCAAAATTTTGGTAGGTTCAGTGAGTTGTGACAAGCAACTTTCGTTATAGGCAAAAGTTTAAATTTTGCTTGTAAAAATTTACAAAAATTCATGAACCAGTGCTGTTTTAAACCTAGTTTGGATTTTTCTAGGAAATTGTGCTGCTCCAAAAATTCAGGAAAAATATCCTAAATTCATGTCTTGATGTGCTCTACCAGATTGTGCAAAAATTTGGGGTTACCACTTTGGAGAATGTTTGAGATCTCAATAGCTAGGGTTTTGAAATATTAAAAACCCTAATAGAACTCTAACCATTATTTCATGTGACTTGGCTAATGATTTTTATTTGCACATGCAAATTTGTATTTAGTACAGTAACAACCTGAATTTGTGACACGGGGTGTCACAGTTTTAATTAGGTGCTTAAGTCCTAATCGTGACATGGGATGTCACACTCTCCAACAAACGCCGAAGACCACATCCAGCCATCAGCATCTAACGTTGTGAAGCCTTTTGGTGAGATCTCGAGCTATAGAATAGATCGTTTGTGTTTGTAAGTTAAATTCCAGCAAAGAGCTTGTAGTGTATTCTTGGCGCCGTCATAAGAGCTAGTTGCTAGTAGTTACTGCTAGTTGCTCGCTTCGATCTTACGACTTAAGTGCAGTAGAGCGGTGCAAGTACCAGCTTAGTTGGCAGTTTACACCCGGTGGTCAGTCTATAGCGTTTCTTGTCTATGTACGACTGTAGTTCAGAGATAAATACATTCAAGATTGTTGATGGCTTGACGTCGGAGTTAATACTTACATGGGTAATCACGAGTATAGTATCTCTTGTTACTTATGCCAATTCTGAGCTAGGTAATTCGTAGGTTGAAATTGATCTATCGTTCTAACTTAGGTCCTTTTGTTTTGTGAACTAAATCCTTTCTTTTTGTAACAAAAACTCTAGACTTCTCTGTTTTACAAAAATAAATGTTTTGCGGAGTAAAATTTATTGTTTTATGTTTAATTAAATTAATCGTCTCTATTTTATAAATATAATTTAATATAGTTATTTATTTTCAAAATATATTATTTTGTAATTAGAACTCTGACCTTTCTAGTTTTCAAAAAATAATGTAAAACATATGCTTTAGTATCTGAAATAAAATTATTTTATGTTTATTTTGTGAAATAAGTTATTCGTTTCATCTCTCTTTATCTACAAATGAAATAATCTTTTATTTCTTTCAGTTTCGTAATAATAATTAATTAATTATGGAAAAAGGTTATTTTTGGCACTTCAAACCCTACATCTTTAAATGCTCGTAACACTTTTCGCTCGTAGCTCCCATTTAGGTGATTGTTGCGCTCATGCGACCGTAGCGACGAGTACTATTTATTAGTACTTGTTTACATAGTCATTAGATATTGTTTGATGTCTTGTTCCTTAGTTTTCTTGTATGTTTGTTTCTTGCATGTTTTGTATCGATGTGACGTTAATAGAAGAACGTACATTTCGAAGACCTCAAGAGCAAGACTTGAAGACATGAGCAACAAAGGGAAACATGCAAGTGTCCTTGATGCACATTGCGCCTACTTCTTACAATTTGAATTTACTTTTCGTGCATTGCAATTCAATTTGAATCCTATTGTGTCATACCCTGTTCCATACTATTTCCTTGTCGCCTTGGTTTTGGGTGTAGTGTTATAGTTGGGTACGTCATTGCTTAGCTGGCTATTAATGGGGTTCAACTTGAACTAAATATTAATCTTGACTAATTGTCCACTTGAACATAATGATCAATGAATTGGTAATGCTTTTTAGCAACATGGAACTTAGGTGATCCCGACGGGAGGATTGTCGATGATGGTGCTGGTGCACACTATTAGTTGTGGTGGTACCTGCTTGGGATCATTAGGACCGGTTCTTGGAGCGGCAACCCAGGACTTCCGCACAAAGGACAGGGCTAATAATGGGTAGGTAAGGTTTAGTACCAAGGTAACCTTCCAGTTTTGCGGGCGTCGAGGAAGGATGAAGGAAGAAGGTGTCTTCTGGATTCGGGCGAGGAAAGGCGAGTACTTGAAGCCATGGTAAAAGAGGGGGCCTCCGGGTGATGCGTCACTTTTACGGTGCTGAAACCTTAGCATGGGTGTTTTACAAGCTGGGAAGTCCTTTGAAAGACCTTGTGGTGATCTCTTAGCCTCACACCTAAGGAAGTGTGCTGGTATAACGGAGGTTTTAGTCACCGACAGGTGATGGAATCACCGACCTGTGGGTAAAGTTGTGCCACCTCTGCAGAGTGCAAAACTATTATAATAGCCGTGTTCACGGTCACGAACGGCCTGGATCCTCACGAGACTAAAGGGTATGGACGGGTGGAGTAACTCGTAGGTTGCTACAGGCGGGGTAACTTGTAGTGTGGTTTGCTACAAGCGAGGTAACCTGTAGTGTGGTTTGCTACAAGCGGGGTAACTTGTAGTGTGGTGGGCTACGAGCGGGGTAACTCTGTAGTGTGGTTTGCAACAAGTAGGGTAGCTTGCAATGTTTAACAGGTGGGGTAGCTCTGTTGGTTCATATTTACTTAGTAAATAGGTTGCTTTAATTAACTTGACTAGTGTAGGTGCTTTCTATTGCAAACCATGTGTTAGCCTTCTTTTCATTCAACTTGCATGTCATATATTCCCACACTTGCTGAGTACGACATGTGGTGTTATGGAGTCTTCCGCTAGCGTATATTTGTATTTAGTCCTTTGAGACAATAACAATGTAAGTTTTCGATTTAATAAAGACATTGTTCATTTATCACATTAATTTGTCCTGTGTGCGTAAAAACTTGTTCCCGGGCATGCATACGGATGCATTCGGTTTTGGTCGTTAAAACCGGGTGTGACAGAGCTCCTCCTTGGCCTCGGCTGCAGTTTGCATTTCCTTCACCGCAAGCCTTTCAGCACAACGCAGCTCACCGTGAAGATGGGCATTTTCTTCGTCTCGTTCCGCCGGATCCTTTGCCAGCTGAGCTGACCGAGCTTCGTGCCCAGCCAGAGCCGCCGCGACCTCGTCCCCATGCCGACGGCGAGGCTACATCTCAGCGAACAAGGTTGAGTCTGAAAATGCGTGCAGCATCGCACCGCTGATGGGACGGGCAAAGCCGCATCCCCCCCTTCGGTGCGGCACCAGCACCGCAAACGAGAACTGTGAAGCAAAAAAATATACAGAAAAAGTAAGCCACGAAGCAAAAGCTAAAAAAGGGGTAAAGGAAAAAGAATCAGCGAACCTGTCTCGGAGGCGGCGACCTCGCGAACAGCCACCAAGACCAGGATCTCGCACGGCGACGGCAGCAGGTGCGAAGGTGCCAGCCAAAACGTCGGGAATAACCGTTGTCCGCACGCTTGAGCTGCCATGCCGATGAATCCGTCGAGTTATTGCCTCGTGTCTAGGCGAAGAGGCAGCACCGCCGTGGGCAAGGACCTTCCGGGATAAAAGCTCGACACCACCAGCCGATCCAAGCAGTAGAAGTTTACGCTTCTTAATCGAAGCGATGGGTCCCTCTTTGACCTCTCGTTAAGGATAAGGAACGCTGGAGTGGTGAAGAATCCGATTAAACCGAGCCTCGTGTCGCAGTTCGTTCCAAAACTAGCCTCGTGCTCCGCGGCAGAATAGATGCCACAGTAAAAGAGACTATCCTCCTCAAGGTGGCAAACGAACCGCTCGACCTTCTCCGCATCTTCACCCCTCGGCTTCAAGTTTACGAGCGGGCAGAATACGTAACCGGATATGCCTTCGACGTCAAAGGTAACCTGCACGACTTCGCTTCGAGGGATGGCAAACTCGCGAGACAATGGACGGGCACCCGCAACTTGAAATTCTTCAACCAGGTCGCGGTTGCTAATGCAAAAATAAGCGTTGCGATAAACACGCTCGTTGTCGACGTTACCCCGAGCTGCGAAGCTACGACTAAGGCGAGGATTCGGGTTAATGCGACACGAAGCCATAGGAAACAGTCTCTTCAATGCTCCGTCGAAACAACCTCAAACCCAGGAACCTTGTAATAGAACCAATTGTCGGTCCACCCGAGGCTCCAATCGTTGTTCCCACCGTGGATAACTCGGATGTTCTCCGACCGGCAAGGGGCAAATCTTACAGCGTATAATTGCAATCATGATCAATACCACCAATCCTTATCCGACGAGGGTGAACTTTAGAACAAAGTGTCGGACAAAAACTATGATATCGGCCTCGCCTCCGAAGCTGACCATGGCCCACACAAACTTACTCATTTGAGCGAAAGCCCCGGGGTCGACTCGTGCATCCGCACCCGTTAATGATCTAGGACCTCTTGAACAAGCGAGATGCTGGGAACGGATCGGCCAGCAGCGAAGCAATCAAGGAACCCAACGACTTCGTCTTCCCTGGGCAAAAGCTCCGCATCGTCGCCCGGCATCCGGTACCCACGAATATAACCGCGCTCGACAAGAGCCTTCGCGTCCTCATCCGGCATAGCTGACTTTCTTATAGCAAAAGTTTGAGGTTCGACGTTTCCGTCGGCCGAGGCGCCATGTCCATAAACGCCCGGGCTCCGCCTAGCTAATCACCGTGGTACCTCCGCTTGAACCTTCAACATCAACCACGACATCCTTGTCGCTGCCGCACTCCTCTCGCATAAGATGAACCAAGACCGCCAGCCATGGCAGCGGCATAATCAAAATGACCCCTAGCCTCGGCGAGCACCGGCTGCGCCAAAACGTAGTTGCAAATGGGCTAGGCGGTCATCTTAATGCGAGCCATCAAAGTGAAAAACCTGCGCATTGCAATGAAGACTTCAGGAAAAGCCAACTTAAGAAAAATGCGGAGGAGTTAGAGGAAGCGGCGCGACCCTAAAGCCGACTCGAGAAGACGAAGGAAGAAGAAGCTCCGAGCGAAGAAAAACAAACAGGTGGGTAAAAACCAAGATCCCGAATCAAGGGTAGAAAAACTTGGGCACAAGACCACACTTTTATAGGGGGCGGTAAAACCTAGCGACCAGGAGCGGAAGCGGCACCGCTGTTGTCAGCCGCAGGACATTCAATTCAAAGGAAAGGGAAAATGACAGTGGGTCGAAAAAGGCAAAGCACACAACAGCCAAACGAGCACAGCGTAGAGCCCGCCCGGTCAAAAACAATCAAGCGAAGCAAAAGTGTTCGGGGAGTGGCATTTCCCTCACGCTCGCCTAAGCACGTCGAGCAAAGTTCCGATTGCTCGCGCTCGATCTACGCATATTTCGAGCTCACCCATCGAGGGGCTACTGTTGGGGGCATGACGCGAGCTAGGCCTCGCGTGGAGGCAACGCCAAAGACCCCCGGTACACGTTTCCCACACTAACGCCGAGTTTTAACTTTGAGCAGCCTCATAGGTCGATGAACGGCGCGAGGCACCCGAAGCAAAGGGGGTACCCCGAGGCGAAGCCAAGGGGAGCCCGAGGATGGAGCCAAGCCCCGGGTGCAAAGGCCCGCGTCCCACGAAGCCACCGTCCGGCGAGGCGGAGCGGAGCAAGGGCGGAGCTCCGGAGCGAGGCGAAGTGGAGGGTCCGAGTGCGTCCTAGCTAAGCAGCCAGCTAAGCCGCAAGCGACGCGGTTTCGGCCGGCTTTCTCCCGAGTGCCCCTAAGAGTTACTACCTCGTAGTAGAGCTGGGGGATTTGGCCGAGGGTAAAATGGTCCTATAAAATGTGGCTCCCTAGACTATAAAGGAGCCCAAGGGTCACCTGTAAACACACATGTAATCAGTAAGTTAACTTCGTTTATACTAAGGGATTTCATCTTGCCATTTCGTTGTTTCATACTCTGCATATTCCATTTCTTGTGTTCGGTGTGTTAAGTAAGCATTACCCTCGTGGCTTAGCACACCAACAAATTGCAAGATCGTTTGGCACAAGGGACGACGGACACATTCAATGATTTAATGAGTGCCGCCATTGTGCACGTCAAGATGATAAGAAGAGAAAGTGTGCTGTGGGAAATCTGTCTAGCTCCACACCGCCCAAGTATAAATTGTCCATCACCTCCCCATCCGGACAGAAGTATCGAGCCACATTACCACCGATGGGAGGATCATGCCAATTTGTCCTGCAACAGCACCATCACTCTCACGCTGGAAATCAGCAGCAAGCAAATGCTTCTCACCCTATGTAGCAGGCATATCAAAGTGCTAGACCCAACCCACAAGGCCCTTGTTACCGTTGTGGTCGCCCAGGTCATCTAGCAAAAGATTGCCGCAACCCACCAAGCAACTCGAACGACAACAACAACAATAGTTCGGGAAAACATGGCGACAACAACAATCAACACCGTGGTGGAAATAATGGCAATGGTAATCGTCCGCAATAATCTACATCTAATGCTAAGAATGGTCGAGTCAATTATACCACGTCCGAAGAGATTCAAGCTGGAGAACTGGTACTATCGGATATGTTCTCAGTTAATAATCACTCTACAATGGTTCTTTTAGATTCTGGTGCAACGCATGATTTTATTAGCCAGGCATGTGTAAATCAATTGCATATCACACCCGCTGTTTTGGATATTCCTTATATCATCACATCACCCGGTGGAAAAATAAGGACCAATCTTGAGCTAAGGAATGTGCGCTAAAATTAGAGAAAAATATATACCCCTCAAACTTCATAATTTTAAGTGGACAACGTATAGATATCATACTTAGTATAAGATGGATGAAGCTCCATAAAGCTGTTCTGCACATTGATTCACGAGAAGTCCATCGAAATTCCCCGTTGTATGCCCCATCTATTCTCCGATTGCCATGTTCCAAAACCTCTACATCAAAAATTTACCATCTTGAGGGAAGAAGATTTGATGATATCCCTGTTGTGTGTGTGAGTATCCCGACGTGTTTCCAGTTGATTTGCCGGGTATGCCACCTGATTGGGATGTTGAGTTCAAAATTGAGCTCTAACCCGGTACAACGCCAATCTCCCGACGACCGTACAAAATGGCTCCTAATGAATTAGCAGAATTAAAAGAGAAACTCAAAGAGCTTATGGACAAAGGTTAGACCTAGTTCATCCCTGTGGGGATGCCCCGCTCTTTTGTGAAGAAGTGATGAGGACATCACACCCTCGGATATAACCAACACTCCTCCAATACATATACATAATTCAAGGACAAAAACTAGAGCACAACAATTGAATTTACGGGTGAGCATGTTCCTAATGATCTCTTTATTTATATTTTAGAATATATTACTACCTAATGATTTAATTACTGTTAGGAACCATGGAGATGATGATAATATGGTTAAGGAGGAGGTTAGAGGCGTGGAGGGCCAGCAAGGACGTCCATGTCAAGTTGGAGGCCCAAACAAAGTCGACTTCGATTCCGTTTCGGAGTCCAGAAACAGCCTGCACCAAAACGGACGCCCTGGTCGCATACGAAGTCCGTTTGGGACGTTCTTTATATGGATGGAAAGATAATTTGATAACCTTTCCATTGGTGCTGGTCTCATATCCAAATTCGTCCAGAGTCGTTGGGAACTGCCGAAATACTAAGACATCCAGAAACTGTCCCGGTGTTGCACCACCGTCTTTCGGCCTTTGGGCCGTGTATTTTGTTGAGCCCACTTAGGGCTGCGTCCAGAGGGAGATGGACGACCCTAGGGACCTCATAAGCAGCCGCCGCCCTTCCTTAGGGTTTGGATTTTGCTTAGATTATTCTTCTTAGACAGTTTTGCCTTTCATCGGTTTGTGAGACCCCAACTTGTGAGATTAATCATACATCTGCAAATTTGGTTGCGATCTTTCTGGTTCTTGCTTGTGTTCTTGATTCGCAGGCAGGGATTAGCCTTCTGGGCGAGGTCAACCGTGCAACGCCGGTTGATAACCATAGAGGACGTGGTGCTGCGATTGCGGGGTTCGAACGTGTTGTTCAGGAGCCGGATCGACGTGTGTCACATCTTCGCCAAATCAAGAGTTATCTGAACCTTTCGGAAGATCGGGACCCTAGTCCACATCAAGAAGAAATACAAGATGTTACGTCTATGTGTAGACTATTGCCCTCCAAATTTTCCATCCACCCCGGTAGCAACAAAATGTATCGTGGCTTAAGGGAAAAGTTTTGGTGGACACGTATGAAACATGAAGTTGCACGGTACGTTGCCGAGTGTGACACTTGTCAACGTGTCAAGGCCGATCATTTAACGACATGATCATTTAAATGGGAGGATATTGCTATGGATTTTATTATTGGGTTACCTTCCACATCAAAGAGGCATGACTCAATTTGAGTCATTATGGATAGCTTGACAAAATCGACACATTTTATTCCCGTGAATACAACCTACCCCACCAAGAAATACGCTGAGATTTATATTTCAAGAGTGCTATGTTTGCATGGTGTGCCTAAGACCATTGTTTCGACCGAGGTCCACAATTTGTATCTCACTTTTGGGAGCAATTACATTCTTGCCTAGGTACCACTCTTATTAGAAGCTCCGCATATCACCCACAAATAGATGGACAAACTCAAAGATTAAATCAATATTTGGAGGATATATTGAGAGCATGTGTTCTTGACACTCGTGGAAATTGGGATGGCTGTCTTCCATTCGCTGAATTCTCGTACAACATTAGTTATCAAGAAAGTTCGGGAATGTCACCATTCGAGGCATTGTATGGTCACTCATGTCGTACACCCTTGAATTGGTTATAATCGGGTGAAAGGATTAATTTTGGACCGGATCTTGTCACACAAGCCGAGGAGAAAGTGCGACAAATTCAAGCAAATATGAAAGCCGCACAATCTCACAAAGTAGGTATGCCAACAAAAGGAGATGCTCACTGAAATTTGAGAAGGGAGATCATGTCTATCTTTGTGTTTCTCCAACTAAAGTTGTCTCACGCTTTGGCATTAAAGGCAAGTTAGCACCCCGCTATATTGGGCCTTACCCAATTTTGGAAACAAATTAGCCTCGTTGCCTACCGATTGCAATTGCTGGAAAGTCTTGCTCAAGTCCATAATGTATTCCTTGTTTCGCAACTCAAGAAATGCTTGAAGCCTCCAATTGATGCGGTCATTTCGACACCGAGAAATTAGAAGAAGATCTGTCTTCCCCGAATACCCCGTCCGGATTATCGATCAAAAGGACTGGTTAACTCGCAATCGCACCATCACAGCCTACAAGGCGCAATGGAGTAACTATACCGAAGATGAAGCAACTTGGGAAAAAGGCGAATTTCTGAAAACCAACTTTCCCGAGTTTCTTGTGTCACACGAATAGGTAATTTTCCCGCACTCCCTCTCTTAAATTATTTGCAATTCTCGGGACGAGAATTTCTTTAAGGGGAGGGCTATGACATTCCATGTCACAAAGTGGGAAATTGTGCTAATAACCCATGCAAATTATCTAATCAGGTTGACCATAATTTAATTGCTCAATTATAAATCAAGAAAAGGGGAATTCGATTAATTAAATCGGGTAAAACCCTAACCTTTACAAACATAAAACATTACAATAGTAGTGTGCCAATCTTTATGCACAATCATGTTGGCCATACCAAAAGATGAATTTAGGAAAAATTTTCTGAATTTTTAGCAACCCTCTAAATGCCTTAAAATTTCAATTTAATGTCAGAAACAACAGCTTTTCCTGAATTGTTGAACAACTCTGGAATCAGAATCTGACCCATACCCCAAAAGCAAAGTTGGAGCACACGTCACGCCGAGCCTACAGAAAATTTGGTTCAAAGGAAGCGAAGCAACTTCGACCGCCATTCCCCTATTCACGACCACCACGGCCGCCGTCCCGGATTCCGCCGCCTGGGCAGTCCTTCTTCCCCTACTTCTTCCTCAATTGGGCGCATAAATCTCTCTCCTAGCTGGCCCCAAATCCCCCTACTCTCTCCCGCAGCGAGCTCGTCGGATTTTGAAAAGAAAAATTGCGTCGCCGTCCGCACCTCACGACGAGTGACCACCTCCAGCACTCTCCAAGTTCCCTCTCCTACATGCCGCCCATCCTCAAGGTGAGGTGAAGCTCCTCGGCCACCTTCCCCTCCGTTTCCTCCACTGTGCACGTCGGTCAGGCCTGCAAAACCCGCCCCGGCTCTGCCGCTAGTTGCTGGCCCCCTCCGATGACCCCCACCCCCCCCTGACCCCACCGGATGATTCACCCACCCGAGAGCTCCAACACAGCCAAAGAATAGCCCACCCCACACTACAACAAATGTGGTCTTCTATGACGAAATTCTCATGACAACATTATGATTCGTCATAAACTTCAAACGTTTCATGACGTTCTTTAAGAAATATATTGTTTTATGACAAAAATAATGATTCGTCACTAATTCTAGCCACAAAATCGTCATAAACAAACACACATATACATTCTGACGAATGAAAACGTCATAGTTTATAAATAATAAACGTCACAAAATCTATGACCAGAATGAATTGTCATTAAAAATATTTAATTTGTAACAACCATGAGTCACGTGGGACCCACATGTCATTTTTTATTTGAAAAGTTAAAGCAACATGTAACAACCATACACACGTGGCAATAAAGATCAATATTTCATCATTAAAAATCAGAGTTCCAACCAGAAATTCTCTAGGAAAAACGTATTAGAAAAAAAAACAGCCAGCTCCTACCGCGGGTACAGAAAGAAAAGAATAGTACACATCGAACATGTAACATCCCAAATTTAAAAATAAATAAAACAAATAAAAAATCACTTTGAATTTAAATTTCTAGAATTTAACATGAATTTATGCTTTCCAAAAAATAAAGTCTTACTAAATTATTTAAACTAGACTAGAGTAATTAATTTTATTTCAGATAAGTAAAATAAATATTGCCGAGTGTCTGGTTTTCTTTTTTCTTGCTTTTGTTTATTTCCTCGAACTGGCGCTTTCTCTTTGTAAACTTTTCAACTTAAATTCTAATTTGCTCAAATTCTCGAAACCAAAAAATAATCAAATCTTCACAATTATGTAGGACATACCGCACTAGCTCGTCCATGATATCATCATCGATGTACTCGACCCGGCTCTTGCGGCCGAGTTTGACACCATGCTGGAAAAGAGAGAGTTCACCATCTGTCCTGACCTCTTGATTTAGTTTCATGTCCTGATCATCCATTTATCTAGAACAAAATGCTAAAGTCTCACTTGCTATGTATGCCTCGGCAATGGATCCTTCGGGTCTAGCTCTATTGCTCATAAAATTCTTCAACGTTCCGAGTCATCTGTTCTATCGGATACATCCATCCATACTGTACAGGCCCTCTAAGCAATGCTTAATCCGGTAGGTGGATTTCCAAGTGTACCATCACGGTAAAAAAGGCCGGTGGAAAAATCCTCTCAAGTTTGCATAGGATCACTGAGATTTCTCTTTTGAGTCATGCCACAACATCAATCCTTAGGGTTCTGCTACACAATTCCCTGAAGAAGTTGCCGAGCTCAGCAATGGCTTCGTACACATCCTTGTGCACAAGTCCTCGTAAGACTGTAGCTATGATTCTTTGTAGAAGGACATGACAAGAATGAGTCTTTAGTCGGCCTTGAAACTTTGATCCATCCTGATTCATGTTCGTTGCTAGGTTTGCAAAACCATCAGGAAACTTGATATCTTTGAGGAAGTTGCAAAACTCTATCCTTTGTTGTGGTGTTAGGACACACCACGCATGTGGATGTTTAACCTTGGACCCATTTTGCTCACAATGCAGTTTAGGATGTATGCCCATATCATACAAATCCAACCTAGCTTTGACATTATCCTTTGTCTTGCCCTCGACTTTCATCAATGTGCAAACAAGGTTGTCACAAATATTTTTCTCTATATGCATCACATCAAGGATATGCGGCAAGAGCAAGTCTTTACAATATGGTAGTTGCCACCATGCAGCTTTCCGGGTGTAGATTACTCGCTCTTCATAGTCATCACGCTTCCTTTTCTTTCCTTCACCATGCTTGCCTGGCCGAACATCTTCCACTTTTTTTAGTTCCTCAAGTACCTCAGCTGTAGTGAACTTTCTCGGCGGCCCCTTTTTTTGCAAAGCCCATCGAAAGCCAAGCTCTTTCGCCAACGATGTCCCATTGGAAGGAAGCGGCGGTGGCCAAAGTACCCTATTCTATTCCTTAGTGCCCATGACAAAGGATCTATGTCACAATGAGTACATGCTTGGTAGCCCTTTGTAGTTCTCCCTAACATTGTGCTTAATGCTGGAAAGTCATGAATACACCAAAGCACCGCTGCATGTAGGTCGAATGTTGATCCATCACTTGCATCATAGGTGCTTACGCCTTTCCATAACTCTAATAGTTCTTCTATGAGAGGTTGCAAGAATACATCAAAATCTTTTCCAGGAGATGCCGGTCCAGGGATTAGTAAAGACATAAAGCAATTTGATGGGTCAACACATTCCCATGATGGCATATTTAGTGGTGTCACCAGCACAGGCCACATGCTATATGTCGAGCTAAAGTTGCCAAATGGGTTCAAAGCATCCGAAGCGACAGCAAGCCTCAAGTTCCATCCATCTCTAGCAAAGTCTTTGTACTCGGAGTCAAAATGCTTCCAAGCCTTCCCATCTGCCGGATGGCTCATTACATTGTCAACGGGTGTCTGCTTCTTCTTGTGCCATTGAGCAGCCACAGCTGTTTTGGAAGAAGCAAACAACCTCTTCAGCCTTGGTATGAGTGGAAAGTGCCTCAAAACCTTATGTGGAACACGTTTGTTGCCATCATTATCGTCCCACCTAGATTCCCTGCATATGGGGCACTCATTAGCCTTGGCTAAATGCTTCCTGAAGAACACACAATTACTCTTGCACACATGGATATTCTCATATCCAAGACCCAAATCATGAAGATATTTCCTTGTCTGTTCATATGATGCTGGTAGCTGCCATTGTGGGAATGATGAGGATAACAACTTCAACAAAGCATCAAATCCTACATTGCTGAATCTATAGCAGGACTTTATATGCAACAACCTCACTAGCAAGGACAATTTGGACTGGCTAGACCCGGGACAAAGTGTCTTCTTCAAATCACTTAACACCTTGCTAAACATTGGTTTTTTCCCCTCCTTCTCAGCTGCTGTGTATAGATCGACGACTATATCAATATCTGGCATGTCAATATCGTCGTCCTCGTCTTGCTCATCCATTTCCATGCCATCACCATCAGCACTACTAGGATAATCCATGTTCTCTAAATGTTAAAAAATATGAGCATCAACAGATTCTCCATGAAGAACCCACCTCGTGTATGTTGCAGACATTCCAAACAAAAGGATGTGCTCATTTACTTCTTCCTGAGGTCATTTAGCCTGATTTAGACACCGCCGACAAGGGCAATATACTGTTGTGGTTTTCCCAAACTGTTGTCTAACAAGCCGCATGAACTCTTCGGTTCCAACGATATGTGCTCTTGTGAATTTCCTACCATTCACCCAACTTCTCTCCATCTGTTACAAGGAAATGATAATCAAAGATCAGAAATTTCTAGTGATTACACAGGCAATTCTAGTGATAATCAAGGATCATAATGAGAACCTACCATATATAATGTACAAAATAAAAAAAGTGATGCAGCAGCTAGCAAATTACTTGTTATTAATGCAAAGTTTAGAGCTAAAACACTATGGCCTGCCCCCTTCCTTTTATTGGAAGATGTCACTGCCTCATCGTATTGTATAGTGAACAATTATTAGATCCACATCATTTAAGGATGTCCCAGTGTAATGCTAAAAAATACACATAATTGTTTTTCTAAATAATGAATCATATCATGCTGATTTTCCTATCTATCCTATCGTAGTCTAGATGAACAGATACTACTTGGAATTGGAATAGAAGTTGCCAAATTTGACTTGGATCGGCCCTACTAAGCTATTGTTGGTAGGAATTAAGGACCGGAGCTCTTTAAGCTATTTTGCATCAATGAAATAAATCTTTAAGAACCAAATGAAAACAAGATACATAATCTTCAACGAGAACAGCACTACTCCTAATTTTCATGATGACTAATGAAGTGCATGCAAAGAAGAGAAAGTGCGGACTCCTATTTTTTTGCCAAACAATTATACACATACAAGGAAACTTGGGGCCCCGAGCCATCGCTCAGGTTGACTCTGCTGATCTACGACCCTGCAAGGAGGAAGAAGGATCATACCGTCGTAGCCGTTGGCAGGAACAGGAGCAAGATGGAGTTGTGGCGCCGCCGACGAGCTAGAGGCCTAGAGTAGTGGCTCTGCCTGGGAAGTGGCGTCACCGCCGGGCGCTAGGAGTAGGGGCGCCATCGGCGGGGATTCGTGCTGCTTCGGGGGAAGTGGCGTTGCTGCCGACGAGGAAGTGGCGTCGGGAAGAGGCCTCCACGCCGCCACGCCTGGGGCAGTGGCGTCGCCCCTCCGCCACCGCTCAGGATTTGCGAGATCCAAAGACTTCAAGCGAGATCCAAGTCTCAGGTTTGACCTTCTCAGAAGACATATTATGTTCAAATATAATAAATATTTTGAACAATCGTTAGTAACTTGGTACCTTAGTGGTAAGTCTGTATCCTCTGAAACTCGAGGTTTCGAGTTCGAGCCCATCAATTTCCACGTATTTTTCAAATATTTTTTTTTTTGCCGTGGAGAAACAAATCAATGCCAAATGTCTAGTTTGCCCTACACCTCTCGGTCTATTCCAAAGGGTATTTTCGGAATCTCTTGCCAAATTTTTTCTCATATAAGTTTGCCCCGTCCTCCTCTCCGTAACCCTAACTGCAACCCTGCCCCTCTGCCGCCGCAGCAGCACACTCACTCCTTCTCCCTCGTCGCAGCAGCAGCCTCGCTCCTTCTCGACCGCTACCACACTATGGATCCGCTTCCCCCTAATTAATCCCTCCCTCTCGTCTTCTCCTCTGAACCATGCTCCCTCTCGGCCGCTCCGTTTGTGCTACGTCGACTACAACCACACCTCCGGATCTGCAACATCGACGACGACCACACCTCTAGATCTGCAACATCAACAACGACCGTCGTTTCAGGATTCAGACATCGACAACAACCACTGCTCGGGCACCTGCAACCTCATCGACGACGACCAAAGTTCACCGGATCTTCTCTTGACCATGGGAAGACGTCGACGTAGTGTACCTAAGGGTACGCCAAATCTCTCTCCTCCCCCCCCGGTCTGTTTTATATCCTGATATTTGGTGCACCCTGATGTTTGATGATGATGACACATACTTATCTCTGAGGTTGTAGTAGTACTCATTGATGTTTGATGATGACGACACATACTTTTCTCTGAGGTTGTAGTAGTACTCATGGTTGCTAATCACTGATGCTCTTTTGCCAATGTTGTTTGCTAATCACTCATGATGTAGTTGCTAATGACTTGTGCACATGTCACTAACCTGATGTTTGATGATTAAGACACCTATTCAAGCCCATGTTAGCACTGATGCTATTAGTCTGTCATGTTCTTCCTTGTCTAGCTGACCGGAGAAGCATTTGTCAACCACCTATTCATGCTCAAGTAGCAATACTCATGCTGTCTGAAAATAGAATATAAGTCACTGTTAATTATGCTTCTATTTTTGTCTAAAAAATAGAATATAAGTCACTGTTTATTCTGCTTTTATTTTTGTCTGAAACATAGAATATAAGTCATGGGAATATTGCTTTCTTAGCATTGCTTATGCTGTCTGATACATGAATGTTCTGATAGACTGCTTAACTAGTCATTGCAACAATTATATTTTTAAAACTGGTGTAATTATATGTAACATTATTTTGTCTGGGATAGTTGTGTAGATAATTTTACAGCAATTCATAATTATAATAATAGTGGTAACCTTTACTAAAACCTGTTTACACTTGCATGTAAGAACCTTCATTAAATGAATATGAAAGGGAGCGCCAAGCAACAATCGAAGAAAATAATAGAAGGTTGGAGGAACTTGGACTTCCAAGATTAGCCTCAACTGGAAAAAGAATCAAGAATAAATGCCTGCTCACAGAGAAAGGATAAAAGGTCAGGCAGGAGGGGTGGTGTTTTTGAAGGTCATGAGTCCTCAGATTATCTCCCTGAACCTGAAGATAATAATCAGGGGGATGACGATACAGACTTAGAACAGGAATCTCTTGTACCCCTAGCTATTATTGAGGTGCTTCTTCTATCTTTGCTTATTGTTTTGGTTTGTTTGGTGAAAGAGGCAGAGGTGGAGCAGGTCTGTTTTTTCCCTGCACTGTTAATGGTTTAATATACTTGCTTTAATACAATGATGCGATGCTTGTTTTGCTACTTTGTTTCTCATGTCCTATTTCAGCCTATTCGACATACTAGACGCAAGGTCTGTGTCCAGAGGCAAAAAGGTGTTGCAAACATGACTGGTCCTGTAGCAAGGACCAAAAAGAGAGTAAGGCTGCCTGCACACTCGTTTCAACGAGTTGAAACAAGATCTTGAGAAAAGCAGTGCACAACACAGGAACGACCGCATGATGATGTGGAGGATGAAAATACCCAGGTCTCAGAGAATGAGGAAGCAGAACAGGAATTGCCAAGAGATGACTTGTCCAGCCCTGACAGCCCTGTGAGAGACTGGTCTTATGCAGCTCATTTGAGCCATGCTGATACTCAAGAAGTACAAAACCCATCTTACCAAGTTGAAGTTAGAGTTGAAGGTAAGTCTAAGAATCAGTTTACTTTCATCAATATCTTTTTGTATCCATTTCATGAATCACAACAACTTGAATAATTCACTTTGCACTGGCAGCAGCAAGAGCTCCGAGGAGGCCAAGACCAGAAACAAGGGGCGTGTTGCTTGACAACGTGACCAGAGCTATGGGGAGAAGGCTGCCTATTACTGTTGCAGAGGGCAAGGCAAGACCACACGAACCAGTGCAAGCTGCCAAATTTGCATCTGAAGCTGGTGTGATTGTAAGGTCCCATGTGCCTATCTTTACCCATTGAAGGACTACAAAATGCCTAGTAATTTAGATCATTTGGAGGAATTTGTGGGCAGGCTTGCAGTAAGTGTCTATCTACCCTTGTGCTTTATTCTCTTTTTTCTCCCCTTCTGTAACTAATGATTTCATATTCTTATCACTAGGGGCGGCTGGCAATTGACACCAGTGATAATCCCACTAAGGGGCATGTACCAGTGTATTCAAGTCTGGAATATGCCAGATGCGGTACAGGTTGAAGCAGCTCTACTTCAATGGTGTACCTGCTGATCAAATCAGGACCACTTCTCCCGTGTCTTCAATGACTGGTGACCAATGGTGCGCCCTTGTTGAGTAATGATCAAATGCGAAGAACAAGGTATCTGCTCCCGACTTGAAAATGCATTCCGTTATGAACTATCAATGTACCGTAGGATACAAAGTCTAATAATATATTGCTTGTAGGCAATTGCGGAGCAGAACAAGCGGAACCGTGAGAAAGTGAAGTTTCCTCAGACCACTAGATCCCGTTGTTATGTTGCCCAATTGCATGCTCATGTGAGTAACTCATACTTGAGATCTACATAACTAGTGACTTTGACATAGAATGAAATGCTGTCTTTTGACAACATTCTTGTTAAACAGCTCCAAAGTGTCTAGAACAATGATGCTGCTGATGAAGAACAAGGTGAAGCGACCGATGCAGAACTCAATGTTGTTGAGGCATTCAGAGTTCTCCATACTAGTAGCAAAAAGGGAATAAGTGATGCTGCAAGAGAGCCCATTGTAAGTTCTATTACTGCCTATCCTTGTCCATTTGATTTGGCAAAAAAACTACTGCTGATGCACAATTAGTTTGGTTTGTTGAAGCATGTCATCCTGTTAAACTATGGAAGCTAGTGGCCCTGTTGGACGTCTCTTTGCTTTGTAGTGTGTAAAATGACTTCACTTCAATTATTCTGTTGTTTCCTGCTGTCCATATGCTTATAGGAAGGTCTATGCACTACTAATGTCCACAAGTGGAAAATTTATTTTGCTCTGTTGTCGCTATGTTTGTGGCTTGTATTTACAGTATTTTTTCACTAGTTTGTTTCAATTGTTTTTGTAGGCTACTATGGAAACATTTTAAGCTGAATCTGAAACTGATGGGAGCAGCAGCAGATGTCTAGTGCCCAGGTGGTTTCTAATGTTCTCTCACAGCGAAGCTCGAAGAGGAACATCACATTCTTCAAGAATGGTGGCATTCCGTTGGTGACGTCCAAGCATCAAGAAACTGCGACCAAACGCGCTCTTCGTCAGGCTCTTGATGCTGAAAAGCAAGGATCATCTATCCAGCACCAAGTTGTGGATGAGCTAAAGAAGAGAGCAGAGGTTGCTGAAGAAGAATTGGTGAAGAACCAACAACAGTTTGAAGAATTCAAAAAGAAACAAAAGGAAAATACATTGCTCCTTCAGCAGATCTTAAGAATCAATGTTGTTGGTAACTTTTCGCAACCATGATCTTGTGACTCCTGTGTGGTTCTGATGCGGTTGTGATGTGAACTGAGTGTGACTTATTTTGTGACTTGTGGTTCTGATGTGAACTCCTTTGAACCTGTATGGTCTTAGTTTCTAACTTGTGGTTCTAA
The DNA here is from genome assembly GCA_031894775.1 of Chloris gayana. Taxonomy (NCBI): domain Eukaryota; kingdom Viridiplantae; phylum Streptophyta; class Magnoliopsida; order Poales; family Poaceae; genus Chloris; species Chloris gayana. Next base: position 422,430 of record JAUNZO010000866.1, on the reverse strand, counting down.
TGTGGATTCTGATGTGAACTTGTGGCTCAATGGATGTGAATTTCTGGATGTGAATGCTGAAGTGAACTTGTGACTTATGTTCTGTTTGTTCTGGATGGATGTGAACTTGTAGCTTAAATCCTAAATGGATGTGGAAAATAGAAAAATTAACTGGTGGCTGCTGTTGAAAGCGGACATCTAGACAAATAAGACAAAAACACGTGGTAGAACGCTAATGCGTAAAACACCGACACGTGGACCCATAACAACAAGACACATGGGCCAATGAGAAGACAACACGTGGAACAACCAGAAGTCAACATCTAGACCAATGAAATAATGCCACGTGGACTAATGTAGATAAGACACGTGGACCAATGAGAAGACGATACGTGGAACAACCAGAATGCAATAGTGGACTAATGAGACAAAGCCACCTCGACCAATGAGAAGTGGAAACGTGGACCATTGACAATATGACACATGGACCAGTGAGAAGGGGACATTAGGGCTAATACGAAGGCGACGCGTGGACGAATAAGAATAAGACATGTGTTTTCTTACATGGCCTGCCAAGTCATTCGCCGTCGTGGACGGTGACACGTCGGACATGCCATGTCACTGCCAGCGTGGTTTGGTGCCACGTAGGAACAACTTCCGTGACGAAGCTATTTCGTCACAAAACAAGCCGACTATGGCGAAAGCCCATTCGTCACCGATGTAAGGAGTTCGTGACGAAAGCGGCTAATTCGTCACCAGCAGACAAACTTGACGCTCCATTTTTGATGAATTCAGATTCATCATAGATTCGATCACGAGAACTTCGGTGGTGACGAAATAGGCATCTACCATGACATTTTCATTTTGTCATAGATGTATACATTTCTAGTAGTGTATGGACAAGGGTTAAATTCATCCAAGCTCATCACTATAGGGTTGTCCTGTGCTCTTTGTGAAGAAGAAAGATAAGTCCTTAAGGTTGTGTGTCGATTATCAACCACCAAATGCAGAATTATCACGAACAAATATCCCCTCCCACGGATTGATATGCTATTTGATCAATTTGTTGGTGCAAAGGTCTTCTCCAAGATTTATCTTCACTCTAGCTATCATCAAATGAAAATTCGTCTAGAGGATATACCTAAAACCACATTGTCTATGAGGTATGGACTTTTTGAATATCTCGTAATGTCTTTTGGCCAAACGAATGCCCCAGCCTATTTCATGTACCTAATGAACTCAGTTTCATGCCGGAGTTAGACAAGTTTGTGGTGTTCTTTATTGATGATATTCTCATCTACTCCAAGTCCGAAGAGGAACATGCCGAACATCTTCGTCTTGTACACCAAAGACTAAGAGATCACCAACTTTATGCAAAATTCAGCAAGTTTGAATTTTGGCTAAAGCAAGTTCCATTCTTGGGCCACGTAATTTCAGTGGAAGGTATTTCGGTTGACCCAAGTAAAGTCGGTGAAGTGCTCAAGTGGAAGACTCCAAGAAGTGTCAAGCATATTCGTAGTTTTCTTGGACTCGTTGGATATTATCGGAAGTTCATCACCAATTTTTCAATCTTATCCAAGCCTATGACGAAGTTATTGGAAAAGAATTCTACATTGAAATGGAGTCAAGAATGTTAGAATGCTTTCCATACTTTGAAGAAGCATTTGACAACCGCTCCAGTTTTGGCTCAACCCGACATAACCAAGCCATTTGACGTATATTGTGATGCGTCCGCTGTAGGTTTGAGTTGTGTTTTAATGCAACGAGGGTAGAGTGATTGCCTATGCATCCCGTCAACTTTGCAAGCATGAACAAAGTTACCCCACCCATGATCTAGAATTGGGATTAGTCGTTCTTGCTCTCAAAGCATGGAGACATTATCTTCTTGGTAATCTTGTGCATCTCTATACCGACCACAGGAGCCTCAAATATATTTTCACTATGAGATGGAAATTCATTATCACCAGGGAAAAGCCAATGTAGTCGCCGATGCACAAAGCCGCAAACACCAATGTAATAATTTGGAAATTTGCTCTATGGAAGACACCGAAAATCTGAACCTAAGGATGAACCATGTCTCCGAATTATTCCTTATGGTGCTCTATATAATATGGCTCTCATTCCTACTCTTCGGAGGAAATTATTGAAGCGCAAAAGAAGGATGATGGTATGGAACATATCCGGCAGAATTTGGGCAAGGAAAATGCTAAATGCTTCCGTCAGGACGCCGATGGTGTTCTATGGTTTAAAAACCGGCTTGTTGTCCCTAAAGACATGGAGCTACGGAAGAAAATTCTGGACTCGTATGAAGTGAGAATTGTCTCATTATGTTGCCGAGTGTGATACTTGCCAATGAGTTAAGGCTGATCATTTGAAGAAAGCGGGTTTATTGTATCCATTAAAAATCCCGGCTTGGAAGTGGAAAGATATTACTATGGATTTCGTTGTTGGATTACCTCTAACATCCAAGAAGCATGGTTCGATATGGGTTATTGTGGGTCGATTAACAAAGTCAGCTCATTTTATTCTTTTCCACAAAACCTATAGTTCGAGGAAATATGTCGAGCTATATATTTCTCGAGTGCTACGTTTGCATGGAGTGCCAAAGACCATTATCTTTGATCGAGGGCCACAAGTTGTCTCTCATTTTTGGGAACAATTACATGCTTGTCTCGATACTACCTTGATTCGATACTCCGCATATCACCCACAAACCGACGAGACAATCTGAAAGGTTAATCCAATACTTGGAGGATATGTTGAGAGCGTGTGCTTTAACGCAAAAAGGAAATTGAGATGATCAATTGCCATTTATTGAGTTCTCCTACAACAATAGTTATCAAGAAAGTTCGGGATTCACACCGTTTGAGGCATTGTATGGTCATTAATGTCGTACACCCTTAAATTGGTCCGAGCCAAGGAATAAGTGGGGGAAATTCAAGCCATTATGAAAGCCGCACAATCTTGACAAATCAGCTGTGATAACAAAAGAAGACGCCCATTGGAATTTAAGGTGAATGATCATGTTTATTGGACAGAACAAGGGTGTTTCATTTTTCGGGATAAAAGGCAAATTAGCTCCCTGGTATATTGGACCATACCCCATGGTGGAGAAATGTAGTTCGGTTGCTTACCAATTGCAACCAACCGGAGAGTTTGTCTCGTGTGCACAATGTTTTTCATGTGTCTCAACTCAAGAAGTGCTTCAAGCAACCTATTGATGTTGTCACCACCGACACGGAGCAATTACAAGAAGATCTTTCGTATCCCAAGCTACCCGTTCGGATTCTTGATCAAAAGGATCGGGTTACCCGAAATCGGACTAACACTTTCTACGAAGTGCAATGGAGCAACCACACTGAGATGAAGCTACTTGGGAACAAGAGGAATTTCTAAATTCAAACTTCCTCGAGTTTTTGGCTTCACAATTGAGGTAACGTTCACATGCCCCCTTTGTTTTGCTATCTACCGATTGTAATCTTGGGACGAGATTTCTTTAATGGGGAGGGCTGTGGCATCCCATGTCACAAAATACATGTGAAAAATGGCATGTCATTTGATTTACATTTCGAATTTCAAATTGAATAGAAGGCAAAGCAAATAGCTATGGTTTGAATTTAATTTCAAATTAAATCCAAACTAAGCACCTGTCAAACCTCGGTAAATATCAAGAAAAGGGTGCCAATGTTTCTGCATATTCTTGAAGGGAATATCGAAATAGAACTTTGGGACATTTCTCCATAATTTTTACTTATGGCACAAATCCCCATAACAATTCCGTTAAGCCGGATAAGCAGCAGTGCTTCTTGGAATTTTAAGAAAGTTTGTGGGAATAATTTCAGCTTTGTCCAATAACGAAAGTTGTTCCAATAAATATGCTAGGTGTGCAAAAAAATGGCATCTCAAAATTCGTCATAGTACTATTGCTATGTAGAAAAGTCGGTAGAAGGATAGAATGGCAATCTTGTAAATATGGGCATCTTCCCCAACACCGGCCAGGGCCACTAGCAGCCTCTGCTGGCCGCCGACGCATATGCCGGCTGGAAAGGGTTAGGCACGACGCCGTCCGCCGCTCCACTCGCTCACCTCCACGTGTCGGCTATCGCCCCCGTCCTTCTCTCCCTCCCACACGGTGCAATGCACCGGCCCTTTCCTTATCCCCGAAGGCACCGAGCTCGAACTTCTCCTTTGCCGGACGCCGCCTCTGTGTCCCATCGGTGCAATAACAACTCGCATGAATCCCAACTCAACGCTAAGCCTCTAGCGCGCCTCATTTTTCCGTTCTTCCCCGTCGAGCTCCAAGAAATCGTCAAAGTCCTGGTTTTTGCGCCACCGAGCTTGCCATGGCCACCACCACCGGATAACGTGAGCTTAGCTCGATTCCTCGCACCGGAGGGTGGTCGACAAGCTGGCGTAGCTCACTACTTACTCCCATCCCCTGCTTTGTAGAGGCGTCACCGGAATTCTTTTTTCCTCGCCGCCGTCCGTCGGACTCGAACGATTTCCTTGGTGACGACCCACCTCTAGGCCCCCGCATCCTCGTCCATCACCATGCCGGCCTCCACGTCGTGCGGTGCTCCCGGACCTCGAAGCCCATCATCTCGACCACCGTACGACACGCGCCATGCCGGCGAAGCTTCCAGCCCTCCGCCTCTCGCCATCGGCTAATCTCCGGTGAGCCGCAGCCCATGCCCTCCCCTCCGTTGTGTACGTCGTGCCAAACGCCGCCTTGGCAGCAACTCCCGGGCCTAGCCACGTCCTCCTTCTCCACTCCGACGCGGCGGCGCCCGCCGTCGACAACCGAGCGCCGCCGCATGATTGGAGATCTATTTAAATGGACCCAGTGGCAAACTTGTAATTACATGCAAACTTTCATAAAAATTGGAAAATTCATGTTTAGTTCTATGTCCTAATAGAAAGTTAATAGTTTAAATGATTTCTCTTGTGCCATGTTTTACCTAGCTAGGGAGAGGACCATTTCTTTTATTTTACTACTAAGTATTATGCTTATGTGTTGCTTTGTCTATGTTTTCTTAATTAGAAGTTTGTCCCCTTGACTTTAGTTATTCAAAGTGCATATATGGGCATATCATTTCATGCATAAACATGTTTCTTCGATGCGCAGATAAACATCATCATATGTATTTGTTGAGAAAGTTTGATGAATAATTATGTCTATGTATTGATGTGTGCTCATGCATTGCATTTCACTCATATAGGGACCCAACCCAAGGAAGGCAATAACGAGCAAGTATTGAATTGTACCAAGTGCATACCTTGGTATGGGAGTTGGTAAACCGATGTAACTTGAGAGTCGTAGTGTTGGACGGTAACTCCTCCCTTTGTGCAAAGTGTCGGTCATGGTAGATGCACGGGTTTGTGGAAAGTTGGAGGGTGTGTGGTTTAAGCCTTGGACCCGATGTACTCGTGGTCCCAAGGGGGACATACACTTGAAGGGTGGAACTGGTTCATAACTATGATGATCTCGTGAAAGGTGGCCATTCGTGTTCTTAAATGATGTGTATATCGTGTACTTGGGTTTCTCCTGCAGGATGTAAATTGATATATATTGCCGTCCCTCACGGTTATTGAGTACGACGTCTGCTTCATCGGATGTCTCCCGAGGCGGTCTCGTACGACAATCCCTCTTGCTTTGCAAGCTAGGGGTGTCACACGACCAATTGGGTATAGCCCCGACTCTTGTATCATTTGAGCTCCTTCAAATAATGCAAGAACCTACTGGTTGAATCTTCATTATTCTCCATCTTGCTAAAAAAATCTTTATTATTCTCTATCTTTCGCGATATCTAAATACCGCTCTTGAACACGAGTGCACCGGTCAAGTGCACCTAATTAGGTATAGTCCCCGACTCTTGTATCATTTGAGTATCAGTAAATAATGCAAGAGTATTATAAAAGAGTCTATACTTATTTTCAGAAATTTCCGACCAAATCTGGTCACTAATTGCATACCTCTCAGCGAGTTTCCGCCAAGAACTAGTCATAAATCTCATACTCCTAAAGTTTCACTCCAAGTACTAACATTAGACCATTAAAATCGGCCATTGTTGATATTCAGCCAATCAGCAGAATGCTCGAGAGCCCCCCTCTCCAGCCCATCTCCCCTCTATTTATAGGGTGAGAGGGAGGGGAGTTTGACGTTTAATCCATCGGTGGGACCAAATATTACAAATAGATCATTCAATCTTACAAGAAGGCCCTTGGACTACTAGATAGCGCCTCTTTTGCAAGAGGACCCTACCCTATGTCACATCCGGCTATCCCCAACACTAGCCCCTCGGCTATTTGATCTTGGGCGACACAACAAGACCTAATAGCCACTTACCCCGAGCTCGACCTTCGAACTCGACCCCGAAGCTCGACCACCAACCGCATTAACTCCTCCTACTCCGGTGCCCACGTGGGTGCTACTCGGCAATCATTGACGAGAACTCGCACCCCATCCCTCCTGCCACCGCCACCTGCTCCCGTCGGGCCACGCCGATGGGACGCGTCGTCCTCGTAGCCCTGACGAGTAGGCGTGGACCGAAGACTCCGGGAATGGCCATCATCCTCCGACGTACAATGGTATGATCTTCCCCGTCATACCCGTCGACAGGTGTAGCTCAAGGTCGAGCTCGAGCTACACTCCGTCCCGCACGACCTTCACCAACAAGCTCGGGGCTCGAACGAGCTACCCCGCCACCCATGGCTCCGCCGGATGCAGAACACTCCACCCCGATGCAGCGAGCTACGGGAGTGACGTGATCGCCTAGTCAACCGACTCAAGTACGCGGGAGGATGAAGACCGACGGGACAACACGAAACGATCGGACGAGTCCGCGGCCACCTTCTCTCTCTCTCTCTCTCTCTCTCCTATAACTCGAGCTTCACCCCTGCGACTATTAAGGGGTAGAAGTTCTCACGCTCTCACATACGTACACATAGGAACAGAAGTTTCTCACGCATCACATACACCCACACACGTTCGTCGCACGGGACTTGGAGCACGCTCCTCTCCCACCACCTCCGTACACCGTTGTTCAATTGACGCAAGGAACACGAGCGCCGAGACACCACCCCGCTGAACGTAGGGAGCTTTCCCCAACCAGCCTAAATCCCTCGTGTCTTCCCTTGTGTACCATCCGACCTAAAACGCGCGACCCGGGACAAATTCTACTAGCCGGTGATTCGAACACCGACGGTTGGCGCGCTAAGAAGGGGGTTGTTGCGCGTTTTTGCCGATTTCTCTCTTCTTCCACGGCACGGATGGCCGACTACGAGCTTTCCTTCGGGCCCCCTGCACCACGGTGCGTTTTGGGAGCCTAGACTTCGTTGCCACTGCCGAGCGGACGTTGGCGCGCGTCGAGCCGCCGGCACCGCGGGCCCCTATGGCCACACGCGTCACGGCGGAAGTGACGGCCCCGCGATCGAGTGCTCCCCTGGGGTCGGCTGGCCCTGCGGTGGGAGAGTTCGTAGGGATGGTCATCCATCCCTCCGAATCCTTTTTGACCACCTCGACACGGGGAGGGAGAAGATTCGGACTAGGGAAGGCTGTGATGAGAATCACGGCCCCGCCCGCGAGTGCAACATCGTGCATGCTGCGGGAGCGGGAGCACGGAGCGCCGGAGGAGCGGCCGCGCGGAGCACGGCGCTCCTGGAACCCCAACGGCTCGGCGTGCACACACCGCGCCCCGGGCGGTGACGATTTGCAAGCTCGCCTTCGAGCCGGGAGACCGGAGCTGGAGGAAGCTCGCTGCGGCCTCGCGGAGGAGGCGGCAGCGGTGGAGCGAGAGCTAGAGCAGCAGCGTAAGCACGCGGAGTGCAACGTGCGGCAGAGAGCTCGCCGCGTCAACCGGTAGATCGCCGATGACGACGACGGTGAAGCCCAGCACTTTCCCCGTGTAGGGCAAAATGTCGTTGCGGCAGCAGCACTACTGAAAACCCTCCCCCGCAGCCAACTCCGGAAGCACAACGAGTGCCGAGAGAGATGGCTGCGCTCCTCGCCAAGGCGGCGGAGCAGCATGTGGAGAGTTCGCAGCGGCGCGCCGCGGCCGACGAACCAGTGCGTCGGCGCTAGCCGTCACGACTCCCGAGCGGGAGGTTCGATACACACTTCACGTGCGGCAGCTGCACGGCCAGGCCAACCCAAGGCCGGGCGGTCGGTGCACTCTCGCATCGGCGCGGTGCGATGCGCCCTCGACCCTCAATGCGCGGCGACGCGCTCGGGATGACGCGGACCAACAGCTCGTCCACCACCCTCGGCGCGGCGGCCGGGCGACGTTGAGCACGACCGAGCCGGAGCCCGGACCCATCGGGGCCTAGGGTTTTCAATTCCGCCATTCGGGGCGACCTTCCCGCCGCGAATGATGATCTCGCCATCATTTGAAATTTGCCACTATATCTCGCCGACTCGGCGCGAACTTGGCTAGAGCATCCGCTCGCGAACCGGATACGTTCGTGGGCCGACTCGTGAGAGGTATTCGTGCGTAACTTCCGGGCCACGTGTGCCCGCCGGGCAACCCCTCGGAGTTGAAAAACTATCGGCAAAAGCCAAATGAGCCGCTCCGGGATTACATTCGGCGCTTCTCCCGGCGCTGCAACGAGCTTCCCCACGTTGTTGACGCGGACGTCGTGGGAGCGTTCCTCTGCGGAACAAACCGTGCGGCTCTCGTTCTTGAACCGGGGCGAAGTTGCCCGCGAACGGCTCGGGAGCCCCTCGACATCGCCACGAGCCACGCTTCGGGCGAGGAGGCGGTCGGAGCCCTCCTCCTCCGAGATACCCCTAAAAAGAGGAAGGGCAAGCGGGCCGACGGCAACGCCGGCGTAGGCCCCTTCGGCTCGAAGCCCAAGAAGAAGAACAAGTCACGGTCAAGCGACGGCCCCATGGTGGCCGCGATCGAGAAGAAGGGCGGAAAGCAGCCCAACAAAGACCCACCGAACGACTTCGAGAAGAAGTGGAATGGGTCGTGCCCCAACCACGAGTTCCCCGTCAAGCACCGATGAAGGACTGCTCGCCGATGAAGATGTTCGTCACGCAACAGGGGAGGAAGGGTCGCCCTCAACCGGATGAAGAGGAGAACGCCGGGGTCGAGGGCGACGCCGGCGACGAGGAGGGCGAGGGTTTCCCTCGGGCGAAGGGTTGCCTCCTTGACCTTCCCCGCCGCCAAAGTGGCTTCCTTGGCCTTGGCCAAGGAGGCCGAAGCCACTTCCTTCGCGCAGCGTGCCTCCGCCGCCTCTTTCGTCGCCCGAAGCGACTCCTCCGGCGCGAGCACCTCCTCCAGAGCCGACCCGAGCTCGACCAGCCGACTTCACGAGGTCGTCCGCCCCCGACTCGAGCCGGTAGAGGAACTCGTGCACCACCGGCGTGAGCCCCGTCACGAACTCGACGGCTTCGCTCCGGCGGCGACTCGAGAGCGCGGGCAGGCCCCGCCGGCGTCCCTCCTATGCCGACCATTGCCGCCGTAGCAGCCTCCCCGGTGCCAGCACTTTTCGCCTTCGCGGCCTGCGCCGCCGAGGAAGTCAACGACTTTAGAAGCGTCGTTGATGGAGCTCTCCTCCTCGGTGGCACCGGGCGCTTGGGTGCTGGCCCACCGTCACCAAGCTCGCCCTCGCGAGCACGCTTCCCGGCGGACACCGCCGGATCGACCACCTCCCGCACCTCTTCCATGACAAGCTCCGTAGGGGCCTCAAGGTCGATGGAGGACCCAGCGGCGCCCCTCCGCCGGGCGCAGCAGATTCAAGGACATCTGTCGAGTCTTAAACTCGACACTAGTACTACCCGGTCCGATGAGGACATCACACCCTCGGATATAACCAACACTCCTCCAATACATATACATAATTCAAGGACAAAAACTAGAGCACAACAATTGAATTTACAGGTGAGCATGTTCCTAATGATCTCTTTATTTATATTTGAGAATATATTACTACCTAATGATTTAATTATTGTTAGGAACCATGGAAATGATGATAATATGGTTAAGGAGGAGGTTAGAGGCGTGGAGGGCCAGCAAGGTCGTTCATGTCAAGTTGGAGGCCCAAACAAAGTCGACTTCGATTCTGTTTCGGAGTCCAGAAACAGCCTGCACCAAAACGGACGCCCTGGTCACATACGAAGTCCCTTTGGGACGTTCTTTATATGGATGGAAAGATAATTTGATAACCTTTCCATTGGCGCTGGTCTCATATCCAAATTCGTCCCGAGTCTTCGGGAATTGCAGAAATACTAAGACGTCCAGAAACTGTACCGGTGTTGCACCACCGTCTTTCGGCCTTTGGGCCGTGTATTTTGTTGAGCCCACTTAGGGCTGCGTCCAGGGGAGATGGACGACCCTAGGGACCTCATAAGCAGCCGCCGCCCCTTCCTTAGGGTTTGGGTTTTGCTTAGATTATTCTGCTCAAACAGTTTCGCCGTTCATCGGTTTGTGAGACCCCAACTTGTGAGATTAATCATACATCTGCAAATTTGGTTGCGTTCTTTCTTGTTCTTGCTTGTGTTCTTGATTCGCAGGCAGGGATTAGTCTTCTGGGCGAGGTCAACCGTGCAACGCTGGTTGATAACCATAGAGGACGTGGTGCTGCGATTGCGGGGTTCGAACGTGTTGTTCAGGAGCCGGATCGACGTGTGTCACATCTTCGCCAAATCAAGAGTTATCTGAACCTTTCGGAAGATCGGGACCCTAGTCCATACCAAGTGGTAATCAGAGCTTCAGGTGCACCGTCGGGTTCCCCTATCCTCGTTATTTTGTTTCGTCCTAAAGTCCAGAAAATTGTCCTACAAAAATATTTTCTTGTTCATCTTCCGCAGTCCTATCACCCGTTGTGCCGCTGCAATTTCGTTTCAGTTTGCTTTGTTGAGTTTGTGTCCATAATTAGAGTCGTGTTGCTGGTCGAGTCCGTGTTATTTATTTCTAGTATTGATCAAAGTCTTGGAGTCACTCCTATTTTTCTACCTTGTTATTGCGCTAGGTTGGTTTCAGTTTGGTTGTGTTCTGTCTTCCAATACGCAAGAGCAATTCTAAAGCTTCTATTTTGTGCGCAAGTTAAAAAAAAAAGAGACGGATCCTACTCTCTTGTTTGTGGCGCTAGTACAAATAGAAAAAAAATCAAAGTTGCATATTCTTATGCGGCACTTCTGAAAAAAAAAGCATAAGGTGCATTAAAAAAAGAAAAAGAAAAAAGAGCCGCACCAAACAAGAAAAGAAAGAAAGAAGGAATAAAAAAAAGAAAAGAAGAAGTCGAGTGCTTGCATCCTTTTGAGTCCGAGGTACTGAGGCATATTTTCATTGCTAGCTTGGTCTATAGGTCCGACGGCGGGTTTTAGGCCAGCAACATAGACTTGTACTTTGGACTATTATTCAACTTTGCATTATCTGATTTTGAAATTTGCCAATCCTTGCTACTCACATATTGCCTATCCAAGCTCCACATATATTCTTCCGAATAGCACATTTTGACCCTCGCAGTTGTCGGTTCACGCTCTTCGGGTAATCCTTTGCTTTGCTAATAATAAGAACCTTGTAAGAGCTTGGTAAGACGCTTCCATTTGCTCTTGTGAGAGTCATCACTGTTCTAGTAGTGTGATAGGGATAACGTTTACCGGATTGTTCCTGTTTTTGTCTTTGTTGCTCATAATGACAGGTGATGATATGAGTACTCTTGCACAACGAGTGCTTAGTTCTCAAATGGCAAAGGCGGAGCAAAATCAAGAAAACAATTTGTTTCAGACTTTCTTTGTTGTGATGAATCGACATTGTCGTGTTATCATTGATGGTGATACTAGCCGCAACATTGCAAGTTCTGAGTTGGTCGAGAAGCTTGGCTTGACCACACGACCACACCCACGTCCATACTACATCCAAGGTGTCAATTTTTATGAGAAGATAAAGGTAAATAAAATTGCACGTGTCAATTTTTTCTTGGTAACTATAAGGATAGTGCAGATTTTGACATAGTACCTATACAAGCATGTCATTTGTTACTTGGTACACCCTGGATTAATATAAATAATGTTGTGCACAATACCATCACTAATAGATTCTCTTTCAAACATAATGGCACTAAAATTATTCTTAAAACTTTGAGTGCTGTTGAAATTTTAGAAGCTGATCTAGAAAGATTTGAGAGAAGAAAGAATGAACCTTTTAGAGAAGAATGGGTGATTTTACAAGTTGCAACACTTTCATCCAAATCTGAGTTGTTAAATGAGGAACATATTTCTTTGCCTTTTTTTAGAGCTAATATCTTTCAGCATGTACAACAAGAAGATGTGGTGAATAATGTTGAGGTGCCAATGACCTCATTTTATATTTCAAAACCATCGCTTGATCATGAATCTAATACTCATGCTGAAATTGAGAGCAAAGGTAATGCTACACTCATGGACTGTGAGATTTCTCATGATGTCCCGAATGTTTCCACCAATCATACTAATATAGAGCAACATCTAGTGGAACCTTCTCTTGAATTACCTTTGTCACAAGTTGATTTTCCTGCTGGTCCTTGTGATAAAGATGTGTTGTGTGCTAGTGCTTCATTTATACCTTTGCAACAAATAATGAATAAAAATACTTGTGCTAATAATATAACCTTGCTTCCGATTGCTTCTGAAATTGATGAGTTGAAACTGTTGTCTTCTTTAAGTACTTTAGTTTACATTGAATTTGATACTCTCTGTGATCTAATTAGTTTGGAGAAGAAAATTTTATGTGCTGAATTGCCTTGGTTGCCTAGACATACATATCACTATATAGGAAACTATAATTGTCAAGGACAATATATGGTGCATCGAGTTTATATTTGTTCGAAACAAAAATCTTCTTTGTTAGGGCAACAATATGATGAATTAGAGGGATATAGTAACACTAATCATGTAAAATCCAGTTGCTCTAGTTTTGTTTTTAAGAAACAGGGTCAATCACAAGAAGGGAAGCATTGGTGGTTTCCACCTACGATATCTTCCACAACTATGGTCAAACCAAGGACAGATAGCTTTCAAGGAGAGGAGAACGATAAGGAAATGATATCCTTCAAAATAACCATTCAAGCACCAACGACGCCGAGGACGGCTTTTCATCAAGAAGGGGAGGATGATGAGGACATCACACCCTCGGATATAACCAACACTCCTCCAATACATATACATAATTCAAGGACAAAAACTAGAGCACAACAATTGAATTTACGGGTGAGCATGTTCCTAACAATCTCTTTATTTATATTTGAGAATATATTACTACCTAATGATTTAATTATTGTTAGGAACCATGGAGATGATGATAATATGGTTAAGGAGGAGGTTAGAGGCGTGGAGGGCCAGCAAGGACGTTCATGTCAAGTTGGAGGCCCAAACAAAGTCGACTTCGATTCTGTTTCGGAGTCCAGAAACAGCCTGCACCAAAACGGACGCCCTGGTCGCATACGAAGTCCCTTTGGGACGTTCTTTATATGGATGGAAAGATAATTTGATAACCTTTCCATTGGCTCTGGTCTCATATCCAAATTCGTCCCGAGTCGTCGGGAATTACAGAAATACTAAGACGTCCAGAAACTGTACCGGTGTTGCACCACCGTCTTTCGGCCTTTGGGCCGTGTATTTTGTTGAGCCCACTTAGGGCTGCGTCCTGGGGGAGATGGACGACCCTAGGGACCTCATAAGCAGCCGCCGCCCTTCCTTAGGGTTTGGGTTTTGCTTAGATTATTCTGCTCAGACAGTTTCGCCGTTCATCGGTTTGTGAGACCCCAACTTGTGAGATTAATCATACATCTGCAAATTTGGTTGCGTTCTTTCTTGTTCTTGCTTGTGTTCTTGATTCGCAGGCAGGGATTAGCCTTCAGGCGAGGTCAACCGTGCAACGCTGGTTGATAATCATAGAGGACGTTGTGCTGCGATTGCGGGGTTCGAACGTGTTGTTCGGGAGCCGGATCGACGTGTGTCACATCTTCGCCAAATCAAGAGTTATCTGAACCTTTCGGAAGATCGGGACCCTAGTCCATACCACGGTCCCTCACGAGCGTGGAATTTGATGGTGCAACACACAGAACACACAGGAACACGCGATTTTAGACAGGTTCAGGCCCCTCGGATCGAGAGTAATACCCTACGTCCTGTATGTTATGTATTGCCTTTAGCGATTTGCTAATTGCAAGATCCGAGAGAGTTTTCGGGGGTCCCTGCTCCGCCTTATATATCCGAGGGAGTCGGGGTTACATGCAGAGTCCTACTCAATTACACGGATTACATATATGGAATTCTATCTCTAACTTTCTTTATTGATTCGAGTCCTAATCGGACTACAAATCGCTCAATAACTTGCTCCTCAAGTCATTGTACGCCTGTCTTGGTATCCGCCTTGTTTCCATACCGGTATACAGAATCTTCTATTATTCCGGACCGGTCGGGAACCGGTCCGTCTACTATATCCATCACCTCAATCTTCATTGATTTTTTACCGTGTCTCTGCGCATACATTCCTTTATCATTTATATACCCATAAGGCAAGTATACGACAGTAGCCCCCGAGTAATTTTTGATTTGACCTTGAATAAGACCGACCAGTCTTCCGCATGTTGCTCTTGATTTCATGGCAAAATTAAAAAGAACTCTAATCTGCTGCAATGGTTCTTCTTTCTCCGAAGCGCTTGAAAAAGCCAAAAAATAGTATGTTTATCCTTCATATCGCCTAATTAGGTAACCATTGCGAATTCTTCTCTCGGTGCACCGATTAGGTGTATCCAATTGGGTATAGCCCCGACTCTTGAATCATTTGAACTCCTTTCAAATAATGCAAGAGTCCACTAGTTGATTCTTCATTATTTCCTTTAATATGCAATTTCTACGAGACCGCTCCTTTCAATTTCCATCTTTTTCTACTTCCAAGATCTCTACGAGACCGCTCTTGAACACGGTGCACCGGTCAGGTGCACCTAATTAGGTATAGCCCCGACTCTTGTATCATTTGAGAATCGCAAATAATGCAACGAGTCTTTCTTGAGAGACTATGCTTCATTATTTCCCATCAAATCACATTCCTCTCAGCAATTTTTGCCAAGAACATATTTTTCGGACCGGTTATACCGGTTAGAATTTCATATCTCCTCGATATTTACACCAGTTTCACATAACGGATCGTCTAAATCAGCTCTGAACTCATAATCCGCTTAGTGAAAATTTCACTATGAACCAAAATTCTGGTTGATCGGACCAGTTTATTCCCTATATTCTCACAACGACTCGAGTCTCCAAAGCCTATAATCAGCCGTATGATTAACACCCACAGCCTAAGGCATCCTTTATCACTGAGTTATGTAAATTTTAACTCTTTCTTACTACTGAATTATAAAACTCGGTATTACTTTAATTTCCATCTGAAAACTCCCATATTTCAGACCGCTTTTTCTTTCACAAAAGCACGACGGCTTATTCTTATGACCGTTAAGTCATAATTAACGCAAATAACAGATCATTAATTTCCTTATGGCCGTTAGGTCATAATTGCATAGTTACGACATAGGTTATTAACAATAAAAAATCCATCGGGCCTCTCAAAATAGCCTAATAACTTTTCAGCCCCGGGCCCATCCCAGTGTCTATAAAAAGAGACGAAAGGTCGACCTAGGTCAACCACTGCTCCCAAAAGCTCATACGCGCCCGCCATTCGCCTTCGTTCTTTTGCTCTCTTCTTCCACATTAACCAATCTCAAGCTTTCCTTTTCCATCTCTCAAGATGGGCAAGAAGAAATCCGCCGCCGTCCCTGCATCTTCTTCCTCTCGTTCCTCGCAATCGGCTTCCTTTTGGTATCCAAGACCTTGGTAACGAGCAAGGTCACCGAAACCTCCCTCAATGAGGCGGTTCGTGACGGATATCTTCCTCCTCAACCCATTCCGAATTGGAGCGTCCCTTCCCCTGGCCAAATCCCATGGGGAATAGATGATTCTCAACGGTTAGTTTTCAAGGCTTTTTTCCTTCGCGGCCTCGATCTCCCTTGTTGTTCCTTTTTCGAGAGGACTTCTTTTCTTTTACGGATGGGAGTTAGTGAATCTCAACCCTAACTCCATCCTACAAATTGCTTTTTTCATCCATCCGTGTGAAGCTTTTCTTTGAGTTCTCCCCCACTTCAAGCTATTCCAGTACATGTTCCAAATTCGCCCACTTCCTTCATCGGACCGCCAAGCTGCAGTTGGCGGAGTAGGAATCCAATGCTGGAACGTAGATGAATACTTTTCTCTGTCCTTGAACAAGAGCATAGCCCATTGGAAAAACGGATGGTTTTTCTGCGACAATCCCCGACCAGCACTTCCTGCCTTCGGCGCTAAGATAGCCAAGAATTTCCCTACCGCAGAGACTAGGGAAAAGCTCAAAGAAGACAATGAAATTCTTGCGCTCCTAGCTTGCATTAGATACTTGAAGAACGTCGGAGGTGTTACCGCCGAGACAGCTTCGTGGAGCTTCATAGTGCGGGGAGTTCAACCTCTCAAAAGGCAAGAGTATCTAGCTTGGTGCTTTGACGAAGATACCGCTATGTCTTTGGATGGAACCCCGCTTTCGACAAAGAGCGATTAGAAGCTCGCATCAAGCAAATGCTCCAGCCAAAACCAGATCTATCCGGATGCACAAGAGTGGGTCCGGCCTTCAGCTCATGCAATCCTCGTGACCCTGTAAGTATCTCTTTCTGTTTCTTCAAATCTTTGTCGCTTGTTACCATCATTTTCTTACGAAAACTCAATCTTTACAATTGCAGAAAATGGACAACTACAAGAGTCACCCTCCTCTTCCTCCCAATGATACTTGGGGAGAAGATTACGCAAATAATACCACTCCCCTGGCTGTTCAAGCTGGCCCGACTCGGAGGCCTTCGGACCGGTCCTTTCCTCTACCTCCCAGACATTGCTCCAAAAAATCACCAAGTCCGGGACCGTGGTTCAAGCACCTAGTACAAGAAAACGTACTACTTCCTTGACCATTGGCAGACCTGCTACTTCTTCCACTGGTCCTGGCGATACTCGCTCGGAGGCACAAAAGCTCGAAGATCAACGACGCGAAGAAGAAGCCGTCGAAAGGGATCGCCGGGCAGCTCCGGCCATTCTTGAAGCTTCATTGGGAAAGACTCAAGGTACCTCTTCCTTGGTCGATCCCTTATCTAAAGTCCCCAAAAGGTCCCGATATGGCCACCGGACCGGTCCCGGTGATGCTTGGAGAAACAGTTCCAACTCCGCAAGTCAATCCAGCGTAAAAAGGACTGCAGAGAGAAACAGTGGGGACACCCAAGGCCCGCCCAAGAAGATCAAGACTTCCACTGGCTTCAAGAAAGCTTCCTCGTAAGTCTTTTATATTTGCTAATTCTTTTCTGAATTGTTCCACCCGGCAAAACTCCTTGCCCCGGTCTTATCACGTCCGCTTTTTTCTTACAGGATCCCTTTTAACTTCCAAGCTAGCATAGCTAGATTTTTAAGAAATAAAGCTTCTTCAATAGCCCCTACCGAGTGGTGTTTCGCCTCTACTCCTGGCGCATCTCGGACTGGTCCTGCTCCTGGCGCTTCTTAAACCGAGTACCGCCCCTGCTACTCCAATCACGGGAACTCGGAGTGCGGCATCCACGGAGGAACTCCCTGTCGCCTCGCACATAGAAACCGAAGAGCATGTTACCATTGTCAAAAACCCATCTTCCGGTAATCCTCCTCCCCAAACCACCTTATTCTAAATTCCTCTAGAGCTATCACTGGGACCGGTATGGACGGAAGAAATTCCTCGCGGCCTAGGACAACACGCAAATCTCCTGGAGAACCAAAGCTGGCTAAAATGGTAGTTGGAGACGTGGAGGTAGACAGTTCGAGCGGAGCCGGAACTTTCACCGCCACGGCTCAATGGGACGCCCTCCAAGAAGAAGAGGCCTTAAAGAATTTCTCGGAATCCGGTCGGGTATATCCTCTCGCTTCAAAAATCTCTCTGGGCAATTGCATTTTAATTATTAACTCTCTCAATCTTCTCTTTAGGTTCTCTTCAAAAGCTCGAAGCCAAAACCGCAATCATCGCCCGCTTACGGGAGGAGCTCCGCACCAATCAAGGGCGATTGGTTGAACTGGAATCTCGGACCGCCGGTCCGAAGGCCAAGGAAGATGATCTTCGAAAAAGAGAGGCCAATCTGCAAAACATCCATCGAATGATGGAAGAGCGCCGGCAAGAAATCATCGAGGCTCCGTCAAGTTAATCGGAGTAATATTCTCGATTTTTCCTATATATTTCATATTTTTCCCAGCTGCCTCCCTTCCCGACCAGTCCCACTCTTGACTTCAGCGCTCGAGAACCTTGTTGCTGCTCACAAAAAAGCTGAAGAAGTCCTTACTAAAAAGGCAGCTGCTCAAGAGTAAGCACTTGAAGAGGGTTCTCGTGTCGAAGAGCAACAAGCGGCGCGGATTGGAGAACTCGAAGGCGAGCTTACTGCCAAAGATAGTATCTTGGCTCAAACACTTCGCTCCAACAAGATGCTTGGATGCCGAGAATGCTCGCTTGAAGGCTGAACTAGCTGAGGCCTTAGAAGCGGCAAAATTAGCGCAAGCGGATAAGGAAAGCGCCACGAGGACTGCCCGAGAATCCACTCAACTTGCTCTCCAGGCAAAAGATCGCGAAATTCAGCGTTTGCTGAAAATCGAAGCCAAGCTGAGAGAATCAAATACAAACATCAAGGGCAGATTCGGAGCTGCTGAGATTAGGCACGAGCGTAAGTCCCATCTTTCTTGTTCACTCTTATGTCATCCTTTTGAAAATACCGGTCTTCAGCAATATCTTTCTCTTAAATTTGTGCTTGTTTTTTCAGAACTTACTGCAGGCACGGTGCGTGCTCTGGAATATCTCAATGGCGGTCAAACTATTGATCCCAATGAGATAGACCTCGAGTCCGCCATCCGGGCAATACCTAGAAGAATCGGAGAACATTCAAGGATGGTTGCTGCTGCGGGAGGAGGACACATCGCTGCTATAATCCAGTCTTGGACTCCGGTCGAAGAATGTGATTTCAACTTGATCAAGGATGGCGCTCACCCCGAGACTACGAAGACCGGTTCAATGAGCTGAAGAACTCACTCATTGGCACCGTTTCAGAGTTGGTGGAAGATGTTCCTCTTGATCCAACAGGTGTCCCTCTAAACATAGCGCCAGCAGCTTTTGCTCTGGACCAAGATGCTCAGGACGCAGCAACTGCTGCCGAGCGGACAATAAAAAATGCTTTCGAAGATCTTGATAGGGATTTACCGAGTATGTTCTTCGATTCCGAAGAAACGCTGGATGATAGACTCGAAGAAAATCCTAAGACCGGTGACACCGGTACTTCCAGCGGTCCTGCTTAGAAAACTTTGTAATAGGACCATTTTGTAATCAAACATCTTGATCATCACATTGTTTATTTTTAAATACCAGTCACTTTTCTTTTCTATATGTGTTGACGTCAAAAGTCACCGACACACCGTCGTCCGGAGAGTCCACCGAAATTCCAGCTGACGCAGAATCCTGTGCTCCCAACGGACCGGCTCAACTCGCCGATGTTCGTGTGCGCTGGTGCGTGCGGATGGTTTTCCTGCAAACCAACAAAGACAATAAAAGAGTGTAAAATTCCAGGTCATCGGCCCGGATAGACCGATGTGCAGCCATGGCCGATCACGGCGTAAGATAGACAAAATCGGCCATGAACGAGAGAACAGCACGGCCCATCCATTTATGTATTAAATGTTAGGCAAACGAATCGTGGTACAAACGATACGAAATCGGCCGATGCTATAACATGCGATCGGTGACTAGCAGCCGATTTCGTCGGTAAACGATCAAATCATTAAGACTTTGCAGGGATGTGTTATCGAGTACAATGTAAACAGAGCAATTATTAATAGGATGTAATTAGTTTGGTAGCAAGAGGATAGTTTAATCATCAATCGGATCCGTGAATCGACCGATCGGGTATGCGGCCGATTCTGCCATTGATTATATCGATGAATTATTTAGATCTATCCAAAGGTATAATGATGATCAATAAGATCATACTTAGTAACTCGGGTTCAAAAGCAGCTTTAACAGGTTTGGCATTAATTAAACATAAAACAGCTTAATGAACGTGATAAGCAATCGGCTAAACACTCCGAAAGAACGAGTAAGACAAATACAACCACACGGATCCCAAATCGACCGATCGCTCCAACAGGACAAGTCAAGCGATGACACGCGGCTGGACCAGGTCTAACGGCCGCGCACGCCCGGCCGATTCAGGACAAGCACAATCATAAACGTCTTAACTATGAAAGTAAGTCTACACCCTAGCCAATCGGCTGCATGCGCCTAGGACAAGTCAACTATCGCAAAGGCAAACACGGGACACGTCAAGCTGAATCCGCACGATCGAATCGGCCAAGATGTAGAAGAATTCTCATAGCGGCTACTCGCGACTCGAACGACCGGATCCGAGCCAATCGGCGTTGTGAGCAAAGGCTGGAACGGGGAGGCAGGACAAGTCAAACTACCTCCACCACGAGCCCGGACCAGGTCAACTTGACTCATCCCGGCTGATACTCACTACGCCGATCGAAAACAGATCTAGTCGCCGGATAACTAGCAATTAAGCCATCTAATTACGAACAATGCGCCGAGAATTAGACAACATAATTACCTTATCAAGCCAACGTGTCGTCGACCGGAGCCCCGAAGATCCCCGCGAAAGCAGTAAAGACTTGACGAGAAAATTAGGGTTTGACGATGCGCCGAAAGTTGTATTGGATCCGAATCGAGTTTACATGTTACATCCGAGTATGTATTTATACTCGGCAAAAAGAATCCTATTCGGACCCTCCTCGGGCCGATTTCCTAACCGACTAGAATCCTTTTTCCAAAACTAACTATTATTTCTAATTTTACAACGTGGGCCGGGCCCATCAATGTTGTGCTCTTACGTTGGCGTCCGCGCACGATTCCGGGAGAGACGCCCCTTTACTCGCCCAAGCGGCCGTCGGCCTTACGCCCACCGGCCCTTTTTGACCTATAGTCGCCGACAATGGGTCCCTTGGTCAAAAACCGGCGTCAACACATGTCCCCCGGTCGGGGTATGCAACGCATGCGTCGGACTGATTTATCCTCTTTTCTTGCGCCGGTTTTACTGCCGTCACCTCTTCATAAAAGCCGGGGTTACCCCTGGTCATTTCTCATCTGTTTCTTCTCCTTTGGCTTTCATCTTCCCCTGCTCTAGCGACCTTTGCCCTTTTCGAGCCTTTTCAACTTCCCACCGCGCCGCCGTCGTTTTCTCTTCCGGTGACCATGAATCCCACTCGTTGCTGCTGCTGCTGCGCTGCCGCCGACCGAGTCGTCGCAACCACCAACGCCGTTCCGGAGGTAATGTACATTCGGGCATCCCTCTTCTCTACTTTTGCAATTTTCTTTGTGTTCTTGTTCTTGTTCATTTTCACAATCTATCTTCTTTCCGTCTTGTTTCTCATTTTAGCCCTATTCCTTGTTTTTAGGAGATCCGGAACCAAATCGTCATCCCTTCTAACATCCCGACCCATTTCTTCTTGGGCCCCATGGGCGATCCGGACCCCACGGATCTTATCCGTGCCGAAACGAACCGGGTCCCGTTTCGGCAACAATCTCCATTATCGGCCGAGTGGTCCAGGTAGCTTTAGGTCATGGCCGACTCTGTTGCGGGGTGGCGGGATTGGTATAACCGGGTATCGGCCGCCCATCGGCAAGTTTGGGCCGACATCGGCATCGCCCATGCCATCAAACTCTCTCTAGCCGATCACCACAAGAACGAACCATTGCTAGCGGCCGCTTCTTATCTCCGGTCGGATGCCCTGAATCGCTTCATGTTCGGGCACGGCCCGCTACCATGACCCTCCTAGACACGGTCATGTTGGCCGATTTGAATATCACGGCGGAGGTCACCCCGGACGCCATCCGCATCAAGTCCACCCACCGGATCAATCCCAAGGAAACCAGGGGTTGGAAGGTCTATATCCGGACCTACAACAAGGGGCACGGCTCGGTCGATCGCCGCGAGCACGTTGCCTTTCTCAACATGTGGCTTGACCACTTCTTCTTTTGTGGGGTCGGCGTGAGCCCCACAAACAACTTCCTGCCGATAGCCGATAGATCGGCCGACGGCTATGCCCTTCCTATGGGCAAATATCTTTTAGGGTCGGCGTACTTCCTTCTTCACCAGGTTTCGGTGGAGTTGCGTTTTGGCCGATCGGTCAAGAACCCGGGTGGCCCTTGGTGGTTTATCCGGATGTGGTTGTCCCTTCACACCACCAAGGCCATCGATCCGGACCTCGGTGTCCTCACCTTCCCCGGCAATCACGCGAGAATCGGCCACGCCCCGATCCGGCCGGTGTATTTCCTTCGGGGAAGCGCTATCCATGGCTCCGGGGCGGCCATGTCGGATGACACCCTGGCTTATTGGTTCGCTGCCCTTTACAAGGGCCTCAACAATGAAAGTACGGATTGGTATCCGTACATTGATTTTTTCGAGAAGGGATACGATACTCCTTTTCCGATCGACCCCACCTTCCCAACGGCCGACGGGGAGGCGGTCAAGATCTTCACCACCTGCCTCCGCCCTCGTGCGCTACCGACGGGACTCGCTGCCGGGAGCAAGGCTCTCTGCTCCTACGAGTTCTACCACCCGTCGGTGGCGGCCCGTCAATTCGGCTTCGGCCGGTTGCCCCCGGCCTCTTCTATGTGGGGCAAATAAAGGCGCGGGCTACCGTCGACAACGCCGTTCAATGGAATTGGCTCGTCGGCCTCACCGCCGATGTCGTTATCGGCGACTTAGCCGGATTTTCCCGGCGCCCGGAGCACCCGCCTTTTCGATCGCTGGTGGGGCGAGTGGAACCGGCACCTCCGCGGCCGGAGCACTCGCTTCATTCTTCTCCGGCTTAGTCCCGAGCGAAGCCTTCGCCGAGGTATGTGTAGCCGATCTATTTCCATAAGGCCGATTTTGTAGATGAAACCGGCCACTCTAAATGCTCACCCTTGTATATTCTTTTTCAGTCGGACACGGAGGAGCCGCCGACCCGAGTATCGGTGGCCGGCCGATCGCGTACCCGATGCCGAGCCCAATTGCTCCAAACATCGGCTTCACCGATCGTACTCCTGCCCAAGCTTTTGCGGCAATGATTCGAGGGGCACCAGCTGCCCGCAAGGTCAAGACCAAAACAGCCGCCATCGAGAAGAGGAAGGCTAATGTGCCGGCCGCAAGGCCGACTCAAGCCCCGAAGCGCCACCGCGCGCTGTTAAAGCAGCCTGCGCGCCCGTCCGACCCGGACTACTTCAGCGAACCATCTCCGCCGCGTCGAGTTATTATTGCATGATCGCCGATTCCCTCTTTACTTTACATAGTCTAACTATGAGTTCTTTGCGGGAATCGGCGGTTCTTCCTCCTCGGGCCCGGACACCGACGCTCGATAGGCCGATCCGCCTATCAACTCCTCCACCAGCCAGGACGCCGACACCTGATCGGCCGATTCAAACAGCTTCGGAGCTCGAAGTCATACCAAGCCGGGCCGATCCGAACCCTACGGAAAACCCAACTCACTTGGATCGGCCTGCGTCTCCGATGTTGCCGCCGAAGTTGAACAAGCCGGCCGTGTGTCGCCCACGGCTTCTCCCAAAGGCACCGCTATCGACGAAGAATCGGCCGACCAGGAGCCGCCCGCGGCTTCTCTTGCAGTGCTGCTGCCGATGAGCTCGCCGATGAGCCCGCCGATATCGAACAAGCTGGCCATGTGCTCGATGCCGCCTCCGAGGATGCTGTTGTTGAAAGGGGATCGGCCGGCCGAGAGCTGATTGAAACACACGAACCTGTGGGTTCAATGGCTCGGCCGATAGACGTCCGACCACTTCGCATCGACGCTTCGCGGGTTTGTTTTTACTATCTCCTTTTTATTTTCTTGATTTGCTTCTGATTATTAACTTCACCTTATTTTCCTTGGTATTCCGGGCGCTCGGCTTCCCTCGTCCCGCGCCGATTTTGGTATCTGCTTCTAGTCTTACCACCATGGCCGAAATCGCGCGCGAGCTTGAGGCCTCTTCCGTTGACTCGCTTGGTGGCCGACGCACAACCCATAAGGGCCCGGTACTTGGAGGTCCGGACTGAGCTCCCGGAGGATGTGCGCGATGCTCGCACCGCGTGGCATACATGGAGTACCGGCAAATGGACTTCACTCGTGCCCGGCGGCGTTTGGCTCGCCATGCGGAGCAGCGAGCAAGCTGCGTTACTCGCCGATAACTCCATCAAGCGCTCCGAGGAGGAGGTCCGGAAGACCCGGGAGATGCAAGAGCAACTCTCAAATCGGCGGGATGAGCTGCAAGCAATCAACCGGGAGATTGCCGATTTGAGAGCATCTCCGGCTCTCAAGGAGGAGGCGGCGGCGGCCTTGGAAGCTACTATTGCACGGTTGTCGGCCGATGTGGCGGCTCGGCAGAAGACGACGGACGAAGCCATTCAAACGGCCGAGAAGATGGTCGCCGCGGCGCAAGCCGATGTCGGCCCCATTGAGGATGACCTATTGGTCATGGCCAAACTCGACTCCACGCCGACCCGCGCACTATCTGCTGTCCAAGACTTCTTGTCCCGCGCCGAGGCCGTTGACTATGCTTAGGTGTAATAGGACTTTGAACAAAGTTTTGGTTGTAAACATTTTTTTGCACTAAGGGCGATATACAATCATATCGGCCATCCGAAGGCGATGTTCAAACATCGGCTAATTTATCGGTGACTTCCTCTTACTTTCATATATTTTTTGGGCTAAGGGCGATACTCTCGGTATCGGCCGTCTTAAGGCGATGTGCATCGACATCGGCTGTAGTCTCTTTTAGGCCGAACACTATGAGTTAATCCAAATACTAGGATAATACTTGCTTCAAATACTTTCCATTAAGTGCTCGGCCGAATTCTTCCCCTTCTAACTCTTTCAAAATATATGCATTACCCGGTGCCGATCGGCTAATCAAATAAGGTCCTTCCCAATTAGGCGACCATTTACCAAACCGATTGTCCTTCACACCGATCGGCATCCTAAGCTTCCGGACCAAATCGCCCTCTTTAAACCTGTTTCGCACAACCTTCTTATCATAATGGCGGGCAACCCTTGCTTTATTCTGCTCTATTTTCTCCAATGCATCCAGCCGATTTTGTACTACATCTTCTAACTCATCCATCATCAATCCGTAGTACTTGATCGGCCGAAAGCTTTTGTTGCAACTCAATCCTTCCGGAGCCGATAGTTGTCTCCCATGGCGATGCGGCTTCGTGCTCATATACCAGCTGATACGGCGCAACTTGCATAGCTCCATGCCGTGACATATGATAAGCCCACAAAGCGTCCATCAATTTCATGTGCCACTTACGAGGATACTCTTGTATTTTCCGCTTGATTAACTTGATCGGACTCTTATTCGCCGCTTCGACTTGTCCATTGGCTTGGGCATAATACGGCGATGAATTAATCAACTTAATTCCCATCTCATCAGCAAAAGATTGAAATTCGTCCTACGTGAATACTGATCCTTGATCTGTTGTGATTGTCTCTGGAATCCCAAACCTATAAATAATATGCTCTTTAACAAACGTTATCACGTCGGCCGTCGAAACTTTACGATAGGGCGCTGCTTCAACCCATTTTGTGAAGTAATCTGTAGCTACCAATATGTACTGATGCCCTTTGCTCGATGCTTGGATTTATCCGGCCGATCATATCCATGGCCCAACCTCCGAACGGCCAAGGTTTGATTACTCGGATTCATAGCCGATGCGGGCGCCTCCGTATAGGCCCGAATTTCTCGCAGTCTTGGCAACTCTTGTAATATTTGAAACAATCGGCCAACATTGTCGGCCGATAATAACCAGCTCGTCTTAGCAGCTACTTCATCTTATGGGCCGATTGATGCGTTCCGCAAATCCCATCATGTACTTCGCTCATTACCACTTTTGCCTCGGTGTCATCAATACACTTGAGAAGCACCCCATCAATTGTCTTGAAAAATAGTCGATCATCCAACGAACATACTTCAAAGCTTTATATCTTATCTTCTTATCTGTAGGTTGGGATGGATTGCTCAAAAATTTTCGAATTTCCGTACGCCAATCGGCTTCTTCAATATCAGCTATCTCTAAGTTGTTTTCGGCGAGCCGATATCCGGATGCTAGTCGAGCCAAGTTATTTGCTTCAAAATTCTGCTCTCTTGGTATATGGCTGACTTTAACACACTTGAACCTTTTCATTAACTTCTGGCACTTTCTATGATATTGCAACAATATTTCATCTTTACACTCATACTCATCGGCCAGCTGACTCACAACCAACAAGGAATCTCCGAAAATTTCCACAAAATCAGCCCCGGCATCGATGAGTAATTCCAATCCTTTTAATACTGCCTCGTATTCGACTTGGTTGTTGGTGTACGCCTCCACTGTAATAGAGTATCCACGTACTCGCCCCGAGGCGACACAACAACCAAGCCGATTCCACTTCCTTCTTTGCAAATCGAACCATCAAAGAACACCGTCCATGGCACCGGTTCAACATATCCGGCCGAGTGTTCACCGT
The DNA here is from genome assembly GCA_031894775.1 of Chloris gayana. Lineage (NCBI taxonomy): Eukaryota > Viridiplantae > Streptophyta > Magnoliopsida > Poales > Poaceae > Chloris > Chloris gayana. The sequence goes on along the minus strand of JAUNZO010000866.1, from coordinate 395,864 downwards.
GTTGCACCACTAAATCAGCCAATACTTGTGCTTTCACCGCTTTGGCCGATTCATAGCCTAAATCAAACTCCGCAATTGCCAACATCCATTTGCCCAACCGGCCTTTGGGGACCGGAGCCGATAGCATATACTTTACGACATCGGCCCGGCAAACGACAAGTACATTCTTCGGCCAACAGATAATGCCTTAATTTCGTGCATCAAAAATACGGACAGAGACATAACCTTTCCACTTCGGATACCGTGTTTCTGCATCAATCGGTTTGCGGTCGAGATAAAATATGACCCGCTCTTTTCCCTCCTGCTCTTGAGTCAATGCTCGAGCCGATGCACCTATCATCGGCCGATAAATATAACTTAAAGGGTGTGCCCGACTTTGGCGGAACCATCATCGGTGGGGACACCAAATATTTCTTGATATCTTCTAAAGCCTTTTGATGGATCGGCTCCCACCGAAACTCTTGACTGGCCTTGAGCTTCAATAATGGCGTAAACACATCAAGTCGGCCGGACAAGTTTGAGATAAATCGCCTAATAAAATTAATCTTGCCGATCAGGGACTGGAGCTTCGTCTTGTTCGTCGGCGGTTCCAACTTTACGATAGAATCAATACTCTTAGGGCCGACTTCAATTCCCTTTTCATGCACAATAAACCCCAGAAATTGTCCAATTGAGACACCAAACGCACACTTGAGCGGGTTCATCTTCGATCCGTATTGTCTTGTCCTCTTCAACACTTCCCCGAGATCAGCCACATGACTTCCAACCGATCTTGATTTCACCATGACATCATCAATATAAATTTCCACCAATCGGCCGATCAAATCGTGATATATAAAATTCATGGCCCTCCGATATGTAGCACCAGCATTTTTTAGTCCGAAGGTCATGACAACCCACTCATATAGTCCCAACGCTCCGGGCATCCGAATGCCGTTTTCGATATATCTTCCTCGGCCATAAAAATCTGATTATACCCAGCATTTCCATCCATAAAGCTCAAAATCTTGTTGCCGGCGGCTGCATCAACCAACAAATCGGCGTTTGGCATTGGATACTCATCTTTCGGAGTTGCCTTATTCAAATTCCTGAAGTCAATGCAGACCCGCATCTTTCCATTTTTCTTCTCCACCGGCACAATACTAGAAACCCACTCCGCATATCGGCATGGCCTCGATGAAGCCGGCTTCATACAATCCGATAATCTCTTCTTTGACGGCTTCATAATACCTAGGGTCAATCTTCCGAGCCCCCGCTTATATGGTCGATATCCGAGTTTAGTGGGCAACCGATGTTCAACAATCGATCGGTCGAGTCCAGGCATCTCGCTATAATCCCAAGCAAAACAATCCTTAAATTCTTCCAATAAGGCCACCAATTCATCTCTTACTTCTTTACACAATTTCTTGCTAATATATGTCGGCCGAGGCTTGTCTCCATCCCCTATATCCACTTCTTCTAATTCATCGGCCGACACAAAACCGTGGCCTAATTTCCCGTCTTCCGGTTCATCAATCGGCCGACTCACCATGTCTTCGGTGTGTATATCGATCGGCCGATTGTCCGTCAATTCTCCCGTGGGGCCCATCGGAGCAGCCGGGGGTACCCGACCCCCGGTCACAATAACTCCATCATCCGTGATGTTTATGGCCTCCGCATCCCAATACGTGCCCGATAAACAAGGCAAGCTCTCTAGACCAGCAAACTCGAAATCGGCGGTTGCAACGGTTACGGACTTATCGGCCCGCACGATTTCGACCTTGTTGCCGACCCATTGAATCAAACACCGGTGCATGGTTGAGGGGATGCAACAATTGGCATGAATCCGGTCTCTCCCTAACAAAGTTGTGTATGCACCTTTCCCGTCAATGATGAAAAAAGTGGTGGGTATGGTTTTGCTCGCCTACAGTGATCTCCATTATTGCGGCCCCACGCACATCTTGGCTTCTCCCGCTGTAATCCTTGAGCGTCGGATTAGCCCTTATCATTTCTTCCGGCGTCTTCCCGAGCTTGCGGTATGTAGTAATCGGCATGACATTGACTGCCGCTCCTCCGTCGACCAACATTTTCCTCATCGGCGACCCATTGACATAGCCGCTAATGTATAATGCCTTGAGGTGCAAATGATCGAGTTAATCGGCTTATCAAATACTGCCGATTCCGGCGTCCAAAGAATCTCTCGAAGTCTCCCCAACTGGTTCTTCTTCGACTCGAATTTTCATCGGCCGATCCGACAATCCTGGGCATCGGTGACATCATATTCACCGCGGCTTCAGCCGGACCACCCGAGACTGCACTTTCGGCCTCCATTGCTTCTTGGGCTTGGGCTCATCATCTTGGTCATCTCCGTAATGGCGTCCACCCTTGATTTCCCGACAACGCATTCTTTGAAGCCTCCTCTTTTGGGTTTTGCTGAGCAAACCACCGGGGCACCACCGACCTTCGTTCTCGGTTTGATCACCTCTCGAATCTTCATGGTATTGGTAATCGAACTCTTCTTCATCATTGATTGGCCCCGATCGATCGTGAACGAGAGGTTCTCTTTGGCACTACGTATCTTCGTTCATCATATCCGTGATCGTAGTCGATTGCTCTTCCGGGGGCCGATTGTCGAGATTCATAGTTGCGACCAATCGGCCGTCCCCGGTAACTTGACGACCCGACGTCACGATACCCTTCCCGGCCAGTGCACTCGGACAGTTCTCGATAGATGGAAGCTTCATGTTTTGGTCCCAGCAGATCTGAAAGAAAGGACAATCCCGGTGTGGGTCAAAATCTTCTCGGCGGATCACGCTTTGCTCGTACTCGCGACTTTGATCGATAGATTCCTGTTCACGTGCCATCCGATTTCTTTCTTCCCTCTCCCTCTTCCTCTCATATCGGCTTATGAAACCAGCTGATCCACCGCCGATGGTATTGATGTACATCGCATTAGCCGGAAAGGGTGCCCATCAACTTTCATCTTCTTCTTTACATCGACTGCTCGTAATACCCCACTCGTCAATCGCCTTCCGGATCTCATCTCTCATAGCATAACAATCAACGGTGTTATGATGTGAATTTCCATGCCACTTGCACCACTTAGCCATTTTCTTCAATTCCTCCGGCGTAGGAATTTTGTGATGAGGTGAAAGCTGAATTTTCTTTTCCCGCAGCAGCTGATCAAATATTTCGTCGGCCTTAGATAAATCAAAATCATATTTTCTCTCCTTAGGATTGACATGCGGAGAAAATATCGGCCGTTTGTTATTAGTCCACTCAACTGCATTAATTTCCTCTTCATCATCTTCACCGTCGAAATCAGCATAAGCTACCCGATATCGCCGATTCTCGGTGAGTCGGAGATTCTCTTCCTGGCCAATCGCCCTTCGTGTCACTTGTGCCAGCCCATCAAACTCATGTGGGGTAAACTTTTCTTTGATGTTGGAGAATAACCCCGCATAAGCAATTTCGGCCAACTCGTTGCTCTGTCGAGTTCGAGGTTGTAGCATCGTCCCTCGTAGTCCCGAACCTCTCGTATATAATCAGCTATCGATTCCCCGGTTTCTGCTTTACTCGCCATTAAATCGGACAAACTAAGCTCGGTGATGCCCGTAAAAAGTACGAGTGAAACCTTTTCTCCGGATCGGCCCAACTTTGAATAGAACCGAGCGACAGTGAAGCAAACCATGAGAAGGCCGATCCGGACAATGACAGTGGAAATAACCTAACCCGCAAAGCCTCCCGAGTAGACGCCTCACCAAGCTGTGCGTCATATCGGCCGATGTGCTCCATAGTCGATGTATTATCTTGCCCGGAAAATTTGGAAAATTCAGGAATTTTATATTTATTGGGTAAAGCCACGGAATCCATCCGATCGGGGTAAGGTCGCCGATATAATGCACTCTTCTCTTTAGGCTTCAAATCGAATTGATCTCTCATCATATCGGCGATTTTAGCCATGAGGCTATTCATATCATTGGGTCCAGCAGTTGCTGATCCGGTCCCCGTCATATAAGCTGTATTGGGCTGTCCCCCGCTTGGGTGTATCAACCGACCGTTCCCGGAAATCCCAGTGCTAGTAGCCGGGAATAATGATCGCGGAGCGATTCCATAATTCATGGCCGATTGGATCGGCCGTCCGATCATGAATCCCTGTCCCCAGCCGACGCAGTTGGTCGTGGAATACCAGATATCGGCCGTACTATAGTGGGTGAGTTCTCAATTCTACTCGGGCCAGTATTTGGTACGTAGAAGAAATTAGGCTGCTCGTGCCATCCGTGGGACCGCTGCCACATTGGTTGCTGCCCCCAACTCGAAGTCGGCTGTTGTACATCTTGCCTGTCGCCTTCTTCCGTTACCGACTTCTTGGGGCCACCTGTCATCCTCTTTACCTGGCTGGGTTGCACCGGTACCCGCATTTGCATTGTCCTTGCCAGGCCACGGTTGAGGTGGCATGCCGTACATGGGCTGAACCCCTGCCTGGGGTGTGGTACTCGGGAGGCTAATTCCCCGAATCGTCCGTACGAGAGTGCCGACAGTGCGAGTGTATGCAGGTCCGGAATACCCTTCAGTGAACAGCCTGCCATCAATTGTGTCCTTGATCAAATTCTCGATGGTGTTGGTCAACACGCCCGATTGATTGATTAGGGCCCGATGAACGGACGAGTTGACCATATCATCGAGCTGATTGGCATCCGGCGATCTCGGGCTTTGATTTGGTCTAGTTCTTCCGGATGCGAGAATCCGAGGGAAGTCTCCTTTTGTGGCCACTCGCCACGTGTCACCTGTCGGGGCTTGAAAGTACTTTTTCATTGCTTCGGCCAAGTATTCCTGGTACTGCAGTTTTTGTTCTCGTCGTCATCTTCCCCCAGGCCGAAAGTGTGTTGTCATCGAAACTTCCCCATGGCCTTTGCCATCCGTCCCGAGAGGGACTGGAACGAAAATCGGCCGATTCTCGAGCATCGACCATTGGTGTTCCGTCCTCCCCGATCGCCTGCATGTACGACATCTTGATCTTGGTTGCTTTCGTCCCACCGGGCGTGCCAAAAAGTGTGTTGACGTCAAAAGTCGCCGACACACCGTCGTCCGGAGAGTCCACCGAAATTCCAGTCGACGCAGAATCCTGTGCTCCCAACGGACCGGCTCAACTCGCCGATGTTCGTGTGCGCTGGTGCGTGCCGGATGGTTTTCCTGCAAACCAACAAAGACAATAAAAGAGTGTAAAATTCCAGGTCATCGGCCCGGATAGACCGATGTGCAGCCATTGCCGATCACGGCGTAAGATAGACAAAATCGGCCATGAACGAGAGAACAGCACGGCCCATCCATTTATGTATTAAATGTTAGGCAAACGAACCGTGGTACAAACGATACGAAATCGGCCGATGCTATAACATGCGATCGGTGACTAGCAGCCGATTTCGTCGGTAAACGATCAAATCATTAAGACTTTGCGAGGATGTGTTATCGAGTACAATGTAAACAGAGCAATTATTAATAGGATGTAATTAGTTTGGTAGCAAGAGGATAGTTTAATCATCAATCGGATCCGTGAATCGGCCGATCGGGTATGCGGCCGATTCTGCCATTGATTATATCGGTGAATTATTTAGATCTATCCAAAGGTATAATGATGATCAATAAGATCATACTTAGTAACTCGGGTTCAAAAGAAGCTTTAACAGGTTTGGCATTAATTAAACATAAAACAGCTTAATGAACGTGATAAGCAATCGGCTAAACACTCCGAAAGAACAAGTAAGACAAATACAACCACACAGATCCCAAATCGACCGGTCGCTCCAACAGGACAAGTCAACCGATGGCACGCGGCTGGACTAGATCTAACGGCCGCGCACGCCCGGCCGATTCAGGACAAGCACAATCATAAACGTCTTAACTATGAAAGTAAGTCTACACCCTAGCCAATCGGCTGCATGCGCCTAGGACAAGTCAACTATCGCAAAGGCAAACACAGGACACGTCAACCGAATCTGCACGATCGAATCGGCCAAGATGTAGAAGAATTCTCATAGCGGCTATCGCGACTCGAACGACCGGATCCGAGCCAATCGGCGTTGTGAGCAAAGGCTGGAACGGGGAGACAGGACAAGTCAAACTACCTCCACCACGAGCCCGGACCAGGTCAACTTGACTCATCCCGCTGATACTCACTACGCCGATCGAAAACAGATCTAGTCGCCGGATAACTAGCAATTAAGCCATCTAATTACGAACAATGCGCCGAGAATTAGACAACATAATTACCTTATCAAGCCAACATGTCGTCGACCGGAGCCCCGAAGATCCCCGCGCAAAACAAGTAAAGACTTGACAGAAAATTAGGGTTTGGCGATGCGCCGAAAGTTGTATTGGATCCGAATCGAGTTTACATGTTACATCCGAGTATGTATTTATACTCGGCAAAAGAATCCTATTCGGACCCTCCTCGAGCCGATTTCCTAACCGACTAGAATCCTTCTTCCAAAACTAACTATTATTTCTAATTTTACAACGTGGGCCGGGCCCATCAATGTTGTGCTCTTCCGTTGGCGTCCGCGCACGATTCCCGGAGAGACGCCCTTTTACTCGCCCAAGCGGCCGTCGGCCTTCTCGCCCACCGGCCCTTTTTGACCTATAGTCGTCGACAATGGGTCCCTTGGTCAAAAACCGGCGTCAACAATATGAATACTCGGTTTCACCATCATACTTACTAACTTATTTACCTAAGACATGATGGTTATTTCAACTAAATAATTATGATCAAACTCTAGCTCTTAATCAACACATATCACAATTCATAATTATGGCTTACTTTAACAAGGTCATGTAACATAAGCAAAAAAGCTAGTTTGTAGGATTTTAAGATTTCACAGATCTGTTCTTAACACAACAGCCTACCAATCATTATTCATAAGAAAGAATGCTTATACAATATCCTTTCCTGAATATACCAGTTTTAAACTTAAAGACTCGCTCTTAACACGAGCAATCCGTCAGCTAAATGACTGGTTTTATTATTCAAGAATAGCAAAATATCACAGATCGTCTTAATAATTTAATTCAAAATTAAAGTATGATATGAAAAACTTTACAAGAAATACTCTTAAGTATAAAAACGACTGAAGCTGATCAATGTTCCAGGAATTTGGGATCTCTTCTTCCTCCAGGGTCATAAGCTTATAAACCCCTGATCTGGAGACCAATTTAACCAAAAAGGTCCTTCCCAAACCGGGGACAACTTATGCCTGTTCTTGTTAGATCGAATCTTCCGAAGAACCAAGTCTCCTACTTGGAACTCCCGTGTGCGAACATTACGATCATGATAACGACGCAATCCTCGATGATATTTAGCAGCTTGAATCGTAGCTTGATCCCTCAATTCTTCCGCAGCAATCAATTCAACCCGACGTTGATCATCATATTTCTCTTCATCGTAGTATCGTACCCGAGCCGACACCATATTCACTTCCGTAGGTAGCATGGCTTCGGATCCATACACCAAAGAAAAAGGAGACTGCCCCGTAGCTCGCTAACATTAGTGCGTAACCCCCAAAGCACTCGGGGCAATTCCTTAACCCACTTTCCTGCATATGGCTTCAATCGGTCAAAAATTCTCGGTTTAAGACCGGTCAAAATCATTCCATTAGCTCGTTCCACTTGTCCATTGCTTTGCGGGTGTGATACCGACGCATATTGTACCTTAATCCCTAAACTCTCAAGCATAGTCTTTGAAAAGCTCGAAGTGAATTGAGGCCCATTATCAGTAATAATACCGTACGGTACCCCAAAACGTACAAAGATGTTCTGCAGAAACTTGATTGCTCGAGCTGTAGTTGTACTAGTGACCGCTTCAGCCTCGATCCACTTGGAAAACTTATCTACTGCCACAAAAATGTGCGTAAATCCTCCCGGTGCCCGCTTAAAAGGTCCAACTATACCTAGCCCCCAAGTAGAAAAAGGCCAAGTCATTGGAGTCAATCGCAACTCATGAGCCGGAGTATGAGGCCGTCTTGCGAAAAATTGACATCCTTGACAATTCTTGACCACTCAGTGCGCATCATCCGTCACCGTAGGCCAATAAAATCCTTGTCCGAATACCTTTCCAACAAGTGTTTTTGAAGAAGCATGATTCCCACAAATTCCTCGTGCACGTCTTCAAGCAATCGAATGTCATCATGTGACACCCCGGTGTCACGAACGTCTCAACTAAAATTTCTACAATTACCTAATGACTCTGTAGAAGCCCAATATAAAAATTTTGGACACATGCATAGTGATTTGAATTGCAAATTCAAATAAATTAATGTTGGGTTGAACTACAAGTCAAAATTTTCCTATAACAATTGCACCTGGCAAAAATATATGTTGTAGAGGAAGTCGAAAGAAAAATCTGGGAACATGTTCCATGTCCACTGGATCAGTAGGCCTCCCTATAAAAATTCGACAAGATTAGATTTTACCTCTTTTTGATGAATTATCAAAATTAAACCAGAGAGAGTTTGGACTCAAACTTTTCGTGCATGTCTCTTCCACGTGATGAACTACATGATGGTACTTTTGTTTGAATTTTTAGAGCACGGGAAGTAATTTATTTAAGCCCTTACTTTTACCAAAAACCCACAAACAGAAAATAGAAAAAGATGCTAAGAATATCCTCGCGGGTCCCACACGTTAGTGCCTTCTTCTTCCTTTCTTTTCCCCTCACGCCCGACCAGCACAGGAGGCAAACGCCACCTGCCTCCCGCGTGGCGCGCGTCCTCTGCTTCCCCTCCCACGCGGCGCCTTCACCCGGTCTCTCCCCGCGCCCCGCTCTCCTCTCTCTCAGACACTCTCTCTCCTCCCTCCCTCTCCAAGCGTAACAGAGGGCAAGAGGCGCATCTCCATTGCCGCCCTCTCTGAAGCTCCCATGCCCGGCCGCCGTGCTGCCTCCCCGCCCGAGCCGAGCGCCCCAAAAGATGCGCCGTGACCCCCTCTAGCTTCCGCAGCCGCACCACCCCCATCTCCGCACTAAGCCGCAAGTAATTGGAGAAATTCCGCCCGAACGCCATTACCGGCAACCTCGAGGTTCAACTCGAAATTCTTCGCGTCTGGTGAGCCGTTGCGCGTGATTCTTTTTCCATTGCAACTGCGGTACTTTGGAGCATCTCTCTGATCCTTTCTTCTTTTGTTACCCTCACGAGGTGGAAAGCAGGTCAACGCTTTCCCAACGACGAACGCCACCAATAGTCTGACTCGCGTGCTTCGTCATCTACCATCTTGCAGCAATTTTCTTGAGCTTCGAACTGTCCAAGTGGATGCGCGTTGTTCTGAGCTTCGCGTAGGTATTTTATTTGAAATTTTTCGTGGTCGTTTGTCCAAGTTTCGCCGAAAATCTCAGCTCTCTGGCCAGCCGTGCGCAGAGGTTGAAGACGACCAGTGGCAGTTCTGTAATTCCTGCGAAGTCAAAATATTCGTAATGGCATATTTTGTAAAATATGCAGAAAATTGAATTAACTTAGAAACTTCATAACTTAAGTTTTAGAACTCCAAATCGAGTGAGACCACTTTTGTTGGATTCCTTAAAACAAGTACTATTTATTGGTACTGATAAAACGCATTTTTGCTGCATAATGTTTCCAGAATAATTATAAGTTTGTAAACCCTATTTAATTAATATCTTTTTATCTAGAAATGCAAATGATGCAAACTAAAATGTTTTGGAATCCTCTAGACATGCTCCTTAGTATGGAGCATCATATTCATCACGTCTGTGCATGTATATCATTGTTTGCTTAATTCTTTGTTTAGCATGTTTATTTTCTAATAATTAATTTATGCATCAAATAAATATAATACCAGAGCCTAAATGTCACTAATAGCAGGTAGTATCACCATATTTTAGAATGTGTTCATATCTGCAACCAATAATTTCCTAAGGAATTTTGTTTGTAGAAACCGTTGCTTTTATGTTTAAAGTTAAATCTCTCCACATAAAATGATGAAACTTGTTATTATTTTGTTATGTCCTGTATACGGCTCTTGTATAATGCATATGTACAGAACCTTTGCAAATGTGACCATGTCATTTAAATGCCTTTAATTATTATGATTAGGTACTTCATTTTTACATGTGATAAGGAAAGCATACTTTAAAATAAATTTATATTTAAGCATATGTCTTCAAGAGCCATCTTACGTAACATATCAATTCTGTTTTTGAATGTATCATTCATACATCGACGTCATCCATATTGTTTGCATGTCTTTGCATTCATCGATATTGACATCTCGTTAATTTAGGAAACGTTGAAGTGTCTGGTTGAGGATCTTCGAAGGATATCTCTCTCAATCAAGACCCGGCACTCGAAGACCCTAACTCCGTTGTAGTAGCTCCAGGCAAGCCCCGTGCATCCTCCCAGTTTTAAAGTTTTTATTTTCAGTATCACACTTGCTCGACGGTCTAGAATGTATTGTGCATTAAGTCTAGTAATTGGCTGAAAATCCACTTGCATTGTCCCCGGATGAATCCTATGTAGATGTTATACTCGGTACAGCTTAGCCTACTAGAATATTTGCTATGCTTAATTCTAGGATCGACGGTACACAAGGTCAATTACTCCAATGTTAGTAGAACAAGTTGTTAATCACATGCTTAAGTAAATGGAACCGAACGAGTCTGTTTTGGAAAGAGCGAAGGCAAGGGCCTGGATAGGGCTTGTCTCGCAAGGTGGCGGACCGTTCGTGTAAACAACTAAAAGTTGAGACGTGGACGGGCCAGTAGAGGAAAGGGCAAGCACATGTGCCTTGCGAGGGCATGGTTTGCAAGGTTGTAGCCCCGTCTCGTGTCGATTGAGGACCGTATCGTTGTTGGCCCCTTCGGACAAGTTTTAAACCGTACTCGAGTACATGCTAGTTTTATTGGGGACTAGTAAGCTTATGTAGCACTCGGATGTTGTACTATGGAAGATAACCCTGGTCTTCGGTCGTTGTGCCCGCGCAAGGAGTGGGTAGTAGGCTCACGACGTTACCGATGAGCTGTCGACCACTTTGGAGATCCGGTACCCTTCCCGCTTGAATAACACCTTTGTGAAAGGCCGAGATACGTGTTCTTAAATGATGCGTATGTCGTGTGCTTCGGGTTTTTCCCAGCTGGTGTAAGATTGATAAGTATCACTATCCCTCGCAGTAATGAGTACCCGCTTGTTCAATGAGTCACATCGTAGATATAACTTGAATTTAAATTCTAAATGCTAATGGTACTTGCTCGGTTATTGTTGTTGATGAGGTTACTTTGATATATATTCATGCTACTCTTGTATTTATGTTTCTCTTGCATGATTACTGAATTTATTTATCTAATATTAAACTTGGCAATAATATTGAAAGTAAGGATCCACTCGCTTAGTCGCTGTTTTATATCCTGAAAATCAGTACACTCCTCCGAGCCTTGCATGTCTAGGAGTCGGTTTTGTGAACCATTTGACGGGTCAGTCTTGTTGAGCTTTAGTTGCTCAAGCTTTGTGCCTATGTTGTTTTTCAGGTAATACGAGATGATGCATATGAGTTGCTCTGTTGGTGTACTGCCCGGGACTTGCAGATCCCGGAGGGCTGGTCTTCCCACCGGGAAGCCTAGCCTTGCCGCTACTTGTGTTTGGCTACGTCATTATCCGTATAGGCTCGGATTAATCACCCCCGCATGTATCGTCGAGATGTATATTTGTTAGACGTTAATTATCGCTTCCGCTTCCGCATTTTCAGAACTGAACTTGTTTAATTTCCGCTGCCCTAAACTCGGTGTAAAATGATGTTATTTTCCGCTATGTCATATTTGAACTCCGTCGCTTGTTGTATTATCTTGTGTCCGCTTAAACAGCACCTCGGGATCTTCGATCCGTGGGTCGAGCTGTCTCAGCTGGTATCGAGCCTGGTTCGGGATAATACAATAATTATGACATATTTTTGAAAACTACGGCGTAAATACGGTGAGGAATACGTTAGTATATGCCCAAGTATATATAAGGATGTTAGAGTTGGTGGTAATGCTAACCCTGGGTTATGTTTATTTAAATACTTGCATCTACGGCTGTGGCTCGGTATGTTTGCAATTTAAATTAGTGGTCCGTGCCCGCGGACGGAGAATACGGGACACTCGTTGGCTCGTGGCTTACCACGAGGCGATCCTTTCCATGGGTCGTTACTAGTAGAACTGTGCTTTTTTTCGTAGTTTCTTTTAAATTTGATGTACTGTTTCTGAAATGAATCTTCTGCAGGTACATAACTACGTTAGTTAAGTGTGTGTCGATAATTTAGACTGACTTACGTGATTGAGTGCGGGTCGCCACCCAAAGTTCGGACACCGTTGAGACGGTGAAACTATTCCTTTTCGTTTGGTGAGGAACGGTTAGGTTAAATAATAAACTTGCATCATGGCATGGCATACAAATAACCTAAGTTAAAATTTGCCTTGTCCCCTTTTCAATCTTCTGATTGTTTTGTGTATGTTTTAAATAACCAAGATGCTAAAATATTGACTTAAGGAAAAATCTAGAGCTCAATCTTGGAACCGGTAACGAATCTGTCCTGATCCTTTAAAAATTCATAGCTCATGTTCTAAAAGTTTCCAAACCATAGTATCATACTCTCTGAAAAGGTTTCTAAATTATCTACAAGTTCCGTATTCACACTGTCTCCATTTGAGTCTTCGAAAGTCTCCGAATATGTTAAACGAGGTAGACAGTTCATGCTGTCCTTTTGCGAGCATGTGCGACATTGAGGCTGAATGAAAAATTCATATCTATTTGACCCTTTTGAATTTTGAGGCATACAAATACTTTCTGGAAAGTCTTGGAAGTCCCACTGATTTCACAACTCTTGCCAAAGCTCAACCATGTTGAGAAGTGCCTCAAATTCGAAACCTTTGAAGTCTGTTCCCTAAAACCCAGATTCTTACTCTTGTTGGTAAATAATTCATACCTTTCGTTCTAGATGGTGAAAAATTTCACATGAGTAACCGTTGGAAAGATATTTTATCCATCTACAACTTTGGTATGATGAGGTTCCCATAATTTTGCATGGAAGTTGGCCAAATCTGTCAATGGATCATGACCAGTTTTCTGTCCAGACAGAATGCTCACAGATTTTGGTGCCTCATCGTATAAAATTCATAACTTTAGTTTTGCACATCATATTGAGACAAATAAGTACTTGTTGGAAAGGTTAGAAAGTATACTTTCTTTTACAACTCAATTGCAATCCTGATTCCTCTTGTACTGCTCTCAGAAAGTAAAACATTAAGGACGGTCCTGACAATTTTCCTGGGATCATGTGTCACCATGGATAATTCATATGTCACAATTTATTCATGTGATTGAGGTGATCGGGTACATTCTGGAAAGCTTATGAAGTCCTCTATAATGTGGTGCTAACCATAATATATGAGTAGCCTCTGAAATTTCCAGAAAGTGCATTTTTCCGACTGCTGTCTAGTGAAGACGCAGTCTGTTCAGATTGTCATGTAGAAAATAGGTTGAATCCTTGTTGGCTCAAAATTTTCCAAGGTATTCATTGCACCTTATCATGATGTGAACTCTAAACCTGAGGCAAATGCATCTCCAATTGTGCGGGAAAGAGTGGTATTTTGATACCAATTACCGCAAATGACAGAAAGTACCCTATGTCAACTAACCTTGTGTTCACTTTCCAAGTGCAATGGAAACACATGTTGGCTTATTTTCTTTGGAGCGATTCTGAATTTTAATGTTCTTGTACATTAATTCCTTCAAGAATTTTTATCCTTGTCTATGGGATAAGGGAAACTAATGTACAACGTTCATTCTTTTCAGCATGGTGAACACTCGTCGAGGTGAAGCTGAAAGTTCCCAGCAAGGAGGACGTCGCAATGAACCTCCACCACCACCGCCACCTTCATTGGCGCAAGTGCTTGCATCATTGCTAGAATCCCGACAGGAGGACACCGAGCTCCTCCGACAGATAGCACAAAATGCTAATCGTGCTGGTGGACGCCGTGATGATCAGCCACGGCAAAGCACTTATCAGGATTTCAACTCCACCAAGCCACCGGAGTTCGAGTATGCTAAGGAACCTCCGGATGCTGACCATTTCCTCCGTATCTTGGAGTCGAAGTTTGGTTTGCTCAATTGCACCAATGCTCGAAGCCATTGTTCGTCGCACAGCGAGTTGCAAGGATCCGCCAGTGCTTGGTGGGCAAATTACTTGGCCTCGCTACCCGAAGGTCATGTTGTTCAGTGGGATGAATTCAAGACAGCGTTCCGCTCTCACTTTATCCCCGCTGAACTTATGGAACGCAAGTTGCGTGAATTTGAAGATTTGAAACAAGGAGGGAGGACTGTTCTTGAGTACTCCCGGAGATTCAATCACTTAGCACAGTATGCTCCTCACCACACCGATACAGAAGAGAAGAAACATGCTGCTTTTAGAAGGGGCATGAATCCTGTGCTCAAAGAGAAGCTAACCTAGCAGAGTACTGGGACACCGAATGATCCGATAAATGCTGCCATCATTCAGGAAGACGCTCAGCGAGAAGTTGAAGCGGATGAGCGTAAGAGAAAGGCTCTAAAGGTGGTGCACAGTCTGGTCCTCCACCAAAATACCGGCTTGTGTACACTTCACCTAGTGGGCAACGTTTCCGGGCTGCACCACAGCAGCAATTCTATCGTCCGCCACAGCAACCTTATGGCCGTCCACCTCAGCAAGGCAATGCTCCACCTCCTCAGCAGCAGCAGTATGCACCACGAGCACCTCAGCAGCAGCAAAATCAGAATGCACGCTCTGCACAGCCTTCTGGACAGTACAACCCACATCCATGCTTCAATTGTGGCCGAAATGGTCATTTTGCTAAGGATTGTACTTATCCCCGAAGTGAAGCTGGAAGGCAAGCACATGAGAGAGCTGCAAATCAGCAGCGTGGGCAAGCTAATAGGACCGGGCGTGTTAACTTCACCAACCTTGAAGACATTCCACAGGGTGAACCAGTTCGGCGGGTACGTTCTTCTTAAATCAATGCCCAATTGTCATTTTATTCGATTCTGGAGCATCTCATAATTTTGTTAGCAAGTCCTGCATACAAACTCATAAGTTGCTCACCCACACTGTTAGCACGCCATATGTTATCCAATCTCCTGGTGGGAAAATTATTGCTAATCAAGTTTTGAGTAGAGCACCCTTAGAATTGAACCGAAAAATTTATCCTACCACCTTTGTCATGCTAGAACAGCAACGGATAGAGTTTATTTTGGGCATGCAATGGATGACAATTCATAAGGCTATGCTAGACATTGCACCTCGTATCGTCCATATAAATTCCCCACTTTATGGACCTAATTCCATTCTTTTGCACCTATCTCCAAAAACTACCATTGCTGTCCATCATTTGGAGGAAAAATCTATGGGTGATATCTCGATTGTCTGTGAGTTCCAAGATGTTTTTCCCGATGACCTACCTGGTTTACCTCCTAACCGGGATGTTGAATTCAAAATTGAGTTACAACCGGGAACATCTCCAGTCTCTCGTCAACCGTACAAGATGGCACCAAATGAATTGGCAGAACTGAAAATCCAACTGAAAGAATTATTAGACAAAGGATACATACGCCCAAGATCATCACCTTGGGGTTGTCCTGCCATGTTTGGGAAGAAAAAGGACAAAAGTTTGCGCCTTGTTGTCGATTATCGACCGCTGAATGAAGTCACCATCAAAAATAAGTATCCTTTGCCACGCATTGACATTCTCTTTGATCAGCTGATTGGTGCCAAGGTCTTTTCAAAAATTGACCTCCGCTCAGGCTACCATCAGATAAAAATCAGAGAAGAAGATATTCCAAAGACCGCATTCTGCATAAGATACGGGCTTTATGAATATTTGGTGATGTCCTTTGGATTGACCAATGCCCCGGCATATTTCATGTACTTGATGAATTCAGTATTCATGCCGGAGTTAGACAAGTTTGTTGTCGTTTTCATCGATGACATTCTTGTTTATTCCAAGTCCAAACAAGAGCACGCTGAACATCTCCGTATCGTGTTGCAACGATTGCGTGATCACAAGCTTTACGCTAAATTCAGCAAGTGTGAATTTTGGTTGGAACAAGTACCATTCCTTGGTCATGTGGTTTCAGCCGAGGGTATCTCGATTGACCCCGGGAAAGTTCAAGATGTGCTAAATTGGAAGCCACCTAAAACCGTCTCTCGAGTCCGCAGTTTTCTTGGACTAGCTGGATATTATCGGCGATTCATTCCTAATTTTTCTCAGTTGGCAAAACCTATCACCAAGCTTCTGCAAAATAATGTGAAGTTTGATTGGAACCAACAGTGTGAAGAGGCTTTTTAGAATTGGAAGAAGTTACTAACCACCGCTCCCGTTTTGGCTCAACCCGATATCACAAAATCTTTTGACATGTATTGTGATGCTTCGGAACGGGACTTGGTTGTGTGCTAATGCAAGAAGGCCGTGTCATTGCTTATGCATCTCGACAATTGCGCAAGCATGAAGAGCACTACCCAACTCATGATTTGGAGTTAGCCGCAGTGGTTCTTGCACTAAAAATATGGCGGCACTATTTGTTGGGAAATCTTGTGCACATTTACACAGACCATAAGAGCCTCAAGTATATCTTCACACAATCTGATTTGAATATGCGACAACGTAGATGGCTTGAGCTAATTAAGGATTATGAGTTGGAAATTCATTATCACCCCAAGTAAAGCCAACGTTGTAGCCGATGCATTGAGCCGAAAGGTGCATTGCAATAATCTGAATTTGGAATTTGAGAACAGCAGAAAGGATGTCCCTTCCGATGAATCAAGTGTTCATATTTCACCGGTTGCAGCCATACACAATTTGGCTATTCATTCTACCATCCGAAATGAAGTGATCGCCGCCCGTAAAGATGATCCGGGCATGGCTCACATTCGGCAAAAATTTAAGGATGGCAAAGCTGTTTGTTTTCAGCAATATACCAACGGTGTTCTATGGTTCAATAACCGTTTGGTAGTCCCCAAAAATTTTGAGCTACGCCGCAAAATTTTGGATGAAGCTCATCAATCCAAATATTCAGTTCACCCAGGTAGCAACAAGATGTACCAAGGGTTGAAAGAAAATTTTTGGTGGACTAGGATGAAGCGGGAAGTCGCATGTTATGTCGCGGAATGTGACACGTGTCAACGCATTAAGGCTGATCATTTGAAGAAAGCCGGATTGCTACAACCGTTAAGCATTCCCGAGTGGAAATGGGACGACATCGGTATGGATTTTATTGTTGGTCTCCCTCGCACCTCTCGGAAGCATGACTCCATTTGGGTCGTTGTTGATCGGCTTACAAAATCAGCCCACTTTATACCGGTCAACACTTGCTATTCCGTTCGCCAATATGCTGAGCTTTATATCTCCAGAATATTGTGCTTGCATGGTGTACCGAAGACGATAATTTCAGATCGTGGTTCCCAATTTGTGGCACGATTTTGGGAACAACTACATGCATCCTTGGGCACCAAGTTAATTCGCAGTTCAGCTTATCACCCTGCCACCGATGGACAAACCGAGCGTGTGAACCAAATATTGGAAGACATGCTTAGGGCCTGTGTTTTGACACATGGTGGTAATTGGGATGACCACTTGCCTCTCGCTGAATTTTCATATAATAACAGTTATCAAGAGAGCGCAGGAATGTCTCCGTTTGAGGCATTATATGGTCGCAGCTGTAGAACTCCACTCGGTTGGTCCGAACCTGGAGAAAGAGTTACCTTTGAACCTGATCTCGGTGCAGCAAGCCGAAGAGAAAGTTCGGATTATTCGAGCAAATTTGAGAGCTGCAAAAGAACGACAAGAAATGTATGCGAATAAAAAACGACGGCCCCTTGCTTTTGAAAAGGGTGACCATGTCTACCTTCGGGTATCACCTATGAAAGGTATACAGTGGTTTGGAGTCAAAGGAAAGTTAGCTCCCGCTATATCGGTCCATTCAAGATAATTGAGAAATGTGGACCGGTAGCATACAAGTTGGAATTGCCGACCAATCTATCGGGTGTGCATGACATCTTTCACGTGTCCCAACTGAAGAAATGTCTCAAGCCACCAGTGGACGTTGTCTTGGAAGATTATTCCCGCTTGCAACCTGACCTAACCTATTCCGAGCACCCGGTGAAAGTATTGGATGAAAAGGAACGGGTCACTCGGAAGCGAGCAATCAAGTTTTATAAAGTCCAATGGAATAATCATTCCGAAGATGAAGCAACCTGGGAATCAGCAGAATTCTTACGTACTCATTACCCTGGATTTTTGCATCAACTCTCGGGTATGACACGTTAACCTTCCTCTAGTCCGACGTTAATCTCGGACGAGATTTCCTTAAGGAGGGAGGGCTGTGACACCCCGGTGTCACGAACGTCTCAACTAGAATTTCTACAATTACCTAATGACCCTGTAGAACCCCAATATAAAAATTTTGGACACATGCAAGTGATTTGAATTGCAAATTCAAATAAATTAATGTTGGGTTGAACTACAAGTCAAAATTTTCCTATAACAATTGCACCTGGCAAAAATATATGTTGTAGAGGAAGTCGAAAGAAAAATCTGGGAACAAGTCCCATGTCCACTGGATCAGTAGGCCTCCCTATAAAAATTCGACAAGATTAGATTTTACCTCTTTTTGATGAATTATCAAAATTAAACCAGAGAGAGTTTGGACTCAAACTTTTCGTGCATGTCTCTTCCATGTGATGAACTACATGATGGTACTTTTGTTTGGATTTTTAGAGCACGGGAAGTAATTTATTTAAGCCCTTACTTTTACCAAAACCCCACAAACAAAAAATAGAAAAAGATGCTAACAATATCCTCGTGGGTCCCACATGTCAGTGCCTTCTTCTTCCTTTCTTTTCCCCTCACGCCCGACCAGCACAGGAGGCAAACGCCACCTGCCTCCCGCGTGGCGCGCGTCCTCTACTTCCCCTCCCACGCGGCGCCTTCACGCGGTCTCTCCCCGCGCCCCGCTCTCCTCTCTCTCAGACACTCTCTCTGCTCCCTCCCTCTCCAAGCGTAACAGAGGGCAAGAGGCGCATCTCCATTGCCGCCCCTCTGAAGCTCCCATGCCCGGTCGCCATGCTGCCTCCCCGCCCGAGCTGAGCGCCCCAAAAGATGTGCCGTGACCCCCTCTAGCTTCCGCAGCCGCACCACCCCCATCTCCGCACTAAGCCGCAAGTAATTGGAGAAATTCTGCCCGAACGCCATTACCGGCAACCTCGAGGTTCAACTCGAAATTCTTCGCGTCTGGTGAGCCGTTGCGCGTGATTCTTTTTCCATTGCAACTGCGGTACTTTGGAGCACCTCTCTGATCCTTTCTTCTTTTGTTACCCTCACGAGGTGGAGAGCAGGTCAACGTTTTCCCAACGACGAACGCCACCAATAGTCTGACTCGCGTGCTTCGTCATCTACCATCTTGCAGCAATTTTCTTGAGCTTCGAACTGTCCAAGTGGATGCGCGTTGTTCTGAGCTTCGCGTAGGTATTTTATTTGAAATTTTTCGTGGTCGTTTGTCCAAGTTTCGCCGAAAATCTCAGCTCTCTGGCCAGCCGTGCGCAGAGGTTGAAGACGACCAGTGGCAGTTCTGTAATTCCTGCGAAGTCAAAATATTCGTAATGGCATATTTTGTAAAATATGCAGAAAATTGAATTAACTTAGAAAATTCATAACTTAAGTTTTAGAACTCCAAATCGAGTGAGACCACTTTTGTTGGATTCCTTAAAACAAGTACTATTTATTGGTACTGATAAAATGCATTTTTGCTGCATAATGTTTCCAGAATAATTATAAGTTTGTAAACCCTATTTAATTAATATCTTTTTATCTAGAAATGCAAATGATGCAAACTAAAATGTTTTGGAATCCTCTAGACATGCTCCTTAGTATGGTGCATCATATTCATCACGTCTATGCATGTATATCATTGTATGCTTAATTCTTTGTTTAGCATGTTTATTTTCTAATAATTAATTTATGCATCAAATAAATATAATACCAGAGCCTAAATGTCACTAATAGCAGGTAGTATCACCATATTTTAGAATGTGTTCATATCTGCAACCAATAATTTCCTAAGGAATTTTGTTTGTAGAAACCGTTGCTTTTATGTTTAAAGTTAAATCTCTCCACATAAAATGATGAAACTTGTTATTATTTTGTTATGTCCTGTATACGGCTCTTGTATAATGCATATGTACAGAACCTTTGCAAATGTGACCATGTCATTTAAATGCCTTTAATTATTATGATTAGGTACTTCATTTTTACATGTGATAAGGAAAGCATACTTTAAAATAAATTTATATTTAAGCATATGTCTTCAAGAACCATCTTACGTAACATATCAATTCTGTTTTTGAATGTATCATTCATACAACGACGTCATCCATATTGTTTGCATGTCTTTGCATTCATCGATATTGACATCTCGTTAATTTAGGAAACGTTGAAGTGCCGGTTGAGGATCTTCGGAAGGATATCTCTCTCAATCAAGACCCGGCACTCGAAGACCCTAACTCCGTTGTAGTAGCTCCGGACAAGCCCCGGTGCATCCTCCCAGTTTTAAAGTTTTTATTTTCAGTATCACACTTGCTAGACGGTCTAGAATGTATTGTGCATTAAGTCTAGGTAATTGGCTGAAAATCCACTTGCATTGTCCCCGGATGAATCCTATGTAGATGTTATACTTGGTACAGTTAGCCTACTAGAATATTTGCTATGCTTAATTCTAGGATCGACGGTACACAAGGTCAATTACTCCAATGTTAGTAGAACAAGTTGTTAATCACATGCTTAAGTAAATGGAACCGAACGAGTCTGTTTTGGAAAGAGCGAAGGCAAGGGCCTGGATAGGGTTGGTCTCGCAAGGTGGCGGACCGTTCGTGTAAACAACTAAAAGTTGAGACGTGGACGGGCCAGTAGAGGAAAGGGCAAGCACATGTGCCTTGCGAGAGCATGGTTTGCAAAGTTGTAGCCCCGTCACGTGTCGGTTGAGGACCGTATCGTTGTTGGCCCCTTCGGACAAGTTTTGAACTGCATCAGAGTACATGCTAGTTTTATTGGGGACTAGTAAGCTTATGTAGCACTCGGATGTTGTACTATGGAAGATAACCCTGGTCTTCGGTCGTTGTGCCCGCGCAAGGAGTGGGTAGTAGGCTCACGACGTTACCGATGAGCTGCTGGCCACTTTGGAGATCCGGTACCCTTCCCGCTTGAATAACACCTTTGTGAAAGGTCGAGATACGTGTTCTTAAATGATGCGTATGTCGTGTGCTTCGGGTTTTTCCCAGCTGGTGTAAGATTGATAAGTATCACCTGTCCCTCGCAGTAATGAGTACCCGCTTGTTCACTCGAGTCACATCGTAGATATAACTTGAATTTAAATTCTAAATGCTAATGGTACTTGCTCGGTTATTGTTGTTGATGAGGTTACTTTGATATATATTCATGCTACTCTTGTATTTATGTTTCTCTTGCATGATTACTGAATTTATTTATCTAATATTAAACTTGGCAATAATATTGAAAGTAAGGATCCACTGCTTAGTCGCTGTTTTATATCCTGAAAATCAGTACACTCCTCCGAGCCTTGCATGTCTAGGAGTCGGTTTTGTGAACCATTTGACGGGTCGATCTTGTTGAGCTTTAGTTGCTCGGGCTTTGTGCCTATGTTGTTTTTCGGGTAATACGGATGATGCATATGAGTTGCCTATTGGTGTATCGCCCGGGACTTGCAGATCCCGGAGGGCTGGTCTTCCCACCGGGAAGCCTAGCCTTGCCGCTACTTGTGTTTGGCTACGTGATTATCCGTATGGGCTCGGATTAATCACCTCCGCATGTATCGTCGAGATGTATATTTGTTAGACGTTAATTATCGCTTCCGCTTCCGCATTTTCAGAACTCGAACTTGTTTAATTTCCGCTGCCCTAAACTCGGTGTAAAATGATGTTATTTTCCGCTATGTCATATTTGAACTCCGTCGGTTGTTGTATTATCTTGTGTCCGCTTAAACAGCACCTCGGGATCTTCGATCCGTGGGTCGGCTGTCTCACATCGAAACCGATACACATTTCATTAAAATATTAGCTCCACGTCTCGTATAATTCTCCTTCGAGAATTAAATAACTACGGGCTCGAACCTCTAATCTTTGCTTCTCTACTTTATCCTCCGGAGTTTTACCGGACTGCAGATAGTCAAGGTACGAGGTACGCCAATCGGAATCAATAATCATAACATCCGGTGGCTGAACATCATCAATGTTAGTCTCGTCTATTATCTTTTCCGGCAAGACCGCCTCATCGGACCAGGTCCTTCAAGATCGCTTTCTCTTCCCGACTCTTTAAGACCGATTCATCCACAATCTCTGTAATAGTAGTCTTGCTCTCCATCTTTATAGATGGTCTATCCAATACTTGAAGAAAAACGCCGAGGAGGAGCTGCTTGTCGTGAAGACCCCGGTCCGGCCAACTCATCCGCATGCAGAGTTTTTTCCGCGCGGTATATGATAAAATCGCAGACCATCAAATTTATCTTCAAGTTTCCGAACCTCTTGACGGTAAGCGATCATATGATCATCATGAGCATCCCATACCTTGTTAACCTGGCTTATCACCAACATTGAATCACCATAGATGTCCAATCGTCGGACTCCTAACGAAACAACTACTCTAAGCCCATGAAGCAAAGCTTCATATTCCGTTGTATTGTTGGAGGCTCGGAAATGCATTTGTAACACATATCCGAGTGGTTCCTTTTGTGGGGTGAGAAGTACAACCCCAGCCCCGCGCTCGAAAGCTGCAGGGACCCATCAAAGAACATCTCCTAATACTCCAATGCTTGAATCTCCTTCGGTACTTGTGTCTCCAACCATTCTCGCTATGAAATCAGCTAATGCTTGTCCCTTAATAGCCGTCCGCGAAGAAAACGTAATTTCATATCGGCCAAGTTCTATAGCCCACTTAGCTACTTGGCCAATTGCTTCTCGGTTTCGGACAATATCTTCAATGGCGAACCCAGTCTTAACCTCAATAGGATGCGCTTGGAAATAATGCTTCAACTTCCGAGAAGTCATCACTACAGCATATATTAACTTCATGAATCGGAGATATCGTACCTTTGATTCAATAAGAACTTCACTTACAAAATATACCGGATGTTGCACCGATTGCATGGTGTCCTTCTTCCTTCCGATCAACCGCGTGAACCGTGCTCACCACATGGGTTGTTGCGAGGATATATAACCGAATAACCTCATCCGGCTCTGGAGGCACCAATACCGGAGGGTTACTAAGATACTCCTTAAGTTGATCAAGCGCAACTTGTGCTTCATCAGTCCACACAAACTTATCTTGCTTTTTGAGTAACTTGAAGAATGGAAGTCCTCGTACTCCCAGTCTTGAAATAAAACGGCTGAGAGCCGCCATATCGCCCGATCAACTTCGGACATCCTTCAAGCAACTCGGGGTTTCATGTTAACGATCGTCCGGATTTTTTCTGGTTTAGCTTCAATGCCTCTCCATCACACCGGATAACCCGAGTAGCTTTCCGGAACGAACTCCAAACACACACTTCCCAGGGTTTAGCTTCATGGAAAAACTCCGCAGATCATCGAAGGTCTCCGCTAGGTCGAGAGAAGATCCTCGGTTTTCGGGATTTTACCACTATATCATCAACATAAGCTTCTGCGTTCCTTCCTAATTACGAATCCAAGCAACGTTGTATGCCACGCTGATATGTAGCTCTAGCGTTTTTCAATCCAAATGGCATAGTTGTGTAGCAGTATGCTCCGAAGGGGTGATAAACGCGGTCTTTATTTGATCCTCAACCCTCAGCGGTATTTGATGATACCCTGAATAAGCATCAAGGAAACAAAGACGCTCGCAGCCGACGGTCGAATCAACAACTTGGTCAATTCGAGGCAGCGCGAAAGGTTCTTTGGGGCAAGCTTTGTTGAGATCAGTATAATCAACGCATATTCTTAATTCTTTAGTATTCTTTTTGGTACAAGGACCGGATTGGCAAGCCAATCTGGATGATACACCTCCCTAATGAACTTAGCTGCTAACAACCTAGTTATCTCTTTCTTGATGGCCTCCTTGTGGTCTTGAGCAAACCTCCGGAGCTTCGTTTCACCGGCTTCGCATCGGGATGCACTAACGGTGCGTGCTCAATCTTCTCCCTAGGAACACCCGGCATGTCGGAAGGCTGCCATGCGAAGATATCCCTATTTTCCTGGAGGAAAAGAATGAGCACGCTTTTCTATTTATCCCCCAAGTCAGCCCCTATATGGGTGACCATGGAGGGGTCCGACTCATCAAGCTGGACAGTCTTGGAAACCACTGCATCGGCTTTCAATTTCTCCTTCGCAACCTTCTTGACTGGAACTTCATCTTCTAATCTTGCCTGGACTTCCAAAGCTTCAGCTGCTTCTCCGATCTCTTGACGTTCAACTTCCGAATTGGCTCGAGAGGCCAACTCCGTGCTATGTACTTCACAAGCGTAAGCGATCTTGATATCACCCCGGAACGACAGGACCCCATTTGGCCCGAGCATCTTCAACATCAAATATTGATAATTTGGGATGGCCATAAACTTTGCCGGAGCCGGTCTTCCAAGGATAGCATGATACGCCGAGTCTATATCAGCCACCCGAAAGATAATATTCTCCCTTCGTAGTTTTCCTTTGTCCCAAAAGTCACCGGCAGAGAAATCTGCCCCAAGGGGTAACTATTCCGTCCGGGTATTATGCCATGAAACGGTGAAACGCCGTGCTCCGGATAAGCTACGAAAGGCCAAGCTCGCGCAGAGTTTTAGCAAACAAGATATCCGGGCGGCTCCCTCCATCAATGAAAGTTCTCTTCGATCGCACCTTTTGGACAATGGGGGCCGGGATGAGTGGACATTTACCGGCCTTTGGCAATACCTCCGGATGATCCGCCTCGCTGAATGTGATGGGCACCTCGGACCACCGAAGATACTCGGGAGTGGCGGGAGCAACAGCGTTAACCTCCCGGAACGCCAATTTTTGCTTCCGCTTTGACTCATATGCATCCGGGCCTCCATAGATCATGTTTACCTCTCGAGCTGGTTCTTGAAAGCCTTCGTCATCCTCATTGTCGTCGCGATCCTTATCCTTGCCCGTGTCATCCCTCTCGATTCTCGTGAGGCGACGGGGTGCAACCTTCAAGACAAACCGAGCAAATGGACTTAACAGGAAGCACTCCTTAGCTTTATGATTCCCATTATGAATCATGCAAGGGCCATCTAGAAGTGTCTCAAACGACAATCGTTCTCTTGGACCTCTCTTAGGAGGTGCCGGCCGGTCTCCTCCATGAGACCGGTCGACAGCTGCAACAAGGTGATCAGCCTTGCGCTTATTGTTGTTCTTGGATCCAGATCGGTTGCCTTGGTCATGCTTCGGTTCCTTCCCTCCGTTCCCGCGCAAATTGACCACGTTTGATTCTCCGAGTAGCATAATCATCTGCTATCTTGAAGCACTCGACGCCGTCATGGTGAGGTTCCGGTTGCGCCTTCCAATCTTGAGAACTAAGGCTTCACTACGGACACCAGCTTGAAACGTCGCAATTACCTCGCTCATCGAAACATTGGGGATTAACGCTTTCTTGTTGCGAAACGCCCGATGAAATCTGTAAGAGGTTCGTCAGGCTTCGCTTCGACCTATTGAGGTCGAAGTAATTCCCTGGCTTCTCACAAGTCGCTTGGAAATTCTCTACGAACTTTTTGGTGAGGTCGCCCCAAGAAGAAATAGATTTCTCGGGTAGGGACTGCAACCATAACCGTCCGACCTGCTCCATGCACATGGGGAGGTAATTAGCTAGCACAAATGTATCTCCTCCTGTCGACCGGATAGCGGTGGTATACATGCGTAGCCACTCAACAGGAGGTGCTTTACCATCATACTTATCAATGGCCCCGGGCTTAAATCTCTCGGGGTATTTGCAAATGCGCAAATCTCGCGTGAAGGCGGGAATCACGGAGTACTCGTCATCTTCCGGACCGGTCCAGGACCGGTGAAGGGGATCGTCGGCGAGGGTAATGCCGGTAGTTGCGATCTCTATCATCATCGGAGTAGTCATAATAACGATCATCTTGATATCTATCTCCTGGTCCATCCCGACGATCCTTGTTAGCCGGTTGTGCGGTCCGAGAAGGGGAGGCGGAGGCGGAGGCGCCGCCCGGCGATCATTATTGTCATGTCGAGGCTCCCCGTCTCTGTCCCTGTCGTCGCGTTCTCTTCGACCCCTGGTATCACGGCGATTATCTCGTCTCGGCCGGTCATCCCGATGAGCATGTCGGCTACCACGCCCTCACCGGTCATTGCGCGGAGGATTTCCACCGGGGGCGGCGCTGAAGCGGCCGGTCCACGCCGAGGCAAACTAGTCACGTACGGGCGAGGCGGGGCAGGGTCCTATGGACGATCATCCACATGACCGATGCAACGCCTCTCATCTTCTTCATGTCTCCGACGTCCTTCCGTTCTCTCTGCATGGCGATCAATGAGGACATTTGGAGCGTCCCGGTTGCCATTAAGCGGTACACGCAAATCTTGGTCCGGAGCTCGTTCATGTGCATCCGCGATCGGGGTGTGTCGAGGCCCCGGCCTTCCTCCGGAAGAAGTTCCTTCGGACCGAGCTCTCGTAGGCCGCTCCGAGTGAGAACGCGAGCGGCTTGAAGATTCCGACCTGTCATGGACGAGTTGATTTGTTTGTAGAGCAGCCGCATCTACCAAATTCAGAGCGCGTTGCAACCCTGGTGTTGCATTGAAGACTTCTTCCGGTATTCTCTTGAGGATTTGTTTCACTCCCACAATGTTGTGAATCGGCGAAGTGAAGACCCGAGCGCCGTTTAATTCCACTTCCATGGAGCTCAAATCCAAAGCCCTGCTCGAAGAACGATGTCGCCTTCCACTGCGACACCCACGTCGGCTCGGGGACGTTTGTTCCGGGTCTCCGGACCGGTCCGGCAATGGGCCCGTGGTCGGGGAGCGATCGCGGGAATGCTTCCTCCGGCTCGACCAGCAGCATTTGCGCACGGATTTGCAGCTGAAGGTTGTGGAGGTTGTTCATCTCTGTTTGCTTCTTCGTTTCACGGCGACGACGATCGGATTCTTCTCTCGCCAACCTTGCTTCTTCTTCAGCAGCTTCCTCGGGAGTAAGTTGGCGAATAACCGGCCTCGTCATGAACACTTGGAAGAAAACCGGACGTTCTTCCTCGCATTCATCAACGAACTTGCAAGAACGGCTTATCTTTACTGATTGGGCTCCAATCCGAGACGCGGCGGTCCGATTGTCCGCGCTAAAGCTGCGTCGGATCCGCCAAGTTCCGAGCTTAAGGTGCCAACTGTGGCAGGTGATCGCGCTTCGAAGCTGCGGCCGACAACGAGTCGGATTCATCAAAAGCGTTTTCCGACCGAATCAGCTTCAAAGTCAAAGGACCCGAAGCGGATCTCGAAGCCGGGCTCGAAGTTGACGACGAACGAAGAGGCCATCGAACTCGCTAGGAACTCGCCGGGACCCCTACCGGCGCGCCAAATGTGGAGTCTTAAACTCGGCACTAGTACAACCCGGTCCCACACGAGCGTGGAATTCGATGGTTGAACACACGAACACACAGGAACACGCGATTTTAGACAGGTTCGGGCCCCTCGGATCGAGAGTAATACCCTACGTCTCGTATGTTATGTATTGCCTTTAGCGATTTGCTAATTGCAAGATCTTAGAGAGTTTTCGGGGGTCCCTGCTCCGCCTTATATATCCGGGGAGTCGGGGTTACATGTAGAGTCCTACTCAATTACACGATTACATATATGGAATTCTATCTCTAACTTTCTTTATTGATTCGAGTCCGAATCGGACTACAAATCGCTCAATAACTTGCTACTCAAGTCATTTTACGCCTGTCTTGGTATCCGCCTTGTTTCCATACCGGTATACGGGATCTTCTATTATTCCGGACCGATCGAGAACCGATCTGTCTGCTATCTCCATCATCTCTATCTTCATTGATTTGTTACCGTGTCTCTGCGCATACATTCCTTTATCATTTATATACCCATAAGGCAAGTATACGACAACATCGACACGCGCATCCGCGTGTCGAGAGGCCGGCTCGCCGGCCGCAGCGAGGTTCAAGGACATTGACATGCGTGTCCGCATGTCGACCTTGCTCGCCGCTCCTCGTGGGTTCGGGAACAGGTCCGCCGGACTCTTGGGCTCGCAACGCCCGGGGTCGGGAACCTTGCGCGGCCACCACGTCCGCGAACTCGACGGAGGGAAGACCTCCCAAATTTACGCCATCCACCACGCCGTCCCCGGGCGCCGACGGCATGTGCTTGAGGCCCGGCTCGCCTTCGACTAGCTCGGCGATCATCTTCGCCGCTTCCCTTGCATCTACGGCAAGATCACCCGTAAGGTCCACGACCTCCGGCCACGACGGTGGCTCCCCACTGGTCCCCGTTCCCTCCACGAGAGACGGCTCCTCGATCCGGGAGCTCGCCCCACCTTCGAAGGTCGCGGGTTGCCTCAAGGTCCCGGCTGCGAAGGTCGACGACGAGGGGCGGCGGTCGCAAGGGCCGAGGTGACGGCTCGGCGGGAGCATACGTACGGGATCTTCCCGTCGGTCTCGAACTCACCGGCTCCGTCGTCGTCCTCGGAGTCGATGGGGATAGGGGTCGAGACGGTCGAGCCCGCGTAGGGGTTTAACCCCGCCGCCACGTACGCGTCCCTCTTCCTCCGGTGCTCGCATCTCACAACGCTTTCTCCGCCTTCCTCTCGGCCTGGTTTAATCCCGCCGCCACGTACGCGGCCCGCGAGACGGTTTGCCTCCCTCTCGCTTGCTCCGTCGGGGAGCCTTAGCTTGGGACGCCTAGTGAGCGAAATCCGGAGCGGACTGCGAAAGGAAGAACAAATCGACAAACAACACCGGACGCGAATAACAACAAAATGAAGGTCGAGCCGACTTACCACGTCAAGCGCTTGGGGGTGCGGCTTCATCTTCGATTCGGGGCTCTCGCGACGGGCCGGGCTCGCGCGGCCGTGCCTAGCGCGGTCCGGACACGCAGCGCGATGGTGTCGTCGTTGAGCTGCGGCAGCGCCATCACCGTGTCCGGGACGCGACGGTCATTGCTCGAGACTTGGTGCATCGGCATCGAGCGCCGCATCAACGACGCGAACCGCCGCTTGTGGTAGGACCCCACCACCACCGTCGCGTCAACATCGAACCGGCTCGGGTGCCGGATCGCCTCGATCATCGGGTCGATCTGATCCTGGTTGGTGTGGGGGCAGCCCCACTTCCACTCCTTCGGGACCTCTTCGAAGACCCGGCCCTCGAAGGCCGGGAACGGGTATGCCGGGTCCTGGCGCAAGTAGAACCACTTCGGGTGCCACCCCTGGTTTGATAAGGGGGTCATCACCGAAATGTAGTCCCTCCCCGGTCTCTCTTCATAACGATCCCCACGCAACCGACGTGCGCGGGAACATCCTCGCCGGTGGAGTTCCGCCTCCGGTAGAGGTTGATGCGGAAGTAGTACCTCCACAGGTCGAGGTTGGGCTCCATGCCCAGGAAACCTTTGCAGAGAGCCACGAAGGTGCTCAACTGCTGGATCCCGTTAGGGTTCGGGTGGTGGAGCTCCAGCTTGTTCCGGAACATCATCGCGCGCAGAAGTCGTTTCCGGTGTTCCCAAGCCCCGCTCGTGGAAGTGCAGGAAGGACACGATGTAGCCCGCCGGGGCCGAGGGCGCGGCTCGTTGCTAGGGAGCACCCACCACTTCTCCGTGCCGCGTTCGCGCAGCAAGCCTTGGGCCACCGAGCAACTCGAGGTCAGCCCTCGTCGTCGTGGAACGGGTCCAAGTCAACATGGCAAGGCGAAGACGGAAAGGCTCGGGGGCTACGCGAGGGTGGAGGCGAAAGCTAGGGTTTGGAAGGACGAAGGCGAGAAAGGCAAGAAAGCTTGAGGAAGGCGACGGCGTGTGAAAGCAAAGGACACGGCGGGATCGGCTTAAATAGGCAGCCGCGCAGAGCGGACGCACCTCTTCGGTTTCACTGCGAGTCCCACGACCGCCTCCCCTAGGGTAAAGTCCCTTAACTCCTCTCCTCCCCGATTTTCACGCCACCTTCTCCGAGTCCGCCGCCCCACTACAACAAATGTGACCTTCTATGACGAATTCACCGTAACAACATATTGTTTCGTCATAAAATCACTAAAGTTTATGACGTTTTCTAAGACAGAGCTTGTTTTATGACGAAAACCAATATTTGTCACTAAATCAAAATATGAAATCGTCATAATTAAACACAACACTATTATAACGAATATAAACGTCATAATTGATAAATTAATAAACATCATAAAATTCATGAAAAATATAAATTTTCATTAACTATTTTGATTGATTTATGCCATACAACAGATGTGGCCCACTTGTCATGATTGGACTACATATTAGTTTTTAAGAAAGTATTTTGTGCTAGAGATTTGAACTCAAGACTACTAGGAATCCAATAACCACATGTAAGTCGGACCCAATTATTGTACAATGAAATATCGAAGACAAAAATAAACATGGACGCTGGAAAAATTCAATTTGTTAAGGTTTTTTGCAGCTATAAATATTAAGTGCTTTTTTAAACAAAGAGTTTCTATCGATACGGATAGTAGGAATTTACAACTACGGTAATTTACGTGGTTTTTATTTAATTATTATTTATATATGCAACTCCATAAATATCATAAGTATAAACCTTAATTGACTCACTTCCGGGTGGATCCCACGCAGCACTATCCGGCCCGACTAGCCAGCCCAATACTCAAGCGAGGATCCCGTCCATTAGATTAGGGCGGACGAGTGAGATTTCTCTTTCGTTGAACAAAAACGAGTGAGACCTTGAGAACCCTAGCTTCCAATTCATCCTCACTCCTTTCTCTCCCGTAAGATCCGGCTCCGCCGCCTCTCCCCGATGGCGTGCACGGGACGGCGCCAAGGTCTCGGCCTCGCGGGCAGCACACGTAGAGTGGCACCTTGCGTGTTCGAGTTCTTCCGAGGTTGGGCCGACCCGCACGCGCCTCTTCTCTCCTTAGGCCTCTCTACATGCGCGCTACTAGCAACTTGTGGCGGGATCTTGCCGAGGCACTCCCGGGGTTTGAAATCCCGACCGGTTTCCGACCGGTTTCCGCGGTTTCCGGAGATCCCGGTCCGGGCCGGTTTCACCGGAGACCGGATCCCGGATTTGAATTTTGAATTTTTTGAAAATTTGAAAGAATTTGATATGAAAATATGAAAAAAAACTAGATGAAAAATCATGATTTATGGTGAAATCCAATCATAAAAATGATGATGTTTTGACTTATGAGAAAAATGAAGTAAGATACAAGTTAAGAAAGAAATAAAAAAACCTTATCTGGTATTGAGTTCATGTTTATCTATCATAGTTTGTATTTATCATCGAAGTATTAGTTGTGGACTTCATTTAGGGACTTGTAATTGACCTATGTATGATGGATGTATGTTTTGTGTCTTTATCATGCTTGTTTTATGTGTCATGAATATGAGTAGAAATATTATGAAACTGTTATGCCAATTTTTTAATTAATTCCACGCCTTTTTTCACGTTTTAACCTTTTCTCAAATTTTACAGATCAGTCACCGGGATCCGGTAATCCCGTCCGGAATCCCGGTAATCCCGGTCGGGATCCCGGTCCATCCCGTCCGGACTGCCAAAACGGAGTTCGTCCGGATTCCGGACCGGGATTACCGGTTTCGCGGAAACCGACGTCCCGGTCTCGACCGGGATTACCGGGAGAAATGGGAATGTAAACCTTGGGCACTCCCTCTCAACGAGCATGGCTGCCTTCGTCCTCACAATTTTCGGTGTATTTTTGGGCGATTTTTGTTCATCTCGAGTAGCTTCTTTTTGTGTGGAATTTGTTGGGGATATTGTTGCTAGGACCTTCATGAGCTACTTTGGCGTGACTCCCTTTCAAATCTGCCACGGAATCGGCTCAAATTACTGTTTTCCCTCTTATTGCTCTTCATGCTAGGGTTTCAGGATTCTCTTGAATTCTTGCGATTTACTTGAGATTTTTTGAATTCCATCTCATATTTGTTAGAGTTAGTTGGTGCACATGTGTGGCTCAAGTATCGCTTTGAATTGCTGAGTTTTGAGGGGATAATTTGATTTTGGAGCTCCGCACTATTCTTTGCGTTCTTGCTCCTCTGTTCGTGTGTGCAGGTCAGCTCGACGCGAGCGCGTCCACGCAAGGCATGGCCAGGTGCTGTCGGCCTCCGAACCATGCGGCCCATCACTGGTGCAAGCTCAGCGACGGCAGTGCACAGCAGCAGCATGCGGCCGAAGCTCATCACTAGCTGGCGCGCAGGGTGAGAAAATGCTAATTCTCATGCAAGTGTATATTTTAGAGCTTCATTATTATGAGCTAGAAGAGCTTTTCATTATTGTACCAAATGTGTTGCACCTTATGTATCGACATGTCTTTTTAGTTCTTATCCATAATTCTTCCGCAAGTTCACTACATGATGAATTGGTGTTATTTTCCTGATGCTGTGATAAATATAGAATTCCCCAGTATTCTAAGCTTATTAAGTTGATCTGTATTTTGACATCGGACTTACCCTTGTAACTACAAGTCTTTTTTCTTGAGGACTATTGTAACTGTAACTGCAATACTGAAAACTATCAGCTGCATGTCATGTATACCTTTTCCTTATTTTTCAGTTTATGTGTACACATAAATTATCCTAGATATGATATTTTCACCTTTTTTTCAAATAGGAGTCTAACGTGGTGGACACCAAATAATAATTACCTTGCCAATCTTTGTGCCTGGTATCTCTTATTTGAGTAACTTTGTGTCCATGCTAAACTGAAGTACTTATGTTGCAGGCCTGTTGGTTGTTTTTGTGCATTACAAATAACAGGCTCGCACTGCTTTGCCTATGTTTTTCCTGTCTAATAATGGTGGTAGTAATTTCTGCAAAACAACACTCCTTGCCTAGTGACTGATTTGCAAATAGGCACCAATTATAGCCATGTTAATATGGTTCTTTTTTTGTGCAAAATCCAGTTCTTTATGTTTGACTAAGGGCACTTTGCCGAATGGACGACCTGTGTATAAAAAAGAGAAATTTTTTGGATTTAAGGAAAGAAAAAAAAATTCTAGCAATTTTCATTTTCCATTTATTTACTTGCTTTATTTAGCTGAGATTGACCTTATCCCTTCCAGTAAATGGACTGTAATTTTTTTATTCGCTTATCTACATTTCTCTATCTATCTTATTTTGATCTGTGATCCATTTTTTGTGTGTTTTCAGATTCGGGAAGACAGGGGCGTGCTCTGTCCTCTGTGACGAAGTCATGAAGAGAATTGGCTGTTGCAAACTTTGAAAAGATAAAACTGAGATAATTATCCAATCGAGCTTGCTTGTATTTTTTTTCTTTTTTCTTTTGGTACATGGCAACTTCAGGAGAAGAGTTTGTATGGTGTTTGGATTGATTCTAATTTTTTTGACATTTATTGTTTACTGCAATAAAATATTTGTCGGTCACAAATATTTTTTTATCTATGACATCATTTATAAATTGTACTTTCTCAATATTATGTGAGAGAATTACATGTGGTGCTGTATGAAAATGACATTTGCTGCATCTAAATAGGGACACGTGGCAAAGTCCTATTGCAGCATGTGGCATAATCAGGAATGGACACGTGGCACTTCACCATCGGGACAGATTTCACAACCTTGTGATGACATATGGCTGGTCTAGATGCGACAAGTGGTGCATTGAGATTATGACATGTGGACTGCTAAACACTACCGAGGATACGCCATGTTGGCAAGCCACGTCGGATCCATGTCGGCGTCATGTTATGCCACGTCATTTTCTGCTTAATGGTTTATGACGAAGCACAACTGTCATAAAAGTCTATGACGGTTTACTAATTGTCATAAACATTTGTGATGATTTTGTATATTGTCATGAATTTATGAGGAAAATATAAAATTCATCATGGAAGATAATTAGCTACGCTCAATCTATGACGGAGTGATTTTCGTCATAAGTTTGTCATGAAATGTTGTTTATGACGAATTTCTCGGGTATTATGACGTAATTACATCGTCATAGAAGACAATAATTGTTGTTGTGCCCACTACCCGTACTAAGCTGCGGGAGGGCCGCCACTACCAATGGAAAATCGAATCTACCCGCGCTGGCCCACTACTACACGCCGGTGAAGGATAAGGATGCGCCTCGATCCCCGGGATATGGAAGGCTGGGATGGTAAAACTCCCACGCCCCCTCTCTGTCTCCCCTGTCAATTCGAATTCTCTCACATGCTAACACGGGTGAGGAAAGGCACGCACCTCGAGGAGGTCCCTCGACCTACCACCTACCCGCTTCAAGCTCGATCGCTTGACCTCGAAGCTCGATCAGCCCGAGGCTTGGCCTCGAAGGTAAGCGAGGATAAGAGGCTGAAAACCGCCTCGACGGCCCCACCCGGCCGAGGTTCCAAGGCTGGCCCAATCGAAAGGTTTCGACAATCGCCTTGAGCATGCAAGATCGATCCAGGGAGTGACATCGATGGGTCCGCCTAGCGACCGCAACCCACGTGCGCAAGCGCAACGGGCATCGACCGAACACGTTCGAGTCCGCGTCGATCTCGACTAACGGGAGTCTCACCGTAGAGAGGCATCGAGCCCCGAGACTTATCGAATGGTCTCGGGTCCCAATCAAGGGCGACCACGCGGATTAATGAAGTCGCCCCCGGCGGGCCTTATGGAATCCCTTCGACGGAAAATCGCGACGTCACTCGAACTTTTCCCGTTATCGAGCTCACCGAGCCCTGCGTGTCGGCCTTTACGGGCAAATCGTAGATCTGCTCTACCCTCCGTTGCACGAACGCGACGCGGACGGGAAGTCTACTAAGACGAACCACCCCGTGACCAGCCATCCGCACCGCGCGGGGGCTCGAGGGCTGGCATCGCAAATACGAGGTTCAACGGCGGGACCACAATTCGTTCATGCGCAATTCAGCCAAAGCATAAGTCTTCGACTTATCCTCCGGCTCGGGAGCTCTCGTCCATCGGACGCGCTCGCGCGCATCCGGGGGATAAACATCTCTCACGAAACAACGCGAGTGCGACTCCCCGCGATCTCAATAGATCCCCGGATGACTCCACGACTCACCCGGGGCTCGGGAGCTACTTGTCGGGGAGAAAGATTAGCGCTGCCACGTGGCGCCCTCTAAACCTGCTTAACAAGGGATTAACGAAACCACGTCGGTGGATGAGGCTGGTCCCACCCTCGTACACCCCGCCGAAAAATAGGTCAACGGATGACGAACTCGACCTTGCTCGCCAAACTCAAGGAGGTCCGCCTCGCACGACCTTGTCCGCCTTACTCGAGGAGGTCCGCCTCGCACGACCTTGCCCCGCTCGACCCCCGAGCTCGACCTTCGAACTCGACCCCGAAGCTCGACCACCAACCGCATTAACTCCTACTCCGGTGCCCACGTGGGTGCTACTCGGCAATCATTGACGAGAACTCGCGCCCCATCCCTCCCGCCACCGCCACCTGCTCCATCGGGCCACGCGAGATGGGACGCGTCGTCCATGTAACCCGACGAGTTGGCGTGGACCGAAGACTCCGGGAATGGCCATCATCCTCCGACGTATGATGGTACGATCTTCCCCGTCATACCCGTCGACAGGTGTAGCTCAAGGTCGAGCTCGAGCTACACTCCGTCCCGCACGACCTTCACCCATAAGCTCGGGGCTCGAACGAGCTGCCCCGCGACCTCGACCTTGGACTCGCCATCGGTGCGTCTAACAAAGAAGGACGAGAATGGCATGTCCCCTCCAACCACTCTGCCATGACGCCACCCATGGCTTCGCCGGACGCGGAACACTCCAACCCGATGCACCGAGCTACATGAGCGACGTGACTGCCCGATCAACCGACTCAAGTACGCGCGAGGATGAAGACCGACGGGACAGCACGAAACGATCGGACGAGTCCGCAGCCACCTTCTCTCTCTCTCTCTCTCTCTCTCTCTCTCTCTCACTCTCTCTCTCTCTCTCTCTCTCTCTCTCTCTCTCTCTCTCTCCGTAACTCGAGCTTCACCCTTGTGACTATAAAGGGGTAGAAGTTCTCACGCTCTCACACACGTACAAATACGAACGAAGTTTCTTACGCATCACATACACCCACACATGTTCGCCGCACGGGACTCGGAGCACGCTCCTCTCCCACCACCTCTGTACATTGTTGTTCAATTGACGCAAGGAACACGAGCGCCGCGACACCACCCCCGCTGGACGTAGGGAGCTTTCCCGAACCAGCCAAAATCCCTCGTGTCTTCCCTTGTGTACCATCCGACCTAAAACGCGCGACCCCGGGACAAATTCTATTAGCGGTGGTTCGAAAACCGACAGTATAATACACAAAA
Source organism: Chloris gayana (assembly GCA_031894775.1). Lineage (NCBI taxonomy): Eukaryota > Viridiplantae > Streptophyta > Magnoliopsida > Poales > Poaceae > Chloris > Chloris gayana. The sequence goes on along the minus strand of JAUNZO010000866.1, from coordinate 359,361 downwards.
CTACTTTAGAAGTCAAAGCATGACACGCCTACGTATCTTCTCGCACGAGCACTCGGGCAAGCTAAACCTCTTCCTTCGTGGATGGACTGGTTACGTAGCTCGACCCCAGCCCCTCTCGGCTGGTGTTCGTGAGGGTAGCATCACTTGCGGAGAAAGTTGATGTGGACGATGTAGCACTCGTGGTGTTGGTTGATGTTGATGTAGCCTATGGTGTCGAGTCACTAAAGACTTTTTGAATCGACAATGGTCGTCGAGGTGGGCTAGCTTTGATACCAACCGGAAGAAGAGCCTTCAAGTCCTTGCGAGGCGTTGAAGAATGTCGAAATTGAAGTCGGGCCGTTGTAAGGCGTCGATGTATGTCGTCAATGCCGCCGAACTGATGGCAAGCCCCTCAAGTCGGCGCAAGGCATCAAGGGGTGTAAAAGTTGAAGTCGGGCCGTTGCAAGGCACTCGAAGTTTGACGTTGGTGCCGCCGAACTCATGGCGAGCTCCTCGAGCTGCTGCAAGGCATCGGGGAATGTCAAAGTTGAAGCTGGGCCGTTGTAAGGCGTTGAAGTATGCCATTGGTGCCGCCGAACTGATGACGAACCCTTGAGCCACCGCAAGGCATCGAGGTGTGTCAAAGACGTTGTTAGGTCGATGGTGCTGTCAGTGCTACTGAACTGATTACGAGGCCTTCGAGCCAACACAGGGTGTCGAGGGACTTTTGTGTATTTCCTGCAAAAATGATAGGTTGACGTATAAAACATCCTGACTTCCCTTAAGAAGCTCCTTCGACGACTCATCTTGCGAAGTGACGAAGAGTCAGAGAAATAGTTGTCAGAAATACATGTTGGGGTACTATATGTTGGGGTACAATCTCAAGTGACGCTAGCATTATTGCAAAAGTACGTACCAATTGCAAATCAACAACTCTAGGACACTTTGTGCGGCGCCTTTGTTCGTAAGACTTCGCACGATGCTCAAGCTCATAACATCTCGAGCTGGCGACCTTATTGCATGCAAAATGCTAGTTTTTGAGCTCTTGGCTCTCTATCAGACTGTTTGCTAATATCCACTTCGAGTATTCATGCCAACAGCTTTGTACCTCGGTTGCTAAATAGTGTACAGAGTATAGCAGGTGCAGGCGCGCGAAGTAAGGCGTGGATTCGTCAAGTAGATACACCGTCCACTACTCACACACCCCAATTAAACAAACCAAAGCGTGCGTAGTTGTTGTTTCTGCTGGTTTTACTTCGAGGCAGTAGCAGAACTTGTGTCTAATTAAAGATTACAACTTCTGCTGGTGTTTACTCCGTACGCCGATGGCGATCGTGACCATCATCTTTGATACTAGGAACATGTGCCTTGCCTCGCACTTTGGTATCGCACAGAGGTGAACCCTCGATGTATCCTTAGAACCATTTGAGCGGTAAGTTAAACATGCTCGAAGTGTTAATGCCGAAAGACAGCCTAGAGCTAACCAGCATGTACCTAACCACACAAGCTCGAAGTTGCTAAAGTAGCTTGCAGCTGGTAAGAACCGCAACTTAAGCAAGCCTTTTTTTATCAAAATCAGGTTTTGTTGTACTAGTCGCCTAAGTGCACAAGCAACTCCCATCCAAATAAACATGCTTATATCTACAAGCCAGAATCACATTCCAAAATTCAACTTGCACTCTGCGCGCGCGGCTCGCAGATGACGCGAGGTGTCTTACCGAAATTACCCAGGTGGCCAGGTGCTATATGTGCAAGCTCCGAAGTCAAACTTTTCATTAGTGTTGGTGCGAGATACTTTTTAGCCAACGTGCTAATTTTTCAGTTCGCGTATGTAACAAATGCTTTTCACTTTGGTTGTTTAAATGTTGTGCGGAGTGCTGCTCGGAGCTACTTTCAATAGTTTTTTTTGTGCAAAACTTTTGTTTACTTTTGACTTTTCTTCAAGCTCTTAGCACCTCTTCATTTTTAGTAATATTTTAGATTCTTCGACTCTTGCACCCTTCTGAGAGAGAAGTAAACCTTTTTTTGTTTGGACGAAGTGTGAAGCCCCTTGGCGGCTTCAACACTAGTTTTGTTTGAAGGAAAAGTCACTTCTCCCTTCCTGTCCATAGGGAGGAGTAAACTTTTTTCTTTTCGATGAAGTGTGAAGCCCATTAGCAGCTTCAACAGTCGTTTTGTTTAAAGAAAAAGTCACTTCTCCCTTTCAGTCGTTATGGGAGAAGTGAAATTTGGTAGCCAGCATTTCAAGGCAAACTACCTTTGTCTATCGAAGTGCGGCTGACTATGAGGCTAAAGTCTCACGTTCAATGTTCAGACCTCCCTTTTAGGAAGTCGTTTGGACTAAGATTTAGTGAAAATAGCACTTTTTTTACTCACCTTTTCACTTTTTTTCTTGAATGAAGTAATACTAGGCCTCTTCTTCTTTGTATGAGCGAAGTGAGCCTTGCTCTATATTCGAAGTGAAATTTCACTCGGCTTGTGGTGGGGTGGAGTGAAATTCGAAGTGAAATTTTATTTCGCTTGTAAATGTAGTGAAATTCCAAGTGTGCCAAGCCTTGTTGGGACAAAGTGTGAAGTCCCTTATCGACTTCAACACTCATTTTATTTACCGAATTTGTTTTTCTCGGCTTGCCTGCCTTTGTCGATTTTTTCGACCTTTTGCTCCCCGACGGAGACTTTTTGAGCTTTTGTTTTTCACCCTTCGTCGAATATTTTGACTTTTTGCTCCCTGAAAGGACCTTGATGTCGCCTAGAGGGGGTGAATAGGCAAAACCTGAAAATAATAAAACTTTTTCACATAGGTTAGTTCAACCCGGTCTGACCTCCTTGCACACGCGAGAACGGTGCATACTTGTTCAACCCGGCCTGACCTCCTTGTCAAGGCGATCAGACCGCCTTGCACGAGCAAAAACAGGTCGACTCTCCAAATTTGATTTCTAGCTCAAACCAAAACTTGAGATGATGCTCCAAAGGTTTTCCTTAGCACATACACGAAGTATCCGCACACAAATGAGCACACCAAAGTAGATCGAAGCGGAAGCACAAATAAGCTAGAAAACGACAAGATGGATAAGAGAGGCGGAGACACACAAATTTGTTTATCGAAGTTCGGATTTACCCCTAGGTAATCCATATGTCTCCATTTGAGGAAGCTTGAGCTGCCCATAGGCACGCTCCAAAGTCGGGTCTCTTTCAACCACTTCCCTCGAGTACACTATCTCGATCTTTTCCACACCGGAGGCAAGATCACAGCCTTCTCAAACTTTCTCAAGGCTCACCACAAGCTTAGGAACTATAGGATGACGCCTAGCCATCTAGGAGGCTTCACCTCCAAGAATAACAAATGAATCACGAGTTGCTTGACGTAGCTCAAAGTGCTCAAGTCTTAGGATTTTCTCACAAGTGCTCACACACTCAAATCTCTCGGTCCAACTAAAAGATTTAGCTCAAATCACTGGGATCTCACAAAGAGAGGTTGGGGAGAGCTCAAATGGCTGTTGGAATGCTATAGAGTCGGGCAAGAACCAGCAGCTACCAAAGGGAGTGGTGGAGGGCTATTTAAAGCCTCTTTCAAAAACTAGCCGTTGGAGCCGTCGGGCTCAGGGCGGTCCGACCGTCTTGACAGGGCGGCCTGATCTCCTTGCACCGGCAGCCATCCAACAAACTGATGCAAAAACCTCCACAACTCTCAAACTTGATTGCTTAACCCACTCATACTAACTATGCTTCACTTCTAAGGCCAAAAAGTCACTAACCTAGAAGTTGACCCCAGAAAACTTAGTTCAAGGCGGTCCGACCTCCTTGACAGGGCGGCCTGACCGCCTTGACCTATCGACCCCAAAAGCGGTCCGACCTCCTTGTCCTGGACGGCCTAACGGCCTTGACCTGGCAAAAAAAAAAAAACAAGGTTTGAGGTTTAACTCACTTGGATTGGTTTCTCTCCGGGATTTTGAGCACTTTGACATTATCATTCAACACATGTTGCATCCCTCTTGATAGTATGACATACCTATACTCAAGAATTAGATAAAAACAAGTTTTCTTCCACTTGTTCTTGAGATTAAGCCATATGCCGAAATACTTCATATTTTGCTTCAAGGGGGCTAACTATAATTCTTCACTTGAGCATTATCCACCTTGAGCTGATAATCATGGATTTTACCATTAGATAGACAAAACTCCATATTTTGTCCATGTCACCTGTTCCTTTCTTGATTCACAAATATTTGACACTAGGAAATATGCAAGCCTCCATGGCTTCTTAGATACATCGGATTCAGCATCCACTTGCTCTTCACCACAATGGTTCCTCAGCGTCGAGCCTCTTGCTTGCCCTTCTCCAATGTATGCTCCATCATAGCCAAGTCCTTGCTAACCCTTCCTCTACTTACCATCATGGTTCACACATTTATTTGCACCATCCAATAGCACAAGCTTAATATTCACCTTCTTGGTGTATTAATCTTTGTTGTGATATGTGTTGATTGCTTGAATATAATGCCAAGAGTTAAGCCACCAAGATTTGTATGATGACACTTTCAATAACCAATATGTGACATATCATCCAAGCTCCATTTTTCTTTGTGTGACACATAGCATAAGATTTTCATTATAGATCATCCATGTAGCTTCATCTTCATCACATTTCTTTTCATATGGCATACAGTAATATACATCTAGAATATCCATATGCATCCGTGTCTTGATATAACAATGTTCATAATAAATATACAAGACATTTTCCTGTTGCATCTTAACAAATTACATTAGCTCTTTAATTCTATTGTCATCAAAACACCAAAACCCACTAGGGGGCCTAGCTGCACTTTCTGTAACACCCGTATTTTCGTTATTTTCCAAAATTATAAAATTCTCTTTATTTAAGTTATTTTATGGATGATTGTTGCATTATGCTGGTGTAGTTTGCAGTAGGGGTTTATTTGTATGCAAATGTATTTAAAGTTTCGTTAGTAATCGAATTAGTTTAATTTTCAGAACTGTTTTGAAAATAGAGAAATAGAAAAGCTTTTCTTAAGCTCTAGGCCTTCTTTCTCTGCGGCTCATTTCCTTTCATTTCTTTTTTTTCTCTCGGCCTGCCAGCGCCAGCGGCGTGCGACCTATCCGGCCCAGCAGCGCACACAGCTCCCGCACCACACCGCAACCGCCGCCTTCGTCACATGCCGCCATGCCGCACTCGACTCGGAGTTCCACCCGTTGCTCTCTCGACGTGCATGCCCAAGCTGCGGACCCCATGCCCCTGAAACCGTGTTGCCCTGCGCCCCCACTTCTTTTCGCTAGACTTGACGCCCCTGCAGGACCCCAAACCCTAGCTCGCCAACCGCCATTGGAGCCGACACACCAAGGCCGACGCCTAGCGATTCGGAGTCGTTCCGGTAACAGCCAAGACCGTGACGAGCTTCGCCTCTCTACACCGCCCCTCATCGACCAAACATCGTTGGTTTTCTCGCACCAGGACATCTCCATGTCACGACCGGACAACCACCTTTGCTCCCCATCGTCGACCGCCATCATCCCGCCGTCTTCAGCCGTTTCCGTGACGCCGGTGGGACTCTAGTTGACCTCCTCTATATTTCCCCTCTGTTTCCCTTAAAAATGCGAGCCCCTAGACCCCGTAGCGCGAGCTCCAGCGATGGCCGGCCATGGCACCGCCGTCTCGTCCGCCATTGGCAGCCAGCACCCCATCGACCAACCAACCGGCGTCGTCCATTGCTCGATCAACGGCTAGGATGGCATATCCCTTCTCCCTTGTGTAACCGGTTCACCGTGGACCGGTGAACCATCGCCTTGCTCCGGTCTACGGTAGGCATGGACCCGGTCTACAACATTTCCCATTCAAACTTTATTCGAAAACTCATTTATTGCATCATGCCGGCGTCAGCAGATGAATTTTCAGTATAAAATCAAATCTGAAATTCTTGTCTGTTTCATAGTTTAGACCCTGCTTATTCAAACGCTTATAACTTTTTGTTGGCAACTCCGATTAAGGCGATTCTTGCGCTCACACGTCCGTAAGGGTCGAGTACTACCTGTTGGTACTGTTTTCATATCCAGTAGGAACTGTTTGGTGTAATGTTTCTTATTTTGTTGTGTGTTTGTTTTCTGGTGTGCCGTAATTAGAAGAGAAGCAGTTTGAGAGCCTCCAAGACCAAGACTTCGATCAGCAGCAGACAAGGGAACCATGCAAGTGGCCTTGAAGCATTATGAACCCGTCTCCTTACTTTTTGTAATTTATTTTCATGCATTGCTATTTAATATTGAATCCCATGTGTCATTATTACCCTGTTGAACTTATTTTTCCTTGTCACCCTAGTGTGGTTTGATCTTGGGTAGATTGTGCTTTGTTGCTGTCACACATGAGTCGGTGGTCTTTAATCTTGACCAATAGCTTACTTGAATCATATGTAAAATGGCTAATCCGTTTAGCAACTTGGAACCTAGTGTTTGAGCAAGAGGTTGTATGGCGAGTACTCCGCGTGCGGCTGGGTCGTGTGGTAGTTCTTGCTCAAACAGTTAAGGACCGATTCTTGGAGTTGCAACCTAGGATTACGAGTGCCATCAACAAGGCTGCTATGGAACAGCTTGCCAAATAACTAGTGTTGCCCTAGTATTATACTCGCAAGGAGGTATGGTACGTGCTCATTCATTGGGGCGAACTATGTGGCGCAAGAGGGGGCCTCCGGGTGACGCCTTTGATACGCGATAACCACTCGGTGGCTATAGTCCTCCGTGGACCATCACTTTTTGTATGGCAGTGAAACCTTAGCGTGCGAAAAACAATACTAGAGTGAACCTAGGTAAAGGCTCATAGTGATCTCCTGGCCTCACACCTAAGGTACTGTAACGTGGCAAAATGGAGGTTTTAGTCCACCTGGCAATAGGGGATGAAATCACGACTTGTGCGTACGGTGGCGCCACCTCTACAAAGTTATAACTGTCATGATAGTCATGCTCCCGATTACGAGCAACCTGGATCCTCACTCGACTAGAGGTTTGGTAGTTGAGGTGTTTAGTTCTAGTTCACTTTATACCTTCGTGGTAATATCCTACGTGGATTTGTGGACCTTCGTGGACCAAGATCCTTCATGGATTAATTACATAAAATTTAATTGGGCTTGGTAGTATCAACTCACTTAGTAAAATAGGTTGCTATTGTTATAGGTTCAACAATGCTTTCTGCTAAAACATTTATGTTGGCCATCCTTCATTTAAGCTTGCATGTCACTCATTTCCCACACTTGCTGAGTACGACATGTACTCACCCTTGCCATTTCCCTGTTGCCATAAATCATTTGCTGCTCGAAGGAGAGATGGACTACATCGATGAGGATTATTACTAGGCGTGTTGTTCCCCGGTGAACTCCCTATGGTGTTATGGTGTTTTCCGCTGCTTATCTAGTCTTATGAGACATGTACTTGAAACTCTGTAATAATGATACGTTGTGACAATGTAATATTGGCATTGACTATATTGATATTTCACTATTGTCCTTGTATGTGTGGTGATTGATCCTGGCACACATATAGTTTATGCATTCAGTTTTGTTCCTTAAAATTGGATGTGACAAAGTGGTACCGAGCCATGTCAACTGTAGGATGCAAACCTAGTTAGAGATGGTCTCTTATAGGATCTTATTTTTCTGGAAAAAAATTAATTTGTTAAAAGTTATGTTTGTCTGATCTTGCTCTTTGTGTATGTTTCAAAATTTATTCTAGTTGCTAAATGTTCTATCTTATTTGCTAGTTGTTCTTTTAAAGTTTGCAATTTGTTATCTCATATTTATTTTAGTTTGTTTAAATGCTTTGGGTTTACTAACTCCTCTTATTTCAAAATTGAATAGATGGCGAGAACTAGAATGATCCCGCGTAAGAGTGTGATCGTTGTGCCACCGCTAGTGATGTTTGCTAACTGGAACCTGCAGAAGCCGTTGGTGGGTGAATTCTATGAAGAAGGATGCTACTTCCCCGACAAGGTACGAACAGTTCTGAAGTGTTTGGGCTATCGCCACTGTCCTTGCTACAAGGGGAGACTAGGACACGTATGAGTGATGGAACCTACAAATGGGAGGTCTAGGTGACTATGTTTGAGAAGCTGACTACTGATGGCATTCCTCATATTCGTCGCATCCATGAAGCAAGTACGCCAATCCCTACATTTGAGGATGGGATGGAGGACGCCGCACGTCGCGCCCTAGCTGTTGTTTGCTCGAGAGGAGGAGGAGGAGGAGCTGCACGGTTCGCAATACCGATACTTCGTGCAGCGTGCTAGTGGCAGCGAGGAGGTGCATGTGGCTGGTACAAATGGAGAATCTTTTCTAGTGAAGGAACAGGTTCACTACGCTAGGACATTGGATGGCCTCCTTACAAGAGCCAATTGTGCTCTTGAGGATGCCTATGAGAGGAATGAGGAGTTAGAGAGGGAGGTCAAGCATTGGAAGGCAGTGGCAGTTGGAGAGGCAGATGAGGATGAGCCACCTGGAGCAGCCCGAGCCTTAGATTCAGCCACCTCGTTCTCCTGCACGCAAGAAGCAACGCTAGGCTTAGTCTTAATCGTTTAGTCATGCCGGTTAGAGTCATTAGTTTGTTTAGCATCGCTTAGCATCAAATATCGAGTTTATTCTTTGTAATTGGGAGACCTATCACGTCCTTTGTGTTTAGGTGTGGTTTGTGCTACTTGTCTTGTGAGTGGTGAACCATGTTTGATTTGGATCTTTGCTTGAGTGTGGTGTGATGTGGAACTTGTTCTACGGACACATTTGGTTTCTTATTAATTATTAAAGCTTAGACTTGGTCATTGGGTTAATTCTCTCAAGCTGTTTTGATTATCTAGATCTTTGTTATCTATCTTTATTGTTGCATCCTTTATGTTGAATATGTTCATCTATCTATTTGTATCTTGTGGAATATTTATTTGTCTTGTGGATATGTCCTATTTCTACCAGTATGTTGCCAAAATTTTGATCTATTCTTGCTATTCATCTCATATTCATGTGTTGTCCTCTTGTTCCTTTACTATCTCTATCATGCTTTGGCTTATTCCTTCATCACGTTGTTTTTAGCATTTCTATCTTTCAAACATGTATTGATCCTATCATGTTTGTCTCCTCGGATGGCGAGGCGTGGCAACAACAATGATGCTCCACCACCCCCTCTTTGGAGCAAGTTCTAGCTATGTAGGCCCAGCTCCTTTAGACCATGCGGCAGACCATGGTGTAGATGCGAGTAGAACCAGCAAAATGCAGCACCCCCACCACCTCCACCTCCACCGCCGCCCCCACCTTAGGGACAAGCTTGGAGAGTTCCGGAGGACCAAGCCTCTTCCATTCCCTCATGCTTGTGGATCCTCTTGATGCCGAGGATTAGCTGAAGACCATCGAGAAGAAGCTGCAAGTGGTCCGAGTGCAACAACAGGGAGAAGGTCCTGTTTGCCTCACACCGGCTTGAGGGTCGAGCTGTTGAATGGTGGGAAGCCTATGTGTGTCACACCCCTATCCCGAAAGATAGTTAAGTGTGGTACGGATCGCCTTGGGAGATGATTGACGAAGCAACAATACATAGCATCACATTAACAAACATCCACGATTTGCAAGTTTACATAATTATTCCGAATAAAAGATACATTAGGTTCGAAGTTAAGTTTTACATAACCATGATCTTTGTTCGAAATAAAGTGCGGAAGCGAAATACATAACTCGACGATACATAGATAACTTAAAATGAACCATGCCGGCCTAGGCCATGGCTCACTCATCATGGGTCGGAGAGTTAGGAACCCATTCAATGGTCCACTCTTTGGACTCTTCTCCATCCCACACAACCTTACCACAACAATCGCAAAACCCGGCTTGCGGGAAACCCGTAAATACACATGTATAGGCAAAGCCCGAGTATCTAGCATACTCCGCAAGTCTTACCTGTCAAATTGGCCTTCTAAGACCGACTCCTAGATGCATGGGGCTTGACCGGTTTAACTTGGCATTTTGCATAAATAGCACCTATGCTAATTAGGTTGGCACTTTTATCACCTAGCCAAATTAAGAGGGTTGTCGCATAAAAGAAACTTTAGTGAGCATACTAGCATTACGAGAATTTGCAATACAAATTTATATCAAGCATAAAACAGCAAGCTATTCAATCTCTTTCCGTTACTACACATTGCGAACTGCTCGAATCAAGTACTACTCATTAACCGAGAGGAAACGGCGATAATTATCGAATTATTAATCCTGCAGGAAAAGACCCAAATGCACAACATACGCATCATTTAAGAACACGTATGGCCACAGTTCGCGAGTTCATCATAAAGCAAAACACGGGGCCACCGACTCCGAGTACTCGTCCCCCTTGCGACCGTTCAACAACGCGCCCAAGGCTTAACCCGTGTACTCTTCAACGGTCCTCAACCCGTGCAACCACCGTGCCATACAAATCACCTCCGGGTCGGTGAGATATCCGGCTCACTTTACAACTTACAAGCTACATAGGTTTACCAATCCCCATAAGAAAGGTATGCAAGTGGTACACAACTCAAACTTGTTCGCGGAGCCACAATGGAGTGTTCTCAATTTTAACCAATTTCATCATGTTCAAATTTCATCATAAGCCATGAGTGAGATCCTCAATCTATCGTTGACTCCATAAACATAGCACAGCATTTTTAACGAGGATATGACACATAAGCGACATAGGACATATAATAATTTTATGCACGTGGATTTCCAATCAACGTCTAAAACTTAAATGCACATTCATCTTCCATAATATAGTAATAAAAGAAAGGCATTTCGAAATAATAGGAGTGCACCGGGGCTTGCCTTGAGAGTGATCGAAGTTAGCACTAGCCTCACAAGCGTTGAGTGTTGCAATTGTCTCTTCCGGCGGGATCAATTCGACGTCGTCACCTAGAAGATGAAATGCAATGCGTAAATAAAAGTAGACAAGGGCGATGATCATGGTGATGCATGTATGCTGTTTGCATGAGCACATGAGTATGTTAATCAAAAGCTTTGCTTAGCGAAACCCTAGTGAGTATGAACACATACCTTGCTCTCTTTTGAAAGAGTTAATTACATGAACAAGTATAATCTTAATAATACATGAACAAGGGATTTATACAAGGTGCAGCAGTGCGGTGGTTCACCCTAAATTCAGATTTAAGAGAATTAACAAGGTATAGAAGTGCGAACCCAAATACTAGGCCTAGGCGAAGTTCATCATCACATGCGATGACGACCGCCCTTTAAATCGAGAAGTTGATTCCAAAATTATTACATGCGTGAAATACACGAAACCTGCTTACTAATCCTGTCATGAAGTGCTACGTGACATTGTGGAAAGTGAAATTTACATGAACATGCAGAGATATAATTTTTCTTGAGGCATAAACCATTTACACATGTGCTGAAATTACTCCTTTATGGAATTAGATCTAGGGTTAGCAAGAATAATTATTTAACATGCTCAAATATTAACATGGACTTTTCTATACATGCACAGTACGAGGAGGAAATTAAGTACCAAGTTTCATGCAAAAATAATTTACACAGATTTAATTAAAAATTAAATACGAGAGAATGCAAGAAATGCAATAACGTGAACAAATATGCAATGAAATGCAGATCTTACAGTGCTAGAAATTCAAGTATGCCTAGGTGAAGGTTTTGGCCCAGTGGCATTATTTTTGGATCTATATTTTTAAAGTTATGACTCGGATGAGTTTTCGAGGATTGACTTCCAGATCCGGCAAGCTCATGTTACTTTTATGAAAGCACAGGTTTTTTAGTTTCCAAAACATTTTAGTTTGCAATTTTTGGATCTTTCAAACGGAAGATATGAATTTTTCAAACTCAAACGAAGTTCGGGTCTATTTACGAGACTGCCACTAGGGCAATTTTGAACGGAGCGGCGCGCGCGCTCCGACGAGCGGCGGCCGGCGCCGGAGAGGTCCCACGCGGCGGCGTTCTAGGGCAGCGCATGCTCGGTGCTTGGAGGGGAAAGATGCGCGCGGCGTGGGGAAGACGATGGTGGGGGTGGCGAGGCTCAACGGCGGCCGCAGCGGCGCGGCGGCGAGCGGCGGTGCTCGGGCCAGCTACGACGGTGTCGCACGCGCGGCACAAGGGGAGAGAGGAGGAGGGAGCTGGCCCGAGTGCACCACCCGAGCTCGGGGAGTCGCGGCGTGGGCTTGGGCGGCGTTGAGGCGGACCGTGGTGGCAGCTCGACGGAGGGGTGGCGGAGCGAGGGCGACGACGGCGGCAGCTTTCTGCAAATTCCGGCGACCTGGAGCAGAGAGAGGCGAGCGCGTTAGCAGGGAGCTCGGGCATGACCTTGCGCACGAGATGGCGAGGAAGGGAGGGAGAGGCGGCCCACCTGAGACGACGCACGACGCGGAGGGGCCCGGGCGTCCATGGCGGGCGGCGGCGGTGCTTTCCTCAGATTCGCGCGGCGTGAGGAGGAGAGGGCGAGGCAGGGCGCGGAGAGGAGCGAGAGGGGCGCTGGGCAATGATTGTGGCGAATGAGAGGACGGGAGCTTGGCCTCCGTGCCATTTTTCTAAGGGAGGGAGGCGGGGCGGCGCACGGCCGGTCGACGGGGCGGTCGCGGCTTCAATCCCCGGCCGTTCCTATTGGCCAGCGGGTACAGGGCAGTTGGGAGGGTGGCCAGGGGGCGCTGCGGATGGGACGGGGCGGGAGCGTGCCTCGGGCGGCGCCCGAGGCTGGTCGGACCGGCGGACGGTGCCGCCATTACCCACTGGGCAATGAGCTCAATTCGAATTTTGAAAATTGAATCTGTGGTTTGAAAGTTTGGACTAAATTAATAGTTCTGGTGCTCCAAAAATAGAAATAAAAATATGTGGAGCTCCAGCATGATATGCTTGAATTTTCATCTTTGAGTTTGAAGTTCTAAAGGTGCTTCCAGAAATTCATACAAAATTCATAAACAGAGGCATTTCAGATTTGAATTTGAATTTTTGGGCATTCAAAACTTTGTTCAAAAATTTTGTAAAAATTCTGTAAATTCACCTTTTTACATGAGCAACGCAGTGGTGCAAAAATATGTGGGTGGTGCTTTTGTAATTTTTGCATTTTTCTTAGGGGCTAGGGTTTAGGGTTAGGGTTTAACTAGATTCTCTCTTTTTCTTTTATTTCTTTTGTTTTTCTTATTTTCTTTTTCTTGCTTTTCTCCTGCGGGCTGAGCATTAGGGTTTAGCTAATGATGTCATCAGGGTCTTAATCACGTGCTTAACCTCTAATCGTGACATGGGATGTCACAATGTGAATGCATATGAGGAACCGGACAGCATCAAGCGGCAAGAGTTCAAGAACAGTTTCAGGTCTCACCATGTCCCTCATGATGTTGTGAAAGTGAAGAAGAAGTAGTTCCAGGATTTAGAGCAGGGCTCCATGTCCGTTAGCGAGTACCTAAGCTGCTTCACCTAGCTCTTCCGCTATGCTCCTGGTGAGGTGGACACCGATGAGAAGAAGCAAGAGTGTTTTCCGGATGGGATGAATGATGGACTTGCTTATGCTTTGGAGTCTCGGGACTTTGCCAATCTCCATCTTTGGTGCATAGAGCTCCGATCCGGGAGAACGAGGAGGAGGAAGGTGGACCGCAAGCGCAAGCTAGAGTGTCGAGCTTAGCCGGGGGAAGCAACACTAGGCCCCGCTTTGGATCTTCATCTACAAGACCTGTTTTCCGTCCTGCTCAGCAGATTGTGCGAGTAGATGACGCAATGGTCGGGGGTTCACCATACCACAACGTCGAAACAGCGCCCCAATGTCCAGATGTCTACAACAATACCCCAAGCTCCCCAACGCCCCGGTGGAAGTCAGGTCCCAACTACTGGAAAGACCTGCTACAACTGCGGAGAGTGGGGGCACTTCTCTAACCAGTGCACTCGTCCACGTGTGTGTGCTCCAGCCCAAGAGTCGGCCTAGGCTCCAAACCGCAATACTAATTCTGCTCCAGTTCTAGCCGGGCAGAACCAAGTCCGTGCTTGGGTCAACCATGTGGAAATAGAAGGTGCTCAGGAGGCTCCGGATGTTGTGATTGGTATGTTTCTTGTTTCTGGTCATAATGTAGTTGTCTTATTCAATTCGGAGCATCACATTCATTTGTATCTGCTGCATATGTTCAAAAACATAATTTACCAATATCAATGCTTAAGAACTATATGATCGTTAGTTCCCCTGGAGGAGAGATGCATGCTAAGCATGTTTGTCCAAAGGTAAACCTCAATATAATGGGGGTGGATTTCTCTGCAAATCTAGTTGTTCTTGAGTCAAAAGGGATTGATGTTATTCTTGAAATGGACTGGTTGAGCAAGCATAAAGGGCTGATTGATTGTGCTAAGAAGGTAGTGAGGTTGACAGCTAGTTCAGGAGAGGAATTGGAGTATGTTGTTGATGCACTCATCACTAGCAAGGTAGCAGCCAGTCACATTGTGTTGAACAACTCGGAAGCTACACCGATTCAGGACACCCGAGTGGTTTGTGAGTTCCCCGATGTTTTCCTCGAGGAGTTACCAGGTGTGCCACCTAATCACATTGAATTTATTATTGAATTGGTTCCTGGTACAGCCCCTATTTTTAACAACCTTATAGCATGGATAGTGAGCAACAAGCTGAACTTAAGACCCAACTGCAAGAACTGTTAGATAAGGGTTATATCCGTCCTAGTGCATCACCATGGGGGCTCCTGTTATTTTTGTTGATAAGAAGGATGGAGCGCAGCAAATGTGTGTGGATTATCGTGCACTCAATGATGTTACAATCAAAAATCGATATCCTCTACCAAGAATTGATGACCTCTTTCATCGGTTGAAGGGAGCATGTGTGTTCTCTAAGATTGATCTTCGTTACGGCAATCATCGGTTAAAGGTTCGAGCATCCGATATACCCAAGACCGCTTTCATTACTCGGTATGGATTATTTGAGTACACGGTTATATCCTTTGGATTGACTAATGCTCCTGCCTACTTCATGTATCCGATGAACAAAGTCTTTATGGAATATTTGGATAAGTTTGTGGTTGTATTCATCGATGATATCCTGATATTCTCGAAAAATGAAGAAGAGCATGAGGAACATCTTCGTCTTGTTCTACTGAAGCTTAGGGATATCCGAGTTGTATCCTAAGCTAAGTAAGTGCGAGTTCGGTTGAAGGAAGTTGCTTTCCTTGTTCATGTTATCTCGAGAGGGAGGTGTGTCTATGGACCCTAGCAAGGTTGTGGATGTGTTGAGATGGAAATCACAGCAGACTATCTTAGAAATCGAAGTTTCCTCGGTTTAGCAGGATATTACGGACAGCTCATCGAGGGGTTTTCCAAGATAGCCAAGCCTATGACGAAACTGTTGGAAAAAAGGAAGACCTTTGAGTGGATACCTCGTCGTGAAGGCAATTTCCAAGAGCTAAAGAAGAGATTGACAACGGCACCCGTTCTAACAATGACCGATATGGAGAATCCTTTCTCGAGTATATTGTGATGCTTGTGGGCAAGGTATAGGGTGTGTGCTCATGCGGGAAGGTCGTGTAGTGGCATATGCGTCCGGACAATTAAGGAAGCATAAGTAGAGATACCCAACACATGACTTAGAGCTTTTAGTAGTGGTCCACGCTCTCAAGATTTGGAGGCATTATCTCATAGGCAAGAGATGTGAGATCTACTCGGATCACAAGAGTTTGAAGTATTTTTTCACTCGACCGGATCTGAACCTTAGACAGAGTCGATGGTTGGAGCTCATCATGGACTACAATTTGGGAATCAACTCACCCGAGGCAAGGCTAACGTGGTCGCGAGATGCACTAAGTAGGAGGTCCCATTTGAACACGCTAGCCACAAGAGAGTTAAGGTCGAGAGATTTGTGAGGAATTTGAGAAGCTTAATCTTGGTTGGGTAGCTAATACTGAAGTAGTCACCATGGAAGTGGAGTCTACACTAGAGCGTGATATTCAGGAAGGACAGGTGGAGGATGCCAAGATTCGGGATATTAAAGGCCAAATCAAGGAAGACAAGGCCCCGGGTGATGAGGACATCACACCCTCTCATATAACCAACACTCCTCCAATACATAATTCAAGGACAAAACCTAGATCACGACAATTGAATTTATGGGTGAGCATGTTCCTAATGATCTCTTTATTTATATTTGAGAATATATTACTACATAATGAGTTAATTATTTATCGAACCTTTCGGAAGATCGGGACACCCTGTTCACATCAAGCAAGAACAAAATAGAAGCAACCAATTGCAAATATATGATTAAAGTCACGAGTTGGGGTCTCACAAACCGACAAAACGGTGAAACTGTTCTTGACAGAATAATCTAAGTAAAACCCAAACCCTAAGGAAGGGGTGGTGACTTCTTATGAGGTCCCTGGGGTCGTCTATCTCCCCTTGGACACAGCCCTAAGTGAGCTCAACAAAATACACGGCCCAAAGGCCAAGAGACGGTGGTGCAACACCGGGACGGTTTATGGACGTCTTCGTATTTCGGCTGGTCCCGACGACTCGGGAAGAATCTGGATATGAGACCAGTGCCAATGGAAGGGTTATCAAATTATCTTTCCATCCATATAAAAGAACGTCCCAAACGGACTTCGTATGTGACCAGGGCGTCCGTTTTGGTTCAGGCTGTTTCGGACTCCGAAACAGAATCGAAGTCAACTTTGTTTGGGCCTCCAACATGACATGGACGCCCTTGCTGGCCCTCCACGCCTCCAACCTCCTCCTTAACCATATTATCATCATCTCCATGGTTCCTAACAATAATTAACTCATTATGTAGTAATATATTCTCAAATATAAATAAAGAGATCATTAGGAACATGCTCACCCGTAAATTCAATTGTCGTGATCTAGGTTTTGTTCTTTAATTATGTATTGGAGGAGTGTTGGTTATATCGGAGGGTGATGGAGGATGATCACTGGGAAGAGAAGCAGATGCAAGTAGCTGCAACCACACCGCTGTGTCTGTCCGATCGAGATCATGTACCATGTCATGGATGAGACGTCACCAAAAGTAATTTGGGATAAGTTGGATAATCAGTTCATGTCCAAAACTCGACTCGGAAGTTGTATCCGAAGCAAAAGTTATATGGGCTGAAGATGCGGGAGGGAGCAGATCTTGCTGAGCACATCAATGTCTTCAATCAAGTTGTGGCTGACCTTGTGAAGGTGGACATGAAGCTTGATGATGAAGACAAGGCCATTATTCTTCTGTGTTCCTTGCCGAGTTCTTATGAGCATCTGGTCACAACATTGACGTATGGCGAAACTGAAGTTAAGGTGGTGGATATCACGACAGCATTACTTTCTCGTGATCGGAGGATCACGATCAATAATGCTTGGTGATATTAGTTCCACTGGTGATGCTTTGGTAGTCAAGAGTGATCGAGTGAGGGAGACCAACAAGAAGAAGAAGAAGGGGCCGCAGTGCTACAAGTGCAAGGAATGGGGACATGTGAGGAGGGATTGTCCGGAACCGAAGAGGAAGGACGTGACAAATATTGTGGTTTCTAGGAAGGATGACTTAGACGGCAATGGTGATGTTCTTGTGCTATCAAATGAGAAGTCTTGTGATGAAGAAGCGTGGTTGCTAGATTACGCAAGTTCATTTTATGCAACACCTAAGAAGGAGTGGTTCTCTTCATATGTTGAGGGTGACTTTGGTTTTGCTTACTTGGGAGGTGACACGGTTCATCGTGTTATGGAGTTGGCAAGATCAAGTTGACAATGTATGATGGAAAAGAGGTACTACTTGAAGGTGTGCGGCATGTGCTAGAACTTAGAAGAAATCTTATTTCGCTTGGTGTTCTATACGAGAGAAGGTTGGCTAAATCGAGCGAGTGCCGGATAGGAGGACCTTGAGAGTGATGCAGGATGGCAAGAGCGTGATGATAGGCGAGTTGTCGGAGACACATCACTATAGGCTGAAAGGTGGAGTCATGAAGGATGGAGCTACAAATATTGCAGCGTTCAGTCCTGGCAGCGAGGTGGCCTTGTCGGGCTGTTCGAGGTGAGCAGCGGAAGAGGCGACTCAAGACTGCATACACGGAGGTTCGAGCATGGGCAAGCTGCAGGATGGCGTGCATATTCGTCAAGGTGGAGTTTGTTGGATTTGTGTCGAATATGTGTACACGAGTCGGTTACAAAATGGACTTGAGTCGTATTAGGTGGATAGGGATAGAGTTTGTGTCGGACTTGTATTCCCGGGCTCATATATACGTGGGAGCACCACCGTTGTAACCGCAAGAGACGACAGATGTAGTAGACAAGGGGTGACGGCGGCCGGAGAGGCGTGCCCTTGGGGCGGCCAGGTCGTGTGTCGGTATACTCCTGGATGTCCGTATTGCTACGGTTATTATGGGGAGGAGCGCCCGTAGTCATGCCTCGAGGATGTAGGCACATCGCTGAACCGCGTACAAAAACATCGTGTTTCGGCGTCTCTCTCTTTTCGTGATCTTGTGTTCTTGGCTTGATGATCTCGAGGAATCGCTTCCGCGGCTAGTTTTCTAACAAGTGGACAAGTGGCTGCGTCCGAGGGAGGATGGACGACCCCGGGGACCTCACAAGCGGTCGCGGCCCTTTTTTAGGGTTTGGGTTTTGCTTAGATTATTCTGTCAAGAACAGTTTCACCGTTTTGTCGGTTTATGAGACCCCAACTCGTGAGTTTAATCACATATTTGCAATTTGGTTGCTTCTATCTTGTTATTGCTTGTGTTCTTCGATTCGCGAGGCAAGGATTAGCCTTCTTGGCGAGGTCAATCGTGCTTGCACGGTTGATAACCGAGAGGAGACGTGGTGCTGCGATTGCGGGGTTCGGAACGTGTTGTTCGGAAGCCGGATCGATTTGTGTGAAGCCTCCGCCCAATCGCTGTTTATCGGAACCTTTCGGAAGATCGGGACACCCCGTTCACATCAAGTGGTATCGAGCTTCGGGTGCACCGTCGGGTTCCCCTATCCTCGTTATTTTGTTTCGTCCTAAACTCCAGAAAATTGCCCTACAAAAATAGTTATTCGTTGTGTATCTGTTGTCCTATATCCCCGTTGTGCCTCACAATTTTTTATTTTCAGATTGTGTCTCTAAATTTTAGTCCCTGTTGTGTCGTCGTGTTTCAGCTTGAACTTGTTCACGGTCTAGTTTTGGGTATGCTCTTGAGTTCCCAATAGTTTACAGAGAGAACAGTAGCATCCGTTCCAATTTTGGGTGCCAAAAAAAAAGAACAAAGAGAGGAAAGATTTTCTTTTTCCCTCCACGTTATGAGCTATTGTCCGGGGTTCTCATGCTTAGATGCTTCATTTGAGTTATAGAGTAGCTAGCTCTTGTTGCAGTTCTTTTCCAAAGGGAAAAAAGGGAAGTAAAAGGCAGAAAGGTGAAAAAAAAGAAAAGGAAAAGCCACACCAAAAAAAGGGAGAGAAGAACGAGAGTAAAAAGGAAAAGAAAGAAAATTATCAGAACTGTTTCATCCTTTTGAGTCCATTGAGTTGAGTTGTGATATTGCTTGCTTAAACTAGGTCCGAGATAAGTTTAGACTGGTAATATAGACTAGATTGGGACTATTATTCAGTTTTGCAATTCTGAATTGAAAATTTGCAATTCCTTGCTACTATATTTTTCCTATCCAAACTCCACATATATCCTTCGAACAATCACAGGTTTTGACCCTCTCAATTGTTGGCTCACACTCTCCGGGTATCCTTTCCTTTGCTGGTAGTAAGAACCTTGTAAGAGCTTGGTTAGATTCTTCCATTTGCATATTGAGAGTTTTTACTGTTCATACATAGAAGTGATAGGAAAATATACTTCGTGTGTTTTCCTGTTTGCTGCTAACAATGACAGGTGATGATATGAGTATTCTAGCACAACGAGTGTTGAGTTCTCAAATGGAGAAGATGGAGCAAAATCAAGTAAATAATTTATTCCAAACTTTCTTTGTTCTGATGAATCGATGTTGTTGTGTCGTAATTGATGATGAAACTAGCCGCAACATTGTAAGTTCCGAGTTGGTCGAGAAGCTTGTCTTGACCACACAACCACACCCATGTCCATACTACATACAATGGGTGAACTCGAGAAGATAAAGGTAACAAAAATTGCACTTATCAATTTTTTTCTTGGTAATTATAAGGGTTGTGCTGATTTTAATATAGTGCCTATGCAAGCATGTCATTGTTGCTAGGTAAACTTTGGATTAATAGAAACAATGTTATGCACAATATTGTTACTAATAGATACTCTTTTAAACATAACGCCACTAAAATAATTCTTAAACCTATGAGTGTTGCCGAAATTTTAGAAGCTGATCTAGAAAGATTTGAGAGGAGAATGAAAGATCCTTTTAGAAAAGAATGGGGGTTTTATATGATCCAACACTTGTTGGAGCTAATATCTTGCAGGATATACAAAGAGAAGATGAAGTGAAAGACAACTGTTGTTGGCCTCATGTGTTCCTTCAAACCCATTGTTTCTTCATGCACCGACTTCATCTACTGAAATTGAGAGCAAATGTAATGAACATCAATCTACATTTAGTAAAGGTGAGAAATTTCTCCATGTGCTGAATGTTTCCACCAATCATGCTAATATAGAGCAACTTCTAGTGGAACGTTCTCTTGATTTAACTTTGTCACAAGTTGATTTTCTTACTGTTCCTTGTGATAAAGAGGTGTTGTGTGCTAGTGCTTCACTTATACCTTTACCACAACAAATGCATGAACTTGATACTTGTTCTTTTGCTTCAGATGCTTGTGCTGAAATTAAGCATTTGATTCCCATTACTTGTGAAAATGATGAGCAAAGATTGCTGTCATCTCTAAACACTTTGAGTTATATTGAATTTGACTCTCTTTGTGATTTAAATTCTATAGAGAGGAGAATATTTTCCAAATCTGAATTGCCTTTGTTGACAAGAAACAGTTTTCATGCTATAGGCAAATATGATCATAATGGTGTGTATATGGTACATAGAGTTTATATTACCTCACATCCAAAGCTACCTTGTGTTGTGCAAGAAAGTAATCAATTAACAGTCTCCACTATCATTGAACATGTCATGTCAACTGCACTTAGTTTTGCTTTTAAGAAACAGGGTCAATCACAAGAAGTGAAGCATTGGTGGTTTCCACCTACGATATCTTCTAAAACTATGGTCAAACCGAGAATATATTGCTTTCAAGAAGAGGAGAACAATAAGGAAATGATATCCTTGGAAATAATCATTCAAGCACCAATGACGTCGAGGACAGCTTTTCATCAAGAAGGGGAGGATGATGAGGACATCACACCCTCGGATATAACCAACACTCCTCCAATACACATACATAATTCAAGGACAAAAATTAGAGCACGACAATTGAATTTATGGGTGAGCATGTTCCTAATGATCTCTTTATTTATATTTGAGAATATATTACTACCTAATGAGTTAATTATTGTTAGGAACCATGGAGATGATGATAATATGGTTTAGGAGGTTGGAGGTGTGGAGGGCCAGCAAGGGCATCCATGTCAAGTTGGAGGCCCAAACAAAGTCGACTTCGATTCTATTTCGGAGTCCAGAAACAACCTGCACCAAAACGGATGTCTTGGTCGCATACGAAGTCCGTTTGGGACGCTCTTTATATCGATGGAAAGATAATTTGATAACCTTTCCATTGACGCTGGTTTCATATACAAATTCTTCCCGAGTCGTCGGGAATTGCCGAAATACAAAGACGTCCAGAAACTGTCTCGGTGTTGCACCACCGTCTTTTGGCCTTTGGGCCGTGTATTTTGTTGAGCCCACTTAGGGCTGCGTCCAGGGGAGGATGGACGACCCCAGGGACCTCATAAGCAGCCGCCGCCCCTTTTTTAGGGTTTGGGTTTTTCTTAGATTATTCTGTCAAGAACAGTTTTGTTGTTTTATCGGTTTGTGAGACCCCAACTCGTGAGTTTAATCACATATTTGCAATTTGGTTGCTTCTATCTTGTTCTTGCTTGTGTTCCTCGATTCGCAAGCAAGGATTAGCCTTCTTGGCGAGGTCAATCGTGCTTGCACGGTTGATAACCGAGAGGAGACGTGGTGCTGTGATTGCGGGGTTCGGAACGTGTTGTTCGGAAGCCGGATCAATTTGTGTCAAGCCTCCGCCAAATTGCTGTTTATCGGAACCTTTTGGAAGATCGGGACACCCCGTGCACATCACCGGGGTTCACGATTGATGATCAAGGGACGCTTTGGTACAAACAATGAATATGTGTGTCGGATATCAAGGGAATCGGGGAGTTGATCCTTCGTGAGGCTCATAATTCAGCTTACTCTATGCATCCCGAAGGTACTAAGATGTATCACGATCCGAAGACTCGCTATTGGGGTATGGAATTAAGAGGGCAGTCGCATAATACGTTGCCTTGTGTGATACATGTCGAGGGTCAAGGCAGAACGACAACGGCTAGCCGGACTCCTCCAACCATTGAAGATACCTGAATGGAAGTGGGAAGAGATTGCTATGGACTTCATTGTAAGCCTATCTCGGACACAAGGAGGTTATGACTCCATCTAGGTTATTATTGATCGTTTGACCAAGGTCACCCATTTCATTCCTGTCAAGACTACTTGTAGTGGGCCCAAGCTTGCGAGTTGTACATGTCCAGGATAGTGTGTTTGCATGGAGTTCCAAAGAAGATAGTGTCCGAAAGGGGTACTCGGTTCACTTCAAGGTTTTGGGAGAAGCTGCATGAGTCGATGGATACAAAGCTCAATTTCAGCTCAGCCTACCATCCGCGAGACGGATGGATAGACCGAGAGGGTGAATCAGATCTTGGAGGATATGTTGAGGTCGTGTGCACTCCAATATTGTAAGAGTTGGGACAAGCTTCTTCCTTATGCAGAGTTCTCCTACAATAACAACTATCAAGAAAGTGTCAAGATGTCACCGTTCGAGTTTCTATATGGTCCCAAGTGTCGGACCCCTTTGTTTTGGAATGAGGTCGGAGAGGAGTTGGTTTTTGGTCCGGAAATCCTTCGAGAGGCGGAAAGGCAAGTTCACATTGTTAGGGAGAATTTGAAGCTTGCGCAATCCGGACGAGAAGAGCTATGCGGACAACCGGAGGAGAGATCTAAGTTTTGAGATCGGTGACTTTGTATAGTGTCACACCCCGTTTTAACGACCAAAACCGAATGCATCCGTATGCGTGCCCGGGAACAAGTTTTTACGCACACGGGACAAATAATGTGATAAAAGAACAATGTCTTTATTAAATCGAATACTTACATCGATATTGTCTCAAAGGACTAAAAAGAAATATACGCTAGCGGAAGACTCCATAACACCACGAGCAATCGACCGGGGATTCACACGCCTAGACCTTTCTCATCGGTGGTCTTCTCCATCTTCCGAGCAGCAGTAGTTGGTAGCAAAAAGGAAATAGCAAGAGTGAGTACATGTCGTACTCGGCAAGTGTGGGCATATATGACATGTAAGCTGAATGAAAGGAAGGCTAACACATGGTTTGCAATAGAAAGCACCTACACTAGTCAAGTTCATTAAAGCAACCTATTTACTAAGTCAATATGAACCAACGAGGCTACCCCACTCGTCAACCACCGCAAGCTACCATACTTGCAGCAAACCACACCTACGAGGTTACCCCGCTCGTAGCCAACCACACTACAGGTTACCCCGCATGTAGCCAACCACACTACAGGTTACCCCGCCTGTAGCAACCTACGAGTTACTCCACCCGTCCATACCATCTAGTTCTCGTGAGGATCCGGGCCGTTCATGACCGTGAACACGGCTGTTATAACAGCTTTACACTCTGCAGAGGTGGCACAACTTTACCCACGGGTCGGTGATTCCATCACCCTTCGGTGACTAAAACCTCCATTATACCAGCACACTTCCTTAGGTGTGAGGCTAAGAGATCACCGCAAGGTCTTTCAAAGGACTTCCCGACTTGCAAAACGCCCATGCTAAGGTTTCACCGCCGTAAAAGTGACGCATCACCCAAAGGCCCCCTCTTGCACCGTGGCTTCAAGTACTCGCCTTTCCTCGCCCGAATCCGGAAGACACCTTCTTCCTTCATCCTTCCTCGACGCCCGCAAAGCCGGGAAGTTACCTTGGTACTAAACCTTACCTACCCATTATCAGCCCTGTGCTTTGTGCGGAAGTCCTGGGTTGCCGCCCCAAGAACCGGTCCTTATGATCCCAAACAGGTACCACCACAACTAACGGTGTGCACCGGCACCATCATCGACAATCCTCCTGTCGGGATCACCTAAGTTCCATGTTGCTAAAAAGCATTACCGGTTCATGATCATTATGTTCAAGTAGATACTTAATCAAGATTAGCATTTAGTTCAGTTGTAAACCCCATTGTGAGCATGCTAAGCAATGATGTACCCATACTATAACACTACACCTAAAACCAAGGCGACAAGGAAATAGTATGGAACAGAATATGACACAATAGGATTCAAAATTAAATGCAATGCATAAAAGTAAATTCAGATAGTAAAGAAGTAGGCACAATGTGCATCAAGGACACTTGCCTGTTTCCCTTTGCTGCTGCTCATGTCTTCCACTCTTGTTCTTGAGGTCTTCGAAATGCTCATTCTTCTAACTAACGTCACACCGATACAAACATGCACAAGCACACAAGCAAACTAAGGAACAATACATCAAACAATATCTAATGAGTGTGAAAATAATACTAATAAATAGTACACGTCGCTACGATCGCGTGAGCGCAAGAATCGCCTTAATTGGAGTTACGAGCAATAAGATAAGAATGTTTCAAAATCTAGGGTTTAAAATGCAAGATAGCCTTTTTCCCATAAATAATTAATTATATTAATGCAACAGGAATAAGTAAAAGATTATTTTATTTGTAAATAAAGAGAGATGAAATAAATAAATTATTTTTCGCAAAATAAACAGGAAGGAAATTTATTTCTGATCTAAAAGCATATTTTACATTATTCTATGGAAATCATAAAGGTTAGGGTTGCAAAATAATCTATTTCGAAAAATAAACAAATAAATTAAATTATCTTTATAAAACAGAAACAATTAATTCAATCAAACATAAAACAATAACTTCTACATGGAAAACAATATATTTATTTTATTATAATAAAACAGAGAAGACTATGTTTATTTTTGTAAAGCAGCGATCAGGTTTCGTTATTGCTAAATAGAGGATCTAACGGTAAAAAGAACAGAGCAACTGGCTGGGCAAAGCTCTAACGTGATCGCATGGCAGCACATGATGGTGCTGGTCGTTCTTGGCTGGAGGGCTCGACTTTGCATCGCGTTTGTTCCGGAGCAAGAAAAGTAAACAACGAACTCACCTAGGACGATGGATGCGGAGTGGCTTGACGGAGGCAAGAGATCGACGATGATTCGCGTCGGCGATTTAACAGCGTCTACGACGGTAGAACTTGATGGCGACTTCGGAAATCGGTGGGAACTGCTCCGGACTTCCTTCTAGGCTTCACGGCGACTTGACGACGGCTCCTCGGCTGCAACTTGACGATTTTGACGTTGGAGCTCTAATGGCGGCGGCTGCGCGAGAGGAACTGCGGCTAGGGCACGGGAGGCGGCAGCTTCGGGTCGAGGGTTTCACGGGATGTGGGCGAGGCGACAATTTATAGGACGCGTCTCACGGTCGGGCGCGCACTCCGAGAGAGAATCGAGTCGGACTCGATGGCGGTGGTTTACGGGAGAGGCTAGCGGCGATGCTCGTGCGAGCTGGATACGTGAGCCACGTTAGGTGCTTGGACTCCGGGTTCTTCCGGACCGGATAGGTCGGCGTGGTACTGGGCTGCGCTAGAGAAAGATAAGGAAACAGCCGAGAAAAAGAAACAAAGAGAAAAGGGCCGTAGCAAGGAAATTGGCCCCCGATCGATCTTTTTGAGAAAAGTCCTATTTTGCTCCCTCAACTACTAGGGGTATCACAGTTTCGATCCCTCAATTCTAAAACCGGTATTTGGACCCTTGAACTCCCGACATCGGTACAATTCCACCCCCTCGGCGGTTTCGAGAGTGGTTTTGTCCGATGTGGCATAGTGAGCCCCACAAGTCAGATGCCATGTCACCGTTTATTTTTTTCTTTATTCCTTTTGTCTCTTTTTTCCTCTTACTCACTTACACATTTCGTCGAACACCAGGGCTGCACCGGCCATGGCGGAGGTCGAGGGCCAGCGAGAGGCTATGGTCCCCGCCGGTGAGTTCTAAACGGCAGCAGGTGGTGGAGGAGCCGCAAAGGCAGAGGCAACTGCTCTTGGTGTTGCACGAGAACTGGAATGTCGCGCTCAACTTCCCTCCCCTCCAACCCGGATTTTCTATCGCGGAGGGTAGAACTACCGCCCCATATCAACGGCTAGCAGATTGTCACGATTCGGAAATGTTCGTTGACGTGTATTTCATTTGCCTAGTCAGCGTGTAATTAGAGAGTGAAAGAAACCTACCTGGACAACATTTTACCGCTGAAGTCAAAGCACACGGCCCAAAGCGACTGTAAATGACCCTGACAACACGTTCTGGCCTCTCAGTATTTTATATCTTAAAAGCAGTCTACTTAATCTTTCTGTTTACTTAACACCTTAAAATTTTCAAAATTGCTGAAAGGAAGTTTGTTCCCTTTTACCCAGAAAAAAAGCGGTGATGCACATGCATGGATACGAGATATATTTTTCATTTGTTATGCAGACGTAACCTTATTAGAATATTTTGATTCTCATTTGCTCGTACTTTTTTCTTTAATTCCATTGTATTTGTGCGTCACAACCAGTTGCAGTAGCCATTCTGCCTTTATGATTAGTTGATTAATTTTACAATTCCTTTTTTTATAATAACACTGCAACGGTTCAATTGATATTCGAGAAAGCTTTGAATCTTTTTAAAACTACATCTGATATCCAGAAATAAATTTATTTGAGATATTCTAGTTTGAAACTACTACAACATCTAGTGTTTATGAACTTTGAGGTGACATTTTCAACCTGACATCTAGAAAATAAAATTAGGAACATACAATTGAAAAAATATGGGTTTCAGTGTTAATTGAAAAAGGTCTGCTGGTATATTTTTAATTTGCAAAATCATCATCTGTAATTGTTATACAATATATTTTGTACTCTCAAGATATAAAAAAACTGGTTTCCCTTTTCTTAGGGCAAAAACATCCTTTCTCTAACCTGCAAATATAGTTCATCAATGTAATATTGATATAAAATATATTATTTATAAAACGAGTCTCAAATACATGGTTTTGGAAAATTAATGCAATTTATCATTTTGGAAAAGTGGATTATTCTGGAATTGCGACAACCTGATTGGTCACCAAAATGGAAGGTCAGGTTGAAATTGGTTTTTATAAAATTTTATAAATGACATCCAAATCCAAGTAACATTCACATCTCGATTTTGCAATTTGGATTGCACCAATATTTTGGAAATAGGAACAAGAAATTGGATTCTAGAAAATTTAAATAGGATGGCATTCGAGACAAAAATCTTGTTTTCAGGAATTCTAGGCTGTTGAAAGGAAAAGAGCTCACGAAGATAAAATAAATTGGTGAGCATGGAATATAATTAATTAATATGCCAACTACCAATAGTTAAGAGAAAGAATAGGAAACAGCAATTAGTCAGTGTATGTGCATGTCAGTGTAGTTATACCCATGTGCACAACATTGGGGGACGCGAGGAGATTAACAATAATAGGGAGGATCTGAAACATAATGCTTATTATTAAGTGATGCTGACTAGGATAATGATGTCCACGTAAACTAGGTTGATCGAATCACGAAGAATTGATGACCGTAGGATAAGGGGCGGTAGCTCTACCACCCGTGGTAGAAACACATTTCCGCCCTCCCCTCGCCACGGCAGTGCGAACCTCGCCGGCCGATTGCAAGCCTCTGTGGACGCCAAGCTCGTCGCAATCTGCTAGTCACTCGCCGTTGGGTCCTCGAAGAATGGCTAGTCCGTGAGGCCATTGACGGATGGAGGACTAGCCCTACCGTGACATCTCTACCATCCACATAGTCTTCCTCTGAAACTTGCTCAAGCAATTCAGGGGCTCCGAAGCCGTAGTGCACGTGGAGTTCGTGGAGGAGTCGTTCCAGCAGCCCGTGTTCCGGCAACCGTTGGACGCCGTGGCCGTCGCAAACAAAAGGCATGGTGATTCAATTGCAGAGCAGGAAAAGCAGCAACAGAAGCACGAGGAGTACATGGCGGCGTGAAGGAAGCCAGTGCTTCCGTATGGAAAGCTATTGCTTCCCTAATGCTTCCTTATGTGACCCAGAAGGAGATGACGTTGCCACAGCAGGTGATGGAGCTTCCGTTGAAGCAGTACAATGTCGCGCTTGGGTCCAAGCAATTATCAACGGTAGGTCCCTTGGCCTCCGACTTTGTCGCGTCTCCGCTCGAATCACTAGCGCTTGCCGTCAACGGAAGGAGGAGGAAGAGGAGCAGCCACTGCAGCCACAACGACGAGGAGGTGCGCTAGGAGCTTGTTGAGGGAGACCTACCCGAGGTCGCGCCGTCACCAGCGAGCCCTTTGTCTGCCGCGACCACGCCACCACCCGGCCTAGCGCCCGCCGAGGCCGCGCCGCCATTCGGATCCACCGCAACCGCGACGCCACCGGCGGGCCCATAGCCTATCGCCCGCCGCCTACCCAGCCACTGCCAGTCGAGCTCAAGGTTGCTACTGGTTCGGACGGCAACAACAATGTGACACGAGGTGAAGCAGACTCGACATGAAGAAGAGAGGAGACAAAAATAAAAAGAAAAAAAATAAATGGTGACATGGCATCTGACTTGTACGGCCCACTACGCCACATCAGACAAAGCCACTCTCAAAACCGTCAAGGGGTGGAATTGCACCGAGATTAAGAGTTCAAGGGTTCGGATACCCGGTTTTGAAGTTGAGGGATCGGAACTGCGATACCCCTAATAGCTGAGGGAGCAAAATAGGACTTTACTCATCTTTTTTTCACATGTTCTAATTCCGAATGCAAAGCTACGAGAAAAACGGTTTCTATAGGTATTTTTAAATATTTTTCACAAAGCAAAGACCCAATGCAAACTACCGGCATGAATGCATTCAAACAATATATAATTATTTAATATAACGTGTATTTAGTTTAGGTTAGGTAAAAAAATACTATGAAATTAAATTGGTTTCCAAATCAAAGTAATTCAAAGTGATTGAAGGTAATTAAACTCTTTTTATTTGTTGAATTAAAAACACTTTGGTAAATAAAAGTACTCTTTTTAGTCTTCTTATATATAAAAGATGCAACCCACTAGCACGTCTTAATGGTTATTTCTCTCAATCCACGTTGCGCCACGTCATCATAATTAATTTCAACCATTTAGATAAAAAAATCATAATTAATTTCAATCAATTAGATAAAGAATGAATGTTAGAGATTAACACAATTAATTCAAGATTATAATTTTAAAATTAATATCTTTTAGTCCCGCTGCAAGGCGCGGGGTTATCAACTAGTTATTATTAAAATAGAGCCTTTTAATGAACCACATGTATGTATAAACTATTTTCATAATCAAACTTTATTTAATTTCAAAAATAGCTCTTGTGCCCACACAAAATGATAACACGTTCTTTTGCATACATAAAATGAGTGTTATAATTATAATTAGAAAAATATTCAAACATAGTTTGAAAAGTTTTAAAATGTAGCAAAATTTATGCACAACCCAAAATTTGAAATTTCGAGGTGTTACATATACCTCAAGGTATCACCTACGAGGGGTCTCCGTCGATTCAAAGTCGGGGACAAGTTGGCTCCAAGGTACTAGTTATTATTAAAATAGAGCCTTTTAATGAACCACATGTATGTATAAACTATTTTCATAATCAAACTTTATTTAATTTCAAAAATAGCTCTTGTGCCCACACAAAATGATAACACGTTCTTTTGCATACATAAAATGAGTGTTATAATTATAATTAGAAAAATATTCAAACATAGTTTGAAAAGTTTTAAAATGTAGCAAAATTTATGCACAACCCAAAATTTGAAATTTCGAGGTGTTACATATACCTCAAGGTATCACCTACGAGGGGTCTCCGTCGATTCAAAGTCGGGGGCAAGTTGGCTCCAAGGTACATCACCCCGTTCAAGATCATTGCACAAATGGGTGAGGTAGCTTATCAATTGGATTTGCCCCCACATTTGTCGGATGTGCATAATGTCTTCCATGTCTCTCGGTTGAGAAAGTGTCTACGAGTGCCGGAGGAATAGATGCCCATGGAAGAGCTGATAGTAGGAGAGGACCTTACATATCGAGAGTACCGTAAAGATTTTGGAAACTTTGGAGAAGGTCACTAGAAACAAGACGTACAAGGTGTGTAAGGTGCATTGGAGCAACCATATAGAGCAGGAGGCTACATGGGAGAGAGAAGATGATCTGAAAACAGAATTCCTAAAGTTCTTCTCTGATCCATCCGAATCTCGAGGACGAGATTCACCTTAAGTAGTTTTGTAACACCCGTATTTTCGTTATTTTCCAAAATTATAAAATTCTTTTTATTTAAATTATTTTATGGATGATTGTTGCATTCATGCTGGTGTAGTTTGCAATAGGGGTTTATTTGTATGCAAATGTATTTAAAGTTTTGTTAGTAATCAAATTAGTTTAATTTTTTGAACTGTTTTGAAAATAGAGAAATAGAAAAGCTTTTCTTAAGCTCTAGGCCTTCTTTCTCTCGTGTGCCGTATTTAGAAGAGGAGCAGTTCGAGAGCCTCCAAGACCAAGACTTCGATCGCAGCGAGACAGGAGAACCGGGCAAGTGGCCTTGAAGCATTCTGAACCCGTCTCCTTACTTTCCGTAATTTATTTTCATGCATTGCTGTTTAATATTGAATCCCATGTGTCATTATTACCCTGTTGAATTTACTTTTCCATGTCACCCTAGTGTGGTTTGATCTTGGGTAGATTGTGCTTAGTTGTCTGTCACACATGAGTCGGTGGTCTTTAATCTTGACTAATGGCTTACTTGAATCATATGTAAAATGGCTAATCCGTTTAGCAACTTGGAACCTAGTGTTTGAGCAAGAGGTTGTATGGCGGGTACTCCGTGTGCGGCTGGGTCGTGTGGTAGTTCTTGCTCAAACGAGTTAAGGATCGGTTCTTGAAGCGGCAGCCCAGGATTATAGTGCCGACCACAAGGTTGCTATGGAACAGACTTGCCAAATAACTAGTGTTGCCCTAGTATTGTACTCGCGAGGAGGTATGGTACGTGCTCATTCGTTGCGGCGTACTATGTGGCACAAGAGGGGGCCTCCGGGTGACGCCTTTGATAAGGGATAGCCACTCGTTGGCTATAGTCCTCCGTGGACCGTCACTTTTTGTACGGCGGTGAAACCTTACTCGTGCGAACAACAATGCTAGAGTGAACCTAGGTAAAGGCTTGTAGTGATCTCCTAGCCTCACACCTAAGGCGAGTGTGACGTGGCAAAATGGAGGTTTTAGTCCACCCGGCGACGGGGATGAAATCACGACTTGTGGGTATAGTGGCGCAACCTCTGCAGAGTTATAACTGTCATGACAGTCGTGCTCCCGATTACAAGTAGCCTGGATCCTCACTCGATTAGTGGTTTGGTGGTTGGGTGTTTAGTTCTAGTTCACTTTATACCTTCGTGGTAATATCCTACGTGGATTTGTGGACCTTCGTGGACCAATATCCTTCATGGATTAATTACTTAAAATTAATTGGGTTTGGTGGTATCAACTCACTTTGTGAAATAGGTTGCTATTATTATAGGTTCAATAATGCTTTCTGCTAAAACATTTATGTTGGCCTTCCTTCATTTAAGCTTGCATGTCATTTATTTCCTAAACTTGCTGAGTACAACATGTACTCACCCTTGCGATTTCCCTGTTGCTACAAATCATTTGTCTGCTCGGAAGAAGAGATGGACTACATCGATGAGGATTATTACTAGGCGTGTTGTTCCCCTAGTGGACTCCCTGTGGTGTTATGGTGTTTTCCGCTGCTTATCTAGTCTTATGAGACATTTACTTGAAACTCTGTAACAATGATACGTTCGACGATGTAATATTGGCATTGGCTATACTTGTTATTTCACTATTGTCCATGTATGTGTGGTGATTGATCCTGGCATACATATAGTTTATGCATTCAGTTTTATTCCTTAAAGCTGGATGTGACACTTTCAATCTCCCCAGCTTTGATGATTGAAGACAAATCAATTGAAGCTTCACAATAAAATTATAAAAGACTTTTGGATGTAGAGATATACTTAGAGCTCCACCTAAATATGTGCATAGGAGTGAATTCTAATTTTGGGCTTAAAATGCCACAATCACATATTTAGTGAAAACATGGAGTCCCCCTATATCACTGCCTCTGTAGGGTGCATAACGAGTGTGATGTGATAGTACGTGATGCACATGACCAAACACAAAGCAAAACGAAAAAGAAGGAGCAACAAACATTACGCCACTTCAACTCATGCATTTCACACTAGCACAAATATTCCTTAGATAAATAATGTACTCAAACACACAAAGCACACATTACAATTTGTTCTCACGTTCTCGAAGATCCACCACAAAGGAGGGAATCATTACAAAACGGGAGTGCTTGAACAACAGGTCGAGGCGGTCCGACCGCCCTACACTTGACAAACTCGGGACAGGGGTGGTTCGACCGACCTTCCAAGGCGGTCCGGCCGCGTTTCACGAGCTGAAAACACACTTTTCCATCTTTCCGCTTCGTTGATCAATTTCTTCTCCCCATTCTTGCATGTTGAAGCTTTAATCCTTTTATTCTCTCCCTTTTGTCAA
The DNA here is from genome assembly GCA_031894775.1 of Chloris gayana. Classification (NCBI taxonomy): domain Eukaryota; kingdom Viridiplantae; phylum Streptophyta; class Magnoliopsida; order Poales; family Poaceae; genus Chloris; species Chloris gayana. The sequence goes on along the minus strand of JAUNZO010000866.1, from coordinate 326,536 downwards.
CAATCATCCAAAAAGAAGAAAAGGGACTCGAAGGACCTGTCATTGCCTCACTGAAAGCCACCACCACTACCACTTGGATCATTATGGTCTTGCCAATGCCCTGCTGGTCCAAGGTAACAAATATGACATGTTGGCTCACAAGGATCAGAAATAGGCAAGAAAGGGTTAGAGTGTATACAAGAGGGTTCATAGTGAAAGAGACGGCACCAAATTCCTCAAAGACACTACGCCTAGCCGGTTCCTCTAGAGGTTGTTCCTGCTTGTGACTGTGGTGGAGGAGAAGGTGCAAACTGTGATGATGATCCAAATGGAGTGGATCGAGTGGGAGGAGGACCATACATGTCACTATGAGTAGGCACATAGCCACTAGGCTGTCGGATTACTAGGCATACCCATACCACCATGTGTAGATTTTGAGAATCTAGCATGTCCACCGCTGCTACTCTGGATCCATAAAGCTAGGAGTAATAGTCATTTGTTTGCCATTTTTGGTACCTTTCCATTAGAGGGGTCGGTGGCCATCCTTCTTCTTGTCTAGGTGGTGAGGGAGGATCATCTAGAAAGTGAGCTCACTCGATTCTCCTGATTCTTCTAGCCAAATCTACTCTTTCTGCTCGATCACGAGTTCTCACATCATGTTGAGTTTTGCACATGCCAAAAATCATGTTGAAAATTTTCTTAATCGGAGATGTGGATTTTTCGTGACGTTGACATAAGACTGCTTACCCTTGACTGTGCAGGGCGGTCGATTGCCGTGTCGACCTGGTCCGACCGGGTTGTACTCGCTCCCATCGCCCATTAGGGTCAGCTGAATGTCATCATCTTGTTGCTATGCCCGAGGTGGAGGAGTGGGCATTCGATAATAGGATGTTTTAATGGAATAAGTCTCGGAGGCCTATGTGGAGGAGGATGTTCTATGGGATAGTTATACTTTGTGGTCTCCTCAATCGGGAACATCAAGAATGGACCAAAACCACAAGATTTCGAGGATCCATTGAAATAACTTAATCTCCTCCCAAGTGAAGTCCATCACACGGAGTGGTCGACCTCCATCTCTCATCCTTGCTACCAAATTCATTGAGTAGAGGCCGATGTCCGAGGGGTTTTCATCTCTAGGTGAGAGAGTTTTCCTGAATATCCTATTCAATACTGAGTAATAGGTGTATAAGCCTTTCACTAACCCCTGCCCTGTCCCTTTCATTTTGAGGATACATGAACCTCATATGCTCCTTGGATAGTTGCTCCTCACTGTGAATTCCGAACCTATTTGAATCGCTTTGCCCAAAGCCAAACAACGGTGCAAACCTAGCATTAGATGTTACAGGTCTTGATTAGGTAATATCACAAGACATAAATGGAGAGCAAATACTTTTGATTATATTACAGGTCTTGATTAAGTAATATTACAACAAAAGAGAGTTTAGAGCTCAATAACTTGCTCTCACCGTTATCAACATGAATAAGGACAAAGTTAAAGGTTAAGTTGTTTGGTCCTTGATCAAGAGTACTACGCGACGGATAAACTATACAAAAGACCAATGATGCTCCAAACCTACAAGACCCATCAAGGGCAACCGAACCCAAGCAAGACTATTCTTGGCCATTTCCCCCACTACTAGCGGGATGGAAGTAGCCAAAGACGTATTCATCCTCACCTACAAAACTCAAATAATAACATCGTGAGTAAGAAGGTACTCAACAGGACTTACACGAGAGAGAAATATAGCTCACAACCAAAGGATATGCATTTTATTAGCATTGGACAAGGAATAAGTCAATAGAATGACAATTTGCATAAAGATGACAATAACATTTTCCAAGTGAGTATTTCGAAAATAAAAATATAAGTGAAGTCGAAGGAAACCTATAACGAAGATATAGTAACAAATAATAGTAACAAGTATTTCATATTTCATACTCAACCAAACCACATTTTATGGGAAAATAATCATGACGAATGGAGATGGACCAAGGCGTGAACCTAACCGAAATCGCATCGGATTGATTTTACACCTTGTAGGGGTTGTACACCTATACCCACACGCCACAAAGACCACTCGCCCATTCGATCCGTCGATCCTAAGGAGTAATTCATTGCAGCAACCTCTTTCAAATAATCTCCGACCATTTGCCGGACATCCGGTTAAGGTGAGTTGGTCGCACTAGGCCCTCGGGGGTCGTCCCTAGCACCTTCTACAGCCCCGAACTCGCAAGTCAAACTGTCACAGCCTAGGTAAGAAAGGTGGCTTACCTACTCATATATCGGTGTTGGCATCTCTTAAGGTCACGCGGAAAGAAACACGTGACCGCGGGAGAGCCAAGGGTTTAAGTCACTTGCACTATTTAACCAAATAATCCACATCCAAGTACAAGTACTAGATATGTATTATAAGGTGGGTCATGAATATCCGCAAGCGGACGGATAACCCGTTGTAGCATTTCACCCGAGAGTATTAAAGGGTATCGTATTTATATTTTCCCAAAGGAAGACATGGTTGATAAGAGTACTTATGTTCATGGTGTTACAAAAGAATGATGAAGTATTCACATTCCAATGCAGGGGTTAGGAGCAATAAGTTGAGGATAGTGTGACACACACCAAGGCGATGCATTCTCTTATAAAAGGGATAGAGGCGATCCTAGATAAAGCTAAACTAGACTAGCAGACCACTACTCCTAATGATACAACATTCATATGAGTGCGCAGCTTCTACCTAACATCCAAGATCATGCAAGCGCAAGCAAGCGTCTAATGCCTAGGCATCATCGGGAGATCCGTCTTACGCGAGGTCCGCCTCGCGACTCCGGCTTTTTAGACTCCTATGCCATGCCCGAACGTGGAGGATTACTTTGGATGACAAGGCTGTCACTTCTTGTCACCTACCTCTACAAACCGTGGGACACGAAGCACATTCAACGGTGGGTAGATAACCCCAAGCACCATGCCGGCGTCACTAACCACAACTCTAGATCCCTCGAGGCACCGACATGGTGGTAAATCTAGAGCACCCTTGCGGGACGATGAACCCGAAGCCTATTCATAAGAACACTAGCCTAACTAGCATAAGCTAGACGAAAGGATCAAAGCTAGCACTAAGTCATGCAAAGGCGTTCGTCGCTCAAGAATGAGCGACGAACGGCAATTAATCAAGTAAGATCGGGAGTAATCGGTGATCAAGTATGAACGAACGAAGAACATTCGATATGAGTTCATCTTCTATTAATGAAGAACGAAGAACGAACGACGAACTTATATGAACGAACGATGAACGATCAAACAAGATCATGATTACTCTATAAAGCTCATGACAAGGATATGAACGAAAGTATTCCATAGATGAATGATCAAGTCTCATAAAGAGAGGATACAAGAGCTATACCCAATTCTCCACAAGACTTTGGGAGCAATGAGGCAGCCCACTACTAAGCCTAGCACTACCTAGAAAGCCTCTAAACTTCTAGTGTGAGGAGAGAATGATCCTTGTGTTGTTGTGTGTGTTAAGGAGGGGGGTACCCCTCCTTATATAGGCTTGAAAGGTCGGCTCCTGGAGGCGGTTTCGTAGGTCGGTGGCATTTAATGCGCGTGGAACCGACCTCCGGAGGCGGTGGGCAAACCGCCGAGAGAAAGTGGGCCAGGGGGCCACCATGACGGTTCGGCCGAACCGCCTTGTTGGTTCGGCCGAACCGCCACCGGCCCCTCCTGGGCTGGGCTTTGGCGGTTGGCTCCCCCACTGGATGTTGGTCTTTGATCCAGGTGCGTGAGGCCTTATTTGTGTTGGATTTCGTGGTCGTTGGCCTTTTATCTTGGAGTTGATTCCGCGGCGAAGTGGAAGTTTTGTAAAAGTGTTGATTTGTCGCCTCGGGGCCTGGAATTCATCATTTTCCACCTGCACACTAAAAATCTAGAGGTACACGTGGAACTAGGTTATTTCTAAGTAAAATGCATGCAAGACATGCCTAGTCCTTCTCGTTTATTTGACTAATTGACGGTCGAAATTGGTCCGTAACGACCGTCAACAAGCCCCCCAAGCTTACCCCTTGCTCGTCCCGAGCAAGTAGTAGAACTTTAGGTTGTTGATCGGGAGTTGCTACAATGCCTACTTCTCAAAGGTACCAAGTGTATAACAAAGATACTCATCCTTGAGTTGAATAAGTTGGCAATGGTGACTCACCCTTCCCCTTAGTCCTCATGGGGCTTTGTGCTTTTCACTTTACCTTGGGCGGTTGAGAGAGAGAACGGTGTATAGAGCATTTATTTTCTCTTCCCTTGTCTTGCTTTTTATTCTCCGGACGTTTTCAAATTTTTTTTTTTTTTTTTTTTTTTTTTTCAAGTAAAACCACGTTCCACAAGTGATGCTCTCGAATCGCTCTAATGGTGTTTATATTCCTCACCAAGGCATGTGTATTGCCTCATCCTACATCTAATAGGCTTTTGTGGAGCTCAAGGTAGGGTATGAAATGAGGCATACTTGCATTCATATTTTTGCGAAACCAAAAGAGTGGATCCATGGAGATAGCAAGTCATACAATCGTAGATCAAGATGTGCAAGTGTGAAGATGATGGTGGTGGTGTATTTGACTACTCCTCTTTTTGTTTCACCTCTTTTTATTTTGGATTTTGGGCATGGCTATCTTTTCTTCTTTCTTTTTCTATGCTCGAAATGAGAGCAACATCTTTTTCTTGCTCATCTTTTGTGAGCCTTATTTTCTTTTTCTTTTGCATAGCCATGCCTTCTTTTGATATTTTAAGAGAGGTGATAAAATGTGAGGAGTGTCTTTATTTTGGGTGGATGGCATGACATGTTGCTAACTTCCGGTGTAGAAGTGTAGCATATGAGGTGGAGTGTGTACGTGATCTTGATCATGAGAGTATGAAAAGCATCTCACTAGGGTCACACAATTTTGATAAAGCTCAATGAAGTAACAAGTAGCAAATGAGTAAGGTTTTCAAGGGAAATTTGCATATGGCTTTGGTAGGAATTTATCATCACTTGGGAACTTATAGATTTTGCAATTTTTGGGAACAGAATTCCGGAGATTTTAAGCTCAACTTAGGACAAGATCATAGCAGCTCTTTTTACCATATCATCATCTCACAACAACTTAGGTGCAGCTCAAGCATGTGCAGCCCACAAGTTTCAGGTTCTAAGCAAGTTTTGCTAGCCACCAAACTCAAAACTAGGAGAGTTCTAAATTATAGACTAGGCACATGAGAGAAATAAAACAGAGCAACTATTCATCATCTCAACATAGAAAGACTAGCAACATACTTGCAGCGTATAAAAGGGAACTAAGCCACTTCTTTTTGTTCTTTTTAGTTTTATCATTTTTATTTTGTTTTTCATATGAGAGGCAAGAACAAGCAAAAACAAGAGACAATAAAGGATACAAGTTGCGATACATGATACCTTAGCGGGGGTGCTGCCCCCCAAGCTTGTTCTTGCTCATGGGTTTGGTGGAATGAACCCCATGTGACGGAAGTAAGCCAAAAGATCGGCTCGTTGTTGCTCCGTCATGTTGGTGAGGGCGGTGAGCTGGGTGTCGGTGCGCTCTTGCCATTGATGAGTTTGCAAGATGTGTTGGTTGAGCGCATACTCGGTGTCTTCCGCCGTGGTTTGGAGTCTTCCCATTTGTGAGGAGAGGTTGTTCATCTCCTGCACAAAGTTGTAGCCTTGGGCTGATCCGGAGTCGGTGGAGTGTTCCTCCCATTGTTGTTGTGGAGAAAACAGCCCCGGGCCATATCCCGGAGTTTGCCACGCCGATCCCCGGCCATGTGAGGTGGCGGGGCTGGGTACCCACCGGGAGAAAACCCGGGGTGGCTGTACCCCGGCTCGCCATGAGTCGTGGGGTGCGGTGTGGGCATCTCGGAGGTAGATGGTTGTTCTGATCTGTGCGCCCCTGCGAGAAGATACACTCTCGCGAGACCGCTGCGCTTCTTGGAGCTCAATGGTTAGATTTTTGAGAGTATACAAACGAAGGTCCGGGTTAGGTAACCGAAACTCGTTTGCATATCCCACAAAATAATATATGAGGGAATCGTTCGGACCATTCTTAAGAGAGTGACCTTGAATAAGATAATCTTTATTTATAAGAGAGCGAGGTGTAGCAAGGTAGTCAACATTAGCATCATGTAAAGCTCCCACCCGCATGGCAATTCGTGTCACTAGAGAGGTACATTCAATTGGTCCTATCGTCCCAAGATTTTCTATCCATTGGCAAATCATGGCTTTCACGGGAGCAATCTTAATCTTATCGACCGCAGCAAAAAGAATTTTTAGCTCATCCTCGCAGCACAATTCGAATATCACTCCTTGGAAAAAGAGTGATAGCAATCCACATGTGCATAAAACGCAAGGTAGGATGATGGATGTGATTAGTTCTAGGTCGCACGCAACTAGGAAGACCCGTAATCCTTTCCCAAAAAGCATGCTTTGAAAACCGAGGAAGGGCACCATCCAAGTCGGTATTGCAGCGAGTATTAAAGCCAAGAAGAGTGCTAAGTTCTTTCCAAGTCAAACGGTAGGATTCACGGAAAAACCGAAAAGAAATTCCTTCATCTACCGTTTGTAGGGTGCATAAAAACTGAAGTGTAAGCAAGCGGGAACCCGGCTCATTTACACTAGCAAAATCTGTCCACCCTAAGGCTTTAAATACTTGAGCAAATTCAGCATCCATACCTATTTTGTGCAGCAGCTCCGTGTCAAATGCTCGCGTAGGAGCAAAGAGACGGTGTTGGAGAAGCGTGTAGGTGCGCGTCTCGTGCTCGCCCACTAAGTCGAGGTCGGTGTCGGTGAGGAGACGATGCTCGATGTTGCCCTCTTGCCCTTCTTCCTCGACTTGTGGTGGTGAACTTGGCGGTGACTCGACTACGGGCGTGCGCGGGTGCTTCGACGTAAAGAGCTTGAACTTGAGCGTGAGCTCAAGGACCTCTTGATTGACCCGAACAGACTTCTTGGCACCGGTCATGGCTGCACACAAAGAGAGCAAGAATGCAAGAACAAAAATTCCGAACGGGTCATGTGAGGGAAAAAATCAAATTAGCGACACCGTCGGTTGTTCATGTGAGCAAGAAATCGCAACTCGAGAAAACCAAACAAAAACAAATCAAACCAAAAACTAGACAACGACACCAAGAGCAAAAGATTTATGCAGAACTTTTAGGCAATGAGCAAGTGAGGACAATGGAAAACTTGAGAGTAATGAGAATGAAGTGAGTGAGGAGTGGAAATGATAGTGTGAGAGGGGGAGAGAGCTCCGGCCGAGCCACCTCTACTTATAGCTCACGAAGTAGCCGTTTTTGAGCGTTAGGAGGGGCATATGACCGTTGGGAAAAAGGACAGACCGAGCAACGGTCATGGCGGTTCGGCCGAACCAAGGAGGTGGGTTCGGCCGACCTGCTGTGGGTCCCTTTTGCTCCCCTTTTGGCCCATAGCTCCCAACGGCCAAATGATCATTGACCATGGTTGCTACGTCCAGATATTCCTCGAAATTTTTGCTCAAGAAATCCAAAGAAAGTTGCCTCAAATTCAGCTTTATTCGAAAAATCAAATCTCGAGAAAAAGTGTTGGAGAAAATTCCAACATGCAAAAATTGTTTTTGGATTTTGTATAAGGATACAAGGGTTGTCCAAAAGTTTCAAACAAAGTAGGAAAATTTGGACGTAAAAGGATTTTGGTTTTCAAATTTTCTATGCATGGCGAGTGAGAAAAAAAAAAATCAAATATGCTTAGTGGAAAATCCAAATAAATGAAATGAAAATTATCTTGTGATAAAATAGAATATGCAGGGAGATGCATGTGGTGGAAAACAAAAATCAAAAGAAATCGAAAGATAATACCGATTTATCCTGTCGACCGTGGCTTTGCCATTTTAAGTCCGGCGAGCGAGGACTTCTCCATTTCTTTTCATCCTTGTGGTGCAGGCCCTTTCCCTGGAGAAGAGGATGAAGATACCACCTTGCCACACTTGTTTGGTCTTTGTTGATGTAGGTGGCTTTGTGTCTTGAAGGATCGGCTTCTTGGCCCATAATCCCGGCCTTCTTGTTGCAGGCTTCTTGGGTTGGTACCATGACGGATTCTCAATTTTGTGCCATTCCTCCATCCCATGGTGAGGGCAGGCCGAATGTATTCTTGAAGCCTTTCCCATGCCTCGGGCATGGATTCGTTTGATCAGCTTGCTTGGAAACTTGCAATTCTTCCACGAAGGGCATTGGTTTTGCCCATCGGGAAAAACTTGGCGAGGAACGCCGTGGAACATTTGTTCCAAGTGTCAATGCTTGCACGATTGGCATAAAACCACTGTTTCGCCTTCCCAAGGAGGGATAGGGGAAACAGGCGGAGTTTGATAGCATCTTGGTTGGCTCGGCCGTGGTCGATGTGTTGCATATTTCCGAGAACTGTTGGAGATGAGAGTTGGCGTCCTCGGAGGCCTTTCCACAAAGGGAATGGCTTGCACCATAGTGATGAGGCTGGACTTGATGTCAAGTCCTGCAGCACCGATGTCGACGTTGGGCCCAATGGGCACATTGGCGACGGAGGGCGCGAGTAGTCACGAAGGGTCCTTTCAGCCATGAGTGTTGAGGTTGATGGTGCGGAAGATGCGGGCTCGCTTGTCGTGGGTTCTTGAGGAGAGACAACGACGCGAGGTCGAGTCTTTCTCGCAAGAGCCTCGGGATTATCAACGAAGTTTTCCGAGCAAGTCGAATCCACGCATGCACTATCCTGTTTTCACCTTTGAGAGAAAACGGATCAAGGTTAGCTCTGCAAGGGCAATGATTAAATCATCATCAAGTGTAATCATGAACATTCATTGTATTCTTATTAACCAATGTCTTCCCGACAACGGCGCCAGAAATGCTTGTTGGCATCTCTTAAGGTCACGCGGAAAGAAACACGTGACCGCGGGAGAGCCAAGGGTTTAAGTCACTTGCACTATTTAACCAAATAATCCACATCCAGTACAAGTACTAGATATGTATTATAAGGTGGGTCATGAATATCCGCAAGCGGACGGATAACCCGTTGTAGCATTTCACCCGAGAGTATTCAAGGGTATCGTATTTATATTTTCCCAAAGGAAGACATGGTTGATAAGAGTACTTATGTTCATGGTGTTACAAAAGAATGATGAAGTATTCACATTCCAATGCAGGGGTTAGGAGCAATAAGTTGAGGATAGTGTGACACACACCAAGGCGATGCATTCTCTTATAAAAGGGATAGAGGCGATCCTAGATAAAGCTAAACTAGACTAGCGAGACCACTACTCCTAATGATACAACATTCATATGAGTGCGCAGCTTCTACCTAACATCCAAGATCATGCAAGCGCAAGCAAGCGTCTAATGCCTAGGCATCATCGGGAGATCCGTCTTACGCGAGGTCCGCCTCGCGACTCCGGCTTTTAGACTCCTATGCCATGCCCGAACGTGGAGGATTACTTTGGATGACAAGGCTGTCACTTCTTGTCACCTACCTCTACAAACCGTGGGACACGAAGCACATTCAACGGTGGGTAGATAACCCCGAGCACCATGCCGGCGTCACTAACCACAACTCTAGATCCCTCGAGGCACCGACATGGTGGTAAATCTAGAGCACCCTTGCGGGACGATGAACCCGAAGCCTATTCATAAGAACACTAGCCTAACTAGCATAAGCTAGACGAAAGGATCAAAGCTAGCACTAAGTCATGCAAAGGCGTTCGTCGCTCAAGAATGAGCGACGAACGGCAATTAATCAAGTAAGATCGGGAGTAATCGGTGATCAAGTATGAACGAACGAAGAACATTCGATATGAGTTCATCTTCTATTAATGAAGAACGAAGAACGAACGACGAACTTATATGAACGAACGATGAACGATCAAACAAGATCATGATTACTCTATAAAGCTCATGACAAGGATATGAACGAAAGTATTCCATAGATGAATGATCAAGTCTCATAAAGAGAGGATACAAGAGCTATACCCAATTCTCCACAAGACTTTGGGAGCAATGAGGCAGCCCACTACTAAGCCTAGCACTACCTAGAAAGCCTCTAAACTTCTAGTGTGAGGAGAGAATGATCCTTGTGTTGTTGTGTGTGTTAAGGAGGGGGGTACCCCTCCTTATATAGGCTTGAAAGGTCGGCTCCTGGAGGCGGTTTCGTAGGTCGGTGGCATTTAATGCGCGTGGAACCGACCTCCGGAGGCGGTGGGCAAACCGCCGAGAAAAGTGGGCCGGGGGGCCACCATGACGGTTCGGCCGAACCGCCTTGTTGGTTCGGCCGAACGCCACCGGCCCCTCTGGGCTGGGCTTTGGCGGTTGGCTCCCCACTGGATGTTGGTCTTTGATCCAGGTGCGTGAGGCCTTATTTGTGTTGGATTTCGTGGTCGTTGGCCTTTTATCTTGGAGTTGATTCCCGCGGCGAAGTGGAAGTTTTGTAAAAGTGTTGATTTGTCGCCTCGGGGCCTGGAATTCATCATTTTCCACCTGCACACTAAAAATCTAGAGGTACACGTGGAACTAGGTTATTTCTAAGTAAAATGCATGCAAGACATGCCTAGTCCTTCTCGTTTATTTGACTAATTGACGGTCGAAATTGGTCCGTAACGACCGTCAACAATCGGCATGTGGTATGTATGAAATAGTGCCACGCATTATGTACAAGCTATCAAGGATTTCCCATCTACGTAGTTCATAATCATCATTTACTCCCAACAACATGGTCAAGGATGATCTTATATCGCGCAACGTTGGTGACCTTCCACCGTTCGACTTCTACCGAATTATGTGTAAGCGAGGACTAAGCAATACTGTCGGGGAGAAAGATTCGCGATGCCACGTGGCACCATCTGGACCCACCTATGAAGGATTAGTCCCCGGGACACAAAATCACGTTAACGATCAAGGCCGGAATTCTACTAGCCGATGGTTCGAACACCGACAAATACCGTAAACCAACACGTGAACATACCCAACTTATCATCAAGGAAAGGTAATACAATAAACAAGGAAGGTGATGCAACAAGTAGGATACATCAACTTTCCTAGTGCCCTACTAATGCAATATATTCAAATTGACTCAAGCAAAATTCATTTAGGACTTATGCAAATTAGGTTTGAAATACGTATAGATGTTTGCTTTGAGTTGCGGGTTCACCACTCACTACCTCCGGATCAGCACCACCCTCAACACAAATATGTACGGACTTGAATCCGAAAATTATTCAGGGTGTCTTGAGGGGGTGGTCGGGGTGGTGTGGCGGGTAGAGACAGCGTCGGGGAGGGGGACCGTCGGGTGGGGGTGGCGGCCGGCATTGACGAAGAGGATGCCGCTGTTGGGTCATCGTGGGCCGCGTGTCATCGCTTGTTGGATGGGACGAGCGGGTTTGGCAGGACGAGGAGTTGGGCGGAGGCTAAGAGTACACCTAGGGCTGGTTTGGGAGGCACGATTCCCGCGGGGATCCCGGCCCAATCCAAGGAAGGCCGGACCCTGGGCAAGCGGCCCTAGGAAGCGGAGCGGTGCCTTTGGCAGCCCGGCTTGCGGTAAGGCTTGCTCGTGGTTCGACGTTTTCCTCCGGGCTAGAAACCCTTGCCCCGAGTGGCCGAGCAACGATTCCCTTCTCTGTCCTTGTTGGGCTTGTTGCCTCCTCGCCTTGCCTCCTCCTCGCGCACGCACATTCGTGGTCGCCTCCTCGCACACGAGGCCGCCTCGCCTCTCGCCGGCTCCTTTCTCACCTCGACTCGCAGCAGGGTCCTCCCTCCAGCAGCGATGACGTCCTCCGCCCAAATCCTGTCGGGGATGAGTCGCCGGGGAGAGCGCACCACGGGGTGGAAACACGTAGGGATTTCCCTGCGGGGAGCGCATGCCTGGGGAGCCCTCCCTCGAGCTCCCAAACCAGGCCCTAGTGGACGGCTTGTACATGGCCTTTCTGTTGCTACCAAGTGTCCTCCGTGCGGAATGGAACAAGTTTTTTTGAAAATCATAAAGTGGATAGGAATGGGCTTAAAAGGAGAAATAGCCCGCTAGATACTTCAGAACCCATCATCTAAACAGGATTTGCGTCTGAAACACGGACATGTGCCACAATTTTAGGTCCAATGCACCCGGCCCATAAAACGCCCATTAGGGTTTTGGCTCCTACTTGCCCATGCCCATTTATAATCCGTTCTCTTGCCACGGCCGCCGCCCCTCCGACACGTTGCCGCCGCCCGCCGCCGCTTCTCAGTCCGCATCGAGGCCCCTCGCCGGCTGCAGCCATGGTCATCTCTCTCTCTCTCTTTCTCTCTCTCATGGTTTGAACACGTTTTCACTCGTGTCGTGTGATTCGTGTCATTGGTTGCAGGTGAAGTACTCGACGGAGCCGGTCAATCCCACCAAATGTAAGCTCACTGCTAGAAGAAATATCGTCTTGATTTGCTGTTTTGTATGTGGATCTGTGGGTTCTGATCCGTTGTTATCTTTCTTTGTAATGAGCAGCCGCCAAGGCCATGGGCCGGGACCTTCGTGTTCACTTCAAGGTTAGAGATTCCTCCCAGCAAGAACGCATCCCTGTAATACATCGTGTATTTGGTTGATCCAAGTTGGTTACTGCTTTGCTTTTCTTTGTGGCTTGGATATTAGTGCCTAGTGGGGTCCTCGTTTGATGTAGCATGTAAAATTATCGCTTGCCGAGATAGCCGTTGTTAATGTTGTGCTTCTTGTCTTCAGACTAGCATGAAATTTCTTGTGTTACTAGCAATATCCCAATGTAGGAGCTGGGTATTACCTCATCATTTCATACCATGATGTTGCATAGTGTTAGGAGCAATATCTTGAAATTGTGAGAACGTGTTCAAACAGCTCTGGGTATGAATCATTTCGTAGTCTAGGTTGTTTTGAAAGATAATCATGAAGTGCCGACCCAACTGTAGAAAATGAAGTACGATTTTGTTGTTTCCTCTGCAGGCAGTTTTCTTCTGAATAATGAGAAACTGAACGCCAATGTTCATGTTTGTCGTGTGGGCTAGTGGTTCTGGATACATCATTGTTGTCAATTAGTTCTTTTGGAGTGATACCAATGATCACGATAAGATTATGTTTTAAGCTGTGAGTTCTGGAATTTGAATTATTTGCTTCCTAGTGATGTGCTTGATTGTACTAACCAGGAAGCTTTAATTTCCTACCTGCATTTTTGTATGCTCAGCATTAGCTAGTGTCATTTGTAGCAAGGCCACTTGGTGTTATATTGTGCCAAGGAAAATAATGTTGATTCTATATTTCGAAATTCTTAGTAAAATGGAATGCTATCCTGTAGGTTGCAGTTCTATGTAATCTGTAGTTGATTGCAGCATTGTCATTGTTTCGAACACCCTAAAGTAAAAAAGCAGCATGCTGTGCAATCCACTAGCAGTTTACCTGTAAACTTTAGGAAAATCATGATCCATCATTATTGGGTGAACCGCTTGTCATGTCCATGTGTTGGACATTCTGTGGCATTTAGTTCAGTAAATGATGGCACATTTCTCTTTTTTGTAAAATGAGCATCTGGGCAGTGTGACATTTTCTCTTTATCTATCTAAATTCATTGTAGGAAGTAAAATGTGAAATTTTTGTAAGTTATGTCAGTGTATTTATGCTTTCTTTGTCTGTCATGCAGAACACCCGTGAGACAGCGTTTGCCCTAAGTAAGATGCCACTCACCAAGGCCAAAAGGTACCTTGAGGATGTGATTGCCCACAAGCAGGCAATTCCCTTCCGCAGGTACTGCGGTGGTGTTGGGCGCACAGCTCAGGCTAAGAATCGCCAGCCAAATGGGCAGGGTCGCTGGCCTGCGAAGTCTGCTAGGTTTATCCTGGATCTTCTTAAGAATGCTGAGAGCAATGCTGAGGTATTTACAACAGCTATCGTGTGATATTTTTTCTGTTTCCTCATTTCTATGTATAATTAATTTACTGAGTTCCTGCAACACAGGTGAAAGGTCTGGATGTTGATACCCTCTACATTTCACACATTCAAGTGAACCAAGCTCAGAAGCAGCGCCGCAGGACCTACCGTGCTCATGGACGCATTAACCGTAAGTTTGTCTGTCTAATTGTTAAAGTTTTGTTATCATCTTCTGAACTAGACTTGAACCTTATGAACCTTGCTTTCTCTTCTGCAGCTTACATGTCTTCCCCATGCCACATTGAGCTCATTGTGTCGGAGAAGGAAGAACCTGTGAAAAAGGAGGTGCATATCTGAAACATTGATTACAATTTCACCTCTGGTCATGCACTCTATTAAAAAACGCATGTGTATTTTCTTCTAATGTACTGGGTGTCTTGCTGTGCAGGCTGAGTCTCAGATTGCGACCAGGAAGGCCTAGAATAGGAAGCTGTCCATTCCTTGGGTTGGAGCAGATACCATCTGGCTTATATCTAGCATTGGCTGAGTGAAAATTTTGACTGATGTCTTTTGTTACCTGTTATCTGAATATTGCTTAGGTCACTGTGCCAACCCTTTTCACTGTCTGTAATGTAATATGCCATATCACAAGGATTCTAAACCCTTGAGAGTTGTGCATTATTTTCATCATTTGCATTTGTTTTAGTTGAGCAAAGTGTTATATGCCACTTCGATTCCATGATTTGGTAATGCATGTGGACTTTGCATTTTATTCTAGTTGGGGATCAGGATCTGTTACATTATTCTCACTAAAGTATCACGTGTGCTTTCAATGATTTCGTGGTTTGCACAGGCACCTGAAATCCGGAGTCTAGTCCTTTTTGAAGTATAAGTACCTATGTACTTTCAATGATTAATACAATTATCTCGTGGGTCGCACAGGCAGGATTGGTTCACTATTAAGGCCAATTCTAGTGGAGAGTGTCATCGCATAGTTATATCAAGAAGAAATTTTTAAGAACTGTAGTCGATGGAGAGTCATGCTGATGACACTTATTTCTTATTCCATGACACTTCCTCTCTTCTCTCATGCCATGTTAGTAAATTTAATGCAACGAGACCGATCCACGGATCGTGATTCCCGAGGTGCTTGTTTAAGCGGACACTTGATAATACAATAACTAGCCAACTTTATATTACAACGAGTGGAAAGAACTTCATAATTTACATCGGAGTTTATTAAGTTCAAAGCAGCGGATGTTTAACAAGTTCAAGTTTAGAAAAGGTGCGGAAGCAAGCATAACGTTGATACGTCTCGACGATATTATACAGCAAAAGGTGATAAATCCGAGCCCATACGGATTATCACGTAGCCAAGCACATTCTCTGCGGCAGACTAGGCTCCCGGTGGGAAGTCCAGCCCTCCGGAATCTGCATATCCCAGGGCATAACACCAACGAGGGCAATCTAATGCATCACCCGAAACAAAACAACAAAGGCACAAAGCACTGAGCAACTAGAGCTCAGCAAGATCGACCCGTCAACATGGCACTCTAAGGCCGACGCCTAGACATGCAAGGCTCGGAGGATGTAGCTGGTTTTGATAATAAAACAGACGACTAAGCCATTGATCCTTACTTTCGGGATTTTAGCAGTTATTAACTTGTACATAAGTAACAATGATATTAGCATCAAGAAAGATATAAATACTGTAAAGCATAAGTAAAAATCATCACGAGACAACCATAATTATCCAAAGCTTCGTTCAAGTTGTTAACTACGATGTGACTCGGTTCACAAGCGGTACTCATTATCTGCGAGGGACAGCGATACGCATCGATTTATCACCAGTTGGGAAAACCCGAGGTACACGACATACGCATCATTTAAGAACACGTATATCAACCGTTCACCATGACATCCTACAACTTTGTAGGGTCCAAATCCTCGAGTGGGCAGCCGTTCAACGGTACCTCGTGAACCTGTCCACCCCAACGGATCCTACGACCAAGGATTCGGGTAACCTACGCCATTGCAAGCTATTAAGGTTACGTAGGTTTACTAGTTCCCATACAACTAGCATGCACTCGGTACTTGTTCAATACTTGCTCAAGCGGGGCCAACAACGACACGGTCCTTAACCGACGACGGGCGGGGCTACGGCCTTGCAAGCCATGTCCTCCGAAGGCACATGCACTTACCCTTTCACCTACGGGGCCCGTCCACGTCTCAACTTTTAGTGGTTTACACGAACGATCTGCCACCTTGCGAGACAAGCCCTCTCCGAGGCCCTTGCCTTCGCTCTTTCCAAACAGACTCGTTCGGTCTCAAGATCAGCTTTTCGGATTCATTAACTTCCGAGTCTCGAAGCCTCCATGCTCCGAGTACAATTAAGCAAGTTATACCAATAAACTTATGACGTAAGCATAGCCGGTTTTCTATCGAACTACCTGAACCAGTATATCACTAACATAGGTCATATTGGGAAACAATGCAGGTGGGTTTCAAACATCACCTACACTTAATGCACAAACACCCTAGACATCTAGTAGTGTTATACTGAAAGGAAAAACATTTAAAAGCTGGGAGGATGCACCGGGGCTTGCCTTGTGCCACGGTGGAAATGTTAGCAACTTCACGGTGCCGGTTCTTGTGTTGATTCCTTACGAAGATCCTCGACCAGCACTTCGTCGTTTCCTAAATTAACGATATGTCAATAGCGATAAATATAGACGATGCAAAGGTATGATGATGCAAATATCGATGATACAAACATAGCTAGGTTACAAACATGGTTCTTGAAGACATATGCATAAAAATATAAAATTTATTTCGAAATGAACCTATCATTTTATGTGAGTTTCATATGAGTTTGCAAAAATAAAACATATAATTTTATGCATAAACGTTTCATGGTAACTTAGCATGCACTTCTACCTACTTAAATAACAGAAAGTGTGACATGAGCCAATTGACATGTTTTTCTAAATTTTTAATCTAAAAGATGCACACATTATTCATAAACAAATAAACATGTTATGCACAAATTATATACTATCATGCACACATGCATATACAAGATCATCAGATCATACTAATGGATAGAGCACCTCAAAAGAGAACTAACAAAGTTGATTTTGCACTTTTATCACATATAAAAAATTAAATATGATTTAATTAGTGTTTTGGATGTCCTGCTAAATCTAGGAAAAACCAATAAGAATTTCTGATCTTCGATGCTACCAGAGGCTAGATCAGGAAACAAAGAATCCAACGAAATTGGATTGACTCAATTTGGAGTTCGGAATCAAAAGATATGATTTTTGCAAGGTTATAGGATTTTCTGAACTTTTATTTCGGGAAAAAGAATAGTTCACGAACTGGCCAATCAGAATGCGGCCACACAGGAGGCTATCGAGTTTAGGATCAGAAGTGGCCATGACCACGCGAGATCCGGGCCGGTGTGGCCTCTAGTGCGGCCATGGCGCAGGGCGGCCGGAGGCGACGGCGGCTCGACGGAGGCTCGCCGGAGTTGGTCGGACGGCGACCAACCTCAACGGAAATAGGACTGCACGCTCAACTTGACACGAGGAACACAATGGTTGGGCCTACTTCGCCGGAGGATGGCCGGAAGTACGCCGGCGACGACCGGTGGCTTGCGCACGGCTCGGCGAGGCCTAGAGCTCGCTGTGGTCTACAAAAATTGGAAAAAAGGCTACCACGAGCATCTACGAGAGGATAGGCAACGTCGGCACGAGGATGTGCGACCTTGGGGATGGCCGGAAAGTGGAGCTCGCCGACGATGGCGAACCGGCTGCGAGCGAGCGTGGAGAAGACGATGAAATTTGCGAAGACCTGTGATGGAAAACCGGTGGTGAGCTTCCAGGAGCTAGCTGCAACACTTGTGTACCGCGGAAAACAAAAATCACAGCCCACGACGTACCAGAACGAAAGAATTTCACGATATGTCGGTGGACGACGGTGATGAGCTCCGGGGGAGAAACCGCTTCGATCTCACGTGCGGGGAGGTTCGACCGGAATCGAGGGGATGGGAGGGTGCAGGGTGTGCGTGCGGAGCTTCTGGCAGCTGCGGCTTGGACGGGGGCAGCCTAAAGCGGCCTGGCGGCAACGGAGCAGGGGTGGCGGTTGATGGCGTTTGTTGTGCTCGAGCGCGAAAACAAGGAGAAGGAAAAGCGTATCCGGGCAGAGCGGAGGTGAAGCTGGCTAGCTGCTGCGTGGCCGGGGCTTGTGCGTGGAGCGCAGGGGCGAGGGCACGCGGCGCTGCCGTGTCTAGCGTGGCCAGCAGGCGGCGGGATCGGGATAGAGCCGAGAGAAAGAGATAAGCTCGCCACTTTGCAGAAAAGTCCTCCGAAGCTTACTTAATTTAAAACTCTATTTATAGGACGCAGAAAAATATGCCAAAATTCCAGGGTGTACTGCAAAACATTCTGAGCAACTTTCCTTATTATCTAAAGATCCAATTCTGCTCCGAAAAATTTATAAAAAATCCACAATACAGCTGACTTGGGATTTAATCTTTACTTAAATGGGCATTTATCTTTTTTGAAAAATTCCAGTAAATTCCTCATAATTTCCTCTCATTATACCCAATCCAATAAAAATATAATATGCATATACTTTTCTTGAGGAAATGCATATTTTTGCCAGCCTTAACTTTTGACCTTTATTGATCCGTTTTGTTTAAACTTCGTGTTGGAAACTCATCTCCGATGCTGTGATGGAGAAGCTTTTAGTGACGGGGTGTCACACTCATGACACTTGAGATTGTCCTAAATCTTGAGTATGTGGTTCTTTTTGTAAGTATAAGTTCCATGCTTCTTGAAATATGGTGTTAGTAGTTATTTTTGAAGTATAATTTACATTTATATAATTGAAATTGCGTCAAGCTGCAAGGTATAATTGAAACTATACTATGCAAATGTCAATGAAGGCATTTGATGGTGCAACACATGAAACACACAAGAACACGTGATTTTAGACAGGTTCAGGCCTTTCGAAGGAGAGTAATACCCTACGTCCTGTGTGTTATGTATTGTCTTTAGTAGATTGCTAATTGTGAGTTGTCGGATAGTTTACGGGGGTCTCTCGCTTCTTATATATCCGGGGAGCTAGAGTTACATGCGGAGTCCTAATCGATTACATGAATTACATATTCGGAAGCTCTATCTCTAAGCTTTCCTTATTGATTCGGAGTCCTAACGGACTACAAATTGCTCCTTTACTTGTTAATCAAGTCATCATACGTCGGTCTTTACGCCCATCTTATTTTCATACCGGTATATGGAATCTTCTGTTATTCCATACTGGTCGGGGACCACTCTGTGGGCCCTCTCCGCCAATCTTATCTTCATTGATTTGCTACCATATCTCTAATTATCCATTTCTTTAACATCTCGTATACCCATAGGTTAAGTATACGACAGCAGCCCCGAATAATTTTTTATTTGACCTTGAATAAGACCGACCAGTTTTCTACATGTTGCTCGATTCTATGAAAAAATTAAAAAGAACTCCAATCTTCCGTAATACTTCTTTTCCATTCAAGATGACTTTAAAAAACCCAAAAAATTTAGCATTTTGCCTTCCATACGACCCAATTGGGTATGAAGAATTTCTATATACTTCATGCGATTTTCACAAACCGCTCTTAAAAAATGAAGTGCACCGGTAAGGTGCACCCAGTTGAGTATAGCCCCGACTCTTGAATCATTTGAATTCCTTTCAAATAATGCAAGAGTCCACTGGATGATTCTTCATTATTTCCTTCCATATTCAATCTTTTCATACCGCTTCTTTCAATTTCTATTATTTCTCGCTTCCCGCGATCCCTACAGACCGCTCTTGAACACGGTGCACCATTCAGGTGCACCCAATTGAGTATAGCTCCCGACACTTGTATCATTTGAATATCACAAATAATGCAAGAGTCTTTCTTGAGAAACTATACTTACTACATTTCATCAAATCACATTCCTTTCAGCAATCTCTCGCCAAGAACATATCTTCGAGACCGGTCATACCGGTCATAGCTTCATATCTCCTGGAGATTCATACCAAATTAACATAATAGACCGCAAAAATCAGTCTGAATTCATAATCCGCTTAGTTAAATTTAACTAAGAACAAAACTCCTGGTTGATCGGACCAGTTTTTTCCCATTTACTCACATCGACTCGAGTCTCCAAGGCCTATAATCAGTCGGATGATTAACACCCGAGCCTAAGGCATCCATTCTCAAAATTAAGTTAGGCAAGACCTAATTGTCTTCGATCTAACTCTTCCATACCTCCAAATGATGAAATTTGGCACTAACATTAGTCGAGTATCTGAAAATTACGTATTTCGGACCGCTTTTTATTCACAAAAAGTCCTCGTGATTATACTAATCACGTCGACTTAATGCTTATGACCATTAGGTCATAGTTGCATAATCAAGCCTTTAATGAATATAAATCATTAATGCCAAGTTTATTTGTGAAAGTGCATCTAGGCCCCTAATTATGGTTTTGAGTGATTGACGCCAATACGATTAAAAAGGACTAATGTTTCCAATGAGCTTGTACGCAGTTCACATTTGAAATTCAATTGAGAGCAAAGAAACACAAAAAGGAAGTGGCCAAGTACGTTCATATTTGCAAGATTTGAAAAATGGTCCAATTATGCTCAAGATCAAGATGTGAAGCTTTTTATTTGTGTCTTGAGTATAGGAAACACCATACTATCAAGAGGGATACACAAGTATGAAGTATGAGAATTCAAGTGCTCAAAATTCCATCTCCAAATCAAAAATCAGTTTTTCACTTCGAGGAGTCGGACAAAGTCCGAGTCACTCGGACATTTGAGTCGGACTCGGTCGGACTTTGGAGTCGGACTCTAAAGCGCTGCACAAGCGGGAATGTCCGACTCCGTCGGACAAACTCTGATTCCGAAATGTCCGACCCCTCGGACTTTCGCATCGGACTCTAGAGACTCTGCCACTCCCCGAGAAACCCTAGGAGTCGGACAATGTCCGACTCTATCACATACTCGGACATATCCGACTTATGTTGGATTTATCAGTCGGACTCCGGAGAGAAAACACCTTTTTGAGTCGGACAATGTCCAACTCACTCGGACAAAGTTTGAGTCGGATTGAGCCTAACGGCTCTTTTGAGTGCCCCGGCTATAAAAGGGGACTTCGTCCCCATTTGGCCGATTGGCACTTTCCCCACACTCAAATACACTACCAAACTCTCCCAAGCACTCCTCTTCTTCCAAATTGATTCCCCACTCCAATCCTTGGCGGATTTGCGAGAAGATAGAGGAGAATTCGTTGAGGTTCATCACCATCTCAAGAGCACTTGTTTCATTATCATCGCCGGCGCTTGTTGTGTTTGTTACTCTTGGGGATTCATCCCCTAGACGAGTTAGGCGTTATCCGACGAGCTCCCAAGCTTGTGGTTGAGACTTGGGTCATTTGTATTGCCCCTCCCTTCGTGGAGCTTTGTTTTAGTGGATTTTAAGCCGGCCCTTGTGGTGGCTTGAGGAGGTTTAGGGTTGAGAGCAACCCGGTCCTTGGTGGACTCCTCAACGGAGACGTAAGCTTCTTGGTGGAGCTGAACTTCGGTGAAAAATCGCGTGTCTCCTTGTCTCTTTTAGTTTCTTGCAATTTGTGCGCTATAGCTCTAGGTTGTTCTTGCTTATATTACTAGATTAACTTGTGTAGGTGGCCTGTTTGCTTGTGCCCTTGTTGCTTTAGCTTTCTTGAGTTGCTAGCTACTTGCTTGTTGTTTATTACCTGTGGATTTGTCAAACTTGGCTGCCGATCTACTTTGTCATGAGGTCGGAAGAAGGACCAAAGGAAGCACATGAAAGAATGATGAGAATAGTGTCACACCCCAATCCCGAAAGATAGTTAAGTGTGGTAAGGATAGCCTTGGGAGATGATTGACGAAGCAACCATACATAGCATCACATTAACAAACATACATGGTTTGCAATTTTACATAATTAAGTCTCGATTACAACATAGAGTTCCAAATAAAAGATACATTAGGTTTGAATTTAAGTCTTACATAACCATGATCTTTGTTCGAATTAAAGTGCGAAAGCGATTACATAACACGACGATACATAGATAACTTATGCGAACCGTGCCGGCCTAGGCCACGGCTCACTCATCATGGGTCGGACAGCTAGGGACCCATTCAATGGTCCACTCTTTGGGCTCTTCTCCATCCCACACAACCTTACCACAACAATCGTAAAACCCGGCTTGAGGGAATCCCGAAAATACACATGTGGAGGCAAAGCCCGAGTATCTAGCATACTCCGTAAGTCTTACCCGTCAAATTGGTCATCTAAGACCGACACCTAGATACATGGGGCTTGACCGGTTTAACTTGGCATTTTGCATAAAACGGCACCTATGCTAATTAGGTTGGCACTTTTATGTCTTAGCCAAATTAATAGGGTTGTTGCACAAAAGAAACTTTAGTGAGCATACTAGCAATACAAGAATTTGCATTACAAATTTATATCCATAGAAAACAACAAGCTTCTCATTCTCTTCCCTTCACTACACATTGTAAACTGCTCGAATCAAGTGGTACTCATTAATCGAGAGGAGACGGCGATAATTATCGAATCATTATTCCTGCAGGAAAGACCCAAATGCACGACATACGCATCATTTAAGAACACGTATGGCCACCGTTCGCGAGTTCATCATAAAGCAAAAACACGGGGCCACCGACTCCGAGTACACATCCCCCTTGCGACCGTTCAACAATGTGCCCAAGGCTTAACCCGTGTACTCTCCAACGGTCCTCAACCCGTGCAACCACCGTGCCATACACATCACCTCCGGGTCGGTGAGATATCCGGCTCACTTTGCAATTTACAAGTTACATAGGTTTACCAATCCTTATAAGAAAGGTATGCAAGTGGTACACAACTCAAACTTGTTCGCGGAGCCACAATGGGGTGTTCTCAATTTTTAGCCAAATTCATCATGTTCAAATTTAATCAAAATCCATAATTGAGATTCCCATTCTATCTTTGACTCCATAAGTGTAGCATAGCATTTCTAACGAGGATATGACACCTAAGCAACATAGGACATATAGGAATTTTATGCACGTGGATTTCCAATCAACTCCTAGAACTTAAATGCACATTCATCATCCTTAATACAGTGATAAAGAAAAGCATTTCAAAATAATAGGAATGCACCGGGGCTTGCCTTGAGAGTGATCGAAGTTAGCACTAGCCTCACAAGCGTTGAGTGTTGCAACCGTCTCTTCCAGCGGAATCAATTCGGCGTCGTCACCTAAAGAATGAAATGCAATGCATAAGTAACATGAATACAAGGTTGATGACAATGGTAATGCATGTGTGCTGTTTTGAAGGAGTGCATATGAATAAGCTTAGTAACATTTAGTTTCGTGAAATTCCTAGCATGCAGAGTACATACATTTGTTCTCTTTTAAAAGGAGTTAAATAAATTTACCACTTATTGCCCTAACATATACAAGCAATGAATTACGTCCAAAGTGGATGAGTGCTGTGAAAAACTCAATTATTGAGGTTTGAAATAACGAGCAAAGTTTATCGTGAGTCGATGTAATTAGGGTTAAGGATGGGATTATTATCACATGCGATGACGATTGCACTTTAAGTCAAGAATTGGATCACAAAATTAATACATGCATGATCTTAACGAACACTTCTTACCAATCCTGTCAAGATGGACTAAGTGACACAGTGGAAAGTGAAATTTACATGAACATGCAAAAATAAATCTTTTAGACACATAAAACCATTTTTTTACATGTGCTGAAATTAACCTCTTGTTGAATTAACCTAGTGGCAGCTAAAACAATTACTTAGCATGCTCAAACTTTAACATGGGATTTTCCAACTATGCACAGGGCTAGGAGGGATTTCTTTACCAAGTTTCATGAAAAAATAATTTATACATATCTACTACTACTTAAAAAATCTGTAGTGTTTCCATCTGCCTCGGATCTTCGTCCGGCGCCTGCGATCAAATAGTCTGCCTGCGATGCGAACCCCGCGACCCGCCTCCCCAAACCCAACGCGACCCCGAAACAAACGCGACCAGCAACCGTCTGCCTGCGATCTTCTCCTCGCTGCAATCCCGGCCGCCGCAGCCACCTACTCCGCTTATTCACCTGCGAACCGTTCTTCTACCTGCGACTGACACCAACGAGTCCTAAGTTCCTCACAAGTTAACCACCTCCCACAATTCAGCAAAAATCTCCCCACCGCTCCCATATCAACATGTTGTTGCTCGATCCACATCCGCATCCGCTCTACCCTCGTCGCCTGCGAACCACGTCCTAATCTGCCATGTTCGTCATCCCTAACCTGCCACCGGTTTCCGCACCTGGTGACCGCCATTCTTGGTATCCCACGGTTATCCCATCTTACCACCGCTTCCCCTTCTGAACGGCGCGCGGCTGCAATCCATCGGGGAAGAAGAACGGAGGCTACCAAATCGCGAGGGATTCCGGGGAGATGGATGTGCGTCGTGAGTTCCGAATGCCTGGTCCGCCCTGGGTTCGGGTGTGCCATGTGCGTTGTCTTGTGTCTTCCATCCATTAAGTGCTAACGGCCTCCGCTTACATTTGTACATTTGCTTCCATCGCCTTGCTTCCGTGACGGGGGTCAGGTCGCCAAGGATGATGACAAGTTAGGCAACAGCTGGTACTTATGCCGAAGGACACCACGCTCCTTGCCAAGGTAAGAAACAATCTACGTCCTCTATGAATGAGTAGAATATAGCTATGAAAGAAAGTGTCCATCGATTTTGTCCTACCTTCTGAATAGTTAGCTGCAAATTATTGTAACGTCAATTTTTTCTCTTCCCTACCTTTCTATGCTCGGGTAATCTTATATGCTGGGATGGCAATGTTTGTGATGTGGTGTATTATTGTGACTACTCTATCGGTTAGTATAAAGTTACGAGTTGATCTATCTTATTCAGGGCTAATAAACATGTTATTGGTTCGCACAAGAAAGGGTAACCAGAGCATTTGACCGAGGAATATAGTTGTGGCCATATTTGACAAGATACATGGTGATTTCTTAGTTTTATATAAACTCCTCACTCGGTCTGCTGCTTGTGGTCTTATGATGCTGGCATTTACATTGGATAATTCTTGGCCTTTTGGACAAACAATGTGTATTATTGTTGCTCATGAATGTAGTATAACTGCTTGTAATGGGTTCTTCTACTTGACATTACTCATAAATTTACTGGCTTCATGTTAATTGCACACTGCTCAACTTTTTAAAAATTTAAGTTCAGACTCTAATCTCAACTACTAAAAAAATCTGTAGTGTTTCCTTTCACCTGTGATCTTTCGTCTGTCACCTGAGAACAAAAAAATCTATGTGCGATCCGTATCAGGTATGCGTGTGATTTTTGCTCAATCCCCTATTTTACCAATCTCCTTGAGCTACTCTTGCATCACCTGCTTTTGGACGAAGGGAGGATGGAGGAGAGAGAGAACATCAACGCTGTCAAGGAGGGCAGAGGCTGAGGGTGCAAAAACATGTACAAGTATGTGGTCTTCAGTTTTCACCAAATCTTTATGATATTTTTTAAGTACATTGAAGTTGTTTGATTACTGATCGACATGTGTGCATTGTATCTTTATATAGGCTGGCATACATTTTATTTGAGTGAGGTGTACTTATAGGTAGTTAGGGTAACCATGTTTTTGGTTTGAGAATCTGATCACATGTTGATCTTTTTTCCATTTTTCTTTGGGAGAACTGATCAGCAAGTTTCTATTATTTTATATTTGCTTTCCATAATTTCTCACAGTTTCCAAGATCTCCATAGTTTCTATCAGCTTACATGATCTCCATAGTTCCTATCAATCTGCATAATTTATATTTCTTAGTGCTCTATTAGTGACAGGGAGTGATGAAAATGATTTTTGTGGTCCCTATATTCTCACTCTATGCTTCAGTTTTAAGTGTGATATTTGTGTTCCACTTTATCATTGTTAAATCCGAGATCCAGTTTGGCGAACTGATTACCTCTGCAACTAAAATCTCCTGAGTTTTCTATCAAAAAGAAAAATCAAAGAAAAGCCATTCAGGCCCTGTTCGTTTCCTACCCTCTAAAATTTAGCACTGTCACATCAAAGAGAATCTTATTATTTATGAATATTTCGATCAATTTAATGACAAAACCCTATTGACAGATTGGTGCTAATTTTCGAGATAAATCTAATGAGCTTAATTAATTTAGATTTTGTTAAAGTGATGCTACAGTAACTGTCTTCTAATCACGACTTAATTAACCTCATTAGATTCGTCTCGTAAATTAGTCTAGGGGCATGTAATTTATTTTATAATTAAACTTTATTTACTACTTTAAAATAGTAAAATTCTTTTTGATGTGACAGCTCTAAAATTTAGACCCCAGAAAACGAACACACCCTCAGTCTCCTTTAGTGAGTCTAGACAACACATGGCAAGAATGTCTATCCACTTGCCATTGTTCTCACCCAATGTTGCCTTCCTCTCCACGGAGCCTTGATTTTCTCTCCATGGTGTTTTTTTTTTCCTTTTCCTCAAAGTAACTATAGTTGCTCGTGTCAGGGAAGCAAAAGTAATGCCTCACTGCTTCTGATCTTTTTACTACTTGCAAAAGTGCCTATTTTAGCACTTTGGAGCAATGTCTACTCGTCTTGATTGTTGAGCTATAATTTTATTGATGAGTGTCTACTTATGATCACTGTACTGCATGCAGTTGACAAAGAAGGAAGCAAATAAAAGGCAATTGATGGAAAGAGAGAATATGTGTGGTTTGATCACTGAACTTAATATTTTTCTTTTTTCTCATTCAGTTCTGACCTCAAGTCACATAAGAGTACCAAAGTGATTAACTTGATCCACCTTTTTATTTCTAAGGTTTTTCCATGTTATGATTTACAAACAAAAATAGCTCTGAATCTTGTAGTTCTACCCACTACATGTATGGCTCAGCACAGTATTGTACTGTAGGGTTGATTATTGATGGTGTTGATATATAAGACCCAGGAGAACTAGGGATGTGATATTTTCTATTTTATTTGTCTTAATCAATCAAAATTCAAATGGAGAAGGCATAGTTCAGCTGTAAAACTAACAAGAATTCCTGTCACATAATTAAAAAATATGTTGGCCTTTAGTTGATTTTGAATTGAGCGATATATCAGAGGTTTGTTTCATATATGCTCATATAGATAATGACATATCTCTATAATTAACTAGATTCATCTGCATTACTCTGTTAATTTCTATGCTACAATCTGGTATTAAACCATACAATTGTATGACTTTTTAATTATTGTTTTGCGAAAATAAAAGAATTGGTTGTTATCATTTTAAAAATCTAATTAAATTTACTCTTTCAATTTTCAGACATAATCAGATGGCAGGAAGTTGACATTTGAAAGGAGAAGAGGATATTGCAACATGCACCTGTAAAATAATTTTAAATTTGAAAATAATAACAACAATGGATTATGATTAGGCCTGTGTTATCACAGCCTCATGGGAATATCTGACTTAGCAAATTATGCTTCTATTTCTAGAGTTGAAATATGTACATTGAGTTGTCTACCAATAATTGGCATACAATTCCAAAAAAAATGGCATACAATTTGTTACCTTAAATATCTTTTTTGGTATAAATGTGATGTCAAATTGCTGGTAAATTCCTAGATGATTAATATGCATTTTGAGCTGCATCAATATTCATTTAAATACTAGCAGACACTCGGTGAGTCAGTGCTCTTCATTTTGTATATTTTAAAATTGTTTAAAAAGTGAAGTTGGTGCATTGGAAGCACATTTTTGTCATGTGTTCAACAAAATGTTTTCTTATCTTTGGAGGTATGTCATACAAAATTTATGTTTATGTAAATTCGCAAACATATTGTCTTGTGACATTTATTTTGACACCCGGTGCAACGCACGGGCATGTAACTAGTTTAATTAAAAATTAAATACAGAGAATGCAAGAAATGCAATAACTTGAACAATATGCAATGAAACGTAGATTTTCCAGTGGCCGAAATTCAAGTATGTTGATGTGAAGGCTCTGACCAAGTGGCATTAAATTTGGATCTATATTTTTAAAGTTATGACTTAAGTGAGTTTTTGTCGATTGATTTTTGTCATTTTTGTAAAAATGTGAAAATTTTCACATCTGACAAGTTCATGTTACTTTTATGAAAGTACAAGTTTTGTAATTTCCAAAACATTTTAGTTTGCAATTTTTGGGCGTTTAAATCGGGAGATATGAATTTTTCAAAATCAAACAAAGTTCGGGTTATTTACGAAATGCCACTCGGGCATCTTTTTAAAAGGGGCTGGGCCCGCGCGGCCGGACCTCGCCCGAGGCGGACCGAGCTCGCTGGCGTTTGTGCCGTAGGGCGTTGCGGTGGGGCATGGAGGACAGGAGGGGGTCTAGCGACGCGGCGCGACGCGGGAGCACGCGCGTGGGGAAGTGGGACCCGTGCGACGGCCGGAGCACCGGTGGCTATGGCGCGGCGGCAAGGGCAGAGCTTCGGCACCGCCGTGGGCGGCGCACGGAGGACGAGAGGAGTCGAGCTTAGGGGCAAAAGGTCCGCCTCACCTTGGAGAAGGGCGGCGTGGGGTTGCTTGGCGCGAGAGGGGACCCGGCGGGGGCTCGACGGAGGACGGACGACGGCGGCGGCGGCGACCGATTTTGTTCCAAATTCCACGGGTGTGGCTGCACGTGAGCGAACCCGGGTGTGAGGCAGGTTAGAGGGGCTGCCTGCGCACCCAATTGAAGGGGAGAGGACGGGAGAAGAGCCTTGCCTAGGCGAGAGAGCTCGCGGCGGCGGCCATGGCGGTGGCGGCTCCAATTCCCGCTCCGGTGCGCGATGGGACGGGGAAGAACAGGGGGCGACGGTGTGAGGAGCTGTGTTGAGGTTTGGCGTAGCGTTGGGAGCCTCCAATTTGTTTAGAGGGGCGGCAAAGGGAGGAGCGGGCTGCGAGGGCGGCGGGGCCGTGCTCGCCTTCAATTCCGGCCGGCCGGGGTTGGGCGGCTGGTACAGGGTGGTTGGGGAGGTGGCGCCCAGGTTGGCCGGACCGGCGGTCCGGCCGCCATTGCCCGGTGGGCAAACGAGTGCTCGAGCTCCGAATTTGAATTCAAATCTGCTTTTCCAAATTTTGGCCAAAAACGCTAATTCTGTTGCTCCAAAAATAAAAATAAAAATATGGGGAGCTTCAGCATGAGAGGCTCTAATTTTCTTGTTCAAGTTTGAAGTTCTCAAATGGCTTCCAAAAATTCATATAAAATTCATAAACAGACAAGTTTCAGATTTAAATTTGAATTTTTGAGCTTTTGAAACTTTGTTCAAATTTTTTTGTAAAAATGCTGTAAAATCATATTTTTGCATGAGCAATGCAGTGGTGAAAAATATGTGGGTGGTGCTTTTATAATTTTTGCATTTTTCTAAGGGGCTAGGGTTTAGCCCTAGATTTCCCATTTTCTTTTATTTTTCTCATTTTTCTTTTCCTGTTTTTCTTCCGTAGGGTTAGCATTAGGGTTTGCATTATTAGCTTCATTATGGTTTTAATTAAGTGCTTAAGCCCTAATCGTGACATGGGATGTCACAGCCCTCCCCCTTAAAGAAATTCTCGTCCCGAGAATCGCCACTAATTAAGGAGAGGGAGTGCGAAAATTACCGATTTGTTTGACGCGAAGAACTCGGGAAAGTTCTTCTCTAGAAAATCCTCTTGTTCCCAAGTTGCTTCCTCTTTAGTGTGATTACTCCATTGCACTTTATAGAAGGTGATGGCGCGGTTGCGGGTTACTCGATCGCTTTGATTGATAATCCGGACGGGGTATTCGGGGTAGGAGAGATCTTCTTCTAGTTGCTCGGTGTCGGAAATGACCACATCTATCGGAGGCTTCAAGCATTTCTTGAGTTGAGAGACATGGAACACATTGTGCACACGAGAAAGACTTTCCGGTAGTTGCAATCGGTAAGCAACCGCGCTATGCTTGTCGACAATCGGATAGGGTCCGATATAGCGGGGTGCTAACTTTTCTTTAATTCCAAACCGAGATACGCCCTTCGGAGAGACACGAAGATAAACATGATCTCCCTTCTCGAATTCCAACGGGCGTCTCCTCTTGTTAGCGTAGCTAACTTGGCGAGATTGTGCAGCTTTCATGTTGGCTTGGATTTGTCGGACTTTTTCTTCGGCTTGAGTGACAAGATCGGGGCCAAAATTAGTTCTTTCACCCGCTTCCGACCAATTTAAGGGTGTACGACAAGAGTGACCATACAATGCTTCAAAGGGCGACATTCCCGATCTCTCTTGATAGCTATTGTTGTACGAGAACTCGGCGAATGGAAGGCAATCATCCCAATTTCCTCGATTTTCCATAGCACATGCTCTCAAGATATCCTCCAAATATTGATTTAACCTTTCAGTTTGTCCATCCGTTTGAGGGTGATAAGCGGAGCTTCTAATGAGAGTGGTACCAAGACAAGAATGCAATTGCTCCCAAAAGCGACATACAAATTGCGGACCTCAACGAAAACAATGATTTTTGGTACTCCATGCAAACATAACACTATTGAGATGTATAGCTCGGCGTACTTCTTAGTATTATAGGTAGTATGGACGGGGATGAAATGCGCGGTTTTGGTTAATCTATCCACAATAACCCAAATTGAATCATGCTTCTTCGACGTGAGAGGCAATCCAACGATAAAATCCATAGCAATGTCCTCCCACTTAATTTTTAATGGGTTCAATAGTCCGGCTTTTCTCAAGTGGTCGGCTTTCACTCGTTGACAAGTATCACACTCGGCCACATACCATGCAATTTCACGCTTCATGCGTGTCCACCAAAACTTTTCTCTTAGGCCGCGATACATTTTGTTGCTACCGGGGTGTATGGAATATTTGGATAAGTGTGCCTCATCCATGATCTTCTTCCGTAATTCCATATTCTTCGGAACAACGAGACGTTGATTGAACCATAATACACCATCGGCACCTTGTCGGAAACATGTAGCCTCATCTTTCTCTATCTTTTGCCGAATAAATTCCATTCCTTCATCCTTCATTTGTGCCTCGATAATTTCCTCATGAAGGGTAGGAATAAGAGCTAGATTATACAATGAGCCATAGGAAATAACTCGAAAGCTTGGTTCACTAGAATCTGAAATTCCCGAATTTTCCATAGAGCAACCGGTGATATGATTGCATTGATCCTTGCGACTTAAAGCGTCGGCAACCACATTAGCTTTACTCGGATGATAATGGATTTCTAACTCATAATCCTTGATTAATTCCAACCATC
Source organism: Chloris gayana (assembly GCA_031894775.1). NCBI lineage: Eukaryota > Viridiplantae > Streptophyta > Magnoliopsida > Poales > Poaceae > Chloris > Chloris gayana. The sequence continues at coordinate 295,309 of JAUNZO010000866.1, read as the reverse complement.
GATGTTGCCTCATATTTAATTCTTGTTGGGTGAAGATATATTTGAGACTCTTATGATCGGTGTAGAGATTGACAAGGCTTGCAAGTAGATAATGCCTCCAAGTTTTCAAAGCAAGGACAACCGAGGCTAGTTCTAAATCATGGGTAGGGTAGTGTTGTTCATATTTGCGAAGTTGACGAGAAGCATAAGCAATGACACGACCTTCTTGCATTAGCACACATCCTAGACCGGTGCTTGGACGCATCACAATACACGTCAAACGGCTTGGTGATGTCGGCTTGTGCTAACACCGGAGCGGAGGTCAAATGCTTTTTGAGAGTTTGGAAGGCTTCTTCACATTCACGACTCCATTTAAAATTAGCATCTTTCTCCAATAATTTTGTCATAGGCTTGGCTATGCTTGAGAAATTGGGAATGAATTTCCGATAATAACCGGCAAGACCGAGAAAACTTCGAATTTGCCTCACCGATCTTTGGGACTTCCAAGTAAGCACTTCTTCCACTTTACTCGGATCAACGGCAACACCTTCCGCGGATATGATATGACCCAAGAAAGGAACTTGCTTCAACCAAAATTCACATTTGCTAAATTTGGCATATAATTGATGATCACGAAGCCGTTGGAGAACAATGCGAAGGTGTTCGGCATCCTCTTCTTCGGACTTCGAATAAATAAGAATGTCATCAATGAAGACCACGACAAACTTATCCAACTCGAGCATAAAAACCGAATTCATCAAGTACATGAAATGAGCCGGAGCATTTGTAAGCCCAAAAGACATGACGAGATATTCAAAGAGACCATACCGCGTAGAGAATGCGGTTTTTGGAATATCTTCGGCTCGGATCTTGATTTGATGGTAACCGGATCGGAGATTAATCTTAGAGAAGACCTTAGCACCAATTAATTGATCAAAGAGGATATCAATCCGAGGGCGATAATCCACACATAGACGTAGCGTCTTGTCCTTCGTTTCACACAGAGAGCGGGACATCCCCACGGAGATGTACTAGGGCGAATATATCCTTTATCCATAAGCTCACCCAATTGCTCTTTTAACACCGCTAGCTCGTTGGGAGCCATCTTGTACGGCCTACGGGAAATCGGTGCCGTACCGGGTTGGAGCTCACTTTTAAACTCGACATCCCGATCGGGTGGCATACCCGGTAAGTCATCCGGAAACACATCGGGAAACTCACATACCACGGGGATATCCTCAATCCTTTTTCCCTCAAGATGGTAGATTTTAGAGGTGGAGAATTTTGGATGGGGTAATCGGAGAATAGACGAACCATGGAGTGGTGAGTTTAGGTGAACTTCTCGGGAATCGATGTGCAATACGGCTTTATGGACCTTCATCCATCTCATACCTAGGATTATGTCTATTCCGTGCCCTCCTAAAATTATGAGAGAGGAGGGGTATACTTTTCTTTCTAGTGTTAGTGGTACTTGCCTCAACTCTAGGTTTGTTCTTATTTTTCCACCGGGTGATGTGATGATGTAGGGAATATTGACATCCCCTCCGGGACACCCAGGAATCGGTATAGAGGGACACTCGACAAAGCGAGTTATAACGAGTGCATCATTTCATACAAGCCGAATATATACATCATGGTATAATACAACCAGGTTTTTGAAATACAAACATTCGCACAGCGGAAACATAAACATTATTGAAGTTTAACAACCTACGAGTATTGTAGCGGAAACTTGTACTTTATACAACAAAAGACTACTAAACGTTCAACGTGATGTACTGAGCCCGTCGTACACCACGGTCCTTCCTCTTCACGGCGTGGGGATACGTTCCCATTGGAGGGAACCTCCCTCGAGGACATTGCTCCTCTTCCGGAAGCTACCGTATAAGTCGTGGAAGTACGACTCATTCCCTGAAAGATAACGAACAAACCCCGAGTATTCTAATACTCAGCAAGACTGATCCGTCAAAATGGCATGCTAAGGCCAACGCCTAGTATGCAAAGGCTTTCCGGTCGTGGGGTTTACTCCTTTGCGAAAACAACACTAAAAAGTGGATCCTTACTTTCAATGTTTTATCTCAACATTAAGTTCATTAGTCTCAATGTTTGCAGTCTATAACTATTGCAATCAAGTTTGCAAGAAAAGATCAGATTAGGTCAACATTCCTTTCATCTCTCATCCTCATCTTCCATGTTGATTAACTACGATGTGACGAGCTAAACAAGCGGTACTCATTACTGCGAGGGACATCGATTCGAATCGATTTATACCAGCTGGCAAAACCCGACTACACGACGTATACGCACCACACTGGTCGTATACGACAACTTTTCCCGCTAGCACCTGACAGAAGACTAGCCATTTCCAAACTCCCCGGGAATATGGCGATTCCACGACTTCCCTCGTGGCCGACCCATTTCCCTCTCGTGAGACTCACCTCTCACTAACAGCCGATAAAAGAGAGTTGGCTACGCTACATATCCGGGGCGGTAGGGTACATCAGCTTGCTGGGCCCATTACACAAGCATGTAGTACGGTACGTTCAAACTTGTTCAACTTAAGCCGACAACGGTACGGTCCTTGACCGACATAGACGGGGCTACCACCTTGCAAACCATGCCCTCGCAAGGCACATGTGCTTGCCCTTTCTCCTACGAGGCCCGTCCGGTCTCAACTTCATTAACACTCTCCTTCATCTTAGTGTCAACACTTCACCCTTAAAGCCTCCATGCTTTAAGATCCGTAAAACATCTACCGTTGTGACTATGAATTAAGCCTAGCTTCTATTGAGCTACTGTACCGAGTATAGTATAAACAAACAGAAACCTACCTCATGGATCTAGGGTATCAACCATTCCCTAACACCAAATGCACAAGCATAACTTAACTATGTGATAAAATATAATATTTAAAAACATAGGTAGGATGCACCGAGGTTTGCCTTGATTCGAGTCGGGGTTAGCTTCCTCGGCGTGTGGGTCGACTTCGAGATTCCCGTCTCCTGTCTCGACCTCGGACGGAACCTCGATCACTCGAGGACCTAGGTCGACCAACAATACGTCCCGAATCACAACCATGCATGCATGAATGTACATGATATGATTATGCAAGGGTTTTATTAAATATGTTCATCAACTAATAATTACTGATTAATTATGTTCAGTAATTAACAATTAAGAATTAATAATTCATCATGATTATTAATTAACAATTTATAACTAATCATGTTCATCAATTCCTAATTAACAATCTATAATTAACCATGTTCATTAACTAACAATTAACAATTACTAATTAATCATGTTCATGGATTAATAATTAATAATTGCTTAATGACATGCAATAACACATAAGGTAATGAAATGGGGATTACATAAAATGATAGTGTTTAAGTTTGATTTTGAAAAACAATTTTGATAAATACTTTCGTCTGCATTATCTCTTTCATTTAATTAAATTCCTTTCTTAAATTAATTATTTAATTAGCATAAAATAATAGCTTATATTAATCAAAGAATGTAATTAATTAATACTTATGAAATAAAAATACTCAAAATAGATATTTTATTTCATAAACACATAGATCTTATTTTTCCGAGTCTAACAAAATTGGTTTCATATTTTTCTGATTTTTATTGAATTTTTTACAAATTTTCAAAAAATCAAAATGTGTTGTGTGCCACACGCGAGGCCACGGGGTTGGCCGCACGCGATCCTCACGTGGCCACACGCGATCCAGCGCGTGTGGTCCACGGTGTGGCTTCGCCGCGGCGGCGAGCTCACGGCGGCTCGGTGGCCGAGTTGGCTGGCTCCGAGCCAAACCTCGCCGCGAGACCACCAACACGCTCCACTCTACACGGCGAACACGATGGTATAGATAACCTAGCATGAGCTTGGCCGAGACCGCCGCGGCGAGGTCTAGACGCGGCGGCGACTACGCCACGGCGCGGAGCTCGCCGGAGAGCTCGAAAATTAGGGAAAAAGTGACGGGGAGCTACTACGGCACATGCGCAACGACGACAGAGGGTTGGGGAAGCTTGAGCATGGCCGGAGGATGGTGCTCACCGTGAAGATGCGGACGGCGGCGACCGGACTCGGAGAAGATGAGGAATTGCACGGTGACTGCAGAGCAAAGAATGTGTTGAGCGGCTTGGAACTTGAGTAACAAGTTGCGCACGCGACTTTGCGAAGAAATGGAATGATGGCTCACCGGAGCGGACGGAATTTGAGCTGCGGCGGTGACGGCCCGGCGGTGAGCTTCACGGGGAAAAGCTCGATTCACCGGGTTCCGAGAGAGGCTTGAAGACGCACGACGGCTTGGAGAGTAGCAGGGGACTCTAGCGAAGCTTGCGGTGGTGTTGGCTCGGACGGAGGGTGATCGGAGTGGCCTCGGCGACGGTTGTCCAGGGAGCTCCCGAGCAATGGCGGAAGTGGAGGAAATGGAAGTGACAGAGAGGGAAAGATAGGGCCGGGGGGGGGGTTTATCTCGGTCGGGGAGGCGGTAGGCAGCTACGTGGCTGCTGCGTGGCAGCGCTGCCGGGAGGCGGTTCGGCCGCGGGCGGCGCTGAGAACGCGGGAGAGAGAGAGGAAGAAGAGAGAGGCTGGCTCGTGGGCCGATCCGCACATTTTGCAAAAACACCCCTCGGCTTCTAACAAATTAAAAAGTAACCTTCCCGAGCTCAGAAAAATCTACGAAAATTCAGGGTGGTGAATAAAATTATTTCAAGTGTTTTTCCTATTCAGTCCAAGTTTAAATTCCAAATAGTTTTCGAATTAAAATTTCATATTTAAATTCAAAAGAAAGGCTTTAATTATTTCTTATAATTATTTTTACACAGCAAAATAAATGTAGAACAATTTCATAATTCTTTACATATTATGTTTTATCAATAGAAAATGTTAAACTCATTATTTATTTTTATTTAAGTTTCTTTTTAAGTATTTAATTTAATCTTTAATTACTTTGATATTTCATGTACATGTCTTAACACAAATTGACTATTTCACAAATGCAATATGATGACATGCTCATGAATGACATGAAATGCACTTTATTTCTTAGAGTTGTTACAGCCCTCCCCCTTTACAGGAATCTCGCCTCGAGATTCACGATTGAAGCGACTAGACGATGGTACTATAGAATTCGTGGTAATTGGATCGTAGAAACTCTTCTTGTTCCCAAGTAGCTTCAGCTTCTAAGTGATTACTCCATTGAATCTTGTAGAACTTGATGGTTCTACGCCGAGTCACTCGATCCTTGGTGTCGAGAACTTTGATCGGACGTTCGTCATATGTCAAGTCCGGTCATGAATCGTTCCACCTCAGTTGTCGGTATATCCACTCGGTGGTTTCAAACACCTTGAGCATTCTTGGCCGGCGTCCTTGGCTGATTCTGCGGTTGTCCTTGAGGTCGAGGTGCATAAGGTGCCTTCGGTGGATACGGACAAGCTGCGGTAGAAATGTCCTGGACGGCCACAATTGAAACATGGCGGTCCATTACGTGATGGTGTTGGATTGACCGGTCTAGAGCTACGAGCATTCACGTTGCCGATACGGCGGACGATATTGATTCGGCCGTTGTCTGTTGGGACTCGTTGCGGCTGCTGAGATTGCTGATAGTAATTTGGACGAGAAGGCGTATGCTTGGTAGCGCCGACTCGAGGGTGCGGTGTAGACCAGCCTATACTTCGACGGTCCGCCACTTCCTTGTCCAGCAGCTCGGCCTCTTCTTGCTTTTCTCCGCTTGATGAAGGCGGATTGAATCTTCCAATGAGATAGCATCACTCACAAAGTCATTGAAGCTATATGTCTTGTTCAGCACCAGTGCGTGATCTGCAGCTTGGTACTCAGCCCTTCCTTGAACAGATTCTTCTTCTTGGCATCGGTGTCCACATGTTCGGTGTGACACCCCGTGTCACAAAATTCACGATGTTCCTATGCTAAATAAAAAGTTGCATGTGCAAAACAATAATCATTGGCCAAGTCACATAAAGTAATGGATTAAAGTCCTATTAGGGTTTTTAATGTTCCAAAACCCTAGCTCTTGAAATCTCCAACATTCTCCATGGTGGTGACCCCAAATTTTTGAACAATATGGTAGAGCACATCAAGACATGAATTTAGGATATTTTTCCTGAATTTTTGGAGTAGCACAAATTCCTAGAAAAATCCAACTCTAAGCAGAAACAACATCTGTTCATCAATTTTTATAAAATTCTCCATTTCGAATCTGAACTTTTGCCTATAACAAAAGTTGTTCCTCACAATACCATGAACCTCCAGAAAATTTGGTTTGCAAAAATTCCAACAGGATCAAATTCTATGAGCAAATTACAGAAGAGTGCGTCAGTGGCAAAACCATAATTAGCTGCGAATAATGTTTGAACAGAGGCGGCACGGTGGCCGGGGCCACCGTCAGCGGCGCTCGCCGCCGGTGCCCATGCCGGTTAGGCGCCGCCCCGTCCTCGCAGTGCTGTGCTCCTCCACGCGTCGCCCATCGCCCTAGTTCCTTTGCTCGGAAGCGCGCCCGCACGGCCGTTGATGGCGAGGTAAGCATTTCGCCATGGCCGCCGTTGGCTAGGTCACCCCGCGCGCCGCCTCTCGCCTCGCCACAACCCTCGTTCGCGCGCATAAGCTCCGCAGACCTCCTGCGCAGCTCCAGCCCCGATCCATTGCTTCCCTTCCCTCTCCGTGAGCCTCAATCCCCAAGAAGAACCGGAGAGCCCCTGTTTTCCCCTCCGCGCCGGCGAGCTGAATTCCGCCCTGCTCGGGTGAGCTCATGCTCCGCCGCGGCCTCCGGATGATGCGCGAGCACCCGACTAACCTCCCTGCTACTCCCCAGGACGAACCGAGCAAGAGCGGTGGAGTAATCGCCTGTCTTCCTCACTGCCGGTCACCGCGCCCCCGCCACCCCGTCGTCGCTAGCTCGCTCCGGACCACCTCGGCCTGCACCGACCCTGCGCCGCTCATCTCCGTGCGAAGGTGTAGCTCTACGCCCCCGACGCGAACCGAGCTCCGTCCACTTCCTCGCCTCACCACCACCTCCAATAGACGCGCCGTCCAAAACCATGCACAGGCGGCCAAGCCCGGCCCCTGCGGCGAGCTCTAGCTCAACGAAGGCGAGCCCCCCCCCCTGCACAACACTTCGACGAATTTTGAATCGTGCTGAAAATTCGTAAATGTCAAGGATTTTGGAAAATTCATAACTTGAGATTTACACCACGGATTTGAACGATTCAAAGTGCACTGAAAAGTTTGTAACTTGTACTATAAAATTGTGTACATGAACCCATATGGTTATATAGCAAAAATAAATGTTTGAGCAAGATGTAAAGGCTATCATGACCACGCTGCCTAAAAAGATTGTATTTTGAAAATGGTGTAACTTCTAAGCCCTGGATCCAAAATTCATGAACAAGGGTTCTTTGGAAAGTAGATTACTTGTACTTTAATATAGTAACATAATCCAAGTACTTCATGTGTAGAAACATAAAGATACGAGTACTCTAAGGTGCTAATCTGTTATGCTCGCGTGACAACTTGGCATTTTTGAAATTCAATAACTTTTAAAATACAAATTCAGATGAAGCAAGTATACATTTGTTGTAATCCTCGAACTGCGTAATTTACATAACCCAACATGGTTCACCTAAGTTCTATAGCGAAATTTCGAAATTTGGACACCTTAAGATGGCTTCGCAGTCAGCCTTTCAGCCCAAACTTAGCTAAACAGAACGGCTGGAAAAAAATTGCTAAGCTCAAGTTGCTTGTTTTGCTTGCTGCTATAGTGAAATATTTTACACACTTACATGATATGTTTAAGCATGTCATAATCATGTTTATGTTTTGGGCAAGAACAGTCATCTATCATGTATAAATTATTGTATGAATTTTGCACAAATGAACATGGGTGCTAATTAATTAGGGGAAACAATGAGAACATCACCCTAAGAAGTGGACATCAAATTTTGGTATAATAAATTAATGAATACCAGATTGGTAGTAGACTATACCAGGAGATGTAATGAAATAACTTATTCCAATATTGGGTCACATAATTATTGAGGTATAACCACAACACTAACCGTCATCATATGACTATACTTGACCATATAAACATTGCATTCCACTCATGCCAATAATGAAGCCACCCTATTTTTATTGATCTAAAAATCAGCATGTTCAACTATACTAAATGATGAAAAATTTACCCAATTAGAAGGTTGTCCCCATGAAATGAACCACACATACCAACCTCGTGACCATGTCATCACATTCCGTGAACATGTTTAAGTTATGCAAACATCTCATTGCATTATATTATTGAGAAAGTTCCATGAACTATATAATTAAGAATTCATCCATTGCTCATACACTACATGTGCATTCATATAGGAACCCCGACCGGAGCTGAAGATCAAGGAGGGCACCAGCTTGAAGTGAGCGAGTTCGAGTGTGCTAACTGCGAACCGAACCAAGGCAAGCCCCGGAGCATAACCTATGTTTCTAAAATTTTATTTATTTCATATACGTCTATGGATGTATTGTGCATTTACGTTCAGGAGTTACTTGGAACTTAGTTGCATTAGATTCCTGTCCCCGTGGTTTTGGTTAGGTATAACCCTGATCGTAGCTGCTATGCTTAATAATTTATCGGTAGCAACACCGAGTGATTCGGAGATCACCCGGTCTAGGGATTAAGTTCTGGTTTCCCTCACATGATTAATTGGAGACCGTACGGGGAAGTGCATGTGTAGGATGCGGTGACAAGGTTGGCCCTTGTGCGCCATAGCCCCGTATGTGTCGGTCAAGGACCGTTCGTTGTGACTCCGCGAGCAAGTATTGAGTTGTGTACCAAATGCATACCTTCGTATGGGAGTTGGTAAACTGATGTAACTTGAGAGTCGTGGTGTTGGACGGTCACTCCACCCTTTGTGCAAAGTGTTGGTCACGGTGGATGCACGGGTTTGTGAGTAGACGGAGGGTGTGTTATTACCCTTGGACCCGACGCTACTGTGGTTGCATGTGGAATGCACACTCGGAGGGGGGACCCGGCTCATATCTATGATGATCTTGTGAAAGGTGGCCATACGTGTTCTTAAATGATGCGTATGTCGTGCATTTGAATTTTCCCCTGCAGGGTGTAAATCGATATATATCGCCGTCCCTCGCGGTGATGAGTACCACTTGTCTCGAGCAGATTGCATCGTAGTAACAAGAGAAGATGATGATTAAGCTTGCTGTTTTTGAATATTAAATCCATGTATTGCAACAATGCTTGTTAGTCTTGCTCATTAAATTTATGATTATGTTTCTACCCTCTTAACTTGGCTAAAATATGAGTTAGACAAAATTCTGTAAGTGCTGTTTTTTGCAAACTCTCACAAGCCAGGTCAAGCCCCTGCATGTTAGTGTCGGTTCTTAGAACCACCTTTGACGGGTCAGCCTTGCGGAGTACATTAGATACTCGGGGTTTGCATTGAAATATATTTTCAGGATTCCCGCAGCCCGATTACTGTGACTGCTGCGGGAAATATGTGTGTCAAGGTGAGGAACCCCAGGAGTGGACCGTGGAGTGGGTTCCCGCTTCACCAACTCAAGAGTGAGACCACGCCGTATGGGCTGGTGTGGTCCTTCTAGCTAAGCTATATATATATGTAACGTCGAGATGTTTACGCTTCCGCAACATGTTCATTAAGTATTGTAAAACGACACCGCACTTATGTATTGTAATCTGAAATTCGCACTATGGATTGTAATAATCAAGAGATTAAGTATGAAAGATGCTAATCAAGCACCCTCTTATGTAATATAAATGGTGAATGTATCCTTAATGTATGTGCAATGTAGGTTCGCTTCGTCGAATGTCTCCCGATACGATCCTGTTAGACAATCCCTCTCGCTTTGCGAGGTAGGGGTGTCACAGCTGGTATCGAGCCGTGTCGGGATATGCCGTACACTACGGATCATTCTAAAAATCACCAACACGTTCATACGGTGAGGAACGACCTAGAAAGCCCAATTAAGGTCTATAATAGAAGTAGTTGTGGCAAACTAACCCTGGGTTATGCTTGTTTAAATTTTTGCAACTACGGCCCGACCCAGGTATGTTTGCAATTTAAATTAGCACTCCGTGCCCGCGGAAGTAATAATACGGGACAATGTTGGCTCGTGGCAATCCACGGGGCGGTTCTTTCTATGAACCGTTACTATGAGAAAGATGATGATAAAAGAAAGTGATGAGATTGTGGAATATTATTTTCATAGTTCCTTTTGAATTTGATGTAATGTTTCTGAAATGGCTTTTGTAGGTATGCTAATCACGAAACCTAGATCGTGTAGTTTCCGTGATGACATCGCGTGTGTGTTGCCACAAAAAACGATGGGTCAGATATATACACCGATCCCACTCTTATATTTTGGAAAGGACGTAGGATAACGGCATTTCATGTCATCATTCATGTCATGCATCACAACTGCATAAGATACTTGATCAAGAATGCAAAACTACGGTCACGAACAACTCACCAAAATCTCGACACAACTCGTGCAAGTTATCTGAATTTTGGGCAGAAAACTCCACCCGATCGATAACTGAACCCTAACCGATTGTTGGTTTCACAAAAACGGTCACAACTTTTAAATCGTTCACTCAAATGAAACGATTAAACACAATCTGGAAAGCTCATAATACATACCATCACCCTGTCATAATGATCAAGGTAAAAGTAGAGTGGAATTACATTGAAAATGACTTACCGGAAACCCTGGCAAAAGGTTGCCAGATTTTACCGAATCGCCGGATTGGCAGATTCGGGTATCTCACGAAAATCGCGATAACTTTTGAATTACTTATCCAAATAAAATAATCTACCCCATTCTGGAAATCTTGTGATACGCCCCACATTTCATCGAATATCATGTTGGCCAGGAAAATTCCTTAGGCCGGTCAAATAAGCAAAAACAGAGAGCCATTTTTAAGCTCCCGGCTTTTCCGAAAAACCTTGGCAGAAAACAGTCGATCCGGAAATCGCCGTATCTTTTGATCCGCTTAAGATTTTTTCGTGTTTTAGGATGCGTTGGAAAGCTTAGGAAATTCTCTAGCATCTAGTTATAAATTTTGGTAAAATTTACTGTACAAACAGAGAGGAAATTGGGTAAGAACAGAGAGGGGTTCAGAACTGGTTATGTCGTAAAAGATGTTAGTTTCATTCTGTTTTTCAGTACCTTATATTGAGCCTTTTTATGCTTTAAATGTTGATAATAATGCTGCTTAAAATGTATTCCTAACCATGATCTATAGATGGATGCGAGGCAACTCATGACCGAACGGAACCAACTAAGGTCTGAGGTGGAAGACCTCACCGATCGTCTCACGGACGTCACTGACGACTACTACTCGGCCAAGGACGAGAACAAGCAGCTGACCGCCCGTATCGCTGAGTTGGAGAAGGAAAATGCGGCTCTGACTGCACGTCTCAAGGAAGTGCAGGATGATCTCCTCTTCAGCGACAATCTGCGTGTTGTCGCGGATCGGGCAAGGGACCGAGCCCAACAGGAGAAGGTGGAGCATGAACAGATGGCTACGTTCTGTGATGAGGAACGGATTGAAAGCGCTGAACGAGTCAAATGCAGCTAAGACGGCTATTGCTCAGAAGGATGAGACCATCCACTCCCAGCAGGCAACCATGCAGTTCCTGCATGGACAGCTTCAGACAGCACAGACCAACATGAACCAGTTGTTCACGGAGGTAGGAAATCTCCAGCACCAGTTGGCAGAGTTACAGCAGCACCACCAGGCGTTGCTGGCAGCTCACTGGAACCTGTTGCAGCCACCACCACCGGCGAACAACGGGAGCGACGCCGCTAGCGATGCTTCCGACGTGAACAACCCGGAAGACACCGACAGTGATGCCTAGGCTGCTAGCTAGCTTTAAGAAAGAAACTTGTAAAATTAATGGTAGTGTACTAAAGAACAAGAACTAGTGGCTTGTACGTACGTACGGACGTCGTGGTCGCTGTGTTTTGGGTAGGTTTGACAGCGTAGGAGGTATGGATGACTAGCTAGGCCCGGACAATCCTGGATGTGTGACCCCGCGCTAAGAAGTGTTAATATCATGCAATTTTGTGTACAAATGGGTTGCACCTCGAAATATATGAACCACTAAGCTTATGTGAAATAAATATATGTTCATTCCGTCAAATTCAGATCATAAGAAAATCCTCACAAATGCGAATGATCTGAAAATATGGGAACCCAAATTTTATTCTATAGATTTCAGATCATGGCAGAAGTTCCCCCATATTTATGCAATCTGAAATTTCATACCGAAGCTCTTGTTCCGTCATTTTCAGCACCTAATAACAATTTTCCTCCTATGGGATGCATTCTGAAATTCATGTTCATATCATGTCCCTTAATTATTATCATTGTCTATGGCTCCGAAATGTTGAGACTAATGGTATAATTAAATTGTGTGGCAGATGGTGAACACTCGTCGCACGGTGGATCCTTTTGGGGAGGGTGCTTCGTCGCAGCCACCTCCTCCACCACCGTTGACTGCTGTGGAGCAACTCGTCCAGAATCAGAACGAGATGTTTCGGCTGTTCCTAGCGAGCCGGAACAATAATGCCTAGGCAGTAGCTCCTCCACCGCAGCCCCGTCCCACCTCTTATGGGGATTTCTGGGCGACTCAACCGTCATCATTCTCGGAAGCAAAGGACCCCCTGGAAGCAGATAATTTTCTACGTATTGTGGAGTCCAAGTTTGCTCTTCCGAATTGCACCGAGCACCAGAAGACTCTGTTTGCAGCACAGCAGCTCCGTGGGTCGGCTAGTGCATGGTGGGCAAACTACACCGCTGCACTCCCCGCGGATCACCAGGTGCTCCGGCCGGAATTCTCGGCAGCCTTCCGTGCACACCACATTCCTGATGGTGTCATGAGAAGGAAGCTTCAGGAATTTGTAGACCTGAAGCAAGGCTCCAGCACTGTGCAAGAGTATGCTCGGAAATTCAACTATCTTGCCCAGTATGCTTCCTATCACGCCGACACCGATGCGAAGAAGCGTGAGTGCTTTCGGAAGGGTCTGAATCCGAAACTGCAAGACCGCCTCGCTCTCTTGAATGGCACATTCAATGAATTGGTTAGTGCCGCCATTGTGCAAGAGGACGCCATTCGCGTCAACCAGGATGACAAGAAGAGGAAGCGCACCGCGGGAAGTTCATCCGGTGCGCCATCTCACAAGTTCAAGCTTGCAGTGACCAGCCCCACCGGTCAGAAATTCCGTGTCCCGGTGCCTCCAATGGGTGGGCAATGCACTACCTTTCAGCAGCCGTATCGTGCGTCCCACAACTCCTATCAGCACCGTGGTCACCAACACTCCCCGCAGCAGCACAACCAAGGTGCCAGACCGTCCCCGCAGCAGCCGTGCTTTAACTACGGCGGTGTTGGTCACTTCATCGGAGAGTGCCCACACCCTCGCCGCAACAACGGCAACAACGGTGGAAATAATCAGCATCAGCACAACCGCGGAAATAATGGCAACAATAATAACCACGGCAACAACAACAACCACAACCACAACAAAACCCCCACCAAGACCGGCCGTGTGAATTTCACTACGGTCGAAGATGTGCAAGCCGGAGAACCGGTCCTCTCGGGTATGTTTTCCATTTCCGAACATCCCGCTTTAGTTCTCTTCGATTCCGGCGCCACACATGACTTTATTAGTCAAGCATGTGTGGATAGGTTGCATCTATCATCCACCATTTTGCAAACTCCATACACTATCACATCTCCCGGTGGCCTCATTCACACAAACCGTGAAGCAAGAAACGTCTCTCTTGAATTGGCCGGAAAAATATATCCTTCTAGACTAATTGTTTTAAATGGTCAAGGAATAGATGTGATATTAGGCATGAAATGGATGAAACGACATAGAGATGTATTACACATAGATACCCGGGAAGTACATTTAAATTCACCTCTATACGGCCCGTCTATCCTCTCATTGTCGTGTCCAAAAATCTCGAGAACCCAAATTCAGCACCTAGAGGCAAGGAAATTAGAAGACATACCAGTAGTGTGTGAGTTTCCCGTTGTGTTCCCGAATGATTTACCGGGCATGCCACCTGATCGGGAAGTAGAATTTAAAATTGAACTTCAACCCGGTACTGCCCCGATATCTAGAAGACCGTATAAAATGGCTCCAAATGAATTAGCTGAACTTAAAGAGCAACTCAACGACCTTATGGACAAGGGGTATATTCGCCCAAGTGCTTCACCTTGGGGCTGCCCCGCTCTTTTTGTGAAAAAGAAAGATAAATCATTAAGATTGTGTGTAGATTATCGACCTCTCAATGCGGTGACCATCAAAAATAAATATCCCCTCCCACGCATTGATATGTTGTTCGATCAATTAGTCGGTGCAAGAGTATTCTCAAAAATTGATCTTCGCTCCGGCTATCACCAAATTAAAATTCGATCGGAGGACATTCCTAAAACCGCTTTCTCTATGAGATATGGACTTTTTGAATATCTCGTAATGTCTTTTGGATCGACAAATGCACCGGCCTATTTCATGTACCTCATGAACTCGGTATTTATGCCGGAGCTGGACAAGTTCGTGGTGGTATTCATTGATGATATCCTCATTTATTCCAAGTCGGAGGAAGAACATGCTGAACTCCTCCGCATTGTGCTTCAACGACTACGAGATCATCAACTTTATGCAAAATTCAGCAAGTGTGAATTTTGGTTGGATCGAGTTCCATTCATGGGTCATATCATTTCAGCCGAGGGAATTTCAGTCGATCCAAGTAAGGTTGCTGACGTGCTGAATTGGAAGACTCCTAAAACCGTCAAGCACATCCGTAGTTTTCTCGGACTTGCGGGATATTATCGGAAATTCATTCCAAATTTTTCTATCATATCCAAGCCCATGACAAAATTGTTGGATAAAGATTCTACCTTCAAATGGAGCCCGGAATGTGAAAATGCTTTCCAAACCTCGAAGAGGCATTTAACCACCGCTCCAGTTCTAGCTCAACCCGACATCAACATGGCGTTCGACGTATATTGTGATGCGTCCGGCATAGGATTGGGTTGTGTTCTCATGCAAGAAGGCCGAGTCATTGCCTATGCCTCCCGTCAACTCCGCAAACATGAAAAGCACTACCCTACTCATGATCTTGAATTGGCATCGGTAGTTCTTGCTCTCAAAACATGGAGGCATTATCTCCTAGGAAATCTTGTGCATCTCTACACCAATCATAAAAGCCTCAAATATATTTTTACACAGCAAGAATTAAATATGAGGCAACGAAGGTGGCTGGAATTAATAAAAGATTATGAATTGGAAATTCATTACCACCCCGGAAAGGCTAATGTGGTTGCCGATGCACTAAGCCGCAAACACCAATGCAATCAAGTTGAAATCTGCTCTACGGAAAATTTCAGCAAATCTGAAAATGAAAGTAATCCTTGCCTTCATATCATTCCTTATGGCGCATTGCACAATTTGGCTCTTGTTCCTACTCTCCGAGAAGAAATTATTGCTGCCCAGAAAACAGATGAAGGTATGGAACACATCCGACAAAAATTGGGTACTGAAAAAGCTAAGTGTTTCCGTCAAGATGAAGATGGAGTCCTGTGGTTTTAATAACCGTCTCATTGTTCCGAAGAATATGGAACTACGAAAGAAAATTCTTGACGAAGCACATCTCTCCAAATACTCCATACACCCCGGTAGTAACAAAATGTACCGTGGGTTGAGAGAAAAATTTTGGTGGACTCGCATGAAGCGAGAAGTGGCTCGTTATGTTACCGAGTGCGACACTTGCCAACGAGTCAAGGCTGATCATCCGAAGAAAGCCGGACTATTGCACCCATTGAAAATCCCCGCTTGGAAATGGGAAGACATAGCTATGGATTTTGTTGTTGGATTGCCTCTCACGTCCAAGAAACATGATTCCATATGGGTAATCGTCGATAGATTGACGAAATCAGCACACTTTATTCCTGTATACACCACCTACAGTGCTAAGAAGTATGCTGAATTGTATATTGCCCGTGTGCTATGTTTGCATGGTGTGCCAAAGACCATCATTTCAGATCGCGGTCCGCAATTTGTGTCTCGATTTTGGGAACAATTGTCATCCTCAAACCGATGGACAATCGGAAAGATTAATTCAATATCCGGACGATATGTTGAGAGCTTGTGCTTTGACGCAAAAGGGAAATTGGGATGATCAGTTACCATTCGTTGAATTTTCCTATAACAACAGCTATCAAGAAAGCTCGGAGTCACTCCCTTTGAGGCGTTATACGGACATTCTTGCCGTACGCCGTTAAACTGGTCCGAGTCGGGCGAAAGAATAATATTTGGTCCGGATATTGTTGAGCAGAGCCGAGGAAAAAGTGAGAGAAATACAGGCTAATATGAAAGCTGCTCAATCCCGCCAAATAAGTTATGCCAATAAAAGGAGACGCCCGCTGGAATTTGAGGTAAATGATCACGTTTCCCTTCGTGTCTCTCCCAATAAAGGTGTGTCACGATTTGGGATAAAAGGAAAGCTTGCTCCCCGTTACATTGGACCATTCCCCATTGTGGAGAAGTTTAGCCCCGTGGCATACCGGTTGCAATTGCTGGAAAACTTGGAACGTGTACACAACGTGTTCTATGTATCTCAACTCAAGAAGTGTCTAAAACCACCCATCGATGTGGTCATCTCCGACACCGAGCAATTGCAAGATGATCTATCTTATCCGAGAAACTCCCGTCCGAATTCTCGATAAAAAGGATTGTGTCACTCGCAACCGCACTACCACCTTCTATAAAGTGCAATGGAGTAATCACACCGAGGATGAAGCCACTTAGGAAGAAGAAGAATTCCTGAATAATCATTTTCCCGAGTTCATGGCTTCGCAATCGAACTAACGACGCACCTCCCTTCGACCCTCCTTTTACCAATCGTAATCTCGGGACGAGATTTCTTTAAGGGGAGGGCTGTGACACCCCGTGTCACAAAATTCACGATGTTCCTGTGCTAAATAAAAAGTTGCATGTGCAAAACAATAATCATTGGCCAAGTCACATAAAGTAATGGATTAAAGTCCTATTAGGGTTTTTAATGTTCTAAAACCCTAGCTCTTGAGATCTCCAACATTCTCCATGGTGGTGACCCCAAATTTTTGCACAATCTGGTAGAGCACATCAAGACATGAATTTAGGATATTTTTCCTGAAATTTTGGAGTAGCAAAAATTCCTAGAAAAATCCAACTCTAAGCAGAAACAACATCTGTTCATCAATTTTTATAAAATTCTCCATTTCAAATCTGAACTTTTGCCTATAACAAAAGTTGTTCCTCACAATACCATGAACCTCCAGAAAATTTGGTTTGCAAAAATTCTATAACAACCCACAACAATAAAATGCATTTCATGGCATTCATGAGCATGTCATCACATTTTATTTGTGAAATTATGAAGCATAGTGTGAAGAAATTTCACACAAAATATCAAATTAACTAAAGAATAAATGAGGTTTTAAAAATAAATAAAATGAGAATAAAAATTCAAGTGTAACAATTTCTATAGCGTAATTATCTTAAATAACGAATTATGAAAATTTCCTGAAATTCTTTTGCCTTGTAAAAATAATTACAAGAAATAAACAAAGGCTCTTTAATTAATTTACCTATGAATTTTTAATTCGAAAATGATTTGGAATTTCTGCTGGGACTTAATAGGAAAAAGGTCTAAAATGTTTTCATTTAAACCCCTGAAAAATTTGGGAATTTTTGGAGCTCGGGAAAGCCACTTTTTAATTTCGCGAAAGCGAAAGGGCCTTTTTGCAAAATGGCCAAGTCGAGCCCGGGCGTCGGTCTCTTCTTCTCTCTCCCTCTCTCACCGCGCGCTCGACGCCGCCGCGGCGCATCGCCTCTCCGGCCGGGTGCCACGACCCCGGGCCACGCAGCTGCTTCGCGGCCACGCGGTTGTTAGCCGGAACCGCCACGGGAAGGGGATAAAGACCCCGCCGGCTCCCATTTTTCTTCCCTCTCCCTCTCCTTTCGCCCCGCCATTGCCGCACCTCCTGCTCCATCGTCGCCAGGCTGCTCCGGTGCCTCCCCGTCCACGCCGGCACCACCCGGAGCTCCGCCGGGTCCCCGCGAAGCTTAGTCCCTTGATCAATTAGCTTGAGCAGCTCCACTCCGACGAGACGAGCTCATCTTCTTCCCCGAGCTTCCGACCGTGCTCCTCCGTCGCAACTCCGAGTTCGTGACCTCCGGTGAGCCTCTCGTCCGGGTCCTTGGTTTTGTGAGTGCGCAAGCTGTTACTCCCTACTCCCGGTCACTCATTGTCAACTTTGTTCCACGGAAGTCCAGCAATCGCCGTTCTTCCGTAGCTCCGGCCGCCGTTGTCCACGCCTTCCACGGTGAGCTACTACTTCCGCACTTGCTCATGTTCCTAGACCTTCATGACGCTCTTGCTTAGGCTCCGTAGTCCGTGCCGGCGAGTTTTCCCCATTGTTTGTGCTCTGTGTTGAGCTCGCGCCGCCGCCGGACGGTCCATCGAGGCCGGACCTCACCGTCGGTGTAGCTAGGGTTGAGCTCATGTGAGCGCGACCGTGTGGTTGTATTCGCCGGGCGACATAGAGGGTTTTGGTGGTTGCGCGGCGAGCTTTGGGCCGTCGCCGGCCTCCGGCCGTCCCGCCGTCGCTGGGCACGCCGTCGCGGCGGGGCCACACCGCGGGCCACACGCCGTGGGATCGCGTGTGGCTACGTAGGATCGGGTGTGGCCAACCACCGTGGCCCTCCGTGTGGCACGTAAGTGATTTTAAATTTCCAAAATTCGTAGAAAATTCGTTAAAATTTGGAAAAATGTCAAACCAACTTTGTTAGACTCAGGAAAATAAGATCTATTTATTGGTGAAATAAAATAATTATTTTGAATAAATTTATCTTATAAATTGTAATTAATCCCTTTCTTTAATTAAAGAAAAGCTATTATTTTATGTAAATAATATGTTTAATTGGGAAAGAATAATTTTTATTGATGAAGGAGATACTTGCAGACGAAATTAATAATGAAATTTATTTTCCAAAATTAAACTTAAACTATGTTATTTTATATGAGCACAATTTATTAGCCTTTAATCACTTAAAGTAATTATTTACTTATTGCCTAATAAATCAGAATAATTCATTAATTATTAAACTTAAGAAATTAGTGATCTTAATTAAGTAATTAAGGGAACAAAACTAAGTAATAATAATCTTAATTAAACATGTATTAACAGCATAATTAATTGTTAATTAAGGCTTAATGAACATACTTATCCATAATTTGTTAATTAACTAAGGTGATTAAGCTTTAATCATTAATTGTTATTTATGGGACTTAATCAATGCATTCTTGCATACTTTCATCATATGCATTCATGCATACATGATTGTGATTCGCGATGCATTGCTCGGTCGACTAGGTTCGAAGTGATCGAGGTTCCAACCGAGGGCGAGTCGAGAGCCGGGGATCTCGAAGTCGACCCGACCGCCGAGGAGACTAATTTCGAACAAACTCAAGGCAAGCCCCGGTGCATCCTACCTATGTTTTTAAATATTTTACTTTATCACATAGTACGGTTATGCTTGTGCATTAGGTGTTAGGGTTTGGTTGACACCCTAGATGCATTATGGTAGGTTTCCGTTTGTTTATTCTATACTTGGTACAGGTAGCTCAATAGATGCTAAGCTTAATTCATAGTGGCAACGGTAGATGTTTAGGGCACTTAAAGCATGGAGGCTTTAAGAGTTTTGTGTTGACATTAAAGATGTTGAGAGTGATAACGAAGATGAGACCGGACGGGCCCCGTAGGAGAAAGGGCAAGACGGAGATGAGGTCTTGCAAGGTGGTAGCCCCGTCCGTGTCGGTCAAGGACCGTACCGTTGTCGGCTTAGTTGAACAAGTTTGAACGTACCGTACTACATGCTGGTATCATGGGCCCGAGCAAGCTGATGTACCCTATCGCCCTAGAGATGTAGCGTAGCCAACTCTCTTTTGCGGTCTGTTAGTGAGAGGATGGTCTCACGGGAGGGAGATGGGTCGACCACGAGGGAAGTCGTGGCGTCGCCATACTTCCGGGGAGTTGGAAATGGCTAGTCTGCTGTCGGTGCTAGCGGGAAAGGTTGTCGTATACGATCGGTGTGATGCGTATACGTCGTGTAGTCGGGTTTTGCCAACTGGTATAAAATCGATTCGAATCGCTGTCCCTCGCGAGTAATGAGTACCGCTTGTTTAGCTCGTCACATCGTAGTAAAGTATATGGAAGAGGAAGATGAGAGATCGAAGGATAAAGATCTATTATACCTTGTTTGAGAACTTGATTGAACAAAGATAGGTTGCAAACACCAAGGCTAATGAACATAACTCTGAGCTAAAATATCGAAAGTAAGGACCCACCCTTTAATGCTGTTTTTTCGCAAAGGAGTAACCCCACGACCAAAAAGCCTTTGCATACTAGGCGTCGGCCTTAGCGTGCCATGTTGACGGGTCGGTCTTGCTGAGTATTAGAATACTCGGGGTTTGTTCATTACCTTTCAGGGAATGAGTCGTACTACCACGACTTGTATGGCGGTTTCCCGAAGAGGAGCAATGTCCGGAGGGAGGTTCCCTTCGGTTGGAACGTATCCCCACACCTTGAAGAGAGAGGACCGTGATGTACGAAGGGCTCGGTGCATCACGTTGTTTCGTTTGAAGTCTTGTGAGTTGTATCCTAGACAAGTTTCCGCTGAATACTCGTAGAATGTTAAACTTCAATAATGTTATATTCCGCTGCCCGAATGTTTGTATTTCGAAAACTTGGTTGTATTATACCAAGCTGTATATATTCTCGCTTGTATGAGATGATGTTTCGTTGTAACTCGCTTCGTCGAGTGTCCCTCTGTTCCGATTCCTGGGTGTCCCGGAGGGGATGTCACAGCTGGTATCGGAGCGGTTCGGAGGCAACAAGCACATCATTACAAGTCTATTTTTAAAACTTAACACGTTCATACGATAGACCACGAGAGAGTACGGAGCCTGTAAGGATATAGAATAGTTAGATTTTTACTAAGCTGTTCGATGTCCGGGTTTTTTGGGAAGTGCTAACTATTCGTCGTAGTTTCCTTACTATGGTACGTGTAGTTAGATCACGAGCATGCATCATGTCATATTCTGCACTAAATAAATATTTGGGTATGTACTTAGCTAGTTCGTAGTACTTTATAGGTTGTTCCGTTCGTTTTTCTTCCGTGGGAAGAAGTGTTTAACTTGTTTAAACATGTTCCCTGCAGATGCCGGTCACTCGTGGTAGGAAGCGCGCCCGAGGAGGAGGAGGACGCGCGAGCTGCACGTGTCGCCGAGCTGGAGCAGCAGCTTCATAGCTTGGAGCCGAGGACACGAGCCGGGACCGACGGTTGGGTGCTTGGAAGCACCGCTGTCGAGTGGACTGTCGGGAGGTCCGGAAGTCCCACGCCAGGATCGCCGAGCCGGAGGAGCAGATAGTGGAGGTGACCCGCGCTCGTGACGAGTACCGTGAGGCGGTCATCGCCTTTGACGAGCAGCCGACTACGGTTACCGAGGAGCGAGACGCCGCCCGCGTAGCAGGCGACGCGCACGAGCTACGGGCAGAGATGGTGATGGCACGGCGGGACCACTTAGTGGAGATCCCGGTCACGAGAGAGGTCGAGCTGGGTCAGCTGCAGATGGAGTACAACGGGCTAGCCGGGGCACACCACGCACCTGCTCCACGACCACGACGACTTGATTGAGGAGTTCGAGCAGTTGCAGTAGCAGTGGCAGCAGCAGCGGGGTCCACCGGACGACGCCGAGGAGGTCTGCGGGATGGACTACAAGCCACCACCCGCTTCGCCACGGCGAGGACGTCGAGTCGGACGACGGCGATCCACGCGCCGTCGGCTTAGTTGTGTTGTGTTTTCACTAATGTAGGAGATTAGCCACATTTTGTCGACATAGGTCGGATGTATATAGGGTACTAGCGGATGTTGGGCAGTTGGGAGTGTACGAAAAGTGGGTTTGAGTTTGTACCAACAATAACAATGGGAAGGAAGTGATAGTACTATATATATATGCAGTTGCTAGAATAAAAAGATTTGCTGAAATATTAGGATTAGTTTCTACTTGTATCCGATGCTCTTACTTCTTCACGAAATGGACAGCACCGAGTACGGGGGTGAGTGAAGTAAGAGGATCAAGGGAGGATGTTCGTGTAGTCGAGCTGGAGAGACAACTGCAGGAAAAGGAGGAGTTGTTAGCAATTAGAGAGGCGCGGTTGCTAAACAAGGAGCAGCAAATTCAATTTAAGGATCAGCAACTAGCAAACGCGCATGCACCGATCACTCGGTTGGAGCAAGATCTACCGCAAGCACACAACGCCATAATGGATGAAGCAATAGGACAACAACCTCCAGCGGATGAACCAGATAGCGCAGGAAAATCCTATGGAGGCTGAATCGAAGAAGAAGAGGAGGATCCCGAAGAGATAATGAATGTGGATTCAGTCATAGACTTCACGGAGATTCCACGACTCGAGGATGCGGAATCCGAGACAGGACGTTCCATAAGCCAGGAGGTGACATCCAGGCGTCGCGAAGAAGAGTAGGGTGCTAGATAATAGCAAGTGAGAAAAACTAGTATGTAAAATAGGCGCTAGTTAAATAATGAGCGTGATGTAACCACGCATGAGTGTATCATAGGAACCGTTGTAACGTGAGTGTAGAAGTATGTGTTACTGGGTTTGGTGGTGCTTTAATAAAGATGGCTTGTTGCATAAAGATTCCTTTAGAAGTCCTCATTTACGTATTCCTGTTTCTTCCATTATGATGTTGGGATGAAGATGTCTAACGTAACTTTTCTTGGACAGAATGGTTGGAACAAGGAGACGCGATGAGCCCGAGAGTTCTCAACGCGGGCGGGAACACCACCACCACCCCGACCCTGGCACAGGCCATCGCTGCAAGATCTGGATTCTCGCGCGGAGCAGCGGGAGTTATTGGAGCAATTGGTTCGTAACACGGCTCCGGAGGAACGTCACCGGGGCCGCAATGCACCGGAGGACAGGGTGACCTTCTCCGACTTCTTATCGGTTCGCCTCCCGGTCTTCTCGGATGCGGGTGAACGTTTGGAAGCCGACAACTAGCTGCGTACCATCGAGTCGAAGCTAGAGTTGTTCCCATGCACGGATCATCGGAAGACCCTCTTCGCTTCCCAGCAGTTGCAAGGATTTGCTGGAGCCCGGTGGGCCAACTACAAAGCAATGTTTCCTCCAGGACATCAAATTTCATGGGCAGAGTTCACTAAAGCCTTCGAGAGAGCATCATATTCCGTAAGGCTTAATGAATCGAAGAGAAAGGAGTTCCTCTCACCGAAGCAAGGGGATATGAATGTGCACACCTACTCCAAGGTATTTAACCGCCTTGCTCGGTATGCTCCCGAACATGTGGACACGAGATGCCAAAAAGAAGAATTTGTTCAAGGAGGGAATGAGTACCAAGCTACGGTCTCGCTTGGTGTTGAACAAGACCGACAGCCTTCACCGACTTTGTGAGTGACGCTATTGCACTCGGAAGACTCTATCCGTCTTCATCGGACGGAGAAGAACAAGAAAAGGCCGGTTACTTGGACAAGGAAGTGGGGGACCATCAATGTACAGGCTGGTCTACACCGCACCGTCGAGTCGGCGTTATCAGCATACACCTTCTCGTCCCAATTTCTACCGGCAGAATCAATC
Source organism: Chloris gayana (assembly GCA_031894775.1). Classification (NCBI taxonomy): domain Eukaryota; kingdom Viridiplantae; phylum Streptophyta; class Magnoliopsida; order Poales; family Poaceae; genus Chloris; species Chloris gayana. Next base: position 271,540 of record JAUNZO010000866.1, on the reverse strand, counting down.
ACCCCGAGCAACCTCGAGCAACAGCAGCCGAATCAGTATCGTCCGCCCTATCAGCAACAGAACTTCCGGAATCCCCGACCGGTGGCTCAAGCACCGCAGCAGAATGGACCGCCATGTTTCAATTGTGGCCGTTCAGGACATTATTACCGCAGCTTGTCCATATCCTCAAAAGGCACCATATGCACCCCGACCTCAAGGACAGCCGCAGAACCAACGAGAGGGCACCAGCCAAGAATACACAAGTGAAGACCGGCCGTGCCAACTTTACTACGGCCGAGGAGCTACCCGAAGGAGGACAAATCTTAGCGGGTATGTTTTCTATCGCTGAACATCCTGCTATGGTTTTATTTGATTCGGGAGCTACGCATAATTTTATCGACAAGTCATATATTGCTAAGCATGGCATCACACCATCTAAGTTGACATGGACACATCTTATCTCAACACCTGGGGGTAAAATTCTCACCAATGTAGCAGCTGCCAATATGCCATTAAGATTGGGTAGCAAGGTTTATCCTACTTCATTGATCATATTGGATGGGCAAGGGTTAGATGCAATTATTGGCATGCAATGGATGAATTTCCATAAGGCAGTATTGGATATAGCATCTCGAGCCGTATATCCGAACTCCCGTGTTCATGGTCGGGATTGCTTGCTCTTAGCTTTTCCTCACGCTATGCTGCCAAGGGTCAATAAGGTTGTAGGTAAGAGTCCGGAGGATATACCCATAGTCTGTGAGTATCCGGATGTCTTTCCGGATGACTTGTCGGGACTACCGCCGGATCGAGCGGTAGAGTTTAAGATAGAGCTACAGCCTGGAACAGCACCAATATCAAGAAGACCGTATCGGATGCCACCGAATGAGCTAGCAGAATTGAAAGTGCAACTAAAGGAATTATTGGACAAAGGATATATACGTCCAAGTTCATCACCATGGGGATGTCCCGCCTTGTTTGTAAAGAAGAAAGACAAGACTTTGAGGCTATGTGTGGATTATAGACCTCCGAATTCGGTTACCATCAAAAACAAGTATCCACTTCCGAGGATTGATATCTTGTTTGATCAATTGATGGGAGCTAAAGTCTTCTCCAAGATAGATCTCCGTTCGGGATATCATCGGATTAAGATAAGAGCGGAAGATATACCGAAGACCGCATTTTCCACAAGGTATGGACTTTATAAGTATCTAGTGATGTCATTTGGATTGACCAACGCACCAGCACATTTCATGTATCTCATGAATTCGGTATTCATGCCTGAGCTGGACAAGTTTGTTGTGGTATTCATTGACGACATCTTGATCTACTCTAAGTCGGAAGAGGAACATGCCAACCACTTAGGAGTGGTGTTGCAACGACTAAGGGATCATCGGCTTTATGCTAAGTTCAGCAAGTGTGAATTTTGGCTAAAGGAAGTACCGTTCCTAGGTCACGTGATATCAGCCGTAGGAGTGGCCGTTGACCCGAGCAAGGTTCAAGAAGTGTTGGATTGGGAATCACCGAAGTCGGTCTCACGAGATCGGGAGTTTCTTGGGATTAGCTGGTTATTATAGAAGGTTTATCCCAAACTTCTCAAAGATCGCCAAGCCAATGAATAAACTATTGGAAAAGGATAAGAAGTACGTATGGAGCAAAGAATGTGAAGAAGCTTTTCAAACGTTGAAGAAGTTGTTGACTACAGCTCCCGTACTTGCTCGACCAGATTTGACAAAGCCTTTTGACGTGTATTGTGATGCATCGAGAACGGGACTCGGATGTGTTCTAATGCAGGAAGGTCGAGTAATCGCGTATGCATCTCGACAACTAAGGCGTCACGAGGAACACTATCCTACCCATGATCTAGAACTAGCAGCAGTGGTACTCGCATTGAAAGGTTGGAGACACTATCTCCTGGGTAACTTGGTACATTTATACACGGACCACAAGAGTCTCAAGTACATCTTCACTCAAGCAGATCTGAATATGCGACAACGAAGATGGTTAGAATTGATCAAGGATTATGAGCTGGAATTTCACTACCACCCGGGCAAGGCAAACGTGGTAGCAGATGCATTAAGTCGCAAAGCCCATTGCAATAACCTCGCTGCTCAACTTATAATTCAGGCACAACCATCCGAAGGTGAAGAGCCAACCCTTAGGATCATTCCCTATGGAACCTTGACTAATTTGGCTCCGATTCCTACCATTCGTGAAGAAGTGGTAGCCGCTCAACGGAAAAGCATTGGTATAGGGCACATAAGGAGCCGACTCAAGAAGGGTGAAGTCAAATGCTTCAGGGAGGACGAAGCAGGAGTTATTTGGTTCAAGAATCGATTGGTAGTACCAAAAGATCTACCACTTCGCAAGAAGAAAATGGATGAAGCCCATATGTCCAAATATTCTATTCATCCTGGAACTAACAAGATGTATCAAGATCTTAAGCAAAGATTTTGGTGGACGCGTATGAAGCGAGAATTAGCCAAGTATGTCAATGAATGTGATGTCCGTCGACGGGTAAAAGCCGAACACTTGAAGCAAGCAGGACCCTTACAACCTCTCGAGCATTCCTGAATGGAAGTGGGAAGAGGTCAGCATGGATTTCATCGTGGGATTACCACTAAGTCCATGGAAACACGACTCTATCCGGGTTATTGTGGACCGGTTGACGAAGTCTGCTCACTTTATACCGGTACATACACGGTACACTGCCGAGAAATATGCGGAACTCTACATTTCTCGAATTCTCTGTTTGCATGGAGTGCCGAAGACCATTATATCGGACGGAGGAACACAATTTGTCTCCAGATTCGGGAACAACTACAAGAATCCTTGGGAATGAAGTTAATACGAAGCTCGGCTTATCATCCTCAAACCGATGGACGGACGGAAAGGATCAATTAATATCTCGAGGATATGCTTCGAGCATGTGTCTTGACCTATGGTAAAGATTGGGAAAAGTGCTTACCTTTGGCAGAGTTCTCCTACAATAACAGACTATCAAGAAAGTGCCGGAATGTCGCCGTTCCAAGCTCTATATGGACGTAGTTGTCGTACGCCCTTGAATTGGTCCGAAAGTGGAGAAAGAGTAATCTTCGGACCGGATCTAGTAAGAGATGCGGAAGAACAAGTACGTCTCATCCAACGGAACCTCAAGAGGGCTAAATCTCGACAAATCGGTTATACCGACAAGTGGCGTCGAGAGTTAGTATTTCAGGTTGGAGATCAAGTCTATCTTCGAGTATCTCCTACCAAAGGGGTTCAAAGGTTCGGAATCAAGGGCAAGTTAGCACCCCGATACATCGGACCTTATCCAATCTTGGAAAGATGTGGAGCCGTGGCGTATCGATCGGAATTGCCGCCCCACTTGGCGGGCATCCATAACATATTTCATGTATCTCAACCGAAGAAGTGTTTAAAACCACCCATGGATATACCGACAGTACGAGGTGGAACGAGTTACTGACGGACTTGACATATGACGAACGACCGGTTAAAGTTCTCGATGCCAAGGATAGAGTGACTCGCCATCGGACCATCAAGTTCTACAAGGTTCAATGGAGCAATCACTCGGAAGTTGAAGCTACTTGGGAACAAGAAGAGTTTCTTCGTTCAAACTACCCCGAGTTCTTTAGCACTATCGCCTAGTCGTTCGATCGTGAATCTCGGGACGAGATTCCTGTAAGGGGGAGGGTCTGTAACAACCCACAGCAATAAAATGCATTTCATGGCATTCATGAGCATGTCATCACATTTTATTTGTGAAATTATGAAGCATAGTGTGAAGAAATTTCACATAAAATATCAAATTAACTAAAGAATAAATGAGGTTTTAAAAATAAATAAAATGAGAAGAAAAATTCAAGTGTAACAATTTCTATAGCGTAATTATCTTAAATAACGAATTATGAAAATTTCCTGAAATTCTTTTGCCTTGTAAAAATAATTACAAGAAATAAACACAACCTCTTTAATTAATTTACCTATGAATTTTTAATTCAAAAATGATTTGGAATTTCTGCTGGGACTTAATAGGAAAAAGGTGTAAAATGTTTTCATTTAAACCCCTGAAAAATTTGGGAATTTTTGGAGCTTAGGAAAGCTACTTTTTAATTTCGCGAAAGCGTAAGGGCCTTTTGCAAAATGGCCAAGTCCGGCCCGAGCGTCGGTCTCTTCTTCTCTCTCCCTCTCTCACCGCGCGCTCGACGTCGCCGCGGCGCACCGCCTCTCCGGCCGGGTGCCACGACCCGGGCCACGCAGCTGCTGCGGCCACGCAGTCGGCGGAACCGCCACGGGAGGGGGATAAAGACCGCGCCGGCTCCCATTTTTCCTCCCTCTCCCTCTCCTTTCGCCCCGCCATTGCCGCACCTCCTGCTCCATCGTCGCCGAGCTGCTCGGGTGCCTCCCCGTCCACGCCGCCACCACCCGAGCTCCGCCGGGTCCCCGGGAGGCTTAGTTCCTTGATCAATTAGCTTGAGCAGCTCCACTCCGACGAGACGAGCTCATCTTCTTCCCCGAGCTTCCGACCGTGCTCCTCCGTCGCAACTCCGAGTCGTGACCTCCGGTGAGCCTCTCGTCCGGGTCCTTGGTTTCGTGAGTGCGCAACTTGTTACTCCCTACTCCCGGCCACTCATTGTCGACTTTGTTCCACAGGAAGTCCAGCAATCGCCGTTCTTCCGTAGCTCCGGCCGCCGTTGTCCACGCCTTCCACGGTGAGCTACTACTTCCGCACTTGCTCATGTTCCTAGACCTTCATGACGCTCTTGCTTATGCTCCGTAGTCCGTGCCAGCGAGTTTTCCCCATTGTTTGTGCTCTGTGTTGAGCTCGCGCCGCCGTCGGACGGTCCGTCGAGGCCGGACCTCACCGCCGGTGTAGCTAGGGTTGAGCTCATGTGAGCGCGACCGTGTGGTTGTATTCGCCGGGCGACATAGAGGGTTTTGGTGGTTGCGCGGCGAGCTTTGGGCCGTCGCCGGGCGTCTCCGGCCGTCGCGCCGCCGCTGGGCACGCCGTCACGGCGGGGCCACACTGCGGGCCACACGCCGTGGGATCGCGTGTGGCTACGCAGGATCGGGTGTGGCCAACCCCGTGGCCCTCCGTGTGGCACATGAAGTGATTTTAAATTTTCAAAATTCGTAGAAAATTCGTTAAAATTCGGAAAAATGTGAAACCAACTTTGTTAGACTCGGAAAAATAAGATCTATTTATTGGTGAAATAAAATAATTATTTTGAATAAATTTATCTTATAAATTGTAATTAATCCCTTTCTTTAATTAAAGAAAAGCTATTATTTTATGTAAATAAAATGTTTAATTGGGAAAAAATAATTTTTATTGATAAAGGAGATACTTGCAGACGAAATTAATAATGAAATTTATTTTCTAAAATTAAACTTAAACTATGTTATTTTATATGAGCACAATTTATTAGCCTTTAATCACTTAAAGTAATTATTTACTTATTGCCTAATAAATCAGAATAATTTATTAATTATTAAACTTAAGAAATTAGTGATCTTAATTAAGTAATTAAGGGAACAAAACTAAGTAATAATGATCTTAATTAAACATGTATTAACGGCATAATTAATTGTTAATTAAGGCTTAATGAACATACTTATCCATAATTTGTTAATTAACTAAGGTGATTAAGCTTTAATCATTAATTGTTATTTATGGGACTTAATCAATGCATTCTTGCATACTTTCATCATATGCATTCATGCATACATGATTGTGATTCGCGATGCATTGTCTGGTCGACTAGGTTCGAAGTGATCGAGGTTCCAACCGAGGGCGAGTCGAGAGCCGGGGATCTCGAAGTCGACCTAGTCTGTCGAGGAGACTAATTTCGAACAAACTCAAGGCAAGCCCCGGTGCATCCTACCTATGTTTTTAAATATTTTACTTTATCACATAGTACAGCTTATTCTTGTGCATTAGGTGTTAGGGTTTGGTTGACACCCTAGATGCATTATGGTAGGTTTCCGTTTGTTTATTCTATACTTGGTACGGGTAGCTCAATAGAGGCTAAGCTTAATTCATAGTGGCAACGGTAGATGTTTAGGGCACTTAAAGCGTGGAGGCTTTAAGAGTTTTGTGTTGACATTAAAGATGTTGAGAGTGATAACGAAGATGAGACCGGACGGCCCCCGTAGGAGAAATGGCAAGACGGAGATGAGGTCTTGCAAGGTGGTAGCCCCGTCCGTGTCGGTCCAAGGACCGTACCGTTGTCGGCTTATTTGAACAAGTTTGAACATACCGTAGTACATGCTGGTATCATGGGCCCAGCAAGCTGATGTACCCTATCGCCCCGGAGATGTAGCGTAGCCAACTCTCTTTATCGGGTCGTTAGTGAGAGGATAGTCTCACGGGAGGGAGATGGGTCGACCACGAGGGAAGTCGTGGCGTCGCCATACTTCCGGCGGAGTTGGAAATGGCTAGTCTGCTGTCAGGTGCTAGCTGGAATGGTTGTCGTATACGATCGGTGTGATGCGTATACGTCGTGTAGTCGGGTTTTGCCAGCTGGTATAAAATCGATTCGAATAGTCGTCCCTCGCAGTAATGAGTACCGCTTGTTTAGCTCGTCACATCGTAGTAAAGTATATGGAAGAGGAAGATGAGAGATGGAAGGATAAAGATCTATTATACCTTGTTTGAGAACTTGATTGAACAGAGATAGGTTGCAAACACCAAGGCTAATGAACATAACCTGAGCTAAAATACTGAAAGTAAGGACCCACCCTTTAATGCTGTTTTTTCGCAAAGGAGTAACCCCACGACCAAAAAGCCTTTGCATACTAGGCGTCGGCCTTAGCGTGCCATGTTGACGGAGTCAGTCTTGCTGAGTATTAGATACTCGGGGTTTGTTCATTACCTTTTAGGGAATGAGTCGTACTACCACGACTTGTATGGCAGTTTCCACGAAGAGGAGCAATGTCCGGAGGAGGTTCCCTTCGGTGGGAACGTATCCCCACACCTTGAAGAGAGAGGACCGTGATGTACGAAGGGCTCGGTGCATCACGTTGTTTCGTTTGAAGTCTTGTGAGTTGTATCCTAGACAAGTTTCCGCTGAATACTCGTAGAATGTTAAACTTTAATAATGTTATATTCCGCATGCCGGTTAGGCGCCGCCCGTCCTCGCAGATCGTTGTGCTCCTCCACGCATCGCCCATCGCCCTAGTTCCTTCGCTCGGAAGCGCGCCCGCACGGCCGTCGATGGCGAGGTAAGCATTTCACCATGGCCGCCGTTGGCTAGGTCACCCCGCGCGCCGCCTCTCGCCTCGCCACAACCCTCATTCGCGCGCATAAGCTCCGCGGACCTCCTGCGCAGCTCCAGCCCCGATCCATCGCTTCCCTTCCCTCTCCGTGAGCCTCAATCCCCAAGAAGAACCGGAGAGCCCCCGTTTTCCCCTCCGCGCCGGCGAGCTAAATTCCGCCCTGCTCGGGTGAGCTCATGCTCCGCCGCGGCCTCCGGATGATGCGCGAGCACCCGACTAACCTCCCCGCTACTCCGCAGGACGAACCGAGCAAGAGCGGTGGAGTAATCGCTCTGTCTTCCTCACTGCCGGTCACCGCGCCCCGCCACCCCGTCGTCGCCGGCTCGCTCCGGACCACCTCAGCCTGCACCGACCCTGCGCCGCTCATCTCCGTGCGAAGGTGCAGCTCTACGCCTTGACCACCACCTTCCTCATGCCCTGGCGAGCTTGTGCTCCCACGCCGGAGCCGCCACGTCCGCCATGGCCCGTCGCGAGCCGAGCTCCGTCCAATTCCTCACCTCACCACCACCTCCAATAGACGCGCCGTCCAAAACCATGCACAGGCGGCCAAGCCCGGCCCCTGCGGCGAGCTCTAGCTCAACGCCGGCGAGCCCCGTCGCCACTCCGGCGAGCCCCCCCCCCTCCACGCGCAAGGATTCCGGAAAATTCATAACTTGAGATTTACGCCACGGATTTGAACGATTCAAAGTGCACTGAAAAGTTTGTAACTTGTACTATAAGATGGTGTACATGAACCCATATGGTTATATAGCAAAAATAAATGTTTGAGCAAGATGTAAAGGCTATCATGACCACGCTGCCTAACAAGATTGTATTTTGAAAATGGTGTAACTTCTAAGCCCTGGATCCAAAATTCATGAACAAGGGTTCTTTGGAAAGTAGATGACTTGTACTTTAACATAGTAACATAATCCAAGTACTTCATGTGTAGAAAAATAAAGATACGAGTACTCTAAGGTGCTAATCTGTTATGCTCGCGTGACAACCTGGCATTTTTGAAATTCAATAACTTTTAAAATACAAATTCAGATGAAGCAAGTATACATTCGTTGTAATCCTCGAACTGCGTACTTTACATAACCCAACATGGTTCACCTACGTTCTATAGCGAAATTTCGAAATTTGGACACCTTAAGATGGCTTCGCGAGTCAGTCTTTCAGCCCAAACTTAGCTAAACAGAACGGCTGGAAAAAAATTGCTAAGCTCAAGTTGCTTGTTTTGCTTGCTGCTATAGTGAAATATTTTACACACTTACATGATATGTTTAAGCATGTTATAATCATGTTTATGTTTTGGGCAAGAACAGTCATCTATCATGTATAAATTATTGTATGAATTTTGCACAAATGAACATGGGTGCTAATTAATTAGGGGAAACAATGAGAACATCACCCTAAGAAGTGGACATCAAATTTTGGTATAATAAATTAATGAATACCAGATTGGTAGTAGACTATACCAGGAGATGTAATGAAATAACTTATTCTAATATTGGGTCACATAATTATTGAGGTATAACCACAACACTAACCGTCATCATATGACTATACTTGACCATATAAACATTGCATTCCACTCATGCCAATAATGAAGCCACCCTATTTTTATTGATCTAAAAATCAGCATGTTCAACTATACTAAATGATGAAAAATTTACCTAATTAGAAGGTTGTCCCCATGAAATGAACCACACATACCAACCTCGTGACCATGTCATCACATTCCGTGAACATGTTTAAGTTATGCAAACATCTCATTGCATTATATTATTGAGAAAGTTCCATGAACTGTATAATTAAGAATTCATCCATTGCTCATACACTACATGTGCATTCATATAGGAACCCCGATCGGAGCTGAAGATCAAGGAGGGCACCAGCTTGAAGTGAGCGAGTTCGAGTGTGCTAACTGCGAACCGAACCAAGGCAAGCCCCGGAGCATAACCTATGTTTCTAAAATTTTATTTATTTCATATACGTCTATGGATGTATTGTGCATTTACGTTCAGGAGTTACTTGGAACTTAGTTGCATTAGATTCCTGTCCCCATGGTTTTGGTTAGGTATAACCCCGATCGTAGCTGCTATGCTTAATAATTTATCGGTAGCAACACCGAGTGATTCGGAGATCACCCGGTCTAGGGATTAAGTTCTGGTTTCCCTCACATGATTAATTGGAGACCGTACGGGGAAGTGCATGTGTAGGATGTGGTGACAAGGTTGGCCCTTGTGCGCCATAGCCCCGTATGTGTCGGTCAAGGACCGTTCGTTGTGACTCCGCGGGCAAGTATTGAGTTGTGTACCAAATGCATACCTTCGTATGGGAGTTGGTAAACTGATGTAACTTGAGAGTCGTGTTGTTGGACGGTCACTCCACCCTTTGTGCAAAGTGTTGGTCACGGTGGATGCACGGGTTTGTGAGTAGACGGAGGGTGTGTTATTACCCTTGGACCCGACGCTATTGTGGTTGCATGTGGAATGCACACTCGGAGGGGGACCCGGCTCATATCTATGATGATCTTGTGAAAGGTGGCCATACGTGTTCTTAAATGATGCGTATGTCGTGCATTTGGGTTTTCCCCGCAGGGTGTAAATCGATATATATCGCCGTCCCTCGCGGTGATGAGTACCACTTGTCTCGAGCAGATTGCATCGTAGTAACAAGAGAAGATGATGATTAAGCTTGTTGTTTTTGAATATTAAATCCATGTATTGCAACAATGCTTGTTAGTCTTGCTCATTAAATTTATTATTATGTTTCTACCCTCTTAACTTGGCTAAAATATGAGTTAGACAAAATTCTATAAGTGCTGTTTTTTGCAAACTCTCACAAGCCAGGTCAAGCCCCTGCATGTTAGTGTCGGTTCTTAGAACCACCTTTGACGGGTCAGCCTTGCGGAGTATATTAGATACTCGGGGTTTGCATTGAAATATATTTTCAGGATTCCCGCAGCCCGATTACTCGTGATCGCTGCGGGAAATATGTGTGTCAAGGTGAGGAACCCTAGGAGTGGACCGTGGAGTGGGTTCCCGCTTCACCAACTCAAGAGTGAGACCACGCCGTATGGGCTGGTGTGGTCCTTCTAGCTAAGCTATATATATATGTAACGTCGAGATGTTTACGCTTCCGCAACATGTTCATTAAGTATTGTAAAACGACACCGCACTTATGTATTGTAATCTGAAATTCGCACTATGGATTGTAATAATCAAGAGATTAAGTATGAAAGATGCTAATCAAGCACCCTCCTATGTAATATAAATGGTGAATGTATCCTTAATGTATGTGCAATGTACGTTCGCTTCGTCGAATGTCTCCCGATACGATCCTGTTAGACAATCCCTCTCGCTTTGCGAGGTAGGGGTGTCACATTCAGGAGCATATTGAGCAAGACGGTTGAATACCTTAGAGTAGGTATGCACGTTCATGTCGCCTTGAATCGGTGATAGGAACTCCTTCCTCTTCCGGTTCATTAAACCTTCCGGAATGTGGTGCTCCCTGAAGGCTTTGGTAAACTCGGCCCAAGAAACTTGATGTCCTTGAGGGAAAATCGCCTTGTAGTTTGCCCACCATGCTCCAGCAAATCCTTGCAATTGTTGGGAAGCGAAGAGTGTCTTCCGGTGATCGGTGCATTGGAACAACTCCAGCTTCGATTCGATGGTGCGGAGCCGGTTGTCAGCCTCTAGTGGTTCACCCGCATCCGAGAAGACCGGGGCGAACCGATAAGAAATCCGAGAAAGTCACCCTTTCTTCCGGTGCATTCCGGCCTTGGTGACGTTCCCGTGGAGCGGTGTTTCGAACCAGCTGCTCCAACAATTCTTGCTGCTCCGCGCAAGAATCCAGCACAGCTGCGATTGCTTGTGCCAATGTCGGGGTGGTGGTGGTGTTCCCGCCCTCGTTGAGAACTTTCCGGCTCATCGCGTTTCCTTGTTCCAACCATTCTGTCCAAGAAAACTTTACGTTAGACATCTCAATTCCAACATAATTATGGAAGGAACAGGAATACATAGACGAGATATTTCCAAAATAACTCTTATGCAACAGCGAGTCTTTATTAAAGCAACCACCAAATCCATACGCACATACTCATACATCCAAGTTACAACGATCCTTATTGCGACACTCGTGCGTGGTTACATCACGCTCGTTATTTAACTAATGCCTATTTTACATACTAGCTTCCTCACTCGGTACTAGTTGCTATTGTATTCTTCTTCGCGCATCCTGGACGTCACTTCCGGCTCTTGGAACTTCCTGTCTCGGATTCCGCATCCTCTAGTCGTGGAATCTCCGTGAAGTCTATGACTGAATCCACGTCCATTATCTCTTCAGGATCCTCCTCTTCTTCTTCGGTTTCATCCGCTATGGGATTTTCCTGCACTTCGGTTCATCCTCGGGAGATTGCTGTCCAATTGCTTCATTCAGTAGTGCATTGTGTGCTTGGAGTAAATCTTGCTCTAACCGATTGATCGGGGCATTTACGGTTGCCGATTGTTGATCCTTGAATTGAATCTGCTCCTCCTTATTTAACAATTGTGCCTCTCTAATTGCTAACAACTCCTCCTTTTCCTGCAGTTGCCTCTCCAACCTCGCTATACGCACATCCTCCCTTCGTCCTCTTACGTCACTAACGACGTTACTCGAGTCTGTCCATCTCTCGTGGAGAATTAAGCATATCGGACATAGGCAGAAACCAATCCAATATTTTAGCAAACTCTTTTATACTAACAACTGCATAGATATATTATACACTACCACATATTTTCATTATTATTTGTACACATCCGACCCAATCTTTCGTACACTCCCACATGTCCAACACCTGCTACTACCCTATTCTACACCGACCTATGTCAGCAAAATGTGACTACCATCCTACATTAGCACTACTACAACACAACTAAGCCGACGGCGTGTGGCTGTCGGCGTCCGACGCGGCGTCCTCCTCCGGCGGGGTGGGTGGGGCCTCGTAGTCCACAACAGAGATCTCCTCGGCGTCATCGGGTGGACCCTGCTGCTGCTGTTGTAGCTGCTAGAACTGCATGAATAGTGCATCGTGGTCGTGCAACGGTGCGTGATGCGCCTCGCGCGACCGTCATACAGCCCCTCAAGCTGGCCCATCCGGTTCTCCACCTCAATCGAGTCTCCACGGCGTGGATTACGCCGTGCTCGTCATCGCTGCCAACCGTGCCACGTGTGTCTCGTCCGCGTCGCGAGCGGTGTCGCGCCGACCAGCTGCTCGTCCGGGGCTATGGACATCGCGTGAAACCCGTCACGGTCCTCGGTGACCTCCACTAGCTGCTCCTCCAACTCGGCGATCCTGGCGTGGGACCTCCGAATCTCCCGAGAGTCCACTCGGAAGCGGTTCTTCCAAGCGCCCATCCGTCGGTCCTGACCGCGTCTCGTGCCTCCGGGTGGTGGATCCGCTGCTCCAGCTCGGTGACGCGTGCAGCCCGTGCGTCCTCCTCCTCCCGAACACGCTTCCTAACGCGAGTCATCGGCATCTGCAGGGAACATGTTTAAGCTGGTTAAACACTTCTTCCCACGGAAACGAAAACAAAAGGAACAACCTATTAAGTACTACGAACTAGCTAAGTATACCCCGGCATTTTATTTTAGCACACAATATGACATGATGCATGCTCGGCAGACTAACTACAAGTACTATCGTGTACAAACTACAACGAATAGTTAGCACTTCCCAAACCCAAACGTTGAACAGTTAGTAAAAAATCTAACTATTCTACATCCTTATAGGGCTCCGTACTCTCTTGTATTCTAAACGCACTAAACGTGTTAAGTTTTGAAACCAAGCTTGTAATGATGTACTCGTTGCCTCCGAACCGCTCTCATACCAGTCTGTGACATCTCCTCCGGGACACCCGGGAATCATGTAACGTCCCGCCACTCCGGACCGAGGCCGCTTACCCCTGTCGGCTTAATAGGCCCTCAAGATTTCCCCACGGATCAACATTAGTCTTTTCGACGCACTTTGTCCTCACTCGGGCACACCCGGAATCACTTCCCGATCGGTCACCCATCCCTAAATTGCTCCAAGCCAAGCACGCTTAACCTTAGAGTTCTTTAGAGATGAGCTTCCGGAAAAGAAGTTGCAACTTGTTGCCAGGATGTTACACACTCACCCCCATAGAAGACCGACGTCCTCGACGGTCAACCCTAAGCCAGGAACTTCCTCTCTTAGCCACGTCCATGTGTCCACGGCCAGCGCATATGCCATGATGTATGACCACTCCGGGACCATACCAGCCATGCACACCATGCCCGCACACGTGCAACACATGTGCCCGTGAAACTACGAGAGTCGGCTCGATACCAGTCTGTGACATCCCTTCCTGGACACCCGGGAATCGTTACGAGGGAACACTCGACGAAGCGAGTTACAACAGTTCATCATTTCATACAAGCCGAATATATACATCATGGTATAATACAACCAGGTTTTCGAATACAAACATCCGACAGCGGAAGCATAAAACAATATCGAAGTTTAGAATACTACGATTCTTGCAGCGGAACTTATTCTCTTTACAACAAGAGACCACTAGCATGATGCACCGAGTCCATCGTACATCACGATCCTCCTCGCTCGGGCGTCGGGATCCGTTCCCATTGGAGGGAACCTTCCTCGGGAATGCTCCTCTTCGGGAAGCTACCGTACGAGTCGTGGAAGTACGACTCGGGTCCTGAAAACATAATGAACAAACCCTGAGTACTCTAATACTCAGCAAAGACTGACCCGTCAACGAGCACGCTAAGGCCGACGCCTAGTATGCAAAGGCTTTACGGCTGTGGGGTTGACTCTCTTGCGAAAACAACACTAATGGTTGATCCTTACTTTCAATGTTTTAGCTCAACGTTAAATTTATTAACATCTATGTTTGCAGTCTACAACTATTGCAATCATGTTTTCAAGACAAGATCAGATTAGATCAACACTTCTTTCATCTCTCATCCTCATCTTCCAGTTGATTTACTACGATGTGACGAGCTAAACAAGCGGTACTCATTACTGCGAGGGACAACGATTTGAATCGATTTTATACCAGCTGGCAAAACCCGACTGCACGACATATACGCACCACACTCGGTTGTATACGACAACTTTTCCCGCTAGCACTTGGCAGATGACTAGCCGTTTCCAAACTCCCGGGAATATGGCCACTCCTCGATTTCCCGCGTCACACCGAGCCTCGAGAGCCACGTCACTCGTCGCCTCCCCTCCTCCCGCGCCGCTCCGGCGGGCCACCGCCGCCGTCCGGCCGCCACCGCCATGGCTGGCCAGCTCAGCTCGAGCTGGGCCGTACGCGAGTCATGGGCCGCCCTGCCCAGGGGCTAACTCAATTTCGACCCGAAGTAAGTTGCACTTGTTTTGCGAATTTAGTTAATTTCAGATTTTATTCAAACTTCAAATATTCATAGAAAGTGCCACAAAAATCAGAAAAATGCCAAACAAAGTTCATTAGATTCATAAAATTATTTTCTATTTGATTATGTATTCAAATGCCTATTTTGAGAAATTATAATTTCATAGTTTGATTAATTACTTTCCTTTAATTATGATAATCTATTATTTTATGCTAATTATTATTTAGTTTTGAGAAATGAATTTCATTAAATAATAGAGATACTACAGATGAAAGTGTTTATGAAAAAGGTTTTTCAAAATTAAACATAAACATCGTCAATTTATGTGATCCCAATTTATTATCCTATGTGTTATTGCATGTGATTAAGTAATTGTTAATTGTTAATTAATGAACATGATTAATTATTAATTGTTAATTGCAAATTAATGAACATGATTAATTATTAATTGATAATTGCTAATTAATGAATATGATTAATTATTAATTGTTAATTGTTAATTAATGAATATGATTAATAAAAATCTTTGCATAATCATATCATGTACATTCATGCATGCATGGTTGTGATTCGCGACGTATTGTTGGTCGACTTAGGTCCTGACGTGATCGAGGTCCCGTCCGAGGGAGAGACAGAGACGGACACTTCGAAGTCGATCAGCGCAACAAGGAAGCTAACCCGACTCGAATCAAGGCAAGCCCCGTTGCATCCCACCTATGATTTTAAAGTCTTTTCTTTTATCACGATTAATGAGTCGTGATTATGCATTAGGTTATAGGAGTTGCTTGACACCCTAGATGAATGAGTAGGACTCCTATGAGAATGTTACCTTTATACTCGGTATGGATAGCTCAATAACTGCTATGCTTACATCATAGGAGACGGTAGAAGTCGAGTGGTGGCAACACTACTCGCGAGACATAGGGTAATGGCTGGTTAAATTTTATGCTAAAAGGAATGCTAAGAGAAAGATGAGAGTGGAAGTGAAGATGTTAATAAGCTGAGACCGGACGGGCCCCGTAGGAGAAAGGGCAAGCACATGTGCCTTGCAAGGGCATGGTTTGCAAGGTGGTAGCCCCGTCTCGTGTCGGTCAAGGACCGTACCGTTGTCGGCTTAAGTTGAACAAGTTTGAACGTATCGTACTACATGCTTTGGTGTAATGGGCCCGACAAGTCGATGTACCCTATCACCCTAGAGATGTAGCGTAGCCAACTCTCTTTTGTCGGTCGTTAGTGAGAGGTGAGTCTCACGGGAGGGAAATGGGTCCGCCACGAGAGAAGTTGTGGAGTCGCCATATTCCCGGGGAGTTTGGAAACGGCTAGTCTTCGCCAGGTGCTAGTGGGAAAAGTTATCGTATACGACCGAGTGTGGTGCGTATACGTCGTGTAGTCGGGTTTTGCCAGCTGGTATAAAATCGATTCGAATCGCTGTCCCTCGCAGTAATGAGTACCGCTTGTTTAGCTCGTCACATCGTAGTAAATCAAGCTGGAAGATGAGGATGAGAGATGAAAGAAGTGTTGATCTAATCCGATCTTGTCTTGAAAACATGATTGCAATAGTTGTAGACTGCAAACATAGCTGTTCATAAATTTAACGTTGAGCTAAAACATTGAAAGTAAGGATCAACCATTAGTGTTGTTTTCGCAAGAAAGTCAACCCCACGACCAGAAAGCCTTTGCATACTAGGCGTCGGCTTTAGCGTGCTCGTTGACGGGTCAGTCTTGGCCGAGTATTAGAGTACTCGGGGTTTGTTCATTATGTTTCAGGACCCGAGTCGTACTTCCACGACTCGTACGGTAGCTTCCGGAAGAGGAGCATTGTCTCGAGGAAGGTTCCCTCCAATGGGAACGGATCCCGACGCCCTGAGCGAGGAGGATCGTGATGTACGACGGGCTCGGTGCATCACGCTAGTGGTCTCTTGTTGTAAAGAGAATAAGTTCCGCTGCAAGAATCGTAGTATTCTAAACTTCGATAACGTTTTATGCTTCCGCTGTCGGATGTTTGTATTTTGAAAACGTGGTTGTATTAGACCATGATATATATATTCGGCTTGTATGAAATGATGGATCGTTGTAACTCGCTTCGTCGAGTGTTTCCCTGTACCGATTCCCGGGTGTCCCGGAAGGGATGTCACAAATCGGTACGGAGGGACACTAGACGAAGCGAGTTACAACGAGTGCATCATTTCATACAAGCTGAATATATACATCATGGTATAATACAACCAGGTTTTCAAAATACAAACATTCGCACAACGAAACATAAACATTATTGAAGTTTAATAACCTACGAGTATTGCAGCGGAAACTTGTACTTTATACAACAAAAGACTACTAAACGTTCAACGTGATGTACTCGAGCCCGTCGTACACCACGGTCCTTCCTCTTCACGGCGTGGGGATACGTTCCTATTGGAGGGAACCTCCCTCGGGACATTGCTCCTCTTCCGGAAGCTACCGTATAAGTCGTGGAAGTACGACTCATTCCCTGAAAGATAACGAACAAACCCCGAGTATTCTAATACTCAGCAAGACTCGACCCGTCAAAATGGCACGCTAAGGCCAACGCCTCGTATGCAAAGGCTTTCCGGCTGTGGGGTTTACTCCTTTGCGAAAACAGCACTAAAAAGTGGATCCTTACTTTCAATGTTTTAGCTCAACCTTAAGTTCATTAGTCTCAATGTTTGCAGTCTATAACTATTGCAATCAAGTTTGCAAGAAAAGATCAGATTAGGTCAACATTCCTTTCATCTCTCATCCTCATCTTCCATGTTGATTAACTACGATGTGACAAGCTAAACAAGCGGTACTCATTACTGCGAGGGACAGCGATTCGAATCGATTTATACCAGCTAGCAAAACCCGACTACACGACGTATACACACCACACTCGGTCGTATACAACAACTTTTCCCGCTAGCACCTGACAGAAGACTATCCATTTCCAAACTCCCCGGGAATATGGCGACTCCACGACTTCCCTCGTGGCCGACCCATTTTGTGACATCCCCTCGGGACACCCGGGAATTGGTACGAGAGGAACACTCGACGAAGCGAGTTACAACAGAAACATCATCTCATACAAGCCGAATATATACATCATGGTATAATACAACCAGGTTTTCGAAATACAAACATTCGTGCAGCGGAAATATAACATTATTGAAGTTTAACATCCTACGAGTATTCAGCGGAAGCTTGTTCTACATACAACCCAAAAGACTTTAACGATCAACGTGATGTACCGAGCCCTTCGTACATCACGGCCCTCCTCTTCACGGCGTAGGGATACGTTCCCATTGAAGGGAACCTCCCTCCGGACATTGCTCCTCTTCGGGAAGCTGCCATACAAGTCGTGGTTGCACGACTCGTTCCCCGAAAGATAACGAACAAACCCCGAGTATTCTAATACTCGAGCAAGACTAACCCGTCAACATGGCACGCTAAGGCCGACGCCTAGTATGCAAAGGCTTTTTGGCTGTGGGGTTTACTCTGTCACACCCGGTTTTAACGACCAAAACCGAATGCATCCGTATGCGTGCCCGGGATCAAGTTTTCACGCACACAGGACAAATTAATGTGATAAAAGAACAATGTCTTTATTAAATTGAATACTTACATCGATATTGTCTCAAAGGACTAAATACAATATACGCTAGCGGAAGACTCCATAACATCACGAGCAATTGACCCGGGGTTTCGTACGCCTAGACCTTTCTCATCGGTGGTCTTCTCCATCTTCCGAGCAGCAGTAGTTGGTAGCAAAAAGGAAATAGCAAGAGTGGGTACATGTCGTACTCAGCAAGTGTGGAAATATATGACATGTAAGCTGAATGAAAGGAAGGCTAACACATGGTTTGCATCGAAAGCACCTACACTAGTCAAGTTATTTTTAAGCAACCTATTTACTAAGTGAATATGAACCAACAGAGCTACCCCACTGTCAACCACTCGCAAGCTACTCTACTTGCAGCAAAACCACACCTACAAGTTACCCCGCTTGTAGCAAATCACACTACGAGGTTACCCCGCTCGTAGCCAACCACACTACAGGTTACCCCGCTCGTAGCAACCTACGAGTTACTCCACCCGTCCATACCCACTAGTTCTCGTGAGGATCCGGGCCGTTCGTGACCGTGAACACGGCTGTTATAACAGCTTTACACTCTGCAGAGGTGGCACAACTTTACCCACAGGTCGGTGATTCCATCACCCGTCGGTGACTAAAACCTCCATTATACCAGCACACTTTCTTAGGTGTGAGGCCAAGAGATCACCACAAGGTCTTTTCTAAGGACTTCCCGACTTGCAAAACGCCCATGCTAAGGTTTCACCGCCGTAAAAGTGACGCATCACCCGGAGGCCCCCTCTTGCACCGTGGCTTCAAGTACTCTGCCTTTCCTCGCCCGAATCCGGAAGACACCTTCTTCCTTCATCCTTCCTCGACGCTCACGGAACCGGGAAGTTACCTTGGTACTAAACCTTACCTACCCATTATCAGCCACGTGCTTTGTGCGAAAGTCCTGGGTTGCCGCTTCAAGAACCGGTCCTTATGATCCCAAACAGGTACCACCACACCCAACGAGTGTGCACCGGCACCATCATCGACAATCCTCCCGTCGGGATCACCTAAGTTCCATGTTGCTAAAAAGCATTACCGGTTCATTGATCATTATGTTCAAGTGGACGATTAGTCAAGATTAGCATTTAGTTCAAGTTGAACCCCATTAATAGCAATCTAAGCAATGACATACCCGGACCATAACACTACACCCAAAACCAAGGCGACAAGGTAAAAGTATGGAACAGGGTATGACACAATAGGATTCAAATTAAATGCAATGCATAAAAGTAAATTCGAGATAGTAAGAAAATAGGTGCAATGTGCATCAAGGACACTTGCTCGTTTCCCTTTGCTACTGCTCATGTCTTCAAGTCTTTCTCTTGAGGTCTTCGAAAAGTACGTTCTTCTATTTAACGTCACACCGATACAAGACATGCAAGAAACAAGCATACAAGCAACTAAGAAACAGTACACCAAACAATACCTAATGACTATGAAAACAGTACTAATAAATAGTACTCGTCTCTACGATCTCGTGAGCGCAAGATTCGTCTTAATCCGAGTTACGTGCGAAAAGTTATGAACATTTAAAGACCTAGGGTTTAAAATGTAAAAACAACAAATTAAGGACCATTTTGTAAATATGAAAAAGTTCAAGGGTTAAAGTGTAAAAAGTTAAGGTCTTAAAAATATAGGTTAATAAAACACCAAGGTTCATTTTGCAAAAGAACATACTTTAATGCGGTTTGAGAAAACAGAAGCGTAAACGTAATTTAATAAAAGGTTAGGGGTGTTTACGTAAAAAAGCCATAATTAGAACATTGAAATAAATATGGCTTAAGGACTTAAAAATAGTTTACCAATTAAACAAAAGTCTTAACGAAAAACATTATGTCGAAAACAGAACTAAAACGAAGGCTAGGGTGGCTTTTATGAAATAAAGGTCGTAAACGTAATTAACTATAGACTTAGGGGGCTAGCATGTAAATTTACCTAGTCACAAAATATACGTTCGTAAAATTAACAAACTACAAGGGTTGATTTGCAAACTTATAGTCCTAGCATATGACAGGGATTAAAACAGAATTGAAATAAACCTATGTTTGGATTTTACAAATAGAAGGTCCTAAACGTAAAATGGTAAAGCTATGGGGGTCTATCTCGCAAAATAGCCAAGTCCAGGGATCTATTCATAAATTTTAGAAAGTATAGGGACTAAAATGTAAAAGTTCTGGACTGAAATATAATATATGAAAACCTTAGGGCCGTTTATGTAGATGTGCGGGACCTAAACATAATTAAAAATAACTACGAGGGTCCGTTTGCAAAAGTTGCGGTCCTAGGGCACGCCAGGGTCTAAAACGAAAATGACACTAAATTAAGGGGAGCTTATGTAAAAATGTTAGCGCCTAAACGCTATTAAACTACTCGACGGGGTTCTATGTGCAAAACTACCCATTATCGGGAATTAACGAATTATTTTTAAATTAGAAAATCCGTAGACCAAGTCCACGGATCCGTAGACCGGCTCGGGACCATTGGTCCATGGTCCATGGTGGACCGGGACCATACCGGTTCATCCGGATCTAATCCGGGCCGTAGCACTTCGATCCGACGGTGCATAGAGCTCCGGCCGAGTCGGGCCAACGCCGGCGAGATGGCCCGACGGTCTATCGCCGGAGCTTGCTCGATCTTGAGCCACGGAGTCCCGTTCTTCGCCGCGATTGGCTCGAGAGAGAGAGAAGAGGGCGACGAAGCTCACCACGGGGTCTCGGGCACGGGAATCGACCGGAGGCGGCTCGCGACGGCGAGGTTGTGGCGGAGACGTTCGGCACCGGTGCGCGTGCTCCTCCGACGTCGGCTTCGGGTCGATCCGGGACGAGCGGAGGCCGTGTGGCGGTGCGGAGGCCGTCACGGGGTCGTCGGCCTTCAAGGTTGCTCCCAACGGCGGTGCGTCGGAGTCGGGTAGGCGGCGGCTATGGAGGCGGCGGCGTCGGGCTTTGCGGGACGCGGGAGGTGGCGACGGGTGGGAAAAAGTTGCGCAGGCTGCGGACCCTTAGGTTTTATAGGGCACGGGGCCCTATGGTCGCCGTGGTGCGCACGCCAAGGAGAGGCGGCGGCGGCGTGCGACACGGTTAGGGTTGCGGCGCGGGCCAAGGCGGGCTGGGGTGCGGTTGGGCCGGCGGGGGCCGAGGCGGGCCGCGTGCGGGTTGGGGACGGAGCAGGCCGAGAAGGGAGGCAAGGGAGCTGGGCCCTAGGAAGTTCGGCCCAAGTGGCTCGGGTTTTGCTTCCTTCTTTTCTTTTTATTTTCCTTTCCTACTAGCAAATTAAATAAAAGATGCAACCTATTCGAATTATGAAATCTATTTTCATACAATAAAAACACTCGATGCCACCACACATAAGCAAACATCAAATATAATTGATATGATTTTCTTTAATATAATTTTAGAAAATAAAGGAATTTCAGCTAAGGATGTATAAATGATCTTTTAGAACAAGTATTTGATCCGAGTAAAAATAAACCATTTTGTTTATTGGAAATGCTTTGGGTATTTCAAAACAAATTAAAATACTTTCAACAAAAATAAATATTATTTCCTAAATTCTTTTATGAATCTAACGTATTGACAAAAGAAAGTATTTTTCATAGATCTATATTTGCTTTAATCAAATACGGTTATTTGATAAACCCTTTTCACACATTTAAAATATTTAGACCATAAATCAAATGTATTTCTCAAAGAAAAATCTTTCATAAATCAAACTTTAATTAGTTTTGGAAATAACTCCTTTTTCTCACATGAAATGACAAAGCTCTCATTTTGTTTTCAAAGTGAAATACCTTGTATAAAATAGTGCCTTTTGAAATAAACTTATTTTCATAAATCAAATATAATTGTTTATTAATTTATTTTCGTAAATCATTTCTTAAAATAGATTATCTCCATAAATCAAAAGTGTTTCTTAAATAAATGTTTCCATAGATCAAACTTTATTTATTTACTTAAAAATAACTCTTTGGTTCACATAAAATAATAACACGCTTCTCTTTTTCTTACAAAGGGAAAATACCTTGTGTAAAATATTGTGTTCCAAAATCATATAAATTCATAAATCAAATATGTATTTTTCAATAAGACATTTTCATAATCCAAAACAAATCATATGTTTTTGGGAAAATTCATTATTGAAACTTTATAAATAAACTATCTCCTTTTTAAATAGTTGGGTTTAAAACTAACTCTTCCTCTTTAGGAAGAAAGAAAGAAATATAATTAAAACATTATCTTTCGGATAATAATTAAATACGCTTTAAAAAGTTTTAAAATTTGGTGAATTTCATGCACATCCTAGAATTAGAAATTTCGGGGTGTTACAAGGCTACCCCCTTAACAGAATCTCGTCCCGAGATTCGGCGTGGCTAGCAAGAAATTTAAGGTGGGTGATCTTTTCCTAACGGCATCTAGGGCTTCACACTCGATTGTACACGTCCGTCATGTCTCTTCCAACATCCAATGGTCTTATATCCATAAGTCCTACTCCCATCGTATATGACACCTTTCTCAAGATTCCATTACAAAAGGTTGGTGTTCATCTTCATCCTCGTAACTACACATAGTCTTCAAGGAACAAGACAATACGATTCCATATCCTCCAAGGTAAATATCACTTAATCGTACGGACTCATTGTCTTGATTACATTGTTCAAACTACTCAACAACCATAATACTTGGAGAAATTAAACAAACTCGTGATAAAACACTATTGCCCTCTTGGTCGGAAATCCCTAGATCCTTCTAGATTTACACTTCTTCATTGACTTGTCTCTTGTTGCACATGTTGGAAACCTCTTGGACTAGGATGACAAATTTGTTGCGGGAGTTGATGGCATCGTGTCGTGGTTGTTATCGATGTTCCCTTTTTGCTGGTACTTGGGATACTCGTTAACATAGTGTCCTTCCTCTTCGCAATGGTAACAAATCCCACGCTTAAGGACGACTTGAGCTTTATCGTAGTCTTCGGGCTTCACACTCGAGCCGAGAAGATTCGGGGTGTATACAAGAGGTTGAGGGGCGATCATCTAGCGAACAACGACTCATGGCTTGACAGAGAGTTTCTGTTTCCACCGCTTAGAAACAACGTATATTTGAGTTCGATGGAGTAAGTTTTCTCATTGGACACTTATCGGCGTAATGGCCATATTGCTCACAAGCCGAAACACATTTTATCCTTCCTTGGACAAGTCTCGAAGTAATGACCGCGTTTACCACAAAGTGAGCATTGATTCCTTCCAAGTGTGGGCCTTCGGAAAAATCCATTGGAATCACCTCTTTGGAAACTCCTCTTTCTTGAGGGTTGACGCGATGCCGTAGGCTCACGCTGGGTGATCTCGAAGAAAACATGGGTGACCACGACGTTTGCAGCAATAGCAAGATTCACGGACTCTAGGTTTCTTGTAGTGCTGATATGGAGTTTCAAGTACCGCTATCCGATTTGAGCTTCCTCTTCTTTCTTGACATGCTCTCTTCGTCCATGGTTAATACCTCCGAAGTTGTCTGTTGGTCGTTAGAAACAGGCCGTGACCTCTTCCTTGGGAAAATACCAATCCTGTTGTCCTTGCTTGAAGCTAGTGAAGGGGAGGATGAACTGTCATGGATGTTGTTCTCCTCGGAATTAAGGCTACTAGCGAGGGTTCCAATTCTTGGGTTCATCATCCGAGAAAGTAGATTCGTTTTGGGCATAAGAGGAGAGAATATAGAATGGGGTCCGAGAAAAGAACGAGGAATAACGAGACTAAATACCCATTAATGCAAACAAATAGATGTAGTGACAAAGCCGAAAGCTTTGCAGTACACCTTCGGACAATCAAAGATCCAACTCAACACAAGACACACCACAAATCAAACACTTAACCTAAATTGTACAACGACTCGACGTTCGCTAAACGTTCAACTGCTAAAGGACACTACTACTAATCCTCCTCATCTTGGTCCGGAACAACGTAGGTCGGGGAGCGCGACTTGCAATCCTGCGTGGAGGTGATTCAGGTGCCTCTTCTTCCAATTCTTCATCCGAGGACAACTCCAAATCTTCGGGTAGACGACGCTTCAGCTTGCGGTTTATCCTCATAGCCTCGGTGTACTTCTCATGCCAAAAGTCCACTTCTTCTGCATTCTCTTCCAACTCTTTTGTGAGCACCTTGGCGAGAGCCACTTGCTTCTTAAGCTTCCAATTTCCTTGTTCCTCCACCGGGTCTACGTGGATGTAGGTGGATCCGCTCGGTCGTTGAGGGAAATGAGCATACTCCGTCTTTTCCAAATAAGCACGGGACCTTGAGCGAGTAACCGGGATGGCTTGGCGAGCAGCATCACAAATTCCAGCGAAGAAACTTCTCCTCGGGACAATGGCTTTGTGAGTCCTCTCAATCTCATGAGCTCCTTCAACGAGGTTCTCGTGCATAGATGAGCACATGGACGTCCCAGTGTGGCACCGATCCCTCAATGCATTCTCGAGCTCCAAAGTACTTTGGTGGCTTCACGTATCCTATTTCTTGCAGCATCTCCCAAAGCATGTTGGGAAGTCTTCCAGACATTTAGTCCATCACTTTCAAACTCACGAACCTCATGATATGGTAGTGGAACTTCCATCATCTCGTGGTTCCACTTCTTCCTCGCCATTGCTAGGGACAATCTCGGGAGCATGGCTGAAACTGCGATTGCGATCGACGGTCTTGGCTCGTGCTAGCTATTAAATGTTTGGAACAAAAATAGTTTTAGCAAAATGAGACAAAAATCAAGAAGTTGCTTGAGCAAAGAATGACACTAGAGGGAGAGAATCATAAGAAAGAATTTGTAGGAAAAAAGTGTAGAAATTTTCCAATATAGTTTCTATTTCAAAACAAAATACTCTTAGAGGCGACAATCCTTCCTAGGCTTGCGTCCTACGATCGACAAGGCGTACGTCCTACGGTCGACAAGGCTCGATACCACTTTGTCACACCCGGTTTTAACGACCAAAACCGAATGCATCTATATGCGTGCCCGGGAACAAGTTTTCACGCACACAGGACAAATTAATGTGATAAAAGAACAATGTCTTTATTAAATTGAATACTTACATCGATATTGTCTCAAAGGACTAAATACAATATACGCTAGCGGAAGACTCCATAACACCACGGGCAATCGACCAGGGGTTTCGTACGCCTAGACCTTTCTCATCGGTGGTCTTCTCCATCTTACGAGCAGCGGTAGTTGGTAGCAAAAGGAAATAGCAAGAGCGGGTACATGTCGTACTCAGCAAGTGTGGAAATATATGACATGTAAGCTGAATGAAAGGAAGGCTAACACATGGTTTGCATCGGAAAGCACCTACACTAGTCAAGTTATTTTTAAGCAACCTATTTACTAAGTGAATATGAACCAACGAGGCTACCCCACTGTCAACCACTCGCAAGCTACTCTACTTGCAGCAAAACCACACCTACAAGTTACCCCGCTTGTAGCAAATCACACTACGAGCTTACCCCGCTCGTAGCCAACCACACTACAGGTTACCCCGCTCGTAGCAACCTACGAGTTACTCCACCCGTCCATACCCTCTAGTTCTCGTGAGGATCCGGGCCGTTCGTGACCGTGAACACGGCTGTTATAACAGTTTTACACTCTGCGAGAGGTGGCACAACTTTACCCACAGGTCGGTGATTCCATCACCCGTCGGTGACTAAAACCTCCATTATACCAGCACACTTTCTTAGGTGTGAGGCCAAGAGATCACCGCAAGGTCTTTTCTAAGGACTTCCCGACTTGCAAAACGCCCATGCTAAGGTTTCACCGCCGTAAAAGTGACGCATCACCCGGAGGCCCCCTCTTGCACCGTGGCTTCAAGTACTCGCCTTTCCTCGCCCGAATCCAGAAGACACCTTCTTCCTTCATCCATCCTCGACGCTCGCAGAACCGGGAAGTTACCTTGGTACTAAACCTTACCTACCCATTATCAGCCACTGTGCTTTGTGCGAAAGTCCTGGGTTGCCGCTCCAAGAACCGCTAAGGATGTATAAATGATCTTTTAGAACAAGTATTTGATCCAAGTAAAAATAAACCATTTTGTTTATTGGAAATGCTTTGGGTATTTCAAAACAAATTAAAATACTTTCAACAAAAATAAATATTATTTCCTAAATTCTTTTATGAATCCCACGTATTGACAAAAGAAAGTATTTTTCATAGATCTATATTTGCTTTAATCAAATACGGTTATTTGATAAACCCTTTTCACACATTTAAAATATTTAGACCATAAATCAAATGTATTTCTCAAAGAAAAATCTTTCATAAATCAAACTTTAATTAGTTTTGGAAATAACTCCTTTTTCTCACATGAAATGACAAAGCTCTCATTTTGTTTTCAAAGTGAAATACCTTGTATAAAATAGTGCCTTTTGAAATAAACTTATTTTCATAAATCAAATATAATTGTTTATTAATTTATTTTCGTAAATCATTTCTTAAAATAGATTATCTCCATAAATCAAAAGTGTTTCTTAAATAAATGTTTCCATAGATCAAACTTTATTTATTTACTTAAAAATAACTCTTTGGTTCACATAAAATAATAACACGCTTCTCTTTTTCTTACAAAGGGAAAATACCTTGTATAAAATATTGTGTTCCAAAATCATATAAATTCATAAATCAAATATGTATTTTTCAATAAGACATTTTCATAATCCAAAACAAATCATATGTTTTTGGGAAAATTCATTATTGAAACTTTATAAATAAACTATCTCCTTTTTAAATAGTTGGGTTTAAAACTAACTCTTCCTCTTTAGGAAGAAAGAAAGAAATATAATTCAAACATTATCTTTTAGATAATAATTAAATACGCTTTAAAAAGTTTTAAAATTTGGTGAATTTCATGCACATCCTAGAATTAGAAATTTCGGGGTGTTACAACTCCTTTGCGAAAACAAGCATTAAAGGGTGGATCCTTACTTTCAATATTTTAGCTCGACATTAAGTTCATTAGCCTTGACATTTGCAGCCTATCACTATTGCAATCAAGTTTGCAACACAAGATAAAATAGATCATTAATCCTTTCATCTCTCATCTTCATCTTCCATATAACTTACTACGATGTGATGAGCTAAACAAGCGGTACTCATCAACTGCGATGGTGTGACATCCCCTCCGGACACCCGGGAATCGGTACAGGGGAACACTCGACGAAGCGAGTTACAACGAGTGCATCATTTCATACAAGCTTGAATATATACATCATGATATAATACAACCAGGTTTTCTAAATACAAACATCCGACAGCGGAAGCATGAAACGTTATCGAAGTTTAAAGACTACGATTCTTGCAGCGGAACTTCTTCTCTTTCTAACAAAAGACCACTAGCGTGATGTACCGAGCCCGTCGTACATCACGATCCTCCTCGCTCAGGACGTCGGGATCTGTTCCCACTTGAGGGAACCACCCTCGGAACACGGCTCCTCTTCCGGACAGCTACCGCAACGAGTCGTGGAAGAACGATGCTTGCCCCGAAATTACAACGAGCAAACCCCGAGTATTCTAATACTCAAGCAAGACTGACCCGTCAACACGCACGCTAAAGCCGACGCCTAGTATGCAAAGGCATTCTAGGCTGTGGAGTTAACTCTCTTGCGAAAACAGCACTAATGGTTGATCCTTACTTTCAAGTTTTAGCTCGAGTTAAGTTCAATAGAGAACAAGGTTTTGTAGTCTACAACTACTACAATCAAGTTTGCAAGAAAAGATCATTTACGACCGACAATTCTTTCATCTTTCAACCTCATCTTTCAGTTGATTACTACGATGCGACGAGCTAAACAAGCGGTACTCATTACTCGCGAGGGACGACGATTCGAATCGATTTTATACCAGCTGGCAAAACCCGACTACACGACGTATATGCATCACACCGATCGTATACGACAACCTTTCCCGCTAGCACCGACAGCAGACTAGCCATTTCCAAACCCTCCCGGGAGTATGGCGAAGCCACGACTTCCCTCGTGATCGACCCATCTCCCTCCCGTGAGACTATCCTCTCACTAACAGCCGGCAAAAGAGAGCCGGCTACGCTACATCTCCGGGGCGATAGGGTACATCAGCTTGCTGGGCCCATGATACCAGCATGTAGTACGGTACGTTCAAACTTGTTCAACTAAGCCGACAAGGGTACGGTCCTTGACCGACACGGACGGGGCTACCACCTTGCAAGACCTTAACTCCGTCTTTGCCCTTTCTCCTACGGGGCCCGTCCGGTCTCAACTTCATTAACTTCACTCTCAACTTCAACTTTCTCTTATCAATCTTCTTAGTATAAACATTGAACAAGTCATTATCCTATATCTCGCGAGTAGTGTTGCAACCACTCGACTTCTACCGATGCCCTATGACATAAGCTTAGCGAGTTATCGAACTCTATTGAGCTACCTGTACCAAGTATAGCATAAACAAATGGAAACCTATCTCATGAATCTAGGGTATCAAGCAACTCCTATAACCTAATGCGCAATCACGACTCATTATCGTGATAAAAGAAAGACTTTAAAAACATAGGTGGGATGCACCGGGGCTTGCCTTGATTCGAGTCGGAGTCGGCTTCCTTGTTTGTTGGTCGACTTCGAAGTTTCCGTCTCCTGCCTCAACCTCGGACGGGACCTCGATCACGCCAGGACCTAGGTCGACCAACAATACGTTGCGACTTCACTGATCATGCATGCATGAATGTACATGAGATGATGTGCAACAATTTCATTAACCAAGATCGTTAACTAGCAATCAATCATTAAGTAAGTTCATTACTTATTAATTAACAATTAATCCTGTTCATTAATTAGCAATTTATAATTACTCATGTTCATTAATCAATACTTAATCCTGTTCATTAATTAATAGTTAATGATTAACTAAAGTCGTGCAATGATACATAAAGCAATAAATTTGGATCACATGAAATGACGGTGTTTAAGTTAAAATTTGGAAAACAAACTTAACAAAAACTTTCGTCTCGTAGTATCTCTAATTTTTAAAGAAATTTATTTCCCAAAATCAAACAATAATTAGCATAAAATAATAACTCATCTTAATTAAAGAAAAGAAATTAATTAAACTATGAAATTATAATTTCTTAAAATCGACATTTGAATACATAATCAAGTAGGAAATAATTTTATGAATCTAATGAACTTTGTTTGGCATTTTTCTGATTTTTGTGGAATTTTCTACGAATATTTGAAGTTTGAATAAAGTCTAGAAATGAATAAATTCGAAAATAATGCCAATACCAATATGGGCTGAATCATGGCGGCCCATGGGCGGGCGGCCCATGACGCGCTCGCGGCCCACTCGAGCTCAAACCAGCCGGGACATGGCGGGTGGCGGCCGGACCCGAGCGACGGGTCGCCGGAGTTTGGCCGGACGACGGCCAACTCGCGACGGAAACTCTCCTACGAGGCCAACTCGACATGAGGAAGTCGTTGGTGGCGTCAACTTCACCGGAAACCGGCGGAAGTGCGTCGACGGCGAGAGGTGGGAGGAAGAAAGGTTCGGCGGCGTCTAGCGCCCACCGTACTCAACCAAGAGACGAGGAAATTGCGCCTGGAGCTTCATAGGAACATGGGCAAGAGCGGCATGCGATTGGTTCGGCTTGGAAATGGCCGGAAGGTGGACTTCACCGGCGAGGTATGGCCGGCGGTGGACGAGCTTAACGAAGATGGCCAAAATCGAGAAAGTTTGTGTGGCAAGCTCCGGTGTGAGTCCACCTGTACTCGGAGGGGACTCTAGCGCACACTGGTAATAAGGAACCCCAACGAAAAGTGAACCGAGAGAAGAAAAATTTGTGGAAATTGGCCATGGCCGTCGGTGGTGACCTCCGAGGGGGAAAATGCCTCGATCTCGGGTGCTAGGGCTGGGGGCTTGATTGGACGGCATGGTGGGGTGAGGAACCCTGCTGCGGAGCTTTTGTGTGTAGCGGCTCGTCGGGGAACGACCGGAGGCGGCCGGACGGCGAAGACCGAAGTGGCGGACGACGGGTAGTGCTCCGGTTGTGCCGGGGAGGAAGAAAAGTACTTGCGGCATGGGTTTTTATCCCACTAGGACGGAGGGTTGAGGTGGCGGGGCAAGCTGTTGCGTGGCACGGGAGGGAACCGAACGCGCAGCCGAGGAGCTGCCGGGGTGGCGCGGTGGTGAGGCGGTCTTGGAAGGCGGTTCGGGGAGAAGAGAAGGAAAAGAGATTGGCCACGAGCCCTGTTTTGCCATTTTTGCAAAAACGCCCTCCCGATCTTAATTAATTGAGAAGCATATTTCCAAGGCTCGAAAAATTATGCGAAAATTCAGGGATACATTTGAGAATATTCCGGATCTTTTTCCTTTTAGGACGAAGTTCAAATTCTAAATGAATTTCTGATTTAAAAAATTTGAGTTTAAATTAAAAGGAGAAGTTTTCATTATTTCCTGTAGACCTTTTTACAAAATAAATAATTTCGTAGAAATCCCATAAATCTTTTATTATTATGTTTAATCAACGAGAAAATGTTAAACTCCAAAAATTTCTTTTATTTAATTTCTCCTTTTAAGAACTAAATTTTAACTTAGGTTAACGTCATTATTTTATGTGCATTTTTAACACCAAATGAAATAGTTTTAAAAATGCAACATGATGACATGACCGTGAATGAGATGAGATGCACTTTTGTTTGCGAGGGTTGTTACAGACCCTCCCCCTTATAGGAATCTCGTCCCGAGATTCACGATCGAAGCGACTAGACGATGGTACTAACGATCTCTCGGTAATTGGATCGGAGAAACTCTTCTTGTTTCCAAGTAGTTTCAGCTTCGAGTGTTTGCTCCGCTGAATCTTGTAGAACTTGATGGTTCGATGTCGAGTCACTTGATCCTTGGTGTTGAGAACTTTAATTCGGTGTTCATCATATGTCAAGTCCGGTCATGTAATCGCTCCTCATCTGCGGTGGGTATATCTACCGGTGTTTTCGGACATTTCTTCGGTGGAGACACGTGAAACACATTGTGGATTCCTGAAGAATGTGCTTGGCAATTCCAAATGTTATGCCACTACTTCACATCTTTCTTTGGATCGGATGTAGCGTGGAGCTAACTTTCCTTTGATCCCAAATTGTTGGACACCTTTGGTAGGAGATACTTGGAGGTAACTTGGTTTCCGACTTTGAGCACTACTCTCGACGTCTCTTATCGGTAGAACTAATTCGTCGATATTTGGCTCTTTTTAGGTTCTGTTGAATGAGGCGTACTCGCTCTTCGGCATCCTTTAGTAGATTCGATCTAGATATTATTCTCTCTCCACGTTCGGACCAATTTAACGAGTGTGTGACATCCATGACCGTATACAGCTTGAAACGGTACATTCCAGACACCTTCTTAATAGCTGTTGTTGTTTAAGAATTGTATTAACGTGCCCAATCTTGATTGTATGACAAGGCACCAGCTTGACGCACATCTTCTAGATATTGGTTGGTTCTCTCTGTCCGTCCATCTGTTTGAGAAGAATAAGCTAAGCTTCAAATCAACCTCGTTCGCAATGACTCATGTACTGCTCCTAGAATCCGGATACAAGCCGAGCTCCTTGATCCGAGATGATGGTCTTTGGTACTCCATGTAGACAGAGAATACGGCGATGTATAGCTCGCATATTTCTCGGCGGTGTACCGAGTATGTACCGGTATGAAGTGAGCTGACCTAGGTCAACTCTGTCCACTATGACCCACATTAAGTCGTGCTTCCGTGGAGTTAACGGTAAGCCGGTAATGAAATCCATACTAATATCTTTCCGTTTCCACTCTGTAATACTCAAAGGTGGAAGTGGACCCGCTTGCTTCAATTGCTCTGCTTTGACACGTCGACAAGTATCACACTCGTTGACATACCTCACTACTTCTCGCTTCATGGTTGTCCACCGAGCTTTCCTTTAGGTCTTGATACATCTTGTTGGTTTCGGGATGAATAGAATACTCGGATGTATATGCTTCATCCATTATCTTCTTGCGAAGTTCCAAGTCCCTAGGCACTACTAGCCTATTCTTGAACCGAGATAACACCTTCGTCATCTTCTTGAAAACACTTGACTTCTCCATTTTTGAGTCGTCTTCGATGTGTTCCATACCCACGTCCTTCTTCCGAACTGCTTCCTCTTCTTCGCAAATGGTAGGAATAACAGCCAATGACTCAATACTCCATATGGAAGAATCGGAAGATTAGGCTCACTCATTTCTTCTTTAGATGCTTCGATCAATAGCTGAGCGGTGAGATCGTTGCAACGAGCTTTTCGACTCAAGGCGTCGGTTACGACATTGGCTTCTCGGAACGATAGTGAACCTCGATCTCATAATCCTTTATTAGCTCTAGCCATCTTCGTTGGCGTATGTTTAGATCCGCTTGAGTGAAGATTTATTTGAGACTCTTGTGGTCTATGTATAGATGTACCAAATCTTCCAAGAGATATTGTCTCCAGTTCTTCAATGCTAGAACCACAACTGTTAATTCCAGCTCTCGTGTTGGTTATTGTTCCTCCTGTCGCCTCGATTGTCGAGACACATAGGTAATTACTCGGCCCTCTTGCATTAGAGCACATCCATGTCCGGTGCACGAGGCATCACAATACACCTCAAGTGGCTTGGTCGAATCCGGCTGAGCTAACATCGGTCTTGTTGTGAGTAACTTCTTCGAGCGTCCGAAAGGCTTCTTTGCAATCCTTGCTCTATTCATACCTATTATCCTTTTCTACCAATTTAGTCATTGGCTTGGACATCTCCGAGAATTTGGGAATGCACCTTCTATAATAACCAACTAACCCTAAGAAACTTCGGATCGTGTGTGACCAATTTAGATGGCTTCCAATCCAATACTTCAGTAACCTTACCAAACTCAACGAGTCACTTCTTCTATCGATATCACATGACCTAGGAATACATGACCTAGGAATGGTACCTCCTTCGACCAAAACTCACACTTACTGAATTTGGCATCTAACCGGCGATCCCTTAAACGTTGGAACACGGTCCTTAAATGTCCTGCATGTTCCTCTTCCGACTTGGAGTAGAGCCGAATGTCGTCTATGAAAATCACGACAATCTTGTCCAATTCTGGCATAAACATCCTGTTCAGGAGATACATGAATTGTGCTTGGTGCATTAGTAAGACCAAAGGACATCACCAGGTACTCATAAAGTCCATATATGGTAGAGAAACTGTCTTTGGTATATCTTCCACTTTAATTTTGATCCGATGATATCCGGAGCGAAGATCTATCTCGGATAAACACTTGTGCTTCCATCAAGCTGATCAAACAGGATATCAATCCGAGGAAGTGGATACTTGTGCTTAATGGTCACTACACTCAAAGTTCGATAACCCACACATAACCTCAATGTTTGAGCCTTCTTCCTGACGAACAATGCTAGTGTCCTCAAGGTAATGAACTTGGGCGAATATATCTCTTATCCAGTCATTCCTTAGTTGCACCTTTACTTCTGCCAGCTCATTGGGTGTCATCCGATACGGTCTTCTTGATATGGATGCAGTCCTTGGTTTAAGTTCTCTCTTGAACTCTCATTGCCCGATCAGGTGGTAAACCTGGTAAGTCTTCCGGAGAACATCAAGATATTCGCAAACTGCAGGAATGTCTTCCAAACCTTTACCAGTAGTTTTATAGATCACCCGAAAAATAGTTTGGGAAGAAGTCGACTAAAGACAATCTCGTCCATGAAGAGGAGAGTTCAGATGAGCTGCAAAAGCATCTATATCCAGTACTACCTTATAATACTTCATCCATCTCATGCCAAGGATCGCATCAAATCCTTGCCCGTCTAAGACTATAAGGAGGTGGGATAATCCTTACGACGCAACTTCAATAGTATCTCTGTAGTACTTTGATCTGCAAGTCGGTTACCCCGGTGATAATATGAGATGTGGATGATCGTCTTGCATGTCGGAAGATTATATTCTTTTGACATATCCCCTTGCTGATGAAGTTACGGGTTGTACTCGAGTCAAATAAAATATCGGCGGCATGATGGTTGGTAGAGAACAAACCGAGTCATGACTTGTGATCCTTTCGGAATCTCCTCGGATGTGGTAAAGTTGACACGATCAGTCTCCATCTTATCTTTACTTGCATGATTCTGTCGACCAACTGCTTTCCTTTGAGGATGCGTTGAAAAATTCTGATTTGTTGGTGTGACACAATCTTGAGCCAAGTGTCTACGACAAGCACCGTTGCAGCATGGATGATCGGCGGATTGTGGAGTCCGGCATAAGGGCATATACTCGATAGGTCCGATTGTTGAACCACCGAATGGGGAAATACCTATTGCTGATACTGAGGTGGCCGGTAAGAAATGGAACCCGATGGCTGAGGCTCGAATCTCCGATCTGTTGCAGAAATGTAGGCTAGATGATACTTGGAGGGTACCTTACTTCCTTGTTCACTAGCTGCTCTCTACTTAGTCTTTTCTTCTTGAGGTGCACGAAGAGCATCCTCCATGAGTATAGCATTGCTTACAAACTTATTGAAACTAACTCCTTGGTCCAAATTTAGAACATCGGTGTGTGTGTTGTCAACATCTATCACTTGCATGCCGGGATCGGAGTCACGAGATTTATAATGGTTGGTGAAAGTCAACGCTGAAGGAAAGATTTAACTGGAATGGTTAAGCTTATGAAACAACTTGGATTTTTTTCCAAAAGATGCGACAATGCTTTCGTCTACCCGGGTGTTGAAGATAATATAGGCTTAAGATATTTAGAAGGAAAATTGCACCGATGAGTTTCCAAGACAATATTCTTCTTTCCGGTTGCGTACCCTAGGTTATACGCCATCCGTTCGGAAGAACATCATATTTGGATTCTCTTCTAGTTTCAAAATAGAGTATGCATTTCCACATCGCTCATGTTTGACTTTGAGAAGCGCCCAGGCGAACCGGCACAATTCAAAGGCAAAATGGCAATCCGAAAGTGCAAAACACCCATTTCTAAACTAGCTCTCGATACAACTTAGTCTAGTCAAATAGAAGACTACCATTGCTTCAAATGGAAGTCACTCAAGAACTTCAAGGAAAGATAAGTTCATGATGTGATTGAGTGGAAGAAGGAGAATGACTTTCGGACTAGGAATAGTCATCTCATAATACTTGGAATTTTATCATCCCAAAAATTTCTGTCGAGATGAAGAGTCCGAACAGAAATCGAAATAGCTATTGTTGGAGAGGGAAAGAGAACTTTTGGTAGCGACAAGTGGTAGTTAACCGAGTCATTCGCCTGGAAGAGGCATAGAGCGATCGAAGTAGCATCGATGACTAGCTCCTGGATTCTTCTACTTATACCTTTCGTCCTTCTCGCTCTTCCTTGGAAAGTTATTGGCTTGTTCAAGATCCAGTATATCATCATGTGTCTTTATCAGATCTGCATCTAGTTGTTTAACTATTGCTTTGACAACTGTAAGTTTGTTTATTCCAAGATTCACCTATAGCACCCATTCATACTGGCGTCTTTAATCTATCCCTTTAAATCCCTAGCTCTCATATGGGCTCCTTGATAAATACACATAATCGTCCCTGTCTTTAATTGCCTTTGATCATCTGTAGACTAAACTTTAAATTTCCCATTCCATTGCCTCTGTGTGAGAGTTCCGCTTGCCTTCTATTGCACTAGCATAAACTTCTTCTTGTGCCCTCCATAGGAAACTAACTCTACACTACGATACTAACTTGGTCTAATCCCCAAAACCTCATATTATAGCACTCAAAATGTGATGATGCATGCACTACTCCGTATCGAGTCAAACAATCGAAAGTTAGCACGGACTAACACGAATAGTTAGTAACTACCTAGAAAACCACGAACTTCGAACAGTTAGAAAGCTAACGGTTCTAAGTCCTTAAATGGGCTCCGTACTCTCGCGTACTCTAAACGTGCTAAACGAGTTAAGTTTTGAAACCCCTGCATTGCTCGATACCAGCTGTGACATCCCCTCGGGACACCCGGGAATCGGTACAGGGGAACACTCGACGAAGCGAGTTACAACGAGTGCATCATTTCATACAAGCCAGAATATATACATCATGATATAATACAACCAGGTTTTCGAAATACAAACATCCGACAACGGAAGCATGAAACGTTGCGAAGTTTAAAGACTACGATTCTTGCAGCGGAACTTCTTCTCTTTCTAACAAAAGACCACTAGCGTGATGTACTTGAGCCCGTCGTACATCACGATCCTCCTCGCTCAGGACGTCGGGATCTGTTCCCACTTGAGGGAACCACCCTCGGAACACGGCTCCTCTTCCGGACAGCTACCGCAACGATCGTGGAAGAACGACGCTTGCCCTGAAATTACAACGAGCAAACCCCGAGTATTCTAATACTCGGCAAGATCGACCCGTCAACGAGCACGCTAAGACCGACGCCTAGTATGCAAAGGCTTTCAGGCTGTGGAGTTGACTCTCTTGCGAAAACAGCACTAATGGTTGATCCTTACTTTCAAGTTTTAGCTCGGGTTAAGTTCAATAGAGAATAAGGTTTTGCGAGTCTACAACTACTGCAATCAAGTTTGCAAGAAAAGATGATTTACGACCAACAATTCTTTCATCTTTCAACCTCATCTTTCGAGTTGATTACTACGATGCGACGAGCTAAACAAGCGGTACTCATTACTGCGAGGGACAGCGATTCGAATCGATTTTATACCAGTTGGCAAAACCCGACTACACGACGTATACGCATCACACCGATCGTATATGACAACCTTTCCCGCTAGCACCTGACAACGAGACTAGTCATTTCCAAACTCTCCCGGGAGTATGGTGAAGCCACGACTTCCCTCGTGATCGACCCATCTCCCTCCCGTGAGACTATCCTCTCACTAACAGCTCGGCAAAGAGAGGCGGCTACGCTACATCTCCGGGGCGATAGGGTACATCAGCTTGCTGAGCCCATGATACCGAGCATGTAGTAGGTACGTTCAAACTTGTTCAACTAAGCCGACAACGGTACGGTCCTTGACCGACACGGACGGGGCTACCACCTTGCAAGACCTCAACTCCGTCTTTGCCCTTTCTCCTACGGGGCCCGTCCGGTCTCAACTTCATTAACTTCACTCTCAACTTCAACTTTCTCTTATTAATCTTCTTAGTATAAACATTGAACCAGTCATTATCCTATATCTCGCGAGTAGTGTTGCCACCACTCGACTTCTACCGATGCCCTATGACATAAGCTTAGCAGTTATCGGACTCTATTGAGCTACCTGTACCGATGATAGCATAAACAAATGGAAACCTATCTCATGAGTCTAGGGTATCAAGCAACTCCTATAACCTAATGCACAATCACGACTCATTACTTGTGATAAAAGAAAGACTTTAAAAACATAGGTGGGATGCACCGGGCTTGCCTTGATTCGAGTCGGAGTCGGCTTCCTCGTGTGTTGGTCGACTTCGAAGTTTCCGTCTCCTGCCTCGACCTCGGACGGCACCTCGATCACGCCAGGACCTAGGTCGACCAACAATACGTTGCGACTTATCGATCATGCATGCATGAATGTACATGAGATGATGTGCAACGATTTCATTAACCAAGATCGTTAACTAGCAATCAATCATTAAGTAAGTTCATTACTTATTAATTAACAATTAATCCTGGTCATTAATTAGCAATTTATAATTACTCATGTTCATTAATCAATACTTAATCCTGTTCATTAATTAATAGTTAATGATTAACTAAAGTCGTGCAATAATACATAAAGCAATAAATTTGGATCACATGAAATGACGGTGTTTAAGTTAAAATTTGGAAAACAAACTTAACAAAAACTTTCGTCTGCAGTATCTCTAATTTTTAAAGAAATTTATTTCCCAAAATCAAACAATAATTAGCATAAAATAATAGCTCATCTTAATTAAAGAAAAGAAATTAATTAAACTATGAAATTATAATTTCTTAAAATCGACATTTGAATACATAATCAAGTAGGAAATAATTTTATGAATCTAATGAACTTTGTTTGGCATTTTTCTGATTTTTGTGGAATTTTCTACGAATATTTGAAGTTTGAATAAAGTCCGGAAATGAATAAATTCGAAAATAATGCCAATACCAATATGGGCTGAATCCGGCTGGCCCATGG
This sequence comes from Chloris gayana, assembly GCA_031894775.1. Classification (NCBI taxonomy): domain Eukaryota; kingdom Viridiplantae; phylum Streptophyta; class Magnoliopsida; order Poales; family Poaceae; genus Chloris; species Chloris gayana. The sequence goes on along the minus strand of JAUNZO010000866.1, from coordinate 233,133 downwards.
GCGGGCGGCCCATGACGCGCTCGTGGCCCACTCGAGCTCAAACCAGCCGGACATGGCGGGTGGCGGCCGGACCCGGGCGGCGGGTCGTCGGAGTTTGGCGGACGGCGGCCAAGCTGCGACGGAAACTCTCCTACGGGGCCACCTCGACATGAGGAAGCGGTTGGTGGGGTCAACTTCACCGGAAACCGGCCGGAAGTGCGTCGACGGCGAGAGGTGGGAGGAAGAAAGGTTCGGTGGCGTCTAGCGCCCATCGTACTCAACCAAGAGACGAGGATATTGCGCCCGGAGCTTCATAGGAACATGGGCAAGAGCGGCATGCGATTGGTTGGGCTTGGAAATGGCTAGAAGGTGGACTTCACCGGCGAGGTAGGGCCGGCGACGGACGAGCTTGACGAAGATGGCCTAAATCGAGAATGTTTGTGTGGCAAGCTCCGGTGTGAGTCCACTGTACTCGGAGGGGACTCTAGCGCATACCGGTAATCAAGAACCCCAACGAAAAGTGAACCGAGAGAAGAAAAATTTGGGGAAATCGGCCATGGCCGCCGGTGGTGACCTTCGAGGGGAAAAATGCCTCGATCTCGGGTGCTAGGGGGGGGGCTTGATTGGACGGCATGGTGGGGTGAGGAACTCTGCTGCGGAGCTTTGTGTGTAGCGGCTCGCCGAGGGAACGACGAGAGGCGGCGGACGGCGAAGACCGAGAAGAGGCGGACGACGGGTAGTGCTCCGGTTGTGCCGGGGAGGAAGAAAAGTACTTGCGGCTTGGGTTTTTATCCCACTAGGACGGAGGGTTGAGGTGGCGGGGCAGCTGTTGCGTGGCACGGGAGGGAACCGGACGCGCGGCCGAGAGCTGCCGGGGTGGTGCGGTGGTGAGGCGGTCTTGGAAGGTGGTTCGGGGAGAAGAGAAGGAAAAGAGATTGGCAACTAGCCCTGTTTTGCCATTTTTGCAAAAACGCCCTCCTGATCTTAATTAATTGAGAAGCATATTTCCAAGGCTCGAAAAATTATGCGAAAATTCAGGGATACATTTGAGAATATTCTGGATCTTTTTCCTTTTAGGACGAAGTTCAAATTCTAAATGAATTTCGGATTTAAAAAATTCGAGTTTAAATTAAAAGGAGAAGTTTTCATTATTTCCTTAGACCTTTTTATAAAATAAATAATTTCGTAGAAATCCCATAAATCTCTTATTATTATGTTTAATCAATAGAAAATGTTAAACTCCAAAAATTTCTTTTATTTAATTTCTACTTTTAAGAACTAAATTTTAACTTAGGTTAACGTCATTATTTTATGTGCATTTTTAACACCAAATGAAATAGTTTTAAAAATGCAACATGATGACATGACCGTGAATGACATGAGATGCACTTTTGTTTGCGAGGGTTGTTACAACATGCGCAACGACGACGAGGGTTGGGGAAGCTTGAGCATGGCCGGAGGATGGTGCTCACCATGAAGATGCGGACGGCGGGGACCGGACGTGGAGGAGACGAGGAATTGCACGGTAACCTGCAGAGCAAAGAAGGTATTACTGGAACTTGAGTAACAAGTTGCGCACGCGACTTTGCGAAGAAATGGCATGATGGCTCACCGGAGCGGACGGAATTTGATCTGCGGCGGTGACGGCCCGGCGGTGAGCTTCACGGGGAAAAACTCGATTCACCGGGTTCCGGAGAGGCTTGAAGACGAGCGACGGCTTGGAGAGTAGCAGGGGACTGCGGCGAAGCTTGCGGTGGTGTTGGCTCGGACGGAGGGTGACCGGAGTGGCCCGGCGACGGTGATTCAGGGAGCTCCGGCATTGGCGAAAGTGGAGGAAATGGAAGAGAGAGACGGAAAGATAGGGCCGGGGTGGGGGGGGGGTTATCTTGGCCGGGAGGCGGTAACGGAGGCAGCCGGGCAGCTGCGTGGCAGCGCTGCCGGGAGGCGGTTCGGCCGCGGGCGGCGCCGAGAACGCGGGAGAGAGAGAGAGGAAGAAGAGAGAGGCTGGCCTGTGGGCCGATCAACACATTTTGCAAAAGCACCCCTCGGCTTCTAACAAATTAAAAAGTAACCTTCCCGAGCTCAGAAAAATCTACGAAAATTCAGGGTGGTGAATAAAATTATTTCAAGCATTATTCCTATTCACTCTAAGTTCAAATTCCAAATAGTTTTCGAATTAAAATTTCATATTTAAATTCAAAAGAAAGGCTTTAATTATTTCTTGTAATTATTTTTACACAGCAAAATAAATGTAGAACAATTTCGTAATTCTTTACTAATTATGTTTTATCAGTAGAAAATGTTAAACTCATTATTTACTTTTATTTAAGTTTCTTTTTAAGAATTTAATTTAATCTTTAATTACTTTGATATTTCCTGTACATGTCTTAAACACAAATTGACTATTTCACAAATGCAATATGATGACATGCTCATGAATGACATGAAATGCACATTATTTCTTAGAGTTGTTACAAATATCCAAAACGGTAGGAGTGAGTTGTAGGGTTTTTGCACATGCTTGAGTAATGAAATCATGAGTTGCACCGGAATAAAAAAGAACCAAAGTGGAGTGGTTGTTGACCGAAAACATACCCGAAAGTACCGGTTCTCCCGCTTGAATCTCTTCGGCCGTGGTATAGTTGACTCGGCCATTCTTAGCATTTGGAGTGGAAGATTGGTTGCGGTTCCCATTTCCATTATTCCCATTGCGGTTTTGATTGTTGTTGCCACTTCGGAACCATTGTTGTTGTTGTTGTTGTTGCCGGGTTACGTGTCGGAACACGACGATCCTTTGCGAAGTGACCCGGACGTCCACAATTAAAGCACGGACCTTGAGGACCGGGTCTATCACCTTGGTACTCGCTGCTGCGGAGGGCGAGAGGAGTTGTTGTGCTGCTGATTTCCACCGGACGAGGAAGTGATGGCCAACTTGTACTTGGGCGGAGCGGAGCCGGATGGATTTCCTACGGCACGCATCCTCTTCTTGTCCTCTTGGTGAGCACGGATAGCATCTTCTTGCACAATTATGGCACTTTGAACGTGCGGTGGTGACTTGAGCCAAACGATCTTGCAACTTTGGGCTTAGCCCGAACGGAAGCAATCCTTTTTCTTGTCATCCGCGTCGGCATGATAGGATGCATATTGAGCCAAGTGGTTGAACTTCCATGCATACTCTTGCACGGTTCCGGTACCTTGCTTTAAATTGAGAAATTCTTGCAACTTGCGCTTCATGAGACCGCCGGGAATGTGATGCGCGTGAAACGTGGTGCAAAAGTCCGGCCAATTCACTTGAGTACCGGCGGGAAGGGCGGCGGTGAAACTTGCCCACCATGCACTAGCGGAGCCACGGTGTTGTTGAGCCGCAAAGAGAACCTTTTGCTCCGATGTGCAATTGAGGAGAGCAAACTTCGACTCAATGATGCGGAGAAAGTTGTCCGCTTCCAAAGGATCGGCAGTAGCTTCACCAAACTTTGGCGGTTGAGTCGCCCAAAAGTCGGCATAGGTGGAATTCCTCGGCCCTTAGGGTGGCGGTCCTTGGCCTTGTCCTTGATTAGCTTGACTTGCAATGAACAAGCGGAACATCTCGTGTTGGTTGGACACGAGGTGCTCCAACGGCGTGAGAGGTGGAGGGTTAGGTAGTTGCTCATCGTCGGAATAGTTGTAATAGCGATCATCTTGATACCTATCTCCCGAACCACCCCGACCATCATTATTCACCGGCTCCGCGTGTCGTGAAGGAGGCGGAGGCGGAGGTGGAGGCGCTGCTTGGCGATCATTGTTTGCTGGTTCTTCATGATGTGATGGAGGTGGGGGCGGAGGTGCCGCTTGACGATCATTGTCAACACGCCGGGGTTCAACGTCTCTGTCCCGGTTATCTCGCCCTCTTCGGTCTCTAGTATCACGACGATCATCCCTTCCGGGCTGTTCATCCCGATTAGCAAGCCTATTACTATGCCCTCAATAATCATTACGCGGATGATTTCCACCGAGGCGGCGCCGAGCAGCCGGTCCACGCCGAGGTGAACTAGTCACGTGCGGGCGAGGCGGGCGGGGTCCCGTGGACGATCGTCCACATGACCGGTGCGACGCCTCTCATCTTCTTCATGTCTCCGACATTCTTCCACTCTCTGTGCATGGCGATCGATGAGGACATTACGAGCATCCCGGTTGCCATTGAGCGGTATGCGCAAATCTTGGTCCGGAGCTCGTTCATGTGCATCCGCGATCGGGGTGTGTCGAGGCCCGAGCCTTCCTCCGGAGGAGGCTCCTTCGGACCGAGCTCTCGTAGGCCGCTACGAGCGAGAACGCGAACGGCTTGAAGATTCCGATCTGCCATGGACGAGTTGATTGGTTTGTAGAGCAGCTGCATCTACCAAATTCGGAGCGCGTTGCAACCCCGGTGTTGCATTGAAGACTTCTTCCGGTATTGTCTCGAGGATTTGTTTCACTCCCACAATGTTGTGAATCGGCGACGTGAAGACCCGAGCGCCATTTAATTCCACTTCCATGGAGCTCAAATCCAAAGCCCTGCTCGAAGAACGATGCCGCCTTCCACTGCGACACCCACGTCGGCTGTTATATCCTGGGGACGTTTCTTCCGGGTCTCCGGACCGGTGCGGCAATGGGCCCGTGGCTGGGGAGCGATCGCGGGAGCGCTTCCTCCGGCCCGACCAACAGCATTTGCACGCGGATTTGTAGCTGAAGGTTGCGGAAGTCGTTCATCTCTATTTGCTTCTTCTTCTTCACGGTGACGGCGATCGGATTCTTCTCTCGCCGACCTTTCTTCTTCTTCAGCAGCTTCCTCGGAAGTAAGTTGACGAATAACTGGTCCTGTCATGAACACTTGGAAGAACACCGGACGTTCTTCCCCGAAGTCATCAACGAACTCGCAAGAGCGGCTTATCTTTTCGGATTGGGCTTCAATCCGAGATGCGAGCGATCCGATTGTTCGCACTAAAGCTGCGTCGGATCCGCCAAGTTCCGAGCTCGAGGTGCCAACCGTGGCAGGTGATCGCGCTTGAGAAGCTGCGGCCGACAACGAGTCGGATTCATCAAAAGCGGTTTTCCGGCCGAATCGACTTCAAAGTCAAGGGACCCGAAGCGGATCTTGAAGCCGGGCTCGAAGTCGACGACGAACGAAGAGGCCATCGAACTCGCTAGGAACTCACCGGGACTCCTTCTGGCGCGCCAAATGTCGAGTCTTAAACTCGGCACTAGTACTACCCGGTCCCTCACGAGCGTGGAATTCGATGGTGCAACACACGGAACACACGGGAACACGCGATTTTAGACGAGTTCGGGCCCCTCGGATCGAGAGTAATACCCTACGTCCGGTATGTTATGTATTGCCTTTAGCGATTTGCTAATTGCAAGATCTCGGAGAGTTTTCGGGGGTCCCTGCTCCGCCTTATATTTCCGGGGAGTCGAGTTACATGTAGAGTCCTAGTCGATTACACGGATTACATATATGGAAACTCTATCTCTAGCTTTCTTTGCGATTCGAGTCCTAACGGACTACGAATTATTGCTTAACTTGCTTCTCAAGTCATCATATACCGAGTATTGGTATCCGCTTGATCTCCATACCGGTATATAGAATCCTCTGTCATCCCGGACCGGTCGAGAACCAGTCTATTCGCTATCTCCATCACCTCAATCTTCATTGATTTGTTACCATGTCTCTGCGCATACATTCCTTTATCATTTGTATACCCATAAGGCAAGTATACGACAGTAGCCCCGAGTAATTTTTGATTTGACCTTGAATAAGACCGACCAGTCTTACGCATGTTGGTCTTGATTCCATGGTAAAATTAAAAAAACTCTAATCTGCTACAATAAATCCTCTGTCTTCGAAGCATTTTTTACAAAGCCAAAAAAATAGTATGTTTATCCTTCATATCACCTAATTAGGTAATTTTTCTCCGGTGCACCGACTAGGTGCACCCAATTTGGTATAGCCCCGACTCTTGGATCATTTGAACTCCTTTCAAATAATGCAAGAGTCCACTAGTTGATTCTTCATTATTTTCCTTTGATGCGCAATCATTCCTTTTATCTTTCCATTAATTTCCATCTCCCGTGATCGTTATAGACTACTCTTAAATACGGTGCACCGGTCGGGTGCACCTAATTAGGTATAGCCCCGACTCTTGTATCATTTGAGGGTCGCAAATAATGCAAGAGTCTTTCCGGAGAGACTATACTTTACTATCTCCCATGAAACCATATATCTCTTAGCAATTTCTGCCAAGAACGCATTTTTCAGACCGGTTTGACCAGTCATGTCACATTTAACTAAAGATTCTGGTTGATCGGACCAGTTTATTCCCCATATTCTCACATCGACACGAGTCTCCAAGGCTCTGTGATCAGCCGGATGATTAACACCCACAGCTTAAGGCATCCATTATCCTTGAGTTAAACAAAGTCTAACTCTTTCATACTCGCTAAATTATAAAACTTAGCATTACTTTAATTTTAATCTCAAATTATCATATTTCAGACCGCTTATTTATTCACAAAAAGCACGATGGCTTATCCTTATGGCCGTTAGGCCATAATAAACACAATTATCAGATCTTTAATATCCTTATGGCCGTTAGGTCATAATTAACACAAATAACAGATCATTAACTTCCTTATGGCCGTTAGGTCATAATTGCATAGTTACGACAATAAGAAATCCATCGGGCCTCGTCAAAATAGCCCAATAACCTTTCAGCCCCGGGCCCATCCCAGTGTCTATAAAAGAGACGAAGGGTCGACCTAGGTCAACCACTGCTCCCGAAAGCTCATACGCGCCCGCCATTCGCCTTTGTTCTTTTGCTCTCTTCTTCCACATTAACCAATCTCAAGGTTTCCTTTTCCATCTCTCAAGATGGGCAAGAAGAAATCCGCCACCATCCCCGCATCTTCTTCCTCTCGTTCCTCGCAATCAGCTCCCTTTTGGTATCCGGGACCTTGGTAGCAGCAAGGTCACCGAAACCTCCCTCAATGAGGCGGTTCGTGACGGATATCTTCCTCCCCAACCCATTCTAAATTGGAGCGTCCCTTCCTCCGGCCAAATCCCATGGGGAATAGATGATTCTCAACGGTTAGTTTTCAAGGCTTTTTTCCTTCGCGACCTCGATCTCCCTTGCTTGTTCCTTTTCGGAGGACTTCTTTTCTTTTACGAATGGGAGTTAGTGAACCTCAATCCTAACTCCATCCTACAAATTGCTTTTTTCATCCATCCGTGAGAAGGTTTTCTTGGAGTTCTCCCGCACTTCAAGCTATTCCGAGTACATGTTCCAAATTCGCCCACTTCCTTCATCGGACCGCCAAGCTGCGGTTGGCGGAGTAGGAATCCAATGCTTGGAACGTAGATGAATACTTTTCTCTGTCCTTGAGCAAGAGCATAGCCCATTGGAAAAACGGATGGTTTTTCTGCGGCAATCCCCGACCCAGCACTTCCTGCCTTCGGTGCTAAGGTAGCCAAGAATTTCCCTACCGCAGAAACTAGGGAAAAGCTCAAAGAAGACAACGAAATTCTTGCGCTCCTAGCTTGCATTAAATACTTGAAGAACGTCGGAGGTATTACTGCCGAGACAGTTCTCCGGACCTTCATAGTGCGGGGAGTTCAACCTCTCAAAAGGCAAGAGCATCCAGCTTGGTGCTTTGACGAAGACACCGCTATGCCTTTGGATGGAACCGTGCTTCACGACAAAGAGCGACTAGAAGCTCGCATCAAGCAAATGCTCCAGCCAAAACCAGATTTATCCGGATGCACAAGAGTGGGTCCGGCTTTCGAGTTCATGCAATCCTCGTGACCCTGTAAGTATCTCTTTCTGTTTCTTCGGATCTTTGTCGCTTGTTACCATCATTTTCTTACGAAAACTCAATCTTCACAACTGCAGAAAATGGACAACTACAGGAGTCATCCTCCTCTTCCTCCCAATGATACTTGGGGAGAAGATTATGCCAACAATGCTGCTCCCTTGGCTGTTCAAGCCGGTCCGACTCGAGAGACCTTCGGACCGGTCCTTCCCTCTACCTCCCAGACATTGCTCCAAAAATCACCAAGTCCGGGGCCGTGGTTCAAGCACCTAGTACAAGAAAATGTACTACTTCCTTGACCATTGGCAGACCTGCTACTTCCTCGGCTGCTCCCGGCGATACCCGCTCGGAGGCACAAAAGCTTGAAGATCAACGACGCGAAGAAGAAGGCTGTCGAAAGGGATCGCCGAGCAGCTCCGGCCATTCTTGAAGCTTCCTTGGGAAAGACTCAAGGTACCTCCTCCTTGGTCGGTCCTTTATCTAAAGTCCCCAAAAGGTCCCGGTATGGCCACCACACCGGTCCCAGTGATGCTTTGGGAAACAGTTCCGATTCCGCAAGTCAATCTAGCGGAAAAAAGGACCGCAGAGAGAAGTGATGGGGACACCCAAGGCCCGCCCAAGAAGATCAAGACCTCCACTGGCTTCAAGAAAGCTTCCTCGTAAGTCTTTTATATTTGCTAATTCTTTTCTGAATTGTTACACTTGTCAAAACTCCTTGCCCCAGTCTTATCACATCTGCTTTTTCTTACAGGATCCCTTCTAACTTCCAATCTAGCATAGCTAGTTTTTTGAGAAGTAAAGTTTCTTCCATTGCTCCAACCGGTGGTGTTTACGCTTCAACTCCTAGCGCATCTTAGACTGGTCCCGCTCCTGTCGCTTCCCACACCAGTACCGCTCCTGCTTCTTCCTCTCGACCGGTATAGCCCCCGCTTCCGCTCCCACTGCTTCAATCACGGAAACTCGAGTGCGGCACCCACAAAGGAACCCCCTACCGCCTCGCATGAAGAAACGGAAGAGCAGGTTACCCTTGTTGAAAACCCATCTTCCGGTAACCCTCCTCCCCAAACCACCTTATTCCGATTCCTCTAGAACTATCATCGGGACCGGTATGGACGGAAGAAATTCCTCGCCGCCCTAGGACAACACGCAAATCTCCTGGAGAACCAAAGCTGGCTAAAATGGTAGTTGGGGACGTGGAGGTAGATAGTTCGAGCGGAGCCGGAACTTTCACCGCCACGGCTCAATGGGATGCCCTCCAAGAAGAAGAGGCCTTAAGGAATTTCTCGGAATTTGGCCGGGTATATCCTCTCGCTTCAAAAATCTATCCGGGCAATCGCTTTTTAATTATTAACTCTCTCAATCTTCTCTCTATGTTCTCTTCAAAAGCTACGAAGCCAAAACCGCTATCATCGCTCGCTTACGGGAGGAGCTCCGCACCAATCAAGAGCGATTGGTTGAGCTGGAGTCGTAGACCGCCGGTCCGAAGGCTAAGGAAGATGATCTTCAGAAAAGAGAGGCCAATTTGCAAAACATCCATCGAATGATGGAAGAGCGCCGACAAGAAATCATCGGACTTCGTCAAGTTAATCGAGTAATATTCTCGATTTTTCCTATATATTCCATATTTTTCCCAACTGCTTCCCTTCCGACCGGTCCCACTCTTGACTTCAGCGCTCGAGAATCTTGTTGCTGCTCACAAAAAAGCTGAAGAAATCCTTACTGAAAAGGCAGCTGCTCAAGAGCAGGCACTTGAAGAAGGTTCTCGTGTCGAAGAGCAACAAGCGGCGCGGATTGGAGAACTCGAAGGCGAGCTTACTGCCAAAGATAGTATCTTAGCCCAAACGCTTCGCTCCAACAAGATGCTTGGATAATTGAGAATGCTCGCTTGAAGGCTGAATTAGCTGAAGCCTTAGAGGCAGCAAGATCAGCGCAAGCGGACACGGAAAGCGCCACGAGGACTGCCCAAGAATCCGCTCAACTTGCTCTTCGGGTGAAAGATCGCGAGATTCAGCGTTTGCTGAAAATTGAAGCCAAGCTGAGAGAATCAAACACGAACATCAAGGGCAGGTTTAGAGCTGCTGAGATCGGACACGAGCATAAGTCCCATCTTTTTTGTTCGCTCTTATGTCATCCTTCCGAAAATACCGGTCTTCAGCAATATCTTTCTCTTAAATTTGTGCTTGTTTTTTCAGAACTTACTGCAAGCACAATGTGTACTCCGGAGTATCTCAATGGTGGTCAAGCTATTGATCCCAATGAGATAGATCTTGAGTCCGCTATCCGGGCGATCCCTAGAAGAATCATAGAACATTCAAAGATGGTTGCTGCTTCGGGAGGAGGACACATCGCCGCTATAATCCGAGTCTTGGACTTCGGTCGAAGAATGTGATTTCAATTTTATCAAGGATGGCGCCCACCCTGACACTACGAAGACCGGTTCAACGAGCTGAAGAATTCACTCATTGGCACCGTTTCGAGTTGATAGAAGATGTTCCTCTTGATCCAACAGGCGTCCCTCCGAACACAGCACCAGCAGCTTTTGCTTTGGATCAAGATGCTCGGGATGCAGCAATTGCCGCTAGGCAAACAATTGAAGACAGATTTGAAGATCTTGATAGGGATTTACCGAGTATCCTCTTCGATTCTGAAGAAACGTCTGGATGATTGACTTGAATAAAATCCTAAGACCGGTGATACTTGGTACTTCCAGTGGTCCTGCTGTTTAGATTTTGTATTTAGGGCCATCTTATTTTTGTAATCGAACATCTTGATCATCATACTATGGTGATTTCTTTTTCATATGAATATTGGTTTCACTATCATACTTATTAACTTTTCTGCCCAAGATATGATGGTTATTTCAGCTGAAACTAACTATGATTAAATTACGGCTCTAATCAGCACAGATTCATAGTTATAGCTTACTTTAACAAGATCACTTAACTTGAGGAAAAAAGTTAAGATTTCACAAACTGCTCTCATTGCAGCTTTACATTCAATATTCATAAGAAAAATGCTACATTATTTCCCTTCCTGAACATACCAGTCTTAAACCGAGAAGAAACAGATCGCTCTCAATACAGACAGCCCACCGACTATATAAGCTGGTCTTATTATTCAGGAATAGCACAATATCACGGACTGCTCTTAACACAGCAGCCCCCTGGCTCGATAATTTAATTCAAAATTAAAATATTGAGACACGAAAAGCAAACACATTATCATTAGACAAAATCACTTTATCATAATATGAAAAGGAAAAATTTACAAGAAGTATTTTTAAGTATAAAAACGACGAAGCTCTTCAATGTTCCAAGAATTTGGAATTTTTTCTTCTTCTAAGGTCATAATCCTATAAGCCCCCGGTCCGGAGACCAATTTAACCAAAAAAGGTCCTTCCCAGACTGGTGACAACTTATGCCTGTTCTTGTTGGACTGAATTTTCCGAAGAACCAAGTCTCCTACTTGGAATTCCCGCGTTCGAACATTGCGATCATGATAACGACGCAATCCTTGATGATACTTTGCAGCTTGAATCAAAGCCTGATCCCTTAATTCTTCCGCAGCAATCAATTCAACTTGGCGCTGATCTTTATATTTCTCTTCATCATAGTATTGTACCCGAGCTGACACCACATTCACTTACGTAGGTAGCATGGCTTCATATCCATACTAACATTAGTGCGCAGACCCAAAGCACCCGGGGCAATTCCTTAACCCATTTTTCCTGCATACGGCTTCAAACGGTCAAAAATTCTAGGTTTAAGACCGGTCAAAATCATTCCATTAGCTCGTTCCACCTGCCCATTGCTTTGCGGATGTGACACCGACGTATATTGTATCTTGATTCCCAAACTTTCAGCATAATCCTTGAAGAATTCTGAAGTAAGCGAGGCCCATTATCGAGTAATGATACTGTGCGAGACTCCAAAGCGCACGAATACATTTTGGAGAAACTTGATCGCTACGGCCGTAGTCGTGCTAGTAACGGCTTCAGCCTCAATCCATTTAGAGAACTTATCTACTGCCACAAAAATATGCGTGAATCCTCCTGGCGCCCTTTTGAAAGGTCCAACTATATCCAGCCCCCAAGTAGAAAAAGGCCAAGTCATTGGAATTAATTGCAACTCGTGAGCTGGAGCATGAGGCTGCTCGGCGAAGAACGACATCCACGACAACTCTTGACCACTCTGTGCGCATCATCCGCTGCTGTAGGCCGGTAGAATCCTTGTCTAAATACCTTCCCAACTAGAGTCTTTGAAGAAGCATGATTTCCACAAATACCCTTGTGTACGTCTTCCAGCAATTGAATGCCATCGAAACAGATACACATTTCATCGGAATATTAACTCCTCGCCTATATGACTCTCCTTCAAGAATTAAATAACTTCGCGCTCGAACCTCCAGTCTTTGCTTCTCCACTTTATCTTCTAGAGTTTTACCAGATGAAGATAATCAAGGTACGGAGTACGCCAATCGAGAATCAATAATCATAACATCAAGTAGCTGAATATTGTCGGTATTGATTCCGCTCATCTGTCTTATACTGGTAAGACCGCTCCTTGAGCTGGTCTTTCAAGACCGCCTTCTCCACCTGGTCCTTCAAAGCTGCTTCATCCGCAATCTCCGAAATAGTAGCCTTGCGCTCCATCTTAATGGATGGCTTATCTAATACTTGAAGAAAAAACACCAGGTGGAACGCACTGTCGTGAAGATCCCGGTCCGGCTAACTCATCCGCAGCAGAATTATTTTCGCGCGAGTATATGAGAAAACCACAAACCATCAAATTTTTCTTCAAGCTTACGAACCTCTTGACGATAAGCAATCATATGATCATCATGAGCATCCCACGCTTTGTTGACTTGACTTATCACCAACATCGAATCGCCATATACGTCCAATCGTCGGACTCCTAGCGAAATGGCTACTCTAAGCCCATGAAGCAAAGCTTCATATTCCACTGTATTGTTGGAAGCTCGGAAGAGCATTTGTAACACATATCCGAGTGGTTCCTTTTGCGGGGTGAGAAGCACAACCCCAGCCCGGCGCTCGAAAGCTGCGGGGACCCATCAAAGAAGATCTCCCAATACTCCGGTGCTTGATTCTCCTGCGGTACTTGTGTCTCTAACCACTCTGTTATGAAATCAGCTAATGCTTGTCCCTTAATAGCCGTTCGCGAAGAAAACGTAATTTCATATTGACCAAGTTCTATAGCCCACTTAGCAACTTGGCCAATTGCTTCTCGATTTTGGACAATATCTCCAATGGCAAACCCGGTCTTAACCTCAATAGGATGCGCTTGGAAATAATGCTTCAACTTTCGAGAAGTTATCACTACGATATATATTAACTTACGTAGCTGGAGATATCGTATCTTTGATTCAGTAAGAACTTCACTTACAAAATATACCGGATGTTGCACCGGTTGCAGCTGTCCTTCTTCCTTCCGATCAACTGCCGAACCGTGCTCACCACATGTGTTGTTGCGGAGATATATAACTGGATGGTCTCATCGGCTTTAGAGGCACCAATACGGGAGGATTGCTAAGGTATTTCTTGAGTTGATCAAGCGCAGCCTGCGCCTCATTGGTCCACTCAAACTTATCTTGCTTCTTAAGCAACTTGAAGAACGGAAGTTCACGAACCCCTAATCTCGAAATGAAACGGCTAAGAGCCGCCATACTACCCGTCGACTTACGAACATCCTTCAAGCAACTCGGAGGTTTGATGTCGATTATTGTCCGGATTTTTTACGGGTTGGCTTCAATGCCTCGCCATGACACTAAGTAGCCCAGCAATTTCCCAGAGCGAACTCCAAATACACATTTTCCGGGATTGAGCTTCATGGAAAAATTCCGCAGATTGCGAAGGTCTCGCCGGGTCGGAGAGAAGATCCTCGGTTTTCGAGATTTTACCACTATATCATCAACGTAAGCTTCTGTGTTCCTTCCTAATTGCGAATCCAAGCAACGTTGTATACCACGCTGATATGTAGCTCCGGCATTCTTTAATCCAAAAGGCATAGTCGTATAACGAGTATGCTCCAAAGGGGGTGATAAATGCGGTCTTTATTTGATCTTCAACTCTTAGCGGTATTTGATGGTATCCTGAGTAAGCATCAACAAAACAAAGACGCTCGCAGCCAGCGATCGAATCAACAACTTGGTTAATTCGAGGCGGCGCGAAAGGATCTTTGGGGCAAGCTTTGTTGAGATCGGTATAATCGACACACCTTCTTAATTCTTTAGTATTCTTTTTGGGTACAAGAACCGGATTGGCAAGCCAATCCGGATGATACACCTCCCAAATAAACTTAGCTGCTAATAACCAAGTTATTTCCTTCTTAATAGCTTCCTTGCGGTCTTGAGCAAATCTTCGGAGCTTCGTTTAGCGGCTTCGCATCGGGACGCACCAACGGTGCGTGCTCAATCTTCTCCCTAGGAACACCCGGCATGTCGAGAAGGCTGCCATGCAAAGATATCCTTATTTTCCTAGAGGAAAAGAATGAGCGCGCTTTCCTATTTATCCCCCAAGTCAGCCCCTATATGGGTAACCTTGGAGGGGTCGACTCATCAAGGCTGAATAGTTTTGGAAACCACTTGCATCGGCCTTCAATTTCTCCTTTGCAACCTTCTTGACTGGAACTTCATCCTCCGGCCTTGCACGGACTTCTAGAGCCTCGAGTTGCTTCTCCGATTTCTCGACGTTCATCCTCCGAATTGGTCCGTGAGGCCAACTCGGTGCTATGTACTTCACAAGCGTAAGCGGTCTTGATGTCGCCTCGAAACGACAAAACTCCATTTGGTCCTGGCATCTTCGACATCAAATACTGGTAATTCGGAATGGCCATAAACTTTGCCAAAGCTGGCCTTCCAAGTATCTCATGATACAGCTGAATCAATATCAGCCACCTGGAAGATAATATTCTCCCTCCTGTAGTTCTCCTTCGTCCCGAAGATCACTGCGAGAGAAATCTGCCCTAAAGGATAGCTATTCCGCCCAGGTATTATACCATGAAACGGTGAGACGCTGCGCTCCAAATCAGCTACGAGAAAGACCAAGCTGCGGCGAGTTTTGGCAAACAAGATATCTAGGAAACTCCCACCATCAATGAAGATCCTCTTCAACCGCACCTTGTGAACTATGGGGGCCAAGATGAGCGGATATTTACCAGCTTTTGGCAATACCTCGGGATGATCGGCTCTGCTGAAAGTAATGGGCACTTCGGACCACCGTAAGTACTCGGGTGTAGCGGGAGCGACGGCATTAACCTCTCGAAACGCCAACTTTTGCTTTCTCTTCGATTCGTAAGCGTCAGGGCCTCCAAAAATCATGTTCACCTCTCGAGCCGGTTCTTGAAAACCTTCATCATCCCCATTGTCATCGTGTTCTTTGTCCTTGCCCTTGTCATCTCTACGATTCCGATGAGCGGATCGGGATGCGACCTTTAAGGCGAAGCGAGCGAACGGCCTTAACGGGAAGCACTCCTTGGCTTTATGATTCCCATTATGAATCATGCAAGGGCCTTCTAGAAGTGTTTCGAATGACAATCGTTCTCTTGGACCTCTCTTAGGAGGTGGCGGCCGGTCTCCTCCATGAGGCCGGTCGACAGCTGCAATAAGGTGATCGGCCTTGCGCTTGTTGTTGTTCTTGGATCCGGACTTGTTGCCTTGGTCATGCTTCGGTTCCTTCCCTTTGTTCCCGTGCAAATTGACCACGTTTGATTCTCCGAGCAGCATAATCATCTGCTATCTTGAAGCACTCGACGCCGTCATGGTCAAGTTTCGGTTCCGCCTTCCAATCTTGTGAACTAAGGCTTCACTACGGACGCCGGCTTGAAACGCCGCAATTACTTGCTGATCGGGAACATTGGGGATTAAGGCTTTCTTGTTGCGAAGCGCCGATGAAATCCGTGAGAGATTCGTCGGGCTTACGCTTAGCCTGTTGAGGTCGAAGTAATTCCCGGGCTTCTCACAAGTCGCTTGGAAATTCTCTACGAACTTTTTGGTGAGGTCGCCCCAAGAAGAGATAGATTTCTCGGGTAGGGACTGCAACCATAAGCGTCCAGCCTGCTCCATGCACATGGGGAGGTAATTAGCTAGCACGAATGTATCTCCTCCTGCTGACCGGATCGCGGTGGTGTACATGCGTAGCCACTCGGCGAGGAGGTGCTTTACCATCATACTTATCAATGGCCCCGGGCTTAAATCCCCCGGGGTATTTGCAAATGCGTAAATCCCGCGTGAAAGCGGGAATCACGGAGTATTCATTGTCTGCCGGACCGGTCCAGACCGGCGAAGGGGATCGTCGACGAGGGTAATGCCGGTAGTTGCGATCCCTGTCATCGTCGGAATAGTCGTAATAGCGATCATCTTGATACCTATCTCCCGAACCACCACGACCATCATTATTCACCGGCTCCGCGTGCCGTGAAGGAGGCGGAGGCGGAGGTGGAGGCGCCGCTTGGCGATCATTGTTTGCTGGTTCTTCATGTCGTGATGGAGGTGGGGGCGGAGGTGCCGCTTGACGATCATTGTCAACACGCCGGGGTTCAACGTCTCTGTCCCGGTTATCTCGCCCTCTTCGGTCTCTAGTATCACGACGATCATACCTTCCGGGCCGTTCATCCCGATTAGCATGCCTATTACTATGCCCTCGATAATCATTGCGCGGATGATTTCCACCGGGGGTGGCGCCGAAGCAGCTGGTCCACGCCGAGGTGAACTAGTCACGTGCGGGCGAGGCGAGGCAGGGTCCCGTGGACGATCGTCCACATGACCGGTGCGACGCCTCTCATCTTCTTCATGCCTCCGACGTTCTTCCGCTCTCTCTGCATGGCGATCGATGAGGACATTACGAGCATCCCTGTTGCCATTGAGCGGTACGCGCAAATCTTGGTCCGGAGCTCGTTCATGTGCATCCGCGATCGGGGTGTGTCGAGGCCCGAGCCTTCCTCCGGAGGAGGCTCCTTCGGACCGAGCTCTCGTAGGCCGCTACGAGCGAGAACGCGAACGGCTTGAAGATTCCGATCTGCCATGGACGAGTTGATTGGTTTGTAGAGCAGCTGCATCTACCAAATTCGGAGCGCGTTGCAACCCCGGTGTTGCATTGAAGACTTCTTCCGGTATTGTCTCGAGGATTTGTTTCACTCCCACAATGTTGTGAATCGGCGACGTGAAGACCCGAGCGCCATTTAATTCCACTTCCATGGAGCTCAAATCCAAAGCCCTGCTCGAAGAACGATGCCGCCTTCCACTGCGACACCCACGTCGGCTGTTATATCCTGGGGACGTTTCTTCGGGTCTCCGGACCGGTGCGGCAATGGGCCCGTGGCTGGGGAGCGATCGCGGGAGCGCTTCCTCCGGCCTGACCAGCAGCATTTGCACGCGGATTTGCAGCTGAAGGTTGCGGAGGTCGTTCATCTCTATTTGCTTCTTCTTCTTCACGGTGACGGCGATCGGATTCTTCTCTCGCCGACCTTTCTTCTTCTTCAGCAGCTTCCTCGGAAGTAAGTTGACGAATAGCTGGTCCTGTCATGAACACTTGGAAGAAGACTGGACATTCTTCCTCGAAGTCATCAACGAACTCGCAAGAGCGGCTTATCTTTTCAGATTGGGCTTCAATCCGAGATGCGAGCGAATTTAATCATCATGTTCAAATTTAATCAAAAGCCATAATTGAGATTCCCATTCTATCGTTGACTCCACAAGTATAGCATAGCATTTCTAACGAAGATATGACACCTAAGCAACATAGGACATATAGGAATTTTTATGCACGTGGATTTCCAATCAACTCCTAGAACTTAAATGCACATTCATCATCCTTAATACACTGATAAAGAAAAGCATTTCAAAATAATAGGAATGCACCGGGGCTTGCCTTGAGAGTGATTGAAGTTAGCACTAGCCTCACAAGCGTTGAGTGTTGCAACCGTCTCTTCCGGCGGAATCAATTCGGCGTCGTCACCTAAAGAATGAAATGCAATGCATAAGTAACATGAATACAAGGTCGATGAGGATGGTAATGCATGTGTGCTGTTTTGAAGGAGTGCATATGAATAATCTTAGTAACATTTAGTTTCGTGAAATTCCTAGCACGCACAGTACATACATTTGTTCTCTTTTAAAAGGAGTTAAATAAATTTACCACTTATAGCCCTAACATATACAAGCAATGAATTACTTCCAAAGTGCATGAGTGCTGTGAACAACTCAATTATTCAGGTTTGAAATAACGAGCAAAGTTTATCGTGAGTCGATGCAATTAGGGTTAAGGATGGGATTATTATCACATGCGTTGCGATTGCACTTTAAGTCAAGAATTGGATCACAAAATTAATACATGCATGATCTTAACGAACACTTCTTACCAATCATGTCAAGATGGACTAAGTGACACAGTGGAAAGTGAAATTTACATGAACATGTAAAAATATATATTTTAGACACATAAAACCATTTTTTTTACATGTGCTGAAATTAACCTCTTGTTGAATTAACGTACGGGCAGCTAAAACAATTACTTGGCATGCTCAAAATTTAACATGGGATTTTATACCTATGCACAGGGCTAGGAGGGATTTCTTTACCAAGTTTCATGCAAAACTAATTTATACATATTTAATTAAAAATTAAATACGAGAGAATGCAAGAAATGCAATAACTTGAGAACTATGCAATGAAACGTAGATTTTCCAGTGCCATAAATTCAAGTATGTTCATGTGAAGACTCTGACCAAGTGACATTAAATTTGGATCTATATTTTTAAAGTTATGACTTAAGTGTGTTTTTGTCGATTGACTTTTGTCATTTTTGTAAAAATGAGAAAATTTTCACATCTGACAAGTTCATGTTACTTTTATGAAAGTACAAGTTTTCTAGTTTCCAAAACATTTTAGTTTGCAATTTTTGGGCATTTAAATCGGGAGATATGAATTTTTCAATATCAAACAAAGTTCGGGTTATTTACGAAATGCCACTCGGGCGTCTTTTTAAAAGGGGCTGGGCCCGCGCGACCGGAAATCGCCGGAGGCAGCCCGAGCTCACCGGCGTTTGCGCCGTAGGGTGCTGCGGTGGGGCAGGGAGGACGGGAGGGGGTCTAGCGACGCGGCGCGACGCGGGAGCACGCGTGTGGGGAAGTGGGACCCGAGCGACGACCGGAGCACCAACGGCCACGGCGCGGCGGCAAGGGCGGAGCTTCGGCACCGCCGTGCGCGGCGCACGGAGGACGAGAGGAGTCGAGCTTGGGGGCAAAGGTCCGCCTCACCTTGGAGAAGGGCGGCGTGGGGTTGCTTGGCGCGAGAGGAGACCCGGGCGGGGGCTCGACGGAGGCCGAGCGACGGCGGCGGCCGATTTTGTTCCAAATTCTGCAGGTGTGGCTGCACGTGAGTGAACCCGGGTGTGAGGAAGGTTAGAGGGGCTGCCTGCGCACCTGATTGAAGGGGAGAGGAGGGAGAAGAGCCTTGCCTAGGCGAGAGAGCTCACGGCGGCGGCCATGGCGGTGGCGGCTCCAATTCCCGCTCTGCTGCGCGCTGGGACGGGGAAGAATAGGGGCGACGGTGTGAGGAGCCGTGTTGACGTTTGGCGCAGCGTTGGGAGCCTCAATTCCGTCCGGCCGGGGTTGGGCGGCGTGTACTGAGGTAGTTGGGGAGGTGGTAGGGGTGGCGTGGCG
Source organism: Chloris gayana (assembly GCA_031894775.1). NCBI lineage: Eukaryota > Viridiplantae > Streptophyta > Magnoliopsida > Poales > Poaceae > Chloris > Chloris gayana. The sequence goes on along the minus strand of JAUNZO010000866.1, from coordinate 213,658 downwards.
ATGGGACCGGGTGGGGCATGCGCGCGGCGGCGCCAGGCTGGCCGGACCGGCGGTCCGGCCGCCATTGCCCGGTGGGCAAACGAGTGCCCGAGCTCCGAATTTGAATTCAAATCTGCTTTTCTAAATTTTGGCCAAAACGCTAGTTCTGGTTCTCGAAAAATTAAAACAAAAATATGGGGAGCTTCAGCATGAGATGCTCTAATTTTCTTATTTAAGTTTGAAGTTCTAAATTTGCTTCCAAAAATTCAGATAAAATTCATAAACAGACAAGTTTCAGATTTGAATTTGAATTTTTGAGTTTTTGAAACTTTGTTGAAATTTTTTGTAAAAATGCTGTAAAATCATCTTTTTGCATGAGCAATGCAGTGGTGCAAAAATATGTGGGTGGTGCGTTTATAATTTTTGCATTTTTCTAAGGGGCTAGGGTTTAGCCCTAGATTTCCCATTTTCTTTTATTTTTCTCATTTTTCTTTTTCTATTTTTCTTCTGTAGGGTTAGCATTAGTGGATTCATTAGGGTTTTAATTAAGTGCTTAAGCCCTAACCGTGACATGGGATGTCACGAGATAGTGAACAAGAGAAGGGCACTTGGAGAAAAAGTGTTGGATTTGGATGTCAATAGAAGATTGCTACAATCCTTGCAATCATGGGATGCCAATATAGTGTCCAACATAAGAGATAAAGATGGCTTTAAACATTTCACCACCGATGAGGTGATTGGGAAAGTGCTATCCCAAAAACAGCAAATTGATCAAGGCAATAGGATCAATGCCTTGCTTAGGGACAAGGAATTGGCTAGTGGGAGGAAAAATGATTTGGCTCTCAATGCCGAACAAGAAAAGAAAAAGAAAGTGGTTGAGGAGAGCGATGATGATAGTGATGATGATATGTCTCTCTTTGTGAGGAGATTCAACAAGCTCATGTCAAAAAGAAGCTTCAAGAAGAATGATCAAGACAAGAGCAAATTGAGGAAAGATAAAAACAAGTGCTACATTTGTGGAGACAAAGGTCATTTCATGGCGGAGTGTCCGGAGAACTACGAGAACAAGCAAAACAAGAAAGGTGACAAGAAGTACAAGAAGCATAGAAAGTACCGTCGGGGTGAAGCACACATTGGGCAAGAATGGAACTCCAATGGATCATCTTCCTCCTCCGAGTCAGAATCCAATGAAGAGAAGGGAGGCATTGCATCACTTGCCATTGGACTCACACCGACCAACACCTCCTTGTTTGGAAGCTTGACCGATGATGAAGATGACTCCGGGCACAAGTGCATGATGGCCAAAGGCTCCAAGGTAAATGTCAATGGAAGTTCTCAAATTCCTAACATGTTTGACTTGTTGGACATCATTAAGCAGGAAAAGGAGACTAATGAGAGGCAAGGGGAGCTTCTTGATAAATAGGAGAAAATGCTTGTTCAAGAGAAGCAAAGGTGCTTGAACTTGAGAAGCTCCTAGAAGTTCAAAGGAAGAAAAATGAGGACTTGGTGAAGTCTCTTAAAGTGGCTGAAAATGATAGTGAGACACTTAAAGTCACAAATGTGTCACTTCAAGAGAAGTGTGATGACTTGCAAAAGGCTCACAATTCTCTTAAAGTGCAATTTAAGGAAATTAAGTGTAACACTACTTCCTCTCAATCTTCGTCTTGCCCCTCATCTAGCAATGAGTGTGCTAGGTGCCACAAGATTGATGTCGAAGCTTGTACAAGAAACATCAAGATCATCGACAACTTGAAGAAGCAAGTACAAGTGTTTGAAGAATAAGCACAAAAGAAGGTGAAGGCCATTGATGATGCCAAGGCCGAGTATGCAAGAGGTACATACACCAATGCAAGGCGGCCACATGTGAAGGATGGCATTGGCTACAAGCAAGGTGACAAGCACAATGCAAGAACCAACAAGAATGGCACCGAATTCATCAAATTCACCAAAGAGGGTGAATACTAAAAGAAGCAAGTCAAGAAGGAGAAGCCAATCAAGAACACTAACAAATCTTCTCTTATTTGTGATTCGTATACTAACGTGCCTAACTCCTCTTGTGCTCTCTTTAATGATTTCGATGCAACCTATGTGCTAATGAGGAACAAGCATGGCTGTGTCTATGCAAAATATGTTGGGCCACACAACAAGACCCACAAATCTTGTGTGTGGGTGCCCAAGGCACTTGTTACTAATGTGAGAGGACCCAAGCGAATTTGGGTACCTAAAAACAAAGCTTAAATTGTTTTGTAGGAGTACTCCTCCGGCAGTTCATGTTGGGTGATGGATAGTGGATGCACCAATCATATGACCGGAGACAAGAAAATGTTCGAATCATTAGAGCCAAGCAAAGGAAGAAATGAGTATATCACCTATGGAGACAACGGAAACAACTATGTGCTTGGGTTATGGTAACATTCCTTTAATCTTTCCGCATTCGCTTTCGAAAGTTATGCTTGTGGATAACGCTGACTTCAATATGTTGTCTATTTCACAATTTTGTGGAATGGGTTACAATTGCTTGTTCAACGACAAGGGTGTTATTCTCTCAAGGAGAAGTGATGACTCGATTGCTTTTGAGGGTGTGCTCAAAGGAAAGCTTTATGTTGTGGATTTTACCATGGATAAAGCAAAACTTGACACATGCTTAGATGCAAAGTCCGACATGGGATGATTGTGGCATAGACGACTAGCCCATGTCGGTATGAGAAATCTTCACAAGCTTCAAAAGGGCGGTCACATCCTTGGACTAACGGATGTTTGCTTTGAGAAAAATAAAATTTGTAGTGGATGTCAAGCCGGAAAGTAAGTTGGAGCACCACACCCATCCAAGAACATTGTGACAACAATAAGACCGTTGGAAATGCTATACACGGATCTCTTCGGTCCCATTGCCTACATTAGCATTTGCGATAACAAATATGGCCTTGTCATTGTTGATGATTATTCTCGTTTCACGTGGGTATTGTTTTTGTGTGATAAAGGTGAAGTGAAGGATGTACTCAAGACATTCTTGAAAAGAGCACAAAATGAATTTGAAGTGAAGATCAATGCCATAAGAAGCGACAACGGTACCGAGTTCAAGAACACTCAAATTGAAGAGTACCTTGATGAGGTAGGCATCAAGCATGAGTTTTCGGCACCCTACACACCTTAATAAAATGGAGTGGCCGAAAGAAAGAACCGTACTCTCATAGAGATGGCAAGAACCATGCTTGATGAGTACAAGACATCCGATCGCTTTTGGGCCGAAGCAATCAACACCGCATGTCACGCCTCCAACCGGTTGTGTCTCCACCGACTTTTGAGGAAAACTCTATATGAGCTACTAACTAGGTAAAAAGTCTAACATCTCCTATTTCCATGTTTTTGGGAGCAAGTGCTTCTGCTCAACAAGAAACCCAAGGCTTCAAAGTTCTCTCCTAAAGTTGATGAAGGTTTGTTGCTTGGGGATGGATCAAATTGTCACGCCTATTGTGTTTTCAACAATACCATCGACCGTGTTGAAGTTGCACGGGACGTGACGTTTGATGAATCTAACGGCTCTCAAGGGGAGCAAGTTGTTATTGACAATGTAGATGTTGAGGCTCCTAGACGAGCAATCAAGAGAATGGCCATTGGTGATGTGAGACCGCAAGAACAACAAAATGATCAAGATCAACCTCCTCCCCCAAGTCAAGACCAACCATGCACAAATCATGATCAAGTTGATCAAGATCAAGAAGTTGGCAATGAAGATCATGCTCAAGCACAAGATGATGAACCTACATCACATGATCAAGAGGTTGAACAAGATGGCGGTCAAGCAAGCTCACATCCACCACACCCAAGAGTCCACCAAAGTGTGCAACGTGATCACCTCGTGGAACAAATTCTTGGAGACATAGAAAAGGGGGTAATCACTCGATCTCGTGTTTGCAATTTTTATGAACATTACTCTTTTGTCTCTTCTTTGGAGCCATTCGGAGCAGAAGATGCACTCGAGGATTCAAATTGGGTGATGGCCATGCAAGAAGAATTGAGCAACTTCACAAGAAATGAAGTTTGGACATTGGAAGAAAGGCCAAGAGGCAAGAATGTTGTGGGCACCAAGTGGGTGTTCCGCAATAAACAAAATGAAGACGGTGTTATGACAAGGAACGAAGCAAGATTAGTGGCAAAATGCTATTCACAAGTAGAAGGATTGGATTTTGATGAAACCTTCGCCCCGTGGCAAGGCTTGAATCAATAAGAATACTACTTGCCTTTGCCACTCATGACAACTTCAAGTTGTACCAAATGGACGTGAAGAGTACTGGCGGTGTTCGAACCACCGGCGGTAGAATTTGTCTCGGGGGTCACGTGTTTTAGGCCGGATGGTACGCAAGGGAAGACACGAAGGATTTAGGCTGGTTCGGGAAAGCTCCCTACGTCCAGCAGGTGTGGTGTCGCAGCATCGTGTTCCTTGCGTCAAAATGGAAAGTGGAGTACGAAGTGGTGGGAGAGGAGCGTGCTCCAAGCCCCGTGCGAAAACGAGCGTGTTAGGTGTGTGGGTGTGAGAAATGAGTGTCTCTGCGTGTGTGCTCCGTTGTTGGCCCCCGCACGTGAGAGAGGCTCGATCCCCTTTATAGTTACGGGGGTGGAGCTCGAGTTACAAGAGAGAGAGAGAGAGAGAGATGCTTAGTCGCGGGGTCGGTCGAGCGCCGGTGCTTGTCCCGTCGGCCTTCTTCTCGTGCGTCCGTACGTCAGCAAATAATGGCTTCTCCCGGAGGCTTCGGTCCACGCCAACTCCTTTTAGGCAACAGGGACGGCACGTCCCGTCGGCGTGGCCTGACGGGAGCAGGTGGTGGTAGGAGGGATGGGGTTTGGACCTCCCGCAAATGATTTCCGAGTAACGCCCACGTGGGCACCGAGGTGGTTGGGAGTTAATGCGCGGGACGGAACCCCTCGAGTAGGGCGGCCATGGTCGTGCGGGACGGAACCCCTCGAGTAAGGCTGCGAAGTCAAGCTTCGGGATCTGCCGAGCCGTCTTTCGGTTCGATTGTACGGGTGCGGGCTAGCTTCTTTTGCTGGTGTGGCTCTGCTAATCCTTTGTTAAGTGGGCCCGGTCGCTGCCACGTGGCGGCATTAATCTTTCTCCCCGACGGTAGCCCTCGAGCCCTCGGGTGAGTCAAGGATTCGCCGGGGGTTCCTCGAAGAGGCGGGGAGTCGTGTTCGTGTGATTTTTGTGAGAGTTGTTTATCTCGCCGGATGCGCGCGAGCGCGTCCGGTGGATGGTAGCCCATGAGCTAGAGGATAAGTCGAAGACTTATGCTTTGGCTGAATTGCGAACGAAATGTGGTCCCGTCATCGGACCTCGTGCTTGCGATGCCGGCACCCGAGCCTCCGCGCGATGCGGACGACCGATCTTGGGGCGGTTCGTCTTAGTCGTTTTCCCCGTCCGCGTCGCATTCGTGCGACGGAGTGTAGAGCAGATCCGTGATTCGCCTAGAAAGGCCGACACGCGGGGCTTGGTGAGCTCGATAACGGGAAAAGTTCGAGTGAAGTTGCGATTTCTGTCGAGGGATTCCGTCGGGCCCGCCGGGGACAACTTCATCAATCCGTCTAGTCGTCCTCGATTGGGACCCGAAACCGTTCGCTAGGTTACGGGGGCTCGATGCCTCTCTACGGTGAGATTCCCCTTAGTCGAGGTCGACTTCGACTCGAACGTGTCCGGTCGATGCCCGTTGCGCTCGCGCGCGTGGGTCGCGGTCGCTAGGTGGACCCATCGATGTCACTCCCCGGCTCGGTTTGGAATGCTCGAGGCGGCCGTCGAACCCTTTCGATCGGGCCGGCCTTAGAATCTTGGCTGGGTGGGGCCGTCGAGACGGTTTTCAATCCCTTATCCCCGCTTACCTTCGAGGTCGAGCCTCGGTTTGGTCGAGTTCCGAGGTCGGGCGCTTGACCTTGAAGGGAGTTGGTAGGGAGTCGAAGGGCCTCCTCGGGCGTGTGCTCGTATGTGAGGGAATCCGAAATGACGAGGGTACGGAGGGGAGCGTAGGAGTTTTACCGTCTCGGCTTCCATGATTCGGAGATCGAGGCGCGTTCTCATCCGTTGCTCGGCGTGTAGTGCCTGGGCCCGCGTGGTGTGGGTCCGATTTCCGCTCGGTAGTGGCGGGGCCCACGCAATTAGTACGGGCGGTGGAGCTGCAGGCCCGGAGATAGTGGCGTGAAAACCGGGGCGGAAGAGTTAAGAAATTTTACCGGGGTGGTGGTGATCGTGGGACCCGCAGCGGAGCCGAGGGGTCATGGCCGTCCGAGCGCAGCTGCCTATTTAAGCCGTCGTATGCCGTGGCCTTTTGCTTCCACGCGCCGTCGCTTTCCTCGCCTTTGCCTCTCCGGGCCCTAGCTTTCGTGTTCCTTACGCAGCCCCCGAGCCCTTCCGTCCTTGCTTCCGCCATGTCGACCTAGACTCGCTCCACGACGACGAGGCCCGACCTTGACCGGTTGGTGGCGCAAGGCTTGCTGCGCGAGCGCGGCCCCGGCAGGTGGTGGAGGCTCCCGGAGCAACGAGCCGCGCCCGGAGCCTCCCCGGGGTATGTGGTCTCATTCTTTCACTTTAATGAGCGCGGCTTGGGGACGTCGGGGAATGATTTCCTGCGGGCGATGATGTTCCGGAACCGGTTGGAACTTCACCACCCGAACCCCAACGGGATCCAGCGGCTGAGCACCTTCGTTGCTCTCTGCGAGGGTTTCTTGGGGATGGCGGCCAACCTTGACATGTGGAGATACAACTTCCGCATCAACCTCTATCGGAGGCGGAACTCCATGGGCGAGGACGTTCCCGCGCACGTCGGTTGCGCGGGGATTGTGATGAAGAAGGATCGGGGGAGGGACTACATTCGGTGACCACCCCCACATCGAACCAGGGGTGGCACCCGAAGTGGTTCTACCTTCGCCAAGATCCGGCGCACCCGTTCCCGGCCTTCGAGGGCCGGGTCTTCGAGGAGGCCCGGGATGAATGGAGGTGGGGCTGCCCCGCCGCTAGCCGGGCCCAAGTCAACATGATGATCGAGGCGATCCGGCACCGACCCGGTTCGACGTCGACGCGACGGTGGTGGTGGGCTCCTACCACAAGCGAAGGTTCGCGCCGCCGATGCGGCGCTCGATGTTGATGCACCGGGTGTCGAGAAACGACCGCGTCGTCCGGACACGGTGATGGCGGTGCGGGAGCTTGACGACGACGCCGTCGCGCTGCGCGTCGAGAGCGCGGCGGGGACCGCCGCGCGTGCTTGGCCCGTCCGGGGGGCCCTCGGATGAAGCCGCACCCGCGGGCTCTTGATGTGGTAAGTCGACTCGACCTTCGGCGCCTCGTTGCTCGTTCAAATTTTTTCTGCGTTCGTTTGTTAACTCGTCCCTCCGTTCGCAATCCGCTCGGATCTCGCTCTCTCGGCGTTCCAGTGCTGTTACTTCCCGAGGAGGCCGATCGGAGGGCGGCCAATCGCCTTCAAGCCATGGAGGTGTAGGCCGAAAGGAAGGCGGTCAAGGATTTAGCCGCGTGACTCGGGTTGGAGAGGTGGCGCGAGACATCGAGCGCCAAAGGAAGAGGGAGGGGTACCGGGCGGCGGGGCGACATCCCGATATCGCCTCGATCGCCTCGACCCCCGTCCGTACGAACTCGACGATGACGGCGGAGCCGCCGAGTTTGAGACCGACGGGGCGACCCCGTTTGTCCGCTCCCCGTCGAGCCGTTACCTCGGCCCTCGAGTCCTCCGCCCCTCGGCCTCGACCTTCGCGGCCGGCCCCTCGAGTCGGCCCGCGACCCACGGGGGCGAGTCGAGGTCTAGGGTTGGCGTGGCGTCTCGCGTGGAGGGGACGGGGAGCGGTGTGGACCTCTTCTTCGGGTAGGAGGTGGTAGATCTCACGGTAGACCCTGCCGTCGATGCGAGGGAGGCGGCGGAGATGATCGCCGAACTAGTCGGAGGCGGGACGGACCTCAACCGCATGCCGGCTGCGCCGGGGATTTGCGATGTCTTCCCTCCGTCACGTCCGTGGACGTGGTGTCCGCACAAGATTCCAGCGCTCGGGCGCTGCGAGCCCAAGAGTTCGGCGGGACCGTCCCCGAGCCGGCAAGGGGTGATGCGGAAGATCGACGTGCGGACGCGCATGCGGATGTCTTTAAACCTGCTACGGCCGGTGAGCCGGCCACGCGACACGCGGACGCTCGTGTCGATGTTCCCGAATCTGCCGCGCCCGGCGGGGAGGCGCTGCGGGGCCCTCGCTGACGTCGAGGTCCCTGCGGAACCCGTCGAGGAGGCGGCGCGGGCGGTGGTCGACCCGGCGGTGGCTACCGAGAAACGTGCTCGCGAGGGCGAGCTCGGTGATGGCGGGCCCGCGCCCAAGCGCATCGTGCTACCGAGGAGGAGGGCTCCGGCCACGACCCTTCGCAAGTCGTTGACCTCCTCGGTAGCATAGGCCGTGAAGGCGAGGAGGACCGACGTCGAGGTGGTGGCTGCGGCGACCACCGGGACGGGAAGGGCGCCGACGGAGTCCGGCCGCGCTCGGAGTTGCCTCCGGACCGGCAGGCCGTCGAATTTCATGGCCGGGCTCGCGCGGGTGGTGCGAGGGTTCCTGTCCCGACTCGAGTCGGAGGTGGGCGAGCTGCCGAGGGCGGCCGGCCAAGCTCGCACCGGCTTGGAGGGCACGCTCGCCGGGAGGAAACTCTTCGCGCGGCGACGGAGACGGCGGAGCGCGAGGCGACGGAGGCGCGCTGCAAGGGAGGCGGCCCCGGCATCCCTGGGCAAGGCCGAAGAAGCCGCCTCGACGGCGGGGAAGGTCAAGGAGGCGCTCCAAGCGGAGCGAGAACCGAGGCGGAAGGGCGAGGCCGCGGCGGAGGTCTCCCACTAGACCGCGTCCGGCTACCTCGGGGAGCTCCACGAGCAGCGGGCCGAGAAGGAGGGTAAGTGCTCGAAGCTTTTCCCTTTTGATCTCCGGAAAATCCCTTAGTCATTTTCTTGACTTCTCAAGCTCGGGTTTCTAATGTTGAGCTCTTTTGATAACATAGGATCGGAGCAAAGGTTGGTCGTGGCGGAAGCGTCGTAGAGGGAACTCGACCCGCCCTGGGCCGCGCGTTCGCCGACGTCGAGGTTGAGCGGAGCGTCGAGACCACCCTGCCGGAGCAGATCGGTACGGTGGTTCGAGGAGCCCGACGTTCCGTTGTGCGTGCGACCTTCACGGTGCCGGCGTCCCACTACGAAGATCTCGACTTCGGGGCCGTCGGCACGGGACTTGTTCCTGGCTTTGTTGGCGACGAGCTGGAGTCGCCGAAGGCCGAGACCCACGCACACGCCGTTTCCCTTGCTGCAAAGCTCGGGGAGGAGCCCCTCCCGAAGATGTAGAAGAACTAGGGGATTAGTTTTTGTTTTTGTCTTGTTAAGAACAATGGGGCGTTGTTCCCCGTATGTAAATAACTTTAAGTTTTTTAACTCGTTTTGCGCTCGACCCTTTGAGGTCTTACTCTTTATCAAGTGATTTTAAGTTCGACTTGACTATGTTTTGGCCTTTTCTTCTATCTTGTTGACTCGCAAAGTTAGAGCCATCGAGCCTCGTTGGATTTAGTCGTTTTTGGTGAGCGTCCGCTAGGGCCGCTAGGATGCTCGAGCTTCGACCTTCCGACGAACTTAGATCGTGAGTCCATTTGCTCGCGGCTTACTTTGTTCGTCGGCGAGATTCGAATCCAAGGCCAAGTAAAACATTGCAAATTTGTTCGCGACACGAGCTAAGTACAACGATTTTTGTTTTTGAAAAATCGTGGTATCGCCCGCCTTCCGACCCCGAGTGGGGCTCGACCTCGCAGCGACGGTCGAGGATCACCGTACTTAGCGGGCGATCGTTGAAGAGCAAAGGAACAAGTGCGAGCTCGGGGGTAGAATTTACGTAATCGCGCGATGTTCCGGGCATTAGTCAACTCTCGACTTTCCACCGTCTTGAGCTTGTAGGAGCCGGGATCGATGACGCGTGTGACGATGTAGGGTCCTTCCCAAGGAGGGAGAGCTTTTGGCGATCCTTGTTGCTTTGCACTCGTATAACACCATGTTCTCGACGTTGAAGCCTCGACTCTTGACGTTGCGATCGTGGTATCATCGAAGCGCCTGTTGATACTTGGCGAAATGCGGGAGCGCGGCGTCGCGTGCTTCGTCGAGCTGGTCCGTGGCATCCTCGAGCGCCGTTTGGTTTCCTTGCTCGTCGAAGGCACGGACCCTAGGAGCACCATAGTCAAGGTCGGTCGGAAGAATCGCTTGAAAAATGGCGTGTAGCCGGTTGCTCGACTTGAAGTCGTTCGAAGACTCCGGAGAACGGCATGTAGCTCGGCCGCCCATCGACCGTTGAAGTGTTTCGAGCGATCGTAAATGCGTGGCTTGAGCCCTTGCGGGATCATGCCATTGGCCCGCTCGACCTGCCCGTTGGTCTCGGGGTGAGCCACGGCCGCCCGATCCACTCGAATGTGGTAGTCGTCACGGAACGTGAGGAATTTCTTCCCCGTGAACTGCGTGCCATTGTCCGTGATTATCAAGTTGGGAATGCCAAATCGATGAACAATGTCGAGGAAGAACTCGACCACCTCTTTAGACCGGATCTTGCCGATGGCTCGAGCTTCGATCCACTTCGTGAACTTGTCGACCGCGACAAGCAAGTGGGTAAAGCCCCGGGTGCCTTTTTCAAAGGCCCGACCAAGTCCGGACCCCGGACCGCGAAGGGCCATGTGATGGGTATGATTTGGAGGGCTTGAGCGGGTTGATGCGTCCGTCGAGCGTAGTACGGCAACGCTTGCATGTGTGGACGACGCGTGTTGCATCCGCCACGGCGGTTGGCCGGTAGAAGCCTTGTCGAAAGGCATTACCCACGAGGGTCCGTGGCGCGGCGGGGTGCCCGCGAGACGCTGCGTGGATGTCGTTGAGGAGTTTTACGCCTTCCTCGATCGGGATGCAGCGTTGCAAGATCCTAGACGCGCTGCGTTTGTAGAGCTCGTCGTCGACCAAGACGAAGGACTTAGAGCGCCTATGTAGACGCCTCGCCTCGGTCCGGTCGGCCGGAAGCTTGCCATGGAGGAGGTACTCGATGTACGGCGCCCTCCAATCGGACGGTAGTGCCTCGCCGATCGTCGGTGCGTCGATTTCCATGATCTCTCCGCCCATCGACGGAAGGTCGGCTCCCGAGTCCTTGTCGGGGCTCGAGCGTTCCTCGAGGTCGAGTTGACGCTCGGGGCAGCCCCCGAGTTCGGTTCGATGGGTCCCCCATCGTCCTTAGGGGGCTCGAGAGGCTGAACCGATGGTTGGAACCGATCGTTGGCGAAGATGCTCGACGGGATCGGTTCCGGCTAGACGTCGGCTTGGCCAATGAGTCCGCCGCCTCATCGAGCCGTCGCGGGATGTGCTTGAGCTCGAGCCCATCGAACTTCTCCTCGAGCTTTCGCACCTCTTGATGATAGAGCATCGGCGTGTCATTTCGACAGCTCGACTCTTTCATCACCCGATCAATGACGAGCTGCGAATCCTCGTGGACCTCGAGTCGTCTAATCCGGAGCTCAATGGCGATCTTGAGGCCGTTGACCAAGGCTTCATACTCGGCTACATTGTTCGAGGCTGAAAAGTGTAACCGAATGGCGTACCTCATGTGTACCCCACGGGGGAGACGAAGACGAGTCCAACGCCGCTCCGCGGCGCATCGACGACCCGTCGAAACACATGACCCAAGTACTCTTGGTCCACCGGCGCGGGTGGTAAGCGAGTCTCCGTCCACTCCGCGATAGTCGTAGAACACACAAGAACACATGAGCCGGTACTCTTGCAACACACGGAACACACGTAACACGCGATTTTAGACATGTTCGGGCCTCTCGATGGAGAGTAATACCCTACGTCCTGTGTGTTATGTATTGCCTTTAGCGGATTGCTAATTGCAAGATCTCGAGTGTAGGAACTTCTCCTAACTTCTCGAAATTTGTAAGAACTTGTCCTTCTACGGGTCCCCTGCCCTCGCCTTATATGTTCGGGTAGGCAAGTTACATGTAGAATCCTAGTCGGATACAATATCTACATACTTAGAAACTCCATCTCTAAGCTTCCTTATCAATTCGGAGTCCCGCTCGGTCGGTCTTGTACTTTCCTTGAGGATTAATCCAGTCTTGTTGTCCGTCTCTGTTTCCATACGGTCTTACGGAACCTTACGGAATCCTATACCGGTCGGACGCCACTCGTGGGCCCGCTCCACCGGTCTTATGTCTTCTTATGTCTTCAATACGCCACCATGTCCTTGATAAATCATTCTTCTTATCAATGTATATCCGTAAGGTAAGTCTACGACAGACAGCCCCGAGTAATTTTTTATTTGACATTGAATAAGACCGACCAGTCTTCCGCATGTTGGTCCGATTCCAATGTTAAATTAAAAAGAACTCCAATCTTCTGCAATACTTCTTCTTTCTTCAAGACGCTTCAAAAAGCCAAAAAATTGGTATTTTATCCTCCATACCACCTAATTAGGTGTGCAAAAACAAAAGTATTTTCCTTCTAGTGCGCTCGGTTAGGTGCATCCAATTGGGTATAGCCCCGACTCTTGGATCATTTGAACTCCTTTCAAATAATGCAAGAGTCCACTAGTTGATTCTTCATTATTTTCTTAAATATGCAATTTCTACAGACCGCTCCTTTCAATTTCCATCATTTTCCACTTCCCGAGATCTCTCGCAGACCGCTCTTGAACACGATGCATCGGTGAGGTGCACCTAATTAGGTATAGCCCCCGACTCTTGTATCATTTGTTGATCACAAATAATGCAAGAGTCTTTCTTAAGAGACTATGCTTTATTATTTTCCATCAAATCACATTCCTCTCAGCAATTTCTGTTAAGAACATATTTTTCAGACGGGTCATACCGGTCGAACTTCATAGCTCCTGGAGATTCACACTAGTTTGACATAACATTCCGCCTAAATCAGCATGAACTCATAATCCGCTTAGTGAAATTTCACTAAGAATCAAAATTCTGGTTGATCGGACCAGTTTCCCAATTATCTTACATCGACTCGAGTCTCCAAGGCCTATAATCAGCCGAATGATTAACACCCAGGGCCTAAGGCATCCAATTTCACAATACTTAGTTAGGCAAGACCTAATTGTCTTCGATCTAACCGAGTCTCATTATTCAATTTCCTCAAACAATCCAATTTGATATTCCAATGTTATCGCGACCGGGCACTCCATACCTCGGACCACTCAAACATTTGCAAAATAGCCCCCATGATTATTCAAATCACGTAGACCATTCCTCCGTAACTCTTTAACATCTTCCGCCAAGAACATACTTTTCGACCAGTCCGGACCGGTGTCAAATCTCATACTCCTGGTGATTCGCATCGGTCATAACCGATATTCCGCTTATCGAATATCGCTCAAATCCAAATTTCGACTAATCAAATCGATCGCTAAAATTCACACAATAAACTCGAATCTTTCACACCTATTATCAGCCGAATGATTAACACCCAGGGCCTAAGGTTAACCAATCGATCGGACAACGAGTTTTCCACCCGATCGGTTTGTTGTATAAATCACTCCGAAATCATATATTCGGGCTAAAAATGCTTAACGGACTAAGCGTCAAACCCTCGGACCGGTCATCCCAATTGGCAAAAGAGCCCCCATGAATCTCCAAATCACGTGGACTTCTCCTCTGTCGCCGCACCCAGATCGGTAGCACCGGTACATCAAGTGGTGCCGAAACCTAACTCTTAGTCCATTGTATTTCAACATATAATATTTTCTCCTTTCGCGCAAACTGCAGCGGTCCAGATTAATCATTATATGCCTAATGTAATTCAACTTTAATAACCGGTCACTCCAATTTTGAGAAAACTTAAATTTTACCATCCTGATTCAACCAATCAAGTCTACAACCAAGCAACAATGGTTAATTCAACACAAACCAACTATGACATGACCATCGGCTCTAATCAGCACTAGGTATAGCACATAGCGGCGGTCTACTTAACAAAATCGTGCCGTATAGAAAAAATGACCGGTCTTAGAACTCAGGATCACAAATTATTAACTGACCGCTCTCAAATAGCAGCACATAACTTGGTAAATTAATTCAAAATTAAGATTCCAAGATAAATAAAACCATGCGAGATAGGCAAAGATTGACATATTTCATATTATCAAAAAACTATCATAAGGATCGCATTATATAAGTTTAAACACAAAAACTTAAGTGTAAAGCGACTTAGTCTGGTTTATTGGGCGTAGCCCCGAGCCCGAGCCGAAGATGATGTAGCTAGTCGATGAGTAGTTTGACAATCACACTCAGCTCAAGACAACATCTTCGTGCAGCAGACAACGCGATGAAGATGGTTGAAGGCGACACAATCGGTTAAAAGCGAAGATTAGCAGCCGCGCTAATGCTCAAGACCACGTTCGAGCAACAGCGGCGCTGCAAGTTGAAGCTGACGTCCGATAAAAGCTGTTGAAGATGGCGCGATCGGTCGAAGCGAAGATTAGCAACCGCGCTAATGCTCAAGGTCGCGTCCGAGCAGCAGCGGCGCTCCAAGTTGAAGCCGACGACCGATGAAAGTCTGTTGAAGACGGCGCGATCGGCCGAAATCGAAGATTAGCAGCCGCGCTAATGCTCAAGGTCGCGTCCCAGCGAGTAGCGGCGCTCCAAGTTGAAGCCGACAACCGATGAAAGCTGTTGAAGACGGCGCGATCGGTCAAAAGCGAAGATTGGCAACCGCGCTAATGCTCAAGACCGCGTCCGAGCAGCAGCGGCGCTCCGAATCGAATTTGACGATCGATGAAACCTGTTGAAGACGGCGTGATTGCTCGAAATCGAAGAGTGGCAGCCGCGCTAATGCTCAAGACCGCGTCCAAGCAGCAGCGGCGCTCAAAGTTGAAGCCGACGACCGATGAAAGCTATTGAAGACGGTCGGTCGAAATCGAAGATTAGCGATCACGCTAATGCTCAAGGTCGCGTCCGAGCAGCAGCGGCGTTCCAAGTTGAAGCCGACGACCGATGAAAGCTGTTGAAGACGACGCGATCGGTCGAAATCGAAGATTGGCAGCCACGCTAATGCTCAAGACCGCGTCCGAGCAGCAGCGGCGCTCGAAGTTGAAGCCGAGGACCGATGAAAACTGTTGAAGACGGCATGATCGGTCAAAACTCGAATATTGGCCGCCGCGCTAATGCTCAAGACCGCGTCCAAGCAGCAGCGGCGCTCAAAGTTGAAGCTGACGACCGATGAAAGCTGTTGAAGACGGTCGATCGAAATCGAAGATTAGCGACCGCGCTAATGCTCAAGGTCGCGTCCGAGCAGCAGCGGCGTTCCAAGTTGAAGCCGACGACCGATGAAAGCTGTTGAAGACGGCGCGATCGGTCGAAATCGAAGATTGGCAGCCGCGCTAATGCTCACGACCGCGTCCGAGCAGCAGCGGTGCTCGAAGTTGAAGCCGACGACCGATGAAAAGCTGTTGAAGACAGCGTGATCGGTCAAATCGAAGATTGGCAGCCGCGCTAATGCTCAAGACCGCGTCCCAACAGCAGCGGCGCTCCAAGTTAAAGCTGACGACCGATGAAAGCTGTTGAAGTCGGCGCGAACGGTCGAAAGTGAAGATTGGCAGCCGCGCTAATGCTCAAGACCGCGTCCGAGCAGCAGCGATGCTCCAAATCGAATTTGATGATCGATGAAACCTGTTGAAGACGGCGCGATCGGTCGAAGCGAAGATTGGCAGCCGCGTTAATGCTCAAGACCGCGTCCGAGCATGCAGCGGCGCTCGAAGTTGAAGTCGACGACCGATCAAAGCTGTTGAAATTATCGTCGTGGCGTCGGTCATCGCTCGGCGGCATCGATCTTCATCGTCACAAGACGACGATCATCTGCACCGGTCGCTGTGGTCGCCACGGTAGCGATCGTCATCTCGCACCGATCATCGGTCCACGACACCGGTTGTTATATGCAAAGGCAACGGTCGTCGTCGTCTGCGTGACGCCGCTCGTCGTCGTCGTCGCGGCGGCGATCGTCGATCTTGCGACACCGCTCGTCGTCATCGTCGCGGCAATGATTGTCGTCCTGCACCGGTCATCGCTCTGCGACACCGATCGCCGTCGTCGTCGTCGTCGCGGTGGCGATGGTCTTCCTGCGATACCGCTCGTCATCGTCGTCGTGGCGATGATCGTCGTCTTGCACCGATCATCGCTCCATGACACCGATCGTCGTCGTCGTCGCGGTGTCGATCGTCGTCTCGCGGCACCACACCGCGACACCGATCGCCGTCGTAGAATGAAGTCGAGAAACCCGAACTAGATATTGAAGCTTGTAACAATGTCGAAGTCGAAAGTAGAAGCCATCAAACTCGCTGGGAACTCAACGGGACCCCTTCTCGGCGCGCCAAATGTCGAGTCTTAAACTCGAGCACTAGAACTACCCGGTCCCTTACGAGCATGGAATTCGATAGTGCAACACATGGAACACACAAGAACACGTGATTTTAGACGAGGTTCGAGCAACTTGATGGAGAGTAATACCCTACGTCCTGTGTGTTATGTATTGCCTTTAGCGGATTGCTAATTGCAAGATCTCGAGTGTAGGAACTTGTCCTAACTTCTCGGAATTTGTCGAACATGTCCTTCTAGGGGTCCCTGCCCCCGCCTTATATGTTCGGGGAGGCAAGGTTACATGTAGAATCCTAGTCGGATACAATATCTACATACTTAGAAACTCCATCTCTAAGCTTCCTTATCAATTCGGAGTCCTACTCGGTCGGTCTTGTACTTTCCTTGAGGATTAATCCGGTCTTGTTGTCCGCCTCTGTTTTTATACCGGTCTTACGGAACCTTACGGAATCCTATACCGGTCGGACGCCACTCTGTGGGCCCACTCCACCGGTCTTATGTCTTCAATACGCCACCATGTCCTTGATAAATTATTCTTCTTATCAATGTATACCCGTAAGGTAAGTCTACAACGACGATGAAGTCGGCGAGCACCCTGGACTTTATCGCCGTTTGAGGCACGTAGGTGATGTCGTGCCCCATCAATTCGAGAGCCCACTTGGCGACCTTGCTCGTAGATTCTTTGTTTTCAATGATATCGCGCAAAGGAAACAAGCTCACCACGGTTATCGAGTGTGCGTTGAAGTAGTGGCGTAGCTTGCGTCTAGCGACCATCACGGCGTAGAGGATCTTGAGGATTTGCAGGTACCTCATCTTCAAGTCGGAGAGTACCTCGCCGACATAGTAAACATGGTGTTGTACCTTGAGGACATGCCCCTCTTTCTCCCGCTCGACCACGATGGCGGCTCGACAACTTCGAGTGGTTGCCGCGACGTAGAGCGAGTCGCTCGCTTGGAGATGGCGGAGTTAAGAC
This sequence comes from Chloris gayana, assembly GCA_031894775.1. Lineage (NCBI taxonomy): Eukaryota > Viridiplantae > Streptophyta > Magnoliopsida > Poales > Poaceae > Chloris > Chloris gayana. The sequence continues at coordinate 196,304 of JAUNZO010000866.1, read as the reverse complement.
CGGAGGGTTGGCTAGGATGCGTTTCACGTTGTCCGGCGCGGCCTGCTCCTCCCGAGTCCACTCGAAGCGCTCGGACTTCTTGAGGAGCTTGTAGAGTAGAAGGGCTCTTTCCCCCGGGCGCGAGATGAAGCGGCTTAACGTCGCTAGGCACCCCGTAAGTCGCTGTACCCCCTTGAGGTTCGGATCGGACCCATGCATTCGATGGCGGTGATCCGCTCCGGATTCACCTCGATGCCACGCTCCGAGACGATGAAGCCCAACAGCATCCCCGTGGGACCCCGAAGGCGCACTTCTCGGGGTTGAGCTTGACGCCATTCTCGGCGAACACGCGCTCATGGTCGACCACGAGCTGGTCGGCCTTCTTGGATTTGTCGACGAGGTCGTCCACATAGTCTTCAACAATATCTCCGATGAGATAGTCGAAGCATTTCCGGATGAACCACCGGTACGTGGCACCGGTGTTCTTGAGCCCGAACGACATCGTCGTGTAGCGATACGAGCCGAAGTGCGTGATGAAGGAGGTCGCGAGTTGGTCGGATTCGTCGAGCGCTATCCGATGATACCCGAGTACGCATCTAGAAAACATAGGGTTTCGCATCCGGAGGTCGAGTCGACTATCCGGTCAATGCGTGGTAAAGGAAAGGGGTCCTTGGGACATGCCTTATTCGAGGCTAGTATAATCAACACACATTCTGCATTTCCCATTCTTTTTCGTACAAGAACAGGATTAGCCAACCACTCGGGATGATACACCTCCTTGATGAACCCGCCCACCGAAGCTTCGCGATCTCCTCCCCGATTGCCTTGCGCTTCTCATCGTCGAAGCGGCGCAAGCGTTGCTTTACCGGCTTGGAGCCCGGCTCGATGTGCAAGGAGTGCTTGGCGACTTCCCTTGGTATTCTCGACATGTCCGAGGGTTTCCACGCGAAGACGTTGGCGTTCGCGTGAAGGAAGTTGACGAGCACGCTTTCCTATTTAGGGGAGAGGGAGGTGCCGATGCGCACCGTCTTCTTCTCGTCTCCCTCAAGGTCGAGGATGACCTCCTTAGTACCCTCTGCCGGCTCGAACGAGGCCGCCTTGCGGCTCGCCTGCGGGGATCTTCGACTACCTGCTCCCCGATGACCGCCGGCTCGGTGGTGGAAGCCAAATGTGCCGACGCCGGGTCGCAGTTGTCGACGTCGCACCGGTAGGCGTGTTGGAAAGATGCACCCACGGTGATGACTCCCTTCGGCCCGGGCATCTTGAGCTTCGGGTAGACATAATTTAGGACGGCCATGAACTTCGTGTAGCACGACCGCCCGAGGATGGCGTGGTAGACTCCAGGGAATCCGACCACCTCGAACGTGAGGGTCTCCGTTAGGAAGTTCGAGAGAGTCCCGAATGTGACAAGCGGATCGATCGCGCCGATGGGAACGGCTTGCGTTCCGGGAACGGCGAACCGTTAGGGCGAATGCGCGAGCGCTCGATGCCCATGGCATCCAAGACATCGGCGTATAGGATGTTGAGGCCATCGCCTCCGTCCATCGGCACCTTGGAGAGGCGCGTCTTAGCGACGATGGGGTCGGCCATGAGCGGGTATCGACCCGGTCGTGGAACTCGCACCGGAAGGTCGACGCGATCGAATGTGATCGGGAGTTCCGACCACTTGAGGTAGGCGGGGTTCCGGGATCCGCGGGATCCGACCTCGCGACGCTCGAGCTTGATGGAGCGTCGGCACAGGCGAGCGTCGGAGCTCGCGAAGATCATCGGGTAGCCCTCCGCCCGAGGGAAGCCTTTATCATTCTCCTCACCGGTGTCGGCTTCGACTCCGACGTTCTCCTCCTGGTCCTGCTGGGGCGCCCCTTCCGCCCATGCTGCGTGATGAACTTCTTCATCAACGAGCGATCCCGCATCGAGTGCTTGACGGGGAACTCGTGGTTGGGGCACGGTCCGTTCCACTTCTTCTCGAAGTGGTCGGGAGGGTTTTGTTGGGCTGCTTCACGCCCTTCTTCTCGCTCGTGGCCACAACGGGGCCGTCGCTCAACCATGACTTGTTCTTCTTGTTGGGCTTGGAACCGGAAGGTCCTCCGTCGGCATTGCCGTCGGTCCGCTTGCCCTTCCCCTTCCCCTTCTCGGGAGTATAGCGGTGAAGGAGGGCATTGACCGCCTCCTCGCCGGAAGCATGACTCGTGGCGATGTCGAGGAGCTCCCGAGCCGTTCGCGGGCAGCTTCGTCCTTGCTCGTGGACCACGGCCTCGCAGTTCGTTCCCGAGAGGAAGGCCCCTATGACGTCCGCGTCGACGACGTGGGGCAACTCGTTGCGGCGCGGGAGAAACGTCGAATGTAATCCCGGAGCGGCTCGTTCGGATTTTGTCGACAGTTCTTCAACTCCCGGGGGTTACCCGGACGGGTACACGTAGCCTGGAAGTTACCTACGAAAACCTCCCGCAGGTCGGCCCACGAACGTATCCGGTTCGCGGGCAAGTGCTCAAGCCGGGTTCTCGCCGAGCCGGCGAGATACATCGGCAAATTCCGAATGATGGTGAGGTCGTCACTCGCGTCGTCGGCCCGGTAGGCAAGGCGATAGTCCTCTAACCGAGAGGAGGCATTCGACTCCCCGCATACTTGGCAACCGTCGTTGGAGGGCGGAAGCGCGGAGGAAAAGTCGCTCCCTAATCGCGGAGCTGAACACCCCGGGACCCGGGGGTCGGGGCTCCGGCTCCGGTCGTCCTCGACGTCACCCCGGCCCCGTGGCGAGGGTGGCGGACGGGGCGTGGGCCCGCATCATCCTAAGCGTGCCGGCGCGCGTCTAGGGTCAACCGCGCATCGCAAGCCGAACCGATGTGGTGATGCACCGACCGCCCGGGCTCGAGCCGGCCCGGCCGTGCAGGCTGCCGCACGAAGCATGTACCGAGCCTTCCGCCTAGGAGTCGTGACGGACGCCGGCGCGTTGGTCCGACGGCGCGGCGCATCGCTGCGAGCTCTCCGCGTGCTGCTCTGCTGCCTTAGCGACGAGGGCGGCCATCTCCCTCCGCACTCGTCGTGCTTCGGGAGTCGGCTGCACGGGGAGGGTTTTCGGTAGTGCTACTGCCGCAGCGACATTACGGCGGCACGAGGAAAGTGTTGGGCTTCGCCATTGTCGTCGTTGGCGATCTCGCCGGTGGACGCGGCGAGCCCTTTGCCGCGCGTTGCACTCCGCGTGCTCGGCGCTGTTGCTCCAGCTCCCCCTCTACCGCCGCGGTTTCCTCCTTGAGACCGCGGCGGGCTTCCTCCGGCTCTAGTCGTCTAGCCGGAGACGAGCACGTAAGTCGTCGCCACCCGGAGGCGCGGTGTGAGCACGTTGGGCCGCCGAGTTCCGGAACGACGGGCTCCGGCGCGGCCGGTCCTCCGGCGCTTTGAGCGCATGCTCTTGCGGCATGGACCACGTTGCACTCGCGGGTGGGCCTTGGGCTTCATTGCAGCAGCCCCGATCCGAGTCTTCGTCCTCCCCCACGTCGAGGAGGTCAAAGAGGGATTCGGAGAGATGAATTATCATCCCAACGAACTCTCCCTCCGTGGGGCCAGCTGAGCCCGGGGAGTGCTAAGTCGTGTCGCGTTCGCCGCGACAAGGGTGGCCATAGGGGCCCGCGGCACCGGCGGCTCGGCGCGCACCAACGTCCGTTCGAAGTGGCGAGAAAGTCAAGGCTCCCAAAGCGCACCGTAGTGCTAGGGGCCTAGAACAAAAACTCGGAATCAACCATCCGTGCCATGGAAGAAGAGAAAGCGGCGAAAACGCGCAACGGTCCCCTTCCGGCACGCCAAGCTGTCGGTGTTCGACCCATCGGCGGTAAAATTTGTCCCGAGGATCACGTGTTTTAAGCCGGATGGTACACACGGGAAGACACAAAGGATTTAGGCTGCTTCGGGAAATCTCCCTACGTCCGGCGGGGTGCTTGTCGCGGCATCGTGTTCCTTGCGTCGGAATGGAAAGTGGAGTACGGGAGTAGTGGGAGAGGAGCGTTCTCCAAGTCCCGTGCGAAACGAGCGTGTTAGGTGTGTGAGTGTGAGAAATGCGTGTCTCTACGTGTGTTCTCCGTTGTTGGCCCCCGCGCGTGAGAGAGGCTCGATCCCCTTTATAGTTATAGGGGTGGAGCTCGAGTTACAAGAGAGACGAGAGAGATGCTTAGTCGCGGGGTCGGTCGAGCGCCGGTGCTATCTCGTCGGCCTTCTTCTTGTGCGTACTAGCGTGGTTGACTGGGTGGTCGCGTCGCTCCTGTAGCTGGCGATATCGGGATGGAGTGCTCCGCATTTGAAGGAGCCGCGGATGGCGTCGTTGCGAGTGGTTGGAGTGGACAGGCCATACTCGTCCTTTTCTTTCGGGCTCAATGATGACTTGCGCATGATCGAGGCGGGGGATAGCTTGCTCCGTAACTTGAGCTTGCTGGTGAAGTTCGTGCGAGGCGGAGTGTTACTCGAGCTCGACCTTGAGTTACACCTGTTCGACGGGCGTGACGGGAGGTCGTACGAACGTACGTCGGCGAATAATGGCTTCTCCTGGAGGCTTCGGTCCACGCCAACTCCTGTCGGGCAACGGGGACGGCACGTCCGTCGGCGTGGCTCGACGGGAGCAGGTGGTGGCAGGAGGGATGGGGTTTGGACCCCCGCCAATGATTTCCGAGTAACGCTATGACGTCCCCTCCGGGACACCCGGGAGTCGGTACAGGGGGACACTCGATGAAGCGAGTTACAACAGTTCATCATCTCATACAAGCCGAATATATACATCATGGTATAATACAACCAGGTTTTTGAAATACAAACATTTGACAGCGGAAGCATAAAACATTACGAGAGTTAGAATGCTATGATTCTTGCAGCGGAACTTATTCTCTTTACAACAAGAGACCACTTAGCGTGATGCACCGAGCCCTTCGTACATCACGATCCTTCTCGCTCAGGGCGTCGGGATCCGTTCCCATTGGAGGGACCACCCTCGGGGCTCGCTTCTCTTCGGGAAGCTACCGTACAAGGCGTGGAAGTACGACTCGGTCCTGAAAACATAACGAGCAAACCCTTAGTATTCTAATACTCAGCAAGACCGACCCGTCAACAGGCACGCTAAGGCCGACGCCTAGTATGCAAAGGCTTTATGGCTCGGAGTTGACTCTCTTGCGAAAACAGCACTAATGGTTGATCCCTACTTTCAATGTTTTAGCTCACATTAAGTTTATTAGAACCAATGTTTGCAGTCTACAACTCTTGCAATCAAGTTTTCAAGAAAAGATCAGATTAGATCAACACTTCTTTCATCTCTCATCTTCATCTTCCAGCTGATTACTACGATGCGACGAGCTAAACAAGCGGTACTCATTACTGCGAGGACGAGTGATTCGAATCGATTTTATACCAGTCGGCAAAACCCGACTACACGACGTATACGCACCACACGGGTCGTATACGACAACTTTTCCCGCTAGCACTCGGCAGAAGACTAACCATTTCCAAACTCCCCGGGAGTATGGCGACTCCACGACTTCCTTCGTGGCTGACCCATCTCCCTCCCGTGAGACTCACCTCTCACTAACAGCCGGCAAAAGAGAGTTGGCTACGCTACATCTCCGGGGCGGTAGGGTACATCGGCTTGCTTGGGCCCATGATACCGAGCATGTAGTACGGTACGTTCCAACTTGTTTAACTAAGCCGACAACGGTACGGTCCTTGACCGACACGGACAAGGCTACCACCTTGCGAGGACCTCATCTCCGTCTTGCCCTTTCTCCTACGGGGCCCGTCCGGTCTCGGCTTTATTAACATCTTCACTTCCACTCTCATCTTTCTCTTATCATTCCTTTTAGCATGAAAATTTAACCAGCCATTATCCTATATCTCGCGAGTAGTATTGCCACCACTCGACTTCTACCGATTCCCTATGATGTGAGCATAGCAGTTATTGAGCTATCCTTACGAGTATAAGGGTATCACTTGCATAGGAGTCCTACTCATGCATCTAGGGTGTCAAGCAACTCCTATAACTTAGTGCACAATCACGACTCATTAACCGTGATAAAAGAAAGACTTTACAAATCATAGGTGGGATGCACCGGGGCTTGCCTTTAATTTACGTCGGTGCTAGCTCCCTCGGTGGTTGGGTCGACTTCGACGTTCCCGCCTCTGTCTTGACCTCGGACGGAACCTCTATCACGCCAGGACCTAGGTCGACCAATAATGCGTCGTGAATTACAACCATGCATGCATGAATGTACATGATATGATGTGCAAAGATTGTATTAATCATGGTCATTATTTTACAATTAACCATGTTCATTAATTAACAATTAATCATGTTCATTAATTAAAAATTAATAATTAATCATTAATCAATGATATGTAATAACACATAGAGTACTAAATTGGGATCACATGAAATGACGGTGTTTATGTTGAATTTTGGAAAACAAACTTAACCAAAACTTTCGTCTGCAGTATCTCTAATATTTAAAGAAATTCATTTCTCAAAATCAAATAATATTTAGCATAAAATAATAGATTATCTTAATCAAGGAAAGGTAATTAATTAAACTATAAAATTATAATTTCTCAAAATAGGCATTTGAATACATAATCAAGTAGGAAATAATTTTATGAATCTAATGAGCTTTGTTTGGTATTTTTCCGATTTTTGTGGAATTTTCTATGATTTTTAGAAAATTAATATATGTTATGTGCCACACCAGGGGGCACGAGTTGCCCACACCGGATCCCGCGTGGCCACACGGGATCCACGCCGTGTGGCCTGCGGTGTGGCGCCGGCCATGGCGGGTGGCGGCCGGAGCGGGGCGGCGCCACGCCGGAGCGGCGCGGGAGGAGGTGAGGCGGCCGGTGTTTTGGCTACGGAGGATCGGTGGAACACGAGGAATGCGGGAGCGGGGTCCACGGTGGTAGGGGTGGCCGTAAAAGACGCCGGCGGCGAGCAATGGTCCGGACGAAGCTTCGGCACGGCCCGGGGCTCCACGTGATCAACAAAAATTAGGGAAAAAACTACCATGAGCATCTACGAGCACGAGCAACAACGGCACGGCGACGAATTACGTTTGAGATGGCCGGAGGGTGGACTTCACCGTTGAGGCGGAGCCGCGACGGTCCGAGCTTGAAGAAGACGGCAAAAATTCAAGAAAACCTGTGTGGCAATCTCAAGTGTGAGCCTACTAGAATTTAGAGGAAACACTTGCGCACACTCGGAACTCAAGAATCACAACGAATGGTGAACCGGAGAGGAAGAATTTCCGGGCGGCGTGAAGGTAGGCCATGCATGGTGTCGTGGGGAAAAACTTGAAATACTTCGCGCTTCGGTCATGGTTTGGGCTGTGGTTTGCTCCTAGAGGTTCGGTAGATGGATGCGCATCGTTTGGGGGTGGTGGCTCACACGAGGGCGGCCGGAGGCGGCCGGATGGCGGAGGACGGGGAGGGGCGGCAATGCGCTCCGGCTTGGGCGAGAGTGAGGAAGAGAGGAAAAGATGAGGCTGGACTGGCTTTATCTTGATGGGCGGAGGGTTGAGGTTGCGGGGAGCAGCTGCGTGGCACGGGAGGAGGAGGGCGCGTGGCTCGAGCCGGCCTCGGCCGAGCGGCGAGCAGCGGCCGGGAGGGAGAGTCGGTTACGAGGGAGAGAGGAAGAAAAGATTGGCCACCGGCCTCGCTTCGACATTTTTACAAAAGCCCCCTCGTCTTTTGGTTAATTAAACAAGGCCGTTACAAAGCTCGGAAAAATCCTGAAAGATTCGGGGTTGTTGATAAAAACATTTCACACACTTTTCTTTTTAGGTCCAGGTTCAGATTCCCAATACTTTTCAAATTAAAAATTCAGGTTTAAATTAAAAGAAAAGCTTTAATAATTTCTTGTAGACCTTTTTACAAAGCAAAAATAATTTCATAGCAACTCCATAAATCTTTTATTTTTATGCTTAACCAACAAAAAATATTAAACACCAGAATTTGCTTTTATTTAAATTCTTCTTTTAAGATCTTAATTTGACTTAGGTTAAATTGATATTTTATGTGCATTTCTTGACACAAAATTAAATATTTTTACAATGCACATGATGACATGATCATGGATGACATGAGATGCACTTTCGGTTGTTAGGGTTGTTACAAACGCCCACGTAGGCGCCGACGTGGTTGGGAGTTAATGCGGTTGGTGGTCGAGCCTTGAGGTCACGCCGGAGGTCGAGTGTAGAGCTTGAGCAGGGAGGTCGAGCAACCAAGGTCGTGCGGGACGGAACCCCTTGAGCAAGGCGGCCATGGTCGTGCGGGACGGAATCCCTCGAGTAAGGCTGCGAAGTCAAGCTTCGGGATCTGCCGAGCCATCTTTCGGTTCGATTGTACGGGTGCGGGCCTGCTTCTTTCGCTGGTGTGGCTCTGTTAATCCTTTGTTAAGTGGGCCGGTCGCTGCCACGTGGCGGCGTTAATCTTTCTCCCCGACAAGTGCATTCCTCAACGGGCCAATCAAGGAAGAAGCGTACGTGAAGCAACCACCGGGCTTTGAAGACCCCAAGTATCCTAACCATGTTTACAAACTCCATAAGGCGTTCTATGGGCTTAAGCAAGCACCAAGAGCATGGTATGAATGCCTTAGGGATTTCCTTTTGAGAAAGGACTTTGAAATGGGCAAGGCCTATGCAACGCTCTTCACAAAGCATTTTGACAATGATATCTTTGTGTGCCAAATTTATGTCGATGACATAATATTTGGTTCTACTAATCAAACATTTTGTGATGATTTTAGCAAGATAATGACCAAGAGGTTCGAGATGTCTATGATGGAAGAGTTGACATTCTTTCTAGGATTTCAAATAAAGCAACTCAAGGAGGGCACTTTCCTATGTCAAGCCAAGTACACTCAAGATATATTAAAGAAGTTTGACATGGACAAAGCAAAGCCTGCCAAGACACCCATGGCTACAAACGGCCATCTTGACCTCACCAAGAAGGACAAGCCGGTTGATCAAAAGGTATATCGTTCCATGATCGGCTCCTTGCTTTACCTTTGTGCATCTAGGCCCGATATCATGCTTACATTCAATGAAGCCTTAGCACATGTCCATGAGTTTAATTGAGAACAAAAGCGAGAAGAGAAATTTGGAGGAATTTTTTGCGTTTGGAGCAAGCTCGAAATTCTTCGGGGACTCGGATATATCCGACTCGGTCGGATAATGTCCGATCCCCGTGTAGAGCTGGACTTTGTCCGACTCCGCGGGATTTTTCCCTATAAGCCCGAATCCAAATTTACCCCTTTACCTTCTCCCTCATTCAAACCAACTCTTTCTCTCTCCTTACTCAACCGGCGGCCCAAGGTCTCCTCCGGCGATCTCCCATCTCCATTGGCATTTTGGAGAGATTTGTGGGGGAAAAGCTTCTCCTACTCGGACTCTATCCGATTCCATCGCCAGACTTCAAGGTTTTTCCCCTAATCCCTACTTCTCACCTAGGGTTAAAGGTCAACCTTGATGGATTAGGAGTTTCTTTGTTTCCCCTACCTAGATGATGCATAGAACTTGTTCCTAGGATGCTATACATGCTGCAAATGCAATATGGCTAGGAATATGCGGTAGATCATGTGGAATAGCAAATTTGGTGAAATTTTTGTTGTAGTCGGACAATGTTCGAGTGAGTCGGACAATATCCGACTCCATCTAAACAGATCGGACATTATCCGACTCCCACGAAATTCCACCAAGTCTGAAATTGTGCATTGATCTTCCTCATCTCATCTATCTATGCTATCTATCTTATACCATTCCTTGATCTACTTTTGTCGGCATGGGTCGCTCTTCCACCAACCCCAATCCGGAAAAGAGGACCAAGTGCTGCGAGGATGCACAACGGTCCGGAAAGAAGAGGAGAAGGCCTAGGACTGTGAGTCTTCCTATTGTTGAGCCTAGGGAAGAAGAAGAACCCACTGAAATTCACAGGTAGATGAGAGATGTGGTAGTGGATCCCGCACTTGGAAGGGTGATGATCAACTATGTCAAAGGTGTAGAGTCGACTGCCACGGAACTAGGGAGATAAACTGGTTTAACATGGATCGTGAGACATTTGATAATAGGTTTTGGTCCCACTTCGACACCGACTGGTACATGTGTGCATATAGGAGCAAGGTCAAGCCCACGAGTGCCTATGCGAGTACATAGATTGGGAGTACATGGCAAGCAAGAAGACAACACTCGTTTGATGAGATCATTGCCATGTGTGAGTTCCATGGAATTAAGGGTATCATGGGCTTCAAGTATGACTCGGAACAAAGAGATAGTGTGTCGGCTCTACTCCACGAGTGTACTTTGAGTTCCATGGAATTAAGAGATGATGTGGTGGATGACAGATGGAGAGAAGCTCTCTTGCACCTTTTCAAGGTTTTCTAACATTCTTGGATTGAGAGATACTATGACTAGAAATGTTTGTATGCATGATTCATATTCTCTCAACCCGGAGCTCATGAGGTACATGTATGTGGATGAGAACCTGTGTGACCCACCTTATGCTGCAAGTCTCAAACCTCTCTATGTGGTCTTGCACAGGATGCTTCGCCTCACTCTCTCTCCTATGGGTGGCAATGGAGATCATGTTGCCTCTTATGCTAAGGACCTTTTCCACATCTTGTCGACTCGGCGCCAGTTCAATGTATGGGATTTCATCTTTAGTGAGATGTGGCATGGATCGGTGGATGCTAGGCGTGCCTATGTGTATGCACCGTTTGTGATGTGTATGATTGAGAGGGTCTCCAAGGAGACTTTCAACAAGGACTGCAAGCACAACCCCCTTCGACCTAGGATGCCGACCAATGCTCCTAGGACCCCCTCGGAGGATGTACCTCCAGCTGCTCCAGTTTCTAGTAGTGCTCCTCCTCCTAGCACTAGCATCGCTCCTCGCCCGGACAGGGGCCCGTGGTCGTGGTCCTAGCTCGAAGAGCAAGAGTGGGCTCTTCAAAATGCTTAAAGGAATATTCAGCATTTGCCAAAGGATGGATGCACGGATGGAGAACATTGAGCAGCGTCAGAATGTGCTCAATGAGAGGCGAGAACGTCATTTATGATCATCTCCGGATCACTACTCCTAGAGCCCCCTCTTCGAGCCGGTTCTGTTCCTCCACCGGTTGAGTATCCGTGGGACTCATTCACTCGGGATGAGTCTTACTACTTTGGTTACTTTCCACCTCCACCCTTCTCTTCCGGTTCAGGCTTCACCACTGCTCCTACCGGTCCTAGTACCCAGTACCTCCACTCGGACTAGGTTTCACTATGAGGAGGATGAGCCACGGGATGCACCCGAGCATGAGACAGCTCCGGTTTCGAGGCGAGAGGAAGAAGAGGAAAATGAGGAGACCGAGGATGATGATCCCAAGGGAAAGGGCCCTGCTGGTGTTGAGGAAGAGGTCGAGGACGATGATGAGGATTGGGGCGACGATGACTAGACCTCTATTTCTTCCTTTTTAGTGTTTGGATGCCAAAGTTGGAGAAGTAGTAAAATTCGAGTGAGCATGATGAGTAGAGCAAGTGAGAGTAGCTCTTGTATCTCGTTTTATTTATGGACATGTTGCTGGGATGTGTGATTCGTGATGAACTATGTGGTGTCTTTTATTTTGTAAGACTCCGTTTTAAATTCTTATGTGATGAACTATGTCCTTTGCATGATGAATGGTGTAATGTTATTTGTGTGGTTTCTAGCTACATTTGTGTGATCATCATGTCATGTGCACTATTGTTGCTCTTCTTTTAATTATATGCCTTGTGGATCAAATGCATGGAAATAGGGGGAGCTCTCTTGTTTTTCTCTCAAATATGTGCACTTGGTTTGAAATGACCAATTATAAATTCAACTCATGCACACATTTAGGGAGAGCTCTCTTCTATTTGCTCTCTTCGTTCAAGTTCTTTTTATGCTTAATTGTGAATTTTAGTTGTATTGTCATCAATCACCAAAAAGGGGAGATTGAAAGTGCATCTAGGCCCCTAATTATTGTTTTGAGTGATTGACGTCAATACAATTATTAAGGACTAATGTTTCAAATGATTTTGTACGCAGTTCATCTTTAAAATTCAATTGAGAGCAAAGAAACACAAAAAGGAAGTGGCCAAGTACGTTCATATTTGCAAGATTTGGAAAATGGTCCAATTATGCTCAAGATCAAGATGTGAAGCTTTTTATTTGTGTCTTGAGTATAGGAAGTCTTGAGTATAGGAAACACCGTACTATCAAGAGGGATACACAAGTATGAAGTGTGAGAATTCAAGTGCTCAAAATTCCATCTCCAAATCAAAAATCAGTTTTTCACTTCGAGGAGTCGGACAAAGTGCGAGTCACTCGGACATTTGAGTCGGACAACGAGAGAACTTACCATTCGTGAAATTCAGGGGAGTCGGACTTTGGAGTCCGACTCCGAGCACTCGCACAAGCGGGGAGTCGGACAATGTCCGACTCCGTCGGACAAAGTCCGATTCCGAAATGTCCGACCCCTCGGACTTTCGCGTCGGACTCCAGCGAGTCCGCCACTCCCTCAAAAACCCTAGTCCATCGGACAATGTCCTACTCTATCACATACTCGGACACATCCGACTTATGTCGGATTTATCGGTTGGACTCCGGAGTGAAAACACCTTTTTGAGTCGGACAAAGTCCGAGTCGGATCGAGCCCAACGGCTCTTTTGAGTGCCCGGCTATAAAGGGGACTTCATCCCCATTTGGCCGGTTGGTCCTTTCCCCACACTCAAATACACTCCTAAACTCTCCCAAGCACTCCTCTTCTTCCAAATTGATTCCCCACTCCAATCCTTGCCGGATTTGTGAGAAGTTTGAGGAGAATTCATTGAGCTTCATCACCATCTCAAGAGCACTTGTTTCATTCTCATCGTCGGCGCTTGTTGTGTTTGTTACTCTTGGGGATTCATCCCCTAGACAGTTAGGCGTTACCCGGCGAGCTCCCAAGCTTGTGGTTGAGACTTGGGTCGTTTGTATTTGCCCTCCCTTCATGGAGCTTTATTTTAGTGGATTTTAAGCCGGCCTTTGTGGTGGCTTGATGAGGTTTAGGGTTGAGAGCAACCCGGTCCTTGGTGAACTCTCGAACGGAGACGTAGGCTTCTTGGTGGAGCTGAACTTCGGTGAAAAATCGTGTGTCTCCTTGTCTCCTTTAGTTTCTTGCCATTTATGTGCTATAGCTCTAGGTTGTTCTTGCTTAAATTCCTAGATTAACTTGTGTAGGTGGCTTGCTTGCTTGTGCCCTTGTTGCTTTAGCTTTCTTGAGTTGCTAGCTGCTTGCTTGTTGTTTATTACCCATGGATTTGTCTAACTTGGCTGCCGATCTACTTTCCGCACGAGGCGGTCGGACTTCGTCCTACTATAGTCGAACATTGAGTCGGACAAATCTTTCTTGTGTTTCTAATTTGTTAAATTAAGTGATTTTTAGGATTATCGCCTATTCACCCCCCCCTCTAGGCGACTTTCAATTGGGCTGTAAAAAACGGCCCAATAACTTTTCAGACCCCGAGCCCAGCCCGGGTACCTATAAAAGAGAAGAAGGGTCGACCTAGGTCAAACCCATTCCCAAAACTCCATACGCGCCCACAACGTCTTCTTGTTCTTCGGACATCGTAATCCTGGTCCTCCCTTCCAAATAAATCAATCTCTAATTCCCCTTTTTGTCCTTCGGGATGGGCAAGAAGAAATCTGCCGCCAATCCTTCCTCCTCATCAAGCATTCCTGGCAATCAACTTCCCTATGCCGCCCAAGAAGTAGGCGACAAGCAAAATCACGGAATCAACTCTCCATGAGATGGTTCCGGACAGGATTCTTCCGGCTCAGTCCATCCTCAACTGGATCGCCCCCACTCCCGGTCAAGTTCCATGGGGAATAGATGACTCTCAACAACTGGTACTAAAATCTTTTTTCCTTCATGGTCTCGATCTCCCTTGCTGTTCTTTCTTCGGAGGCTTGCTCTTTTTTTACGGATAGGAATTAGTAACTTGAACCCTAATTCCATCCTCCAAATAGCCTTCTTTATCCATCTTTGTGAGGGCTTCCTAGGAATCTGCCCGACTTCAAATTCTTTCATTATCTATTTCAAATCCGCCCGCTCCCCTCCTCAACCAACCATTCCGTAGTAGGGGAGTGGGGATACAATGTTGGAGTGCCAAGGAGTATTTGTCCCTGTTCTTGAACAAGAGCTTGTCCAATTGGAAAATGACTGGTTTATCCGTGATAATCCCCAACCCGCTCTTGCCCTTTATAGAGCCAAGGTAGCTAAAGAACTTCCCTCCTAGAGCTCAAAAGACATCGGGAAGACCTCAAACAGGATGAAGAAGTGATCACCCTACTGGCCAACATCAAGTATCCGAAGGAAGTCAAGGGTGTCACGAGCTGAGACCGTTCTTTGGAGTTTCATCGTCCAAGGGGTCCAACCACTCAAGAGGCAAGCCTCCCCAAGATGGTCTTTCAATGAAAACAGCGCCAATCCAACCGACGGAACATCCCTTTCCGATCTGGAGCGCTTGAACAAACGACCGAAGAAAATGCTCCGGACCGCGTTTGATGAAGCGAGGTGCCGGAGGGTAGGCTTGGCGTTCAGCACATCAAATTTTTGTGACCCTTTAAGCATCCTTTTTCTCCCCGAATACCGGTATTTCAATCATCACCATTTCATTGCTCATATGTTTTTGCTGAATGCGGAAGATGGATAACTATAGAAGTCATCCCCCTCTTCATGCAAATGATCCCTGGGGAGAAGACTATGAAGCAAACGCCACTCCCGTTCTCGACCGGACCGGTCCGCCACCCCCACTGCTATTCAAGGAACTTCGGACCGGTCTATTCTTCCTCGGACCGGGCCAGCTCTAAAGATCTCAAAGTCCGGGAAGGCTGTCCAAGCCCCCAGTACAAGAAGACGCACATCTGCGCTAAGCATTGGCAAGTCGGCGGCAATCCCTGCTTCCGTGCCTGGAGATACCTATACGGAAGTGCATAAGCTTGAGGATCGGCGCAAGCAGCAAGAAGCCGTCGAAAGAGACCGCCGAGCTGCTTCGGCCGCGTTCGAGGCAGCCGCCACTGCGGGATCTCAAGGAGTCCCTCGGTTAACGGATTCTCTCGTCAATATCCCCAAGAGGTCTCGGTATGGTGTCCAAATTGGTACTTCAAGGGATGTTACGGGAGGGTCCGTTCCCACGTCGCAGGTCTTGCCGGCGCTGAAAAGGAGCGCAGAAGGTTCAAGTGGAGATACTCAAGGTCCTCCGGCAAAAAAGAACAAGACTTCCTTCGGCTACAAGAAAGCCACCTCGTAAGTTTTTGTAACCCAATCTGTTTTGATGCTCGACTAATTTAAAATTATTATTGCATCATTTCAATCTTTCAACCCACTTCTTTTTCTTGTAGAATTCCTTCCAATCTTCAAGCCAGCATCGCTAGCTTGCTGAGAAATAAGCCCACCATGTCTTCCGCTAACCGTGCCATAGTTAGTGGCACAACATTGTCTCCTGCTCCTACGGCGCCAAGTACCGCAGGCATCTCCGAGACCAAAGGTGCAGCAAGCGCAAAGGAAACGCATGCTGCCTCGACCGAAGAACAAACCTCCAAAGATGTCGCAAAGCGAGTTGCCACCGAGGCTGATGTTAGTGACACGGTCATAAGTGACTTCCCGCTTCAGAGCCACCCTATTCCGGACCGCTCCGAACTCCCATTGGGGCCGGTCTCGGATTGAAGAAATTCCTCGCCGAGCAAGAACTACTCGGAAGGCTCCGGGTGCTCCAAGGCTTGCCAAGATGCTGGTTGGCGATGTACACATTGATAGCTCGAGCGGGGCCGGGAAGTTCACGGCGATCGCACAATGGGACTCCCTCCAAGAAGAAGAGGCCTTGAAGAATTTTTCCGAGTTTGGACAGGTACATTTTTACTCCTTTTTCAATCTCTTTCACGCTTCATCTTATTTCATTGCTTTCTTTAATTTCATTTTGTCTCTAGGTTCTTTTGAAAAATTCTGAAGCTAAGAGCACCATCATTGCTCGTCTTGAAGAAGATGTGCTCCGGACTCAAGAGTAACTAGTTGAGCTTGGATCTCGGACCGCTTATGTGAAATCCAAAGAAGAGGATTTGCTAAAGAGAGAAGCAAATCTAATGAATACCCATCGCATGATGGAAGACCGTCGACAGGAGATCATCAAACTCCGAAAAGAAGTCTAGAGTTTTGTGATCCTTCTAACCGGTCTGTCTATTTCAGCTCTTGAAGATCTTGTTGCCGCCCATAAAAAGGCTAAAGAAGTTCTTTCCGAAAAGGCGGCCGCACAAGAGCTAGCACTTCAAGAGGGCTCCCATGTTGAAGAAAAGCAAACTGCTCGTATCGGAGAATTGGAGGGCGAGCTTACTGCCAAGGATAATATTCTAGCGTTGGAAGCCGCCAAGTCCGCGCAGATGGAGAAGGAAAACACCTTGAGGACCGCGCTCGAATCTGCCCAGCTTGTGCTCAAGGCAAAAGAAGATGAAATTCAACGCTTGTTGAAGAGCGAAGCAAAGCTGAAAGCTTCTAATGTTAACATCAAAGGCAGATTCGAGCATTGGACATCGGGCATAAGCCTAAGTCTCTTCCTCCTAATTTGTTTAGAGAGCACTTTTTAATACCGGTCTGCACTTCTGATTTTTCTTTTACTTCTTCTTCGAACTTGCGGCGAGCAGTATGATGACGCTCGAGTATCCGAACGGAGGTCATCCCATTAATCAAGATGAAATGGACCTTGAAATTGCAATCCGGGATGTTCCCCGAAGGATCAAGGAGCACTCCAAGATGGTCGCAATTGGATAATTGCCCAAGAGCTAATCTGGGCCGACCCACTTTGGCCCACAAGCCAAAGTGGTGCAGCCTATATATATTCAGCAGCGGCCATTAGGTTAATTACGGTAATTAATCTAGCCACGTGACCCATGGCCGCCGCAGCTCTCGCAGATTGCAGCCGCCGTTGTTCGCGTGAAGAGGTGGTGCTGCTGCAATCCATCAAGCGCGTCATCGAGCACTAGCACGTTCGGTCACCTCGTCTTCCTCTCCGTACGTGTGGACGTCCGTAGAGGTGCTGCTAGATTGCGCACTACATCGAGCCGTACGACTACTTCCTCTTCGACGCGCGACATCAACAACGCTTCCGCTCCGCTGCGCGTCTAGTGGTAATGATCCATGATCCCCCTCTTACAAGGTTTTCTCGGATGAACGGTAGATTATGTTTTATGCTATCGTAGCCTACCGGTTCCCCAACAAGTGGCATCGGAGCCGACCTTGTTTAGTTTATGATCCGGATCTTGTGCATATAGTTAATATGCCGATGTAGTAGATGTGATCTATTACATGTTTTTGTGTACGGGTTGATTAGATCAATCGGTCATAGGGAGGTTCACAAGGTGATGGGCGGATAGCGATACATGCATAATTGATTTATTTGTGTTCCTTCTCCGTGCGCGCGCGACTTGTCCCTACCGAGCTGGAATCACCATCGGGACTAATCTGCGTGCGCCGATAGAGGAGCCAATAGTATCATGATCATATACCGCAGTCTGCTCATGGAAACCTAATGGAAATTGAGGCATTGTGAATGACTCGTAAGCGGGACCGCCGTACGGACACACGCCTAGATTGTTACAACCCTTTTTGGCCACACGTCGGCATTCGCTTCTCGCCTAACTTGTTTTTGCGAGAGAATGTTGTGAATGGTATGGCCCGAAAAGATGCATGTGATGTATGTATGTGATTTGCATGGCACTGCGTGCTGTGATTAGTTACAGCTGGGTTGAGGCTGTCATATTATTTATAACAACTCGTGTGTCGACTGTGATGCTTGATGTTCTCATGTAATTTATTACTAGCTATTAGTTGTAGTAGCTAAGTGTTAATTCATGGAGGCCTCAAGCATGATGGTCGAAGGATCGGTTGACATGGCGGTGGCAATGGAGATGGAGATCACCATTTGAAAAGGGCCATACTATTTCATAGTTAATATGATTGCATGTGATGATGTTCCTATCATCCTATTCTTTCATGTGTTATTTATATTGGATATGATAAACATGCTAGAATAGGTTCCCTCAAGAAAAATTAAATTATATGTCCTTCCAATAGCTGCACCTATTAAAGTTATGATCGTGTTGACGTCAAAAGTCGCTTCGGAGTACCTCCATAATCAGCGATAACTTTTGAAGTACTTATCCAAATAAAATGATCTACCCCATTCTGGAAAGCTCATGATATGCCCCACAGATCATCTAATATCAGGTTGGTTAAGCCGGTCAAATAAGCAAAAACAGAGAGCCCATTTTTCAGTTCCCGTCGTTCCCAGAAAACCTCGGCAGAAAACCGTCGAGCCGAAAATCGCCATATCTTTCGATCCGCTTAAGATTTTTTCGTGTTTTAGGATGCGTTGGAAAGCTTAGGAAATTCTCTAGCATCTGGTCATAAATTTTGGTAAAATTTACTGTACAAACAGAGATGAAATTGGGTGAGAACAGAGAGGGTTCAGAACCGGTTACGTTGTAAATGATGTTAGTTTCATTCTGTTTTTCCCTATATTACCTTGAGCTTTTATTTACCTAAATTGTTGATAATAAAGCTGCTTAAAATGTATCCCTAACCATGCTCTATAGATGGATGCGAGACAACTCATGACTGAAAGGAACCAGCTGAGATCTGAGGTGGAAGACCTCACCGATCGCCTCACCGACGTCACGGACGACTACTACTCAGCAAAAGAGGAGAACAAGCAGCTGACCGCCCGTATCACCGAGCTGGAGCAGGAAAATGCTGCCCTGACTGCACGTATCAAGGAAGTGCAGGATGACCTTATCTTCAGCGATAACCTACGTGTCGTCGCGGACAGGGCAAAGGAAAGGGCTGAGCAGGAAAAGGCAGAACATGAGCAGATGGCTACGTTCTGTGATGAGGAACGGATTGAGGCGCTGAATGAGCTGAATGCAGCTAAGACATCTATTACTCAGAAGGATGAGACCATCCACTCCCAGCAGGCCACCATGCAATTCCTGCATGGACAGCTTCAGACCGCACAGACCAACATGGACCAGCTGTTCACGGAGATAGGGAATCTCCAGCACCAGTTGGCCGCGTTACAGCAGCACCACCAGGTGTTGCTGGCAGCTCACTGGAACCTGTTACAGCCACCACCACCGGAGAACAATGGGGACGACGCTGCTAGCGATGCTTCCGATGTGAACAACCCGGAAGACACCGACAGCGATGCTTAGACTGCTAACTAGTGTTAAGAAAGGAACTTGTAAAAATTAATGGTAGTGTACTAAAGAACAAAAACTAGTGGCTTGTACGTACGTAAGGACGTAGTGGTCGCTGTGTTTTGGGGTAGATTGACAGCATAGGAGGTATGGATGACTAGCTAGGCCGGACAATCGTGGATGTGTGACCCCGCGCTAAGAAGTGTTAATATCGCGCGCTTTTGTGTACAAAAGGGTTGCACCTCGAAATATATATGAAACACTAAGCTTATGTTTAATAAATAGATGTCTCGTTCCGTCAAAATTCAGAACCGTAAGGAAATTTTACTAAGTTTGAATGCTCTGAAATTGTGGGCAAAAATCTTTGTTTTTATCAATTTCAGATCATGGAAATTAATCTCCCAGGTTATGCAATCTGAAAATTTCATACCGAAACTTTTACTCCATCAATTTCAGCACCTGATGAAATTTTCCTCCTATGAATTGCATTCTGAAATTCATGTCCATATCATGTTCCTTAATTACTATCATTGTCTATAGCTCCGAAACGCTGAGACTAATGGTGTAATTAAATTGTGTGGCAGATGGTGAACACTCGTCGCACGGTGGATCCTTCGGGGAGGGTGCTTCGTCGCAGCCACCTCCTCCACCACCGTTGACTGCTGTGGAGCAACTCGTTCATAATCAGAACGAGATGTTCCGACTGTTCCTGGCAAGCCAAAACAATAATGCCCAGGCAGCAGCTCCTCCACCGCAGCCCCGTCCCACCTCTTATGGGGATTTACGGGCGACTCAACCGCCGTCTTTCTCGGAAGCAAAGGACCCCCTGGAAGCAGATAATTTTCTGCGTATTGTGGAATCCAAGTTTGCTCTTCTGAATTGCACCGAGCACCAGAAGACTCTGTTTGCAGCACAGCAGCTCCGTGGGTCGGCTAGTGCGTGGTGGGCAAACTACACCGCTGCACTCCCCGCGGATCACCGGGTGCTCCGGCCGGAATTCTCGGCAGCCTTCCGTGCACACCACATTCCTGACGATGTCATGAGAAGGAAGCTTCAGGAATTTGTTGACCTGAAGCAAGGCTCCAGCAGCTGTGCAAGAGTATGCTCGGAAATTCAACTATCTTGCCCAGTATGCTTCCTATCATGCCGACACGGATGCGAAGAAACGTGAGTGCTTCCGGAAGGGTCTAAATCCGAAACTGCAAGACCGCCTTGCTCTCTTAAATGGCACGTTTAATGAATTGGTTAGTGTCGCCATTGTGCAAGAGGACGCTATTCGCGTCAATCGGGATGACAAGAAGAGGAAGCGCACCGCGGAAGTTCGTCCGGTGCGCCACCTCACAAGTTCAAGCTTGCAGTGACCAGCCCCACTGGTCAGAAATTCCGTGTCCCGGTGCCTCCAATGGGTGGGCAACACACTACCTTCCAGCAGCCTTATCGTGCGCCCCACCACTCCTATCAGCACCGTGGTCACCAACACCTGCCGCAGCAGCATAACCAAGGTGCCAGGCCATCCCCGCAGCAGCCATGATTCAACTGCGGCGGCATTGGCCACTTCATCGGAGAATGCCCCCATCCTCGCCGCAACAACGGCAACAACGGTGGGAATAATCAGCATCAGCACCACCGCGGAAATAATGGCAACAATAATAACCGCGGCAACAACAACAACAACCACAACAAAACCCCCACCAAAACCGGCCGTGTGAATTTTACTACGGTCGAAGATGTGCAAGCCGGAGAACCGGTCCTCTCGGGTATGTTTTCTATATCCGGACATTCCGCTCTCGTTCTTTTCGATTCCGGCGCCACACATGATTTCATCGATCAAGCATGTGTGGACAAATTGCATCTACCATCCACCATTTTGCAAACTTCATACACTATCACGTCTCCCGGTGGCCTCATTCACACAAACCGTGAAGCAAGGAACGTTTCCCTTGAACTTGCCGGAAATACATACCTCTCGCCACTAATCATTCTAAATGGGCAAGGCATAGATGTGATATTAGGAATGAAATGGATGAAACGACATAGAGCTGTCTTACACATAGATACCGGGAAGTACATTTAAATTCACCTCTATACGGCCCGTCTATTCTATCATTGCCATACCCAAAAATTTTGAGAACTCAAATTCAGCACCTAAAGGCTCGGAGATTAGAGGATATACCGGTAGTATGTGAGTTTCCCGATGTGTTTCCGGATGATTTGCCGGGAATGCCACCTGATCGGGAAGTAGAATTTAAAATTGAACTTCAGCCCGGTACCGCACCGATATCTAGAAGACCGTATAAAATGGCTCCAAACGAATTAGCTGAACTTAAGGAGCAACTCAACGAACTTTTAGACAAGGGGTACATACGCCCAAGTGCTTCGCCTTGGGGCTGCCCAGCTCTTTTTGTGAAAAAGAAAGATAAGTCATTAAGGTTGTGCGTCGATTATCGACCTCTCAATGCGGTGACCATCAAAAATAAATACCCCTCCCACGCATTGATATGCTATTTGATCAATTAGTAGGTGCAAAAGTATTCTCAAAAATTGATCTTCGCTCCGGCTACCACCAAATTAAAATTCGGCCGGAGGACATTCCTAAAACCGCTTTCTCTACGAGATATGGACTTTTTGAGTATCTCGTAATGTCTTTCGGATCGACAAATGCACCGGCCTATTTCATGTACCTCATGAACTCGGTATTTATGCCGGAGCTGGACAAGTTCGTGGTGGTATTCATTGATGATATCCTCATTTATTCCAAGTCGGAGGAAGAACATGCTCGAACACCTCCGCATTGTGCTTCAACGACTACGAGATCATCAACTTTATGCAAAATTCAGCAAGTGTGAATTTTGGTTGGATCGAGTTCCATTCTTGGGTCATATCATCTCAGCTGAGGGAATCTCGGTCGATCCAAGTAAAGTTGCTCGACGTGCTGAATTGGAAGACTCCCAAGACCGTCAAGCACATCCGTAGTTTTCTCGGACTTGCGGGATATTATCGGAAGTTCATTCCAAACTTTTCTATCATCTCCAAGCCCATGACAAAATTGTTGGAGAAAGACTCCACCTTCAAGTGGAGTCCGGAGTGCGAAAATGCTTTCCGATCCTTGAAGAAGCATTTAACCACCGCTCCCGTTCTAGCTCAACCCGACATCGACAAGCCGTTCGACGTATATTGTGATGCGTCCGGCATAGGATTGGGTTGTGTTCTCATGCAAGAAGGCCGAGTTATTGCCTATGCTTCCCTCCAACTCCGCAAACACGAGAAACACTACCCTACTCATGATCTTGAATTGGCCTCGGTAGTTCTTGCTCTCAAAACTTGGAGGCATTATCTCCTAGGAAATCTGGTACATCTCTATACCGACCATAAAAGCCTCAAATATATTTTCACGCAGCAAGAATTAAATATGAGACAACGAAGGTGGCTGGAATTGATAAAAGATTATGAATTGGAAATTCATTACCACCCCGGAAAGGCTAATGTGGTTGCCGATGCACTAAGCCGCAAGCACCAATGCAATCAAGTTGAAATCTGCTCTATGGAAAACTGCAGCAAATCTGAAAATGAGAGTAATCCTTGTCTTCATATCATTCCTTATGGTGCATTGCACAATTTGGCTCTTGTTCCTACTCTTCGAGAAGAAATCAGTTGCTGCCCAGAAAACGGATGAAGGTATGGAACACATCCGACAGAAATTGGGTACAGAAAAGGCTAAGTGTTTTCGTCAAGATGAGAATGGAGTCCTGTGGTTTAATAACCGTCTAGTGGTTCCGAAGGATATGGAACTACGGAAGAAAATTCTTGACGAAGCCCATCTCTCTAAATACTCCATACACTCCGGTAGTAACAAAATGTACCGTGGGTTGAGAGAAAAATTTTGGTGGACTCGCATGAAGCGAGAAGTGGCTTGTTATGTGGCCGAGTGCGACACTTGCCAACGAGTCAAGGCTGATCATCCGAAGAAAGCCGGATTATTGCACCCATTAAAAATTCCCGCGTGGAAATGGGAAGACATAGCCATGGATTTTGTTGTTGGATTACCTCTCATCCAAGAAACATGATTCCATATGGGTAATCGTCGATAGATTGACGAAATCAGCACACTTTATTCCGGTACACACCACCTACAGCGCTAAGAAGTATGCTGAATTGTATATTGTCCGTGTGCTATGTTTACATGGCGTGCCAAAGACCATCATTTCAGATCGCGGTCCCCAATTTGTTTCTCGATTTTGGGAACAATTGCACGCTAGTCTTGGTACTACCCTAATCCGAAGCTCTGCATATCATCCTCAAACCGATGGACAATCGGAAAGGTTGATTCAGTACTTGGAGGATATGTTGAGAGCTTGTGCTTTGACGCAAAAGGGAAGTTGGGATGATCAGTTACCATTCATTGAATTTTCCTATAACAACAGCTACCAAGAAAGCTCTGGAGTCACTCCCTTTGAGGCGTTATACGGACATTCATGCCGTACGCCGTTAAATTGGTCCGAGTCGGGCGAAAGAATAATATTTGGTCCGGATATTGTTGAGCAAGCCGAGGAAAAAGTGAGAGAAATACAAGCCAACATGAAAGCTGCTCAATCCCGCCAAATAAGTTATGCAAACAAAAGGAGACGCCCGCTGGAATTCGAGGTAAATGATCAGGTTTATCTTCGGGTCTCTCCAAATAAAGGTGTGTCACGTTTCGGTATAAAAGGAAAACTTGCTCCCCGTTACATTGGACCATTCCCAATTGTGGAGAAGTTTAGCCCCGTGGCATACCGGCTGCAATTGCCGACAAACTTGGAACGTGTGCACAACGTGTTCCATGTGTCGCAACTCAAGAAGTGTCTAGAACCACCCATCGATGTGGTCATCTCCGACACCGAGCAATTGCAAGATGATCTATCTTATCCGAGAAACTCCCGTCCGGATCCTCGATAAAAAGGATCGTGTTACTCGCAACCGCACTACCACCTTCTACAAAGTGCAATGGAGTAATCACACCGAGGATGAAGCCACTTGGGAACAGGAGGAATTCCTGGATAATCATTTCCCGAGTTCATGGCTTCACAATCGAGGTAACGACGCACCTCCCTTCGACCACTCTTTTTATCAACCGTAATCTCGGGACGAGATTTCTTTAAGGGGAGGGCTGTGACACCCCGTGTCACAATTACAGGTTGTTACTGTACTAAATGCAAATTTGCATGTGCAAATACAATAATCATTAGCCAAGTCGCATGAAATAATGGAGTAGAGTCCTATTAGGGTTTTTAATATTTCAAAACCCTAGCTATTGAGATCTCAAACATTCTCCAAAGTGGTAACCCCAAATTTTTGCACAATCTGGTAGAGCACATCAAGACATGAATTTAGGATATTTTTCCTGAATTTTTGGAGCAGCACAATTTCCTAGAAAAATCCAAACTAGGTTTAAAACAGCACTTGTTCATGAATTTTTGTAAATTTTTACAAGAAAAATTTAAACTTTTGCCAATAACAAAAGTTGTTCCTCACAATACCATGAACCTACAGAAAATCTGGTTTGCAAAAATTCCAAAAGGATCAAATTCTATGAGCAATTTACAGAAGAGAACATCAGTGGCAAAAGAGTAAATCGTGCGAATCACATATTGAACGAGAGGCAGGCACGATGGCCGGAGCCACCGTCGGCGGCGTTCGCCGCCGGTGCCCATGCCGGTTAGGCGCCGCCCGTCCTCGCCAGCGCTGTGCAGCTCCACGCGTCACGCATCACCTCCCATGCTTCGCTCGGAAGCTTGCCCTCTCGGCCGTCGATGGCGGGGAAGAGAATCCGCCATGGCCGCCGCCGGACCTTCTTTCCCCGTGCGCCGCCTCTCCTCGCGCCGCAGCCCCTCATTTGCGTGCAAGTGCTCCGCAAACCTCCCGCGCAGCTTCAGCCCCCGACCACGGCTCCTTCTCCCTCTCTCGCGAGCCTCGAGTTGCCCGAGAGCCGCGGAGCCCCGTTCTTCTTCCACCGCGCCGCCAGCTCGATTCGGCCCTGCTAAGGTGAGCTCATGCTCCGCCGCGGCTTTCGGATGATGCGCGGGCACCCAACTAACCTCCCTGCTACTCCCCAGGGCGAACCGGGCAAGGGCGGTGAAGTAATCGCTTTTCTTCCTCCCCGCCGGTCACCGCGCCCCCGCCACCCCGTCGACGCCGGCTCACTCCGGACCACCTCAGCCTGCACCGATCCCGCGCCGTTCGTCTCCGTGCGAAGGTGCAGCTCTACGCCTTGACCATTCCCTTCCTCTTGCCCTGGCGAGCTCGTGCTCCCACGCCGGAGCCGCCGCATCCGCCATGACTCGACGCGAGCTAGGCTCCACCCACCCTCCCGCCTCGCCACCCCCACCAAACGGTGCGCCGTCGAAAACCGTGCACAGGCGGCCAAGCCCGGCCCCTGCGGCGAGCCCTAGCGCGCCGCCGGTGAGCCCCGCCGCCGCTCCGGCGACCCCCCCGCGCGCGACACTTAGTTAAATTTTTGAATCGTGCTGAAACTTCGTAACAGTCAAGGATTTTGGAAAAATCATAACTTGAGATTTACGCCACGGATTTGAACGATTCAAAGTGCGTTGGAAAGTTTGTAACCTGTACTTCAATATGGAATACATGAACACCTATGGTTACATAGTAAAATTTAATTTTTGAGCAAGATGAAAACGCTATCACGACCACGCAGCTTAACAAGGTTGCATTTTGAAAATGATGTAACTGTCTAGACCCCGGATCCAAACTGCATGAGCAAGGACTCTTTGGAAAGTAGATAACTTGTACTTTAGCGTAGTAGCATAATCCCAGAACTTTATATGTAGAAAAATAAAGATACAAGTACTCTAAGATGCTAATCCGTTATGCCCATGTAACAACTTGACGTTTTTAAAATTCAATAACTTTTTAAATACAGATCCAAATAAAACAACTATATGTTCGTTGTAAACCTCGAACCACATACTTTACATTACCCAACATGATTCACCTAAGTTCTATAGCAAAATATTAAGATTTGAACGCCTTAAGAGAGCTTCACAATCAGCCTGTCAACCCTGACTTAGTTAAACAAAGTGGCTAAGAATTTGCTAAGCTCAAACTTGCCTCTTTACTTTTCTGTTATGGATAAATACTTTCACACTTACATGGTACAATTAAACATGTCATAATCACGTTTATCTTTTTGGGCAAGAACAGTCATTCATTGTGTATGATGGGTTATATTAAATTACATAAAGTGACAATGGTGCTCAATACTTAGAGAGGTGATGAGAGCTTCACCCTAAAACATGAGCATCAACCTTTTCAAATTATGTAATGAAGACAAGATTGGTAATAATTATACCAGGAGATGTAGGTAATTAAATTAATTCGAGAAGGTATCACATAAATATTAATGCATAACTACGATTGCTATACATCATCACATGGCTACACTTAGGCATATAGATATTTCGTTCCACTCGTTTCACTAATGAGGCCTACCCTAGGTTCTTGATCTAAAAGTCAACATGTTCAACTATACTATATGATGAAAGGATTACCTAATTAGAAGGTTGTCCCCATGAGACAAACCACACATACCCACATCATGACCCTGTCATCACGGTTCGAGAACACGTTTAATTTAGGCAAACATTTCGTTACCTTATATTATTGAGAAAGTTCCATGAACTATAAAGAAATATGAAGTCACCCATTGCTCATACATTCCATATGCATCCATATAGGGACCCCGACCGGAGCTGAAGATCAAGGAGGGCGCCAACTTGAAGTAAGCGAGTTCGAGTGTGCTAACTACGAACCGAATCAAGGCAAGCCCCGGAGCATGACCTATGTTTTAAAGTTCTCTTTATTTTCACATACGTCTATGATGTATTGTGCATTTACGTTTAGGAGTTATTCGGAAACCTAGTTGCACTAGCTTCCTGTACCCGTGGTCTTGGTTAAGTATAATCCTAATCGCTAGTGCTATGCTTAATAGTTTATCGGTAGCAACACCGAGTGATTTGGAGATCACCCGGTCTAGGAATTAAATTTTGATTACTCTCACATGATTAAATGGAGACCGTACGGGGAAGTGCATGTGTAGGATGCGGTGACAAGGTTGGCCCTTGTGCGCATTAGCCCCGTATGTGTCGGTCAAGGACCGTTCGTTGTGACTCCGCGAGCAAGTATTGAGTTGTGTACCAAATGCATACCTTCGTATGGGAGTTGGTAAACCGATGTAACTTGAGAGTCGTAGTGTTGGACGGTCTCTCCACCCTTTGTGCAAAGTGTTGGTCACGGTGGATGCACGGGTTTGTGAGTAGATGGAGGGTGTGTTATTACCCTTGGACCCGACGCTACTGTGGTTGCATGTGGAATGCATACTCGGAGGGTGGACCCGGCTCATATCTATGATAATCTTGTGAAAGGTGGCCATACGTGTTCTTAAATGATGCGTATGTCGTGTATTTGGGTTTCCCCTGCAGGGTGTAAATCGATATATATCGCCGTCCCTCGCGGTGATGAGTACCACCGTGACATCCTATGTCACCATTAGGGCTAATGACATTGTTAAGCACTAAGAGCCACAATTAATCAAGACCTAAACAAACCACCAACAAATAAATTCAGAAAAATAAGAAAAATTGTTAAACTAAAGGGGGAAAACACTAACTCTTAAGGAACTCCAATTTCTTCAACAAGTAAAACCCCCATATTTTTGCACCATCATGTTTTCCATGCAAAACCATGATTTTAGAGCATTTTTGCGAAAATTTAAAGTTTGAAAAGCTCAAAAATTCAAATTCAAATTCAAAACAACACTGCTTTTCATTTTTTTATAAACATCTACAAGCAGAATTTTACCTACCTTCCAAAAACAAAGTTGTAGAACACATCTTTCTTATCACCCACAATTTTTGGTTCGAATTTAGGAACTATGGAAATCGAGTTTTGAAATTCATTTCAGTAGCAGCAGAGAAAGGACCAAAAATTCGAATTGCCAGCTGGAACAGACAGGACCTTCGGTCGATAGCGTATTGCCCGCCAGTCCGACGAGCTCGGGCCGCCCGTGCACGCGCGCCTGCTCCATCCCATCACCTCCCTCCCCAAAGCATCTCCCAACCACACCCCGTACCCGCCACCCAACAAGGAATGGCAAGAGTTACTACTGCTGCCCCATCCCGACCACCCGTGCTCCTCCCTCTAGCTCGAATAAACATTGGAGCACGCCGGCCGGAGCTGCTGCCTCCCACGCCTCCCAAACGTTTCTAACAGCTCTCTCTCCTCCGCCTAGAGCTCCCCAAGCGGCAAGAAACCTAGCCTGCACTGCCTTCTTCCCCGGTGAGCTCATCCATGACCGCCTCCCCTGTTTTTGTCCGACACCGGCCGCCCGCAACCCGCGGCCCACCATGGTGAGATTCCCTCTAGTTTCTTCCCTCAAATCGGTGCGCAAGGACCCTAGCAACCTTCCTTTTGAAGCAATTGCATTTTCATGCAGGGGTTCGGCCGAATTTGATGAAGGAAAAGTCTGTCGTGATGCTGCCGACCACGACTTCGCCTCCACCTCGATGTCCACTTCCAACTTCCAGCTATTCCCGACCTCAGCAACCTCCATGTCAACCTAAAGGACTCCCGGGTGATGCTCACGATGCTCCTACCTTGCCCCACGTGCTGTCCATGCTGCACACGACGCTGCCGTTCCTCCGCTAGGCCGCCCCAAGGTCTGCGCGCACCTGTTCCGACAAACGAGTGCATGCTGGCGACCACCCCGGTAGGTGGGCCACACCTTTAGGGTCGTAGAACACTAGGCCGTCGACCCTGCCACGCCGCCGCTTGCCGCCGAAGCCTCCAGCACCGTCATGCTCGCAGTTGCACGAGTTGCCTGAACCGGCAACTCGGTTGCTAACAGCTTTGTCCCATTTTGTTTATTTCGTATCTAAAAAACTAAAAATGCTAAAAATGCAAAGTAAATTTTGTTGGAACCCACAAGAGTAGATCTACACCCCTGTCTTGCTGTCGACCATGTTTGACTATTGGGACTCTGTTTATGAATTTAACAAAAAGTGGAATCTTGTTAAGCATGTTGCACCCATAACTACTGTTATAAGCATGGAACGGGTGTGAGTCCAATTTTGTTGGACTCCTCTGAACATGATCTAACCACTAGAGATGTATTGACCAGGTTTGGAAATATTTTGCTTGGTGGATTATTTTAAACTAGTTAAATCGTGACTTGAAAATCTTAATTAATTTATAAGTGTCCTTGATTTCTGAAAATTTGATATTCATGCATCTCATGGGATACATGAAGTCTCTCGCACAAGCTATTGCACATTTTAAAAGTTATTGCATTATTAGTATTTTCAGTAAAAGAATTTACACTAATTATGTTCAAATTATTTTTTGCATAAAACTTGGTAGATCTACTATTCATTGCTTAGTACACTTGTATAAAATTCCATATTTAAATTTGAGCACCGGAAGTATTTATTTTCCTGTCGTTTTGCTTAAATCAATTTAAAATAGAAATTTCAGCATATGGTTTACTATGTTTATGCATATTTTTTTTTACCTCCTATGTAAATTTTATTTTATTTTACTGTTTATAGGGCACCATTAATCCCTCGATGGTTAGAAGTGCTGCATGATGCAATGGTCATATGCTTATGTTTCTTGTTTAATTAATTTTTTCTTAATCGCATTGCTTAAGTGTCATTACATGCGAGGATGAAGCGTCTAGCTTATGCCCTAAAAATTAAAAATGTTCACATATGCTTTGCTCAATGTTTTAACCCTGAAATTGAATGATGTTTATACGCAGCATGCATGAGGACTTATCATGATCATTATTGTTGCTTTATTTTGTCACTCATGGTTTTGATAAGTTACTATTAAAAAGGGAAACAATGTGTGTATCGTTAAATTGCTATCGCATGTGCATTTGGAATCATTGACTCATCCACGAGCATAACACGAGCATGATCAGCACCTACTCATGAAGCATATACATTAATCCTTGTATTCTTTTGTTTCTTATGCATTGCACTTCATTCCATAGGCAACGCCGTCGAAATAATCTCTCCGAAAGAAGCCGTTGCCGATCTCAACGCTTGTGAAGCTAACGCTAACTTTGATCACTCTCAAGGCAAGCCCCGGTGCATTCCTATTATTTTGAAATGTCTTTCTTTATCACTCTATTAAGGATGATGAATGTGCATTTAAGTTTTTAGGCGTTGATTGAAAATCCACATGCATAAATTCCTATATGTCCCATGTCGCTTATGTGTCATATCCTCGTTAGAATTGCTATGCTATGTTTATGGAGTCAACGATAGGTGGGGGATCTCACTCATGGCTTATGATTAAATATGAACATGATGAATTTGGTTAAAATTGAGAACACCCCATTATGGCTCCGCGAACAAGTTTGAGTTGTGTACCAGTTGCATACCTTTCTTATGGGGATTGGTAAACCTATGTAGCTTGTAAGTTGTAAAGTGAGCCGGATATCTCACCGACCCGGAGGTGATGTGTTTGGCACGGTGGTTGCACGGGTTGAGGACCGTTGGAGAGTACATGGGTTAAGCCTTGGACGCGTTGTTGAACGGTCGCAAGGGGACGTGTACTCGGGGTCGGTGGCCCCGTGTTTTACTTTATGATGAACTCGCGAACGGTGGCCATACGTGTTCTTAAATGATGCGTATGTCGTGCATTTGGGTTCTTTCCTGCAGGATTAATAATTCGATAATTATCGCCGTTTCCTCTCGGTTAATGAGTACCACTTGATTCGAGCAGTTCGCAATGTGTAGTAATGGAAAGAGATTGAATAGCTTGCTGTTTTATATTGATATTAAATTGTATTGCAAACTCTTGTATTGTTAGCATGCTCACTAAAATTTCTTTTATGCAACAACCCTATTAATTTGGCTAAGTAATAAAATTGCCAACCTAATTAGCATAGGTGCTATTTATGCAAAAAGGCCAAGTTAAACCGGTCAAGCCCCATGCATCTAGGAGTCGGTCTTAGAAGGCCAATTTGACGGGTAAGACTTGCGGAGTATGTTAGATACTCGAGGCTTTGCCACTACATGTTTATTTACGGGTTTCCCGCAAGCCGGGTTTTGTGATTGTTGTGGTAAGGTGGTTTGGGATGGAGAAGAGCCCAAAGAGTGGACCATTAAATGGGTCCCTAGCTCTCCGACCCATGATGAGTGAGCCATGGCCTAGGCCGGCATGGTTCATTTAAGTTATCTATGTATCGTCGAGTTATGTATTTCGCTTCCGCACTTTAATTTCGAACAAAGATCATGGCTATGTAAGAATTTTTAATCGAACCTAATGTATCTTTATTTCGAACCCTATGTGTAATCAAGACTTAATGATGTAAACTTGTAATCCGTGGATGTTTATTAATGTGATGCTATGTATGGTTGCTTCGTCAATCATCTCCCAAGGCGATCCGTACCACACTTAACTATCTTTCGGGATAGGGGTGTGACAACCACTTGTCTCGAGCAGATTGCATCGTAGTAAAAAGAGAATATGATGATTAAAGCTTGCTGCTTTTGAGTATTAAAGTCATGTATTGCAACCATGCTTGTTAGTCGTGCTCACAAAAGTTTACGATTTTGTTTCCACCCTCTTAACTTGGCTAAAATATGAGTTAGACAAATGCTTTAAGTGCTGTTTTTGGCAAGTTCCCGCAAGCCGGGTCAAACCCCCGCATGTTAGGGTCGGTTCTTAGAACCATTTTTGACGGGTAAGCCTTGCGGAGTATATTAGATACTCGGGGTTTGTGTTGAAACTATTTTCAGGATTCCCGTAGCCCGATTATTGTGATTGCTGCGGGAAGTATGTGTGTCAAAGCGAGGAACCTCGGGAGTGGACCGTGGAGTGGGTTCCCGCTTCACCGACTCAAGAGTGAGGCCATGCCGTATGGGCTGGTGTGGTTCTCCTAGTTAAGCTATATATATGTATGTACCGTCGAGATGTTTACGCTTCCGCACGGACTTTATCAAGTATTGTACAACCACACTACACTTATGTATTGTAATTTGAAATTCGAACAATGGCTTGTAATAGTTAAGAGAGTATGTATGAGACTCGTTACTCAAGTAGTTTCCCTATGTAATAAAATGTCGAATGTATCCCCGATGTATGTGCAATGTACGTTCGCTTCGTCGAATGTCTCCCGATACGATCATGTTCGACAATCCCTCCCTCTCGCTTCGCGAGGTAGGGGTGTCACATGATCGCCACCGGAATTCAAGCAATTCGATAATTAAGGGTCAAAAGTTTAGGTCTGGCAGAAATATGCGTTTCTTCAATAAAAGTATATGCATATTATATTTTTATTGAATTGTGCATAATGGAAGAAAATTATGAGGAATTTACTGGAAGTTTTGAAAAAGGATAGATGCCCAAATAATTCAAGAGAAAGCACTAAGTCGGATATATTGCGGATTTGTATAAATTTTTCAGAGCAGAATCTGATCTTTGGCCAATAAGGAATGTTGTTCGGAATAATGTTCTGTGCACCCTGGAATTTTGGCATATTTTTCTGCAGCATGGAAATGGAGATTCGAATTATTCAAGGACCAGAGGACCTTCCTGCAAAGTTGCCAGCTAATCCCAATCCAGACCCTTTCTCCTCTATGCGTTGTTCACCGCCTGTGCTGGACACGGCTGCGCAGCGTGCCATCGTGCTGTTGTGCCACGCAGCTGTGGTACCCGCCACATGGGACCCACCAGCGGGCCAGGATAAGGATGGAGCACCGTGCACGATCCTCTCTCTCTCTCTCGCTCGAGCTTGCTCCAGGAACGATCGCCCACCAACCGCCACCACGGTCCTGCCACCGTCCGGCCACCACGCCGCGTCCCCAAGTCAGCCCCCACCACAATCTGATGCACATCGAGCCTCTGGAGCTCTAGGAGCAAGCGTCCCCTCAAATCGTCGCTCGAGCTGTGAGAATTTTGAAGATTCCCCGAACAACATCTCCGGCAACCAACTTGACGCCGCTCCAAAATTTCCCCCTCTCTGGTGAGCTAAATCGCACGACTCCTGCTCCCAGTAGTGCGCAGTTTGTTCCTCTTCCACTAAGGTAGCTCACCCTCAAGCCATTTGCACAGGTTCGGTGGGATTTCGCCGTTTTCGGGAGCTCCATCCTCCGCCGTTCACTACCTCGCCGACGAGCTAACGTTTCTGGCCATCTCCAAGGTTGACTACTCTCGTGCCGCTGTTGCTCATCCACCGTTGGTGCTTATGACAGTTGTTTTCCTAATTTTAGTGGCCTATGTTGTGCGCACGTCGTCGCCGAACCTTGCCGACCGCCGCCGCTTGCCGTGGACCCATCTCCGGCCGCCCCTTGCCGCCGGTGACCTCACCATATATAGTGTTTGCCGTGTCTCACTGGCCCCGTAGCTAAGTTTTCGTTAAGTTTGGACCCCGTTCGACCAGCTGCGGTCGCCGCTCCGACGAGCCGCCGTCGCCTCCGACCGCCCTGCGCCATGGCCGCACCAGAGGCCACACCGGCCCGGATCTCGTGTGGCCATAGCCACTGCTGATACCAAACCTTGTAGCCTTCCGTGTGGCCGTGCTCTGATTGGATGAGTTCATGAATATCCCTTTTTCCCGAAATAAAAATCTAGAAAATCCTATTATCTTACAAAAGTTATGTCTTTTGATTCCGAACTCCAAAATTAGAAAACTCAAATTTGTTTGGCTCTCTGTGAGAAGATCTATCCTCTAGTCATGTTGATGATCAAAGATTCGTGATGGTTTTTCCTAGAATTATCGAACATCCAAAACCTTAATTAATTCATAATTAATTCTTTGTTTATGGTAAAACCGCAAACAGTAGTTTTGTTAGTTTCCTCTCGGTTATGCTCTATCCAGTGGTGTAGTTACATTTCATGTTGCTGCATTTGTGCATGAGAATAATCATTTCCTTGTATCTTAACTTCTATAATGTAAATCACATGAAATAACGAACTCACTTTAAAATAAATTTGAATTTGTATGCATATGTCTTCAAGAACCATATAATGTAGCTATTTTTGGTTGAATCGTCGATCATTGCATCGACCATGTTGTTGCATCTCGCTTCAAGCCTCGATATTGACATCTCGAAACATTTTAGGGAACACCGAAGAGACGATCGAGGAGCATATGCACGAGCCACCTCAGGACTCGACCATCGAAGAGACTAAGCGTGTTGCATCGGCACAAGGCAAGCCCCGGTGCATCCTCCTAGCTTTTAATGTTTTTCTTTCAGTATATCACTTGCTAGATGTCTAATGTGTATATCCGCATTACGTTTAGGGTTTGGTTGGAAACCCCACCTGCATTGTTCCCTGATATGACCCATTGTAGTAAAGATACTTGGTACGAGTAGTTCAATAGAACCCTTGCTAAGCTTAAATTGAGGTACGACGGTACATTGGTTAATTTCTTTTTAGTTCACGGTATCACCCGATAATTAAATGGAGACCGGGCGGAGATGTTGTAGATACAGACAAGACATGGGCCTTGACCGTAGTAGCCCCGCTCGTGTCGGTTAAGGACCGTACCGTTGTTGGCCCCGCTTGAGGAAGTATTGAACAAGACCGAGTGCATGCTAGTTTTATGGGAACTAGTAAGCTTATGTAGCCTTAACATATGCAATGTTGTGCGGTACCCAACACATTTGGTCGACGGGCCACTCGCTAGAGGAGTGGGCAGTCGGAAGCTCACGAGTTGAGTGATCGGCCACTCGGTGAGGTTGGACCCGTGTCAAATGGTAGATGTCATGGCGAAAGGTTGTCATATGTGTTCTTAAATGATGCATATGACGTGTACCTCGTGTTGTTTTTCCTAGCTGGTGATAAATCGATACGTATCGCTATCCCTCGCAGTAATGAGTACCGCTTGCGAACTGCGCCGCATCGTAGTTAAGAACTTGAATCATAATGAAGATTGTTGTTATTGGTTATTAATTTTTCTTGCAACCGGTGGTATTATGTTTGATACTATGATCACTTATACTTTATGCTTGAATCAAAAGGTTGCTAAAATATTGAAAGTAAGGACTCACTTGCTTAGTCACCGTTTTTATTTCTAAATGCAGCTACACACACCGAGCCTTGCATGTCTAGGCGTCGGCCTTAGTGTGCCATTTTGACGGGTCGATCTTGCTGACCTCTAATTGCTCGAGCTTTGTGCCTTTGTTATTTTTGTGTTTCGGGTAACACTTTTGAGTTGTCTCATCGGTGTTATGCCCCGGGATGCGAAGATCCTAAAGGGCTGTACTTCCCACTAGGAGTCGAGCCGGTCGTAGTAAGTGTGCTTGCCTAAGTGATAATCCGTATGGGCTCGGATTGATCACCTTTTGTTGTACAATCGTCGAGACAAATATACGCTAGTGTGCTTCTGCGCTTTTGAAACTTGAACTTGTTAAACTTCCGTTGTTTTCACTTAATAAATTCTGATGTAAATTTGGATGTCTCTCTCTTGTAAAGTTGAACAAATTTCTCTCTTGCAATATATGAATGTGGTCGGTTGTTCTATTATCAAGTCCGCTTAAACAGCACCTCGGGAATCACGATCCGTGGATCGGTCTATTGCAATGTCACAGCCATCATGATCGCTTTCTTCATCACTATAGCGGTGGCGGTGGTGCCGGTGGAGCTTGTCCATCGTTGTCACCCCGCGATTATCATGACTATCGCGGTCTCGTCCTTGACGATCTCCATTCATCCGACTTGTTCCCCCATCATGTCCGTTACGATCATTGTGACGGTCATCTCTCCGGTTGTACCGGTCATGTCTCCTTGATCGGTCATTGTAGTATCGAACAGAGCGGTCATGATGACCCCGATTGTTATGCCCTCGCCGATTGTTGGTAGGCAGCGGCGTTGAGGCTGTCGGCTGCCGGTCAGCATGACCGAGTGGGTAGAGGCGGTGGGTGCGATGAGCGGCGCCGAATCTATCAATCTTGGATCAACATGACCGGTCCGGCGGCGTTCATCTTCCTCGGCCCTACGCCGCTCGTCAGTCCACTCTACATGACGATCTATCAAAAGTTCTTAGCATCACGGTTCCCGTTGATCGGGACCCGCAAGTCTTGATAAGGTGCTCGATCATGTGCATTAGCAATTGGAGTGGGTTTGGCCTCGATTTCTAGTTCTCCCTCCAAATGAAGGCCCTTAGACCAAGCTCCGGTAGGCTGTCCCGGCCGTGATTGACTAAAGGATTCTCCTCGTTCCCAGTTCATGGGTCCGCAGGGCAGCCAAATCGACTAGATTCAAACCACGCCTCGATCCAGGCGTTTGATTGAGTACTTCCGGAATAGTCTCCGAATTTGCTTAACCCCCACAATATTGTGGAGTGGCGACGTGAAGACCCATTCACCATTGAATTCAGCTTCCAGGACATCCATGTTAAGGACCCCGCTTGGATGGCTGCGACCTCTTCTAGCGTGATTCCTGCGGCTCTTATTTGAAGGTGAAGTATCTCGCTCATCAACATCCGATGCTCCAGCAGCCTAGATTGTAGATGCGGCTGCTCCTCCGTCGGGGACTCCAGCCCCTAAAGCTCTAGCTTTATCGGCTCTCGGAGTGTTAGCATATGTCCGCGGATTGTTGACTAGTACTCGCGAGCGAGGGCGTGAATCTTCGAGCATCCTCTACATCTTCACCGACTTGCTCGCGCCGTAGTCTCTCCTCTTCTAGACGATCCGGTCTCACCTTCTTCGTGGCGGATCGCTCGAGCGTGAGTTGTTTAATGACCGTACTCGGACATGAAGACTTGGAAAAAGGCGTGAGGACCTTCCTCAAACATGTTTTCCGGCTCGAAAGAACCACTCATCGCTATAGACTAGGTAGCGGTCAAGACCTTGGCCTCGATTGGCCGGATCGAACGGAAACTCGTCCGGTCCGATTGATCGCGCCACAAGATTGGCAGCGTCGGACTCGTCGGAATCCGAATTGAAAATCAAGATCACATCTAGTGATCGCGCTTTAGTAGCGAGTGGCTAGATTGCGAGCAGCTTTCATCAATTGAAGCTTGCCGGCGGAATCAGCCTCGAAGTCCAAGGACCCAAAGCGGATTGCAAAGCCGGCGCGAAGTCGACGTCGAATGAAGAAGCCGTCGAACTCGCTAAGAAACTCCTAGGACCTCTACCTTGCGCCGCAAATGATGAGTCTTTATCTCAAGCACTAATACTACCTAGTCCCTCATGAGCGTGGAATTCGATGGTGCAACACACGTAACACACAAGAACATACGAGATTTTAGACGAGTTTAGGCCCCTCAATTGAGAGTAATACCCTATGTTCCGTATGTTGTGGATTGCCCTTAGCAAATTGCTAATTGTGTATGTCCGAGATCATTATCAAGGGGTCCCTCCTCCGCCGTATATATCCGGGATGCAAGGTTACATGCGAGTCCTAGTCGGTTACATGAATTACAATCTTAAAACCCTATCTCTAAGATTCCTTATTGATTCGTAGTCTTAATCGACTAATCTTGCTCCTTTACTTGAAGATCACGCCATATCTTATTGGTCTTGTCATTCGCCCTTGTTTCCATACCGGTATATGGAACATTTTCTTATTCTAATATCGGTCGAACACCACTCTTTGGACCCTCCCAATCTACCTGTCTTATCACTTTCAATATGTCACCATATGTTTATCAAGTCATTCCATTGATTATCATATACCCGTAAGGTAAGTATACAACAAAAGGTGGCTTCGTCTAGACCGTAGGATTACAAGGATGATTAAGGCAAGGGCAAGAAGCAGGATGAAGACAAGTATGATGATGATGATGGCTTTCAGGAATCACTCCGGAAATGAATTTCATTTGTGGTGGTCCCGATGCTTATGAATCTAAGCTCAGCGTAAGCTTGCATTGAGAGAGATTAATGTTGTCGCTTCTACGGCCCAATAGTATCTGCGGTGGTCATGCCCAATGACTTTTGGTACAAGAGAGAACTATAGAAAGGAACTCATTACATTCTAGGTGCCCGATATAGATTATGCGTACCATGCCATAATTGGCGGACCAGCTCTCGCTAAGTTTATGGCGATTCCGAACTACTAGTACCTCATATTGAAGACGCCGGGGCCCAATGGAGTCCCGACATTCGGAATTGATATTAAGACCGCTTATGCTTGCGAGGTACACAAGCATCGAGTTGGCCAATTAGGCCAATTTGGAGTTAGAGCACAGAGACGTCGGGTAGGCCACTGCAGCTGTTGTTTCGGCAATAGAAGTGCCGCTTGAGGAGGAATCACCAGCAAAGAAGAAAACAAAGGAGAAGCTCAAGGCTGATGTGGTGGCATCGAAGACCATCTAGCTTGACGGGAAGACTCCTCCATAGTCACCCATATTGGGGCTAACCTTGGGGATAAATAGGAAAGCACACTCACTCTTTTCCTCCATGAAAATAGGGACATCTTTACATGGCAACCTTCTAACATGCTGGGAATTCCTAGGGAGAAGATTGAGCGCACACTCGTTGGTGCGTCCCGATGCGAAGCAAGTTAAGCGTAAACACCGGAGGATTGCTCAAGACCACAAGGAGGCCATCAAATGGAGATTACTAGGTTGTTAGCTGCTAGGTTCATTAGGGAGGTGTATCATCCAGATTGGTCGGCAAATCCAGTCCTTGTACCCTAGAAGATTTCTAAGGAACCGAGAATGTGCGATGATTATACTCATCTCAACGAGGCTTGTCCTAAAGACACTTTCGCGCTGCCCGAATCATCCAAGTTGTTGATTCGACCGCTAGCTATGAACGTCTTTGTTTTCTTGATGCTTACTCCGGATATTAGCAGATTCCTTTGAAGGTTAAACACCAGATTAAGACCGTTTTTATCACCCCATTTGGAGCTTACTTCTATACACCTATGTCGTTTGCTTCGAAGAACGCCGGCGCGACTAACCGACGTGGTATGCAATGCTGCCTTGATTCTCGGATCGGTCGAATGTCGAAGCATATGTAGATGTCGTAGTGGCTAAGTACCGGAAAGTCGAAGATCTTCTCTCTAACCTGGCAGAGACCTTTAGCAATCTGCGGAACTTTTCCATGAAGCTGAACCCAACAAGTGTGTTTTTGGAGTTATGTCCGGTAAATTGCTTGGATACCCGGTATCTTGGTGCGGTATCGAGGTGAATCCGAGAAAAGATCCGGACCATCATTAACATGAAGCTCCCCAATTGCCCGAAGGATGCGTAGAAATTGAGCGGCTGCATGGCTGCATTGATCAAGTCCGGGAATCGGGGGTCTTCCGTTCTTTAAACCGCTCAAGAAGCAGGACAACTTTGAGTGGACAAATGAAGCTCATGCTGCGTTTGATCAGCTCAAGAGATACTTAGGCAATCCGCCGATCTTAGTACCACGGAGCCTCATGTGTTGAGTATAGTTCGGTAGTTGACCGACAGGAAGAACGTCACCATCGGTTAGTTCAAGCATCCGGTCTATTTCGTTAGTGAGGTCTTGATTGAATCCCGGTTCGGTACCTTCGGATGCAAAAGTTGATATATGTTGTCCGAATGTCGCGTAGAGGGGAGGGGGGGGTGAATAGGCAATAATCCCGAAAATCACTTAATTTAACAAATGAGAAGCGCGGGAAAGATTTGTCCGACTCAATGTCCGACTATAGTAGGACAAAGTCCGACCGCCTCGTGCGGAAAGTAGATCGGCAGCCAAGTTGGACAAATTCACGAGTAATAAACAACAAGCAAGCAGCTAGCAACTCAAGAAAGCTAAAGCAACAAGGGCACAAGCAAGCAAGCCACCTACACAAGTTAATCTAGGAATTTAAGCAAGAACAACCTAGAGCTATAGCACACAAATAGCAAGAAACTAAAGGAGACAAGGAGACACGCGATTTTTCACCGAAGTTCAGCTCCACCAAGAAGCCTACGTCTTCGTTGAGGAGTCCACCAAGGACCGGGTTGCTCTCAACCCTAAACCTCTTCAAGCTGCCACAAAGGTCGGCTTAAACTCCACTAAAACAAAGCTCCACGAAGGGAGGGGCAATACAAACGATCCAAGTCTCAACCACAAGCTTGGGAGCTCGCCGGGTAATGCCTAACCGTCCAGGGGATGAATCCCTAAGAGTAACAAACACAACAAGCAGCGGCGATGAGAATGAAACAAGTGCTCTTGAGATGATGAAGCTCAACGAATTCTCCTCAATCTTCTCACGGATCCGGCAAGGATTGGAGTGGGGAATCAATTTGGAAGAAGAGGAGTGCTTGAGAGTTTGGGAGTGTATTTGAGTGTGGGGAAAGTGCCAACCGGCCAAATGGGGACGAAGTCCCCTTTTATAGCCGGGGCACTCAAAAGAGCCGTTGGGCTCGATTTGACTCGGACTTTGTCCGACTCAAAAAGGTGTTTTTGCTCTGGAGTCCGATTGATAAATCCGACATAAGTTGGATATGTACGAGCATGTGATAGAGTCGGACATTGTCCGACTCCTAGGGTTTCCGAGGGAGTGGAAGACTCTCCGGAGTCCGACGTGAAAGTCCGAGGGGGTCGGACATTTCGTAATCGGACTTTGTCCGACGGAGTCGGACATTGTCCGATTCTCCAATTGTGCAGCGCTACGGAGTCCGACCGAGTCGGACATTGTCCGACTCCCCCGAATTTCATGAATGGTAAGTTCTCTAGAGTCCGACTCAAATGTCCGAGTGACTCGGACTTTGTCCGACTCCTCGAAGTGAAAAACTGATTTTTGATTTGGAGGTGGAATTTTGAGCACTTGAATTCTCACACTTCATACTTGTGTATCCCTCTTGATAGTATGGTGTTTCCTATACTCGAAGACACAAATAAAAAGCTTCACATCTTGATCTTGAGCATAATTGGATCATTTTCCAAATCTTGCAAATATGAACATACCTGGCCACTTCCTTTTTGTGTTTCTTTTCTCTCAATTGAATTTTAAATATGAATTACGTTCAAGCTCATTTGAAACATTAGTCCTTTTTAATTGTATTGACGTCAATCACTCAAAACCATAATTAGGGGCCTAGATGCACTTTCAATCTCCCCTTTTTGGTGATTGGTGACAATACAACTAAAATTCATAATTAAGCATAAAAGAGCTAGAACGAAGAGAGCAAATAGAAGAGAGCTCCCCCTAAATGTGTGCATGAGTTGAATTCATAATTGGTCATTTCAAACCAAGTGCACATATTTGAGAGAAAAACAAGAGAGCTCCCCTATTTCCATGCATTTGATCCACAAGGCATATAATTAAAAGAAGAGCAACAACAAGTGCATATGACATGTGAGTCACACAAATGCAACTAGAAACGACACAAATAACATAACACCATTCATCATCCATAGGACATAGTTCATCACATAGAAATTTAAAACTGAGTTTTACAAATAAAGAGCACACCACATAGTTCATCACAAATCACACATCCTAAGCAACATGTCCATAAATAAAACCGGATACAAGAGAAACTCTCACTTGCTCTACTCATCATACTCGCTGAATTTTACTACTTCTCCCCCTTTGGCACCGAAACACCAAAAAGGAAGAAACAGAGATCTAGTCATCGTCGCCCCAATCCTCATCATCGTCCTCGGCCTCTTCCTCAATATCAGCGGGGCCCTTTCCCTTGGGATCATCATCCTCGGTCTCCTCATTTTCTTCTTCTTCCTCTCGCCTCAAAACCGGAGCTGTCTCATGCTCGGGTGCATCCTATGGCTCATCCTCCTCATAGTGAAACCTAGTGTGGGTGGAGGTACCGGTGCTAGGGCCGGTAGGAGCAAGTGGTGAAGCCCGAACCGGAAGAGAAAGGTGGAGGCGGAAAGTAACCAAAGTAGTAAGACTCATCCCGAGTGAATGAGTCCCACGGATACTCAACTGGTGGAGGAACGAGAACCGGCTCGAGAGAGGGGCTCTAGGAGTAGTGATCCGGAGATGATCATAAATGACTTTCTCGCCTCTCATTGAGCACATTCCGACGCTGCTCAATGTTCTCGCATTTGTGCATCCATCCTTTGGCAAATGCTGCATATTTCTTTCAGCATTTTGAAGAGACAACTCTTGCTCTTCGAGCTAGGACCACGACCACGAGCCATATCCGGGCGAGGAGTAGTGCTAGTGCTTGGAGGAGCAACACTACTAGAAACCGGAGCAGCTGGAGGTACATCCTGTGACGAAGTCCTAGGAGCATTAGGTCGACATCCTAGGTCGAAGGGGGTTTTGCTTGCAGTCCTTGTTGAAAGTCTTCTTAGAGACCCTCTTAATCATGCTGATCACAAACGGTGCATACACACAAGCACGCCTAGCGTCCACTAGTCCATGCCACATCTCACTAAAGATGAAGTCCCATACATTGAATTGGCGCTGAGTCGGCAAGATGTGGAAAAGGTCCTTAGCATAAGAGGCAACATGATCTGCATTGCCACCCCTAGGAGAGAGAGTGACGCGAAGCATCCCGTGCAGGACCACATCGAGAGGTTTGAGACTTGCAGCATAAGGTGGGTTGCACAGGTTATCTTCCACATACATGTACCTCATGAGCTCCGGGTTGAGAAAATCTGAATCATGTAGACGAACATTTCCGGTCATAGTATCTCTCAATCCAAGAATGTTAGCAAACCTGGAAAAGGTGCAAGAGAGCTTCTCTCTATCTATCATCGACCACATCCTCCATGCGGTCTTGTCAAAGTACACTATGGAGTAGAACCGACACACTATCTCTTTGTTCCGAGTCATACTTGAAGCCCATGATTCCCTCAATTCCATGGAACTCACACATGGCAATGATCTCATCAAACAAGTCTTGTCTTCTTGCTTGCCTTGTGTAACAACCCTAAATAATAAGCATGCATTTCATGTCATTCATGATCATGTCATCATGTGCATTGTTAAGCTATTTAATTGTTGGTGTTAAGAAATGCACATAGAATGTCAATTTAACCTAAGTTAAATTAATCTTAAAAGAAGAATTTAAATAAAAGAAAATTATGGTGTTTAACATTTTCTCGTTGATTAAGCACAAAAATAAAAGATTTCTGAAGTTGCTAGGAAATATTTTATTTTGTAAAAATGTCTACAAGAAATAATGAAAGCTTCTCTTTTTAATTTAAACTTGAATTTTTAATCCAAAAAATATTCAGAATTTGAACTTCGGCCAATAAGGAAAAAGGTCTAAAATGTTTTCATTTCCATCCCTGAATTTTCGTAAAATTTTTTGAGTGCTAGAAATGCGTTTTCCAATTAAACCAAAATCGAGGGGGTTTTGTGTAAAATTTTCAGTCCAGGCCCATAGGCCATTCTCTCTTTCTCATCTCTCCCTCACCGCACCGCCTCACCACCGCCTCTCCACCGCCGCGCCGGCAGCAGCTCGGCCGCGCGCCTTTCGCTCCCGGCGCCACGCAGCTGCCCATCCCGCCACCTCAACCCTCCGCCCCGTTGGGGATAAAAGGCCAGGCCTGCGTTCGTCTCTCTCTCTCGCACAACTCGCATCGAAGCACCGCCGCCCGTCCACCCTTCTCGTTCCCCGTCGTCCGGCCGCCTCCGGCCATCTTCCAACGAGCTACCACCACAAGCGAGCTCCGCAAGAACGTGCTAGGACCACACATGGTCTCAATTTCCGACGAGCTGCCCTAGAATCGGAGATCGAAGCCACTTTTCCACAACCAGCAATCACCGACGTCCGCGGCCGCATCTCCAAAATTCCATCGCTCCGGTGTGTTGTTCCCTCAATCTCTTTTCCGGAGGTGCACAAAACGCCCCTCTATCATCTATCCAACTCATGTGGTCATCTAACCGCAGGATCGACGGAATTTGGTTGATTCCTCGGGGTTTCGTCCGCCACCGCTTACATCTCATCGACGCGCGCCTCTCTCCTGCCGTCTTCAAGGTTAGCCACCCCCGTGCCGTCGTTCCTCATTCCCTCTTGATGCTTGCGGCGCTCGTTGTCCTAATTTTCGTGAACTCCGGCGAGCTCTAGGCCTTGCCGAAGCTTCACCCAAGCCATCGCTCGCCGCCGGTGTCGTTCCGGCCATCTTCCGGTGCCGGTGACCCCACCAACGGGATCCCCATGTCGAGCTGCCCTCGTAGAAGTTTTTCCGTCGCGGATGGCCGCCGTTCGGACAACTCCGGCGTGGCGCCGCCCGTCTCCGCGCCACCGCGGCCATGTCCGCCGCGCCCACGGCGTCCGGGCCGCGCGCGGGCTTCTAGGCCGGGTTGGGTCGCTGGGCCGCCTCGGCGCCGGATGGGCCTGGTCACTTTTGGCCCAATAGCTCTTAATTCTTTTTGCGAATTTATTCATTTTCAGGATTTAGTTAAACTTCAAATATTCATAGAAAATTGTAGAAAAATCAGAAAAATGCCAAACAAATTCCATTAGACTCATAAAATTATTTCCTATTTATTTATGTATTCAAATTCCTATTTTGAGAAATTTTAATTTCATAGTTTAATTAATTACCTTTCTTTGATTAAAATAATCTATTATTTTATGCTAATTAAATACTTAATTTGAGAAATGAATTTCTTTAAATATTAGAGATACTGTAGACGAAAGTT
This sequence comes from Chloris gayana, assembly GCA_031894775.1. Classification (NCBI taxonomy): domain Eukaryota; kingdom Viridiplantae; phylum Streptophyta; class Magnoliopsida; order Poales; family Poaceae; genus Chloris; species Chloris gayana. Next base: position 151,556 of record JAUNZO010000866.1, on the reverse strand, counting down.
TTTGTTAAGTTTGTTTTCCAAAATGAAACATAAACATCATCATTTCATGTGATCCCAATTTAGTGCTTTATGTATTATTGCATATCCTTAATTAATGATTAAGCATTAATTAATGAGCATGATCAATTATTAATTATTGAATAGTGAACATGATTAATTATAAATTACTAATTAATAAACCCGATGAATTATTAACTCGTTAATTGCTAATTGCAAATTAATGAACATGATTAATTGTTAAGTAATAAGTAATGAACTTAATTAATGATTAATTACTAATTAACGATCGTGGTTAATAAAATCGTTGCACATCATTTCATGTACATTCATGCATGCATGATCATTAAGTCGCGACGTATTGTTGGTCGACCTAGGTACTCGGCGTGATCGAGGTTCCGATCGAGGTCGAGACAGGAGACGGGGACTTCAAGTCGACCAACACACCGAGGAAGCTAACCTCGACTCGAATCAAGGCAAGCCACGGTGCATCCCACCTATGCTTTTAAATGTCTTTCTTTTATCACGATCAGTTGAGTCATGGTTGTGCACTAGGTGTTAGGGATTGCTTGACACCCTAGATGCATGAGTAGGATTCCTATGTTATATGTTTATCCCATGTTGGTTTTTGTATCTCGATAGTTGCTACGCTTAATTCATAGGGCTACGGTAGAAGTCGAGGGTGCTCGAGCACACTCGCGAGCTGATACGTGTCCGATCTTAAAGCATGGAGGCTTTAAGTTGTTTGTTGTCGTTCAAGTTGAAGTTAAAGATGAAGATGAAGATGAAATTGAGACCGGACGGGTCCTCGTAGGAGAAAGGGCAAAGACGAGGTCTTGCAAGGTGGTAGCCCCGTCTCGTGTCGATCAAGGACCGTACCGTTGTTGGCCCCGCCGAGCAAGTATTGAACGTACCGATTTACATACTCGGTGTGTATGGGGCCGGGAAGCCGATGTAACCTAATTGCCCCGGTGGTTGGACGTAGCCCATCCCCTAATTGGCTGGAAAATGAGGCGAGGCCTCGTGTCTCAAAGGGAGAGGAATGGGTGGTCGCTCACTGGATAACGTCGAGGACGGGTATCACGTGGGGTCCCTAGGTTCTCGGGCGGATGGGAAACTAACCCGGCCACCGTCGGAGTTAGCGTGAAAGGTTGTCGTATGCGACCAATTGGGTGCGTATACGTCGTGTAAACGGGTTTTCCCAGCTGGTGAAATCGATTCGAATCGCTGCCCCTCGCCGTAATGAGTACCGCTTGTTCACCGTGTCACATCGTAGTTAATCAAGTGAAAGATGGAGGAAGAGAAATGAAAGAAACGTGGCTCAATGATCTTTTCCTCGCAAACTTGATTGCAATAGCGATAGACTCGCAAACATAGAGGTTAAGGAACCTAATGTTGTGCTAAAACATTGAAAATAAGGATCTACTCGTTAGTGCTGTTTTCACAAAGGAGTAAACCCCACAGCCGTAAAGCCTTTGCATACTAGGCGTCGGCCTTAGCGTGCCATGTTGATCGGGTCAGTCTTGCCGAGTATTAGAATACTCGGGGTTTGTTCATTATGTTTTCAGGACCCGAGTTGTACTTCCACGACTCGTACGATAGTTTTCCGGAAGAGGAGCAAGTGCTCTCGAGGGTGGTTCCCTCCAATGGGAACGGATCCCGACGTCGTGAAGAGGGAGGACCGTGATGTACGAAGGACTCAGTGCGTCACGTTGATCGTTTAATAGTCTTTTGTTGTATAAACTACAATTTCCGCTGCACGAATGTTTGTATTTCGAAACCTGGTTGTATTATACCATGATGTATATATTCGGCTTGTATGAAATGATGCTCTGTTGTAACTCGCTTTGTCGAGTGTCCCTCTGTACCGATTCCTAGGTGTCCCGAGGGATGTCACGACTGATATCGGAGCGGTTCGGAGGCAACAAGTACATCATTACAAGCTTGTTTTCAAAAACTTAACACGTTTAGTGCGTTTAGAATACGAGAGAGTACGGAGCCCTATTAGGATGTAGAATAGTTAGACTTTTTACTAACTATTCAACGTTCGGGTTTTGGGAAGTGCTAACTACTTGTTGTAGTTTTATATACCGTAGTACGTATAGTTAGTCCGCCGCGCATGCATCATATCATATTGAGTGCTATAATATGAGGTTTTGGGAATTAGACCAAGTTAGTATCGTAGTGTAGAGTTAGTTTCCTCCGGATGGCACAAGAAGAAGTTTATGCAAGCGTAACTCACCCACCGAGGCAATGGAATGGGGAAATTCAAGACCTTCATCTGCAGATGATTAAAGGCAATCAAAGGGATGGACGATCATGTGTAGTTGTCAAGGAACCCCTATGAGAGCTATGGATTTAGAAGGACAAATTAAAGATGCTCATACGAATGTGTACTACAAGTAAACTGCGGGTTGGAATGAGAGATAGTGCACCTCTTCTATATACACTCGCTTGTGCTTTGGAACTTTAACGTGTTCTACCGTTGGTATCCTTATATCCTAATTTTGGATCGGTGACACTAATACCCAGCTTTATAACAGAATGGCACAAACTAGAAGAGGAAACTATCCCGAAAGCTCCCAACAAGATGCTCGAGAGCCGACATCAACTCCACCTACCCCGGCACAAGCTATTGCCACTATATTGGAGTCTCGTGAAGAGCAACGGGAACTTCTTCAGCAGCTTGTTCGGAATACGGCCTCACATGCCGGTGGTCAAGATCAGCATGCTCCACCAGCTCATGTTACATATTCGGATTTCATGGCCACTGGTCCACCTAATTTTTCGGATGAGGGAGATCCTCCGGAAGCGCACCATTGGTTACGTACTATCGAGTCGAAGTTGGAGCTCCTACCATGCACAGAGTATCGGAAGACTATCTTTGCCGCTCAACGAACTAGAAGGATTTGTCTGGAGCATGGTGGGCTAATTACAAGGCCATGATTCCGGAAGGTCACCAAGTACTATGGCAAGAATTAACAAAGGCTTTTCGTGAACATCATATTTCTGAAGGTATCATGAACCAAAAGTGTAAGGAGTTTCTAGCGCTGAAGCAAGGTGATATGACCGTACACTCCTATTCAAAGTTGTTCAACCGTCTGGCTCAATATGCTTCTCGAATGTGGACACCGACGCCAAGAAGAAGGAATGCTTCAAGCAAGGACTTACTACCAAGTTACAATGCTTGTTTTGGACCGAGGAGTTAGTTTCAATGAGTTTGTAAGTGATGCTATACTCATGGGAGGACGCTCTTCGTGTTCATCAAGAAGAGAAGACTAAGAAGAGAGCAGCCAATGAACAAGGAAGTGAGGTACCCTCCAAGTATCGTCTAGTCCACACTTTTGCAGCAGATCGGAGGTTCGAGCCTATGCCATCGGATCCCATTTCTTACCGGCCACCTCAAGTATCGGCAACAGTGTGTTTCCCGTTCAGCGGTCCAACAATCGGACCTATCGAGTATACGCCCCTTATCCCAAACTCCACCATCCGCCGGCCATCCATGCTATAACGGTGGTTGTCTCGGACAATTGGCTCAAGATTGTGTCGCACCAACAAAGCAAAATTTTTCAACACGCCCTCAAAAGAAAGCAGTTGGTCGACGGAAGAATGCACTCGAAATATGCTAAGATGAAGACTGGTCGTGTCAACTTCACCACCGCCGAAGAGATTCCGAAAGGGTCACAAGTTATGGCTGGTGTGTTCTCTATCAACCATCATGCTGCCATTATTTTATTTGACTCAGGAGCAACCCACAACTTCATCAAGCAAAGGATATGTCCAAAAATATAATCTGCCATCATGCAAGATGACTTACCCACATCTCATATCATCGCCTGGGGTAATATACTTGCAGATCAAAGTACTATAGAGCTACCATTGAAGTTGGGTCGTAAGGATTATCCCACCTCCTTTATAGTCTTAAACGGGCAAGGATTGGATGCGATTCTTGGCATGAGATGGATAAAGTATCATAAGGCAAGTATTGGATATAGATGCTTTTGCAGCTCACTCGAACTCTCCTCTTCACGGACGAGATTGCTTTTAGTTAACTTCTTCCCATATCATTCCTCCGATGATTTATAAGACTATTGGTAAAAGTTTGGAAGACATTCCTATAGTTTGTGAGTACCCCGATGTTTTTCCGTAAGACTTACTGGGTTTACCGCCGGATCGAGCGGTAGAGTTTAAGATAGAGTTACGCACTGGAACCGCACCAATATCAAGAAGGCCGTATCGGATGCCGCCAAATGAGCTAGCAGAGTTGAAGGTGCAATTAAAGGAATTATTGGACAAGGGATATATTCGTCCGAGTTCGTCACTACTGGGGATGCCTAGCCTTGTTCGTGAAGAAAAAGGACAAGACATTAAGGCTATGTGTGGATTATAGGTCTTTGAATGCCGATACCATCAACAACAAGTACCCTCTTCCAAGGATTGATATCTTGTTTGATCAATTGATGGGAGCCAAAGTCTTCTCTAAGATAGACCTTCGCTCAGGATATCATCGATTAAGATAAGAGCGGAAGATATACTCGAAGACTCGCATTCTCCACAAGATATGGACTTTATGAGTACCTGGTGATGTCTTTTGGATTGACCAATGCACCAAGCACACTTCATGTATCTCATGAATTCCGTATTCATGCTCGAGCTGGACAAGTTTGTCGTGGTATTCATTGACGACATCTTGATCTACTCCAAGTCGAAGAGGAACATGCCAATCACTTAAGGATTGTGTTGCAACGGCTAAAGGATCATCGGTTATATGCTAAGTTCAGCAAATGTGAGTTTTGGTTAAAGGTAGTGCCGTTCCTAGGTCACGTGATATCAGCCGAGGGAGTGGCCGTTGACCCAAGCAAGGTACAAGAAGTGCTAGATTGGAAGCCACCAAAATCAGCTTCGCAAATCGAGAGTTGCTTAGGACTGGCTGGTTACTACCGAATGTTTATCCCAAACTTCTCAAAGATAGCCAAGCCAATGACTAAATTACCTGGAAAAGGATAAGAAATATGAATGGAGTAAGGACTGCGAGGAAGCTTTCGAGACGCTCAAGAAGTTGTCGACAACAGACACCGGTGCTCGCACGACCGGATTTGACAAAGCCTTTTGATGTGTACTCGTGATGCATCGGGAACAGGACTCGGATGTGTTCTAATGCAGGAAGGTCGAGTGATCGCTTATGCTTCTCGACAACTTAGGCGTCATGAGGAACACTATCCTACGCATGATCCGGAACTAGCAGCAGTAGTTCTTGCATTGAAGAGCCGGAGGCACTATCTCTTGGGTAACTTGGTACATTTATACACCGACCATAAAAGTCTCAAGTACATCTTCACCCAAGCAGATCCGAATATGCGTCAACGAAGATGGCTAGAGTTAATCAAGGATTATGAGCTAGAGATTCACTATCACCCGTGCAAGGCAAACGTGGTAGCCGATGCTTTAAGTCGCAAGGTTCATTGCAATCATCTCACGACGCACCTTATGATTCAAGCACCTCCACAGAAAGAGATGAGCCAAATCTTCGAATTATTCCATATGGAGCTCGACTAATTTAGCTCTTATCCCAACCATACGTGAAGAAGTGGTAGCAGCTCAACGGAAAAGTGCGGGTATGGAATATATTAGAAGACGACTCAAGAACGGCGAAGATAAATGCTTTAGAGAAGATGATGAAGGAGTTATTTGGTTTAAGAATCGATTGGTAGTGCCGAAAGATCTATCACTTCGCAAGAAGATCCTGGATGAAGCACATACATCTAAATACTCAATTCATCCCGGAACCAACAAGATGTATCAAGATCCGAAGAAGAGATTTTGGTGGACAAGAATGAAGCGGGAGATAGCAAGGTATGTCAACGAGTGTGATACCTGTCGACGTGTCAAAGCAGAGCATTTGAAGCAAGCGAGTCCACTTCAACCTCCGAGCATACCTGAATGGAAATGGGAAGATATCAGCATGGACTTTATTGTTGGATTACCAATGACTCCACGGAAGCACGACTCTATCCGGGTCATAGTGCACGGATTGACCAAGTCAGCTCACTTTATACCAGTACATACCAACTACAAAACCAAGCAATATGCCGATCTATATATTTCACGCATCCTATGTTTGCAAGGAGTACCCAAGACCATCATCTCGGATCGAGGAGCTCAATTTATATCTAGATTTTGGGAACAGCTTGCATGAGTCGTTAGGAACGAAGTTAATTCGAAGCTCGACTTATCACCCCCAAACGGATGGGCAAACAGAAAGAATCAATCGAGTATCTTGAAGATATGCTTCGAGCGTGTGTCTTAACTTATAGCAAGGATTGGGAGAAATGTTTGCCATTAGCGGAATTCTCGTATAACAACAACTACCAGGAAAGCGCTGGAATGTCACCGTTTCAAGCTCTATATGGTCGTAGTCTGTCGCACACCATTGAATTGGTCCGAAAGTGGAGAAAAAGTAATATTCGGACCGGATCTAGTAAAGGATGCTGAAGAGCAAGTATGTCCGATTCAACAAAATTTGAAGAGAGCTAAGTCCCGACAGTCGCCTATGCAGATAAGAGACGTCGAGAGCCGACATTCAACATAGGAGATCAAGTATATCTTCGAGTCTCTCCTACCAAAGGTGTCCAAGCAATTTGGAATCAAGGGAAAGTTAGCTCCATGCTACATCGGACCTTTCCCAATTCAAGAAAGATGTGGATCGGCTTGCATATCGCTTGGAGTTACCAAGACGCTTATCGAGAATTCACAACGTGTTCCACGTGTCTCAACCGAAGAAGTGTTTGAAACCACCGGTGGATATACCGACAACTGAGGTGAAACAATTACAACCGGATCTTAACATATGACGAACGTCCAATTAAAGTTCTCGACACGAAGGATCGAGTCACTCGCCATCGAACCATCAAGTTCTACAAGATTCAATGGAGTAATCACTTAGGAGCCGAAGCCACTTGGGAACAAGAAGACTTCCTCAAATCAAACTATCTAGAGTTCTACAAAGACTCTTGCGCAATCACAGTTGCTCTTGAATCTCGGGACGAGATTCTCGTAAGGGGGAGGGTCAGTAACAACCCTAAATAATAAGCGAGCATTTCATGTCATTCATGATCATGTCATCATGTGCATTGTTAAGCTATTTAATTGTTGGTGTTAAGAAATGCACATAGAATGTCAATTTAACCTAAGTTAAATTAAAATCTTAAAAGAAGAATTTAAATAAAAGCAAATTATGGTGTTTAACATTTTCTCGTTGATTAAGCACAAAAATAAAAGATTTTTGAAGTTGCTAGGAAATTATTTTATTTTGTAAAAATGTCTACAAGAAATAATGAAAGCTTCTCTTTTAATTTAAACTTGAATTTTTTATCCGAAAAATATTCAGAATTTGAACTTCGGCCAATAAGGAAAAAAGTCTAAAATGTTTTCATTTCCATCCCCGAATTGTCGTAAAATTTTTCGAGTGCTAGAAATGCGTTTTCCAATTAAACCAAAATCGAGGGGGTTTTGTGTAAAATTTTTGATCCAGGCCCACAGTGCCATTCTCTCTTTCTCATCTCTCCCTCACCGCACCGCCTTAGCACCGCATCTCCATCGTCGCGCCGGCAGCAGCTCCGGCAGCTGCGCCTTTCGCTCCCGGTGCCACGCAGTCGCCCACCCCGCCACCTCAACCGTCCGCCTCGTTGGGGATAAAAGGCTAGGCCTACGTTCGTCTCTCTCTCTCTCACAACTCGCACCGAAGCACCGCCGCCCGTCCACCCTTCCGTTCCGCCGTCCGGCCGCCTCCGGCCATCTTCCAACGAGCTACCACCACAAGGAGCTCCGCAAGAACGTGCCGGGACCACACATGGTCTCAATTTCCGACGAGCTGCCCTAGAATCGGAGATCAAAGCCACTTTTCCACAACCGGCAATCACCGACGTCCGCGGCCGCATCTCCAAAATTCCATCGCTCCGTGTGTTGTTCCCTCAATCTCTTTTTCCGCAGGTGCACAAAAGGCCCCTCTATCATCTATCCAACTCATGTGGTCATCTAACCGCAAGATCGACGGAATTGGTTGATTCCTCGGGGTTTCGTCCGCCACCGCTTACATCTCATCGACGCGCGCCTCTCTCCCGCCGTCTTCAAGGTTAGCCACCCCCGTGCCGTCGTTCCTCATTCCCTCTTGATGCTTGCAGCGCTCGTTGTCCTAATTTTTGTGAACTCCGGCGAGCTCTAGGCCTTGCCGAAGCTTCACCCAAGCCATCGCTCGCCGCCGGTGTCGTTCCGGCCATCTTCCGGTGCCGGTGACCCCACCAACGGGATCCCCATGTCGAGCTGCCCCTATAGAAGTTTTTCCGTCGCGGATGGCCGCCGTCCGACAACTCCGGCGTGGCGCCGCCCGTCTCCCGGCCATGTCCGCCGCGCCCCGGCGTCCGGGCCGCGCGCGGGCTTCGGGCCGGGTTGGGTCGTCGGGCCGTCTCGGCGCCGCATTGGCCTGGTCACTTTTGGCCCAATAGCTCTTAATTCTTTTTGCGAATTTATTCATTTTCAGGATTTAGTTAAACTTCAAATATTCATAGAAAATTGTAGAAAAATCAGAAAAATGCCAAACAAAGTTCATTAGACTCATAAAATTATTTCCTATTTATTTATGTATTCAAATTCCTATTTTGAGAAATTTTAATTTCATAGTTTAATTAATTACCTTTCTTTGATTAAAATAATCTATTATTTTATGCTAATTAAATACTTAATTTAAGAAATGAATTTCTTTAAATATTAGAGATACTGCAGACTGAAAGTTTTTGTTAAGTTTGTTTTCCAAAGTGAAACATAAACATCATCATTTCATGTGATCCCAATTTAGTGCTTTATGTATTATTGCTTATCCTTAATTAATGATTAAGCATTAATTAATGAGCATGATCAATTATTAATTATTGAATAGTGAACATGATTAACTATAAATTACTAATTAATAAACCTGATGAATTATTAACTCGTTAATTGCTAATTGCAAATTAATGAACAGGATTAATTGTTAAGTAATAAGTAATGAACTTAATTAATGATTAATTGCTAATTAACGATCATGGTTAATAAAATCGTTGCACATCATCTCATGTACATTCATGCATGCATGATCATTAAGTCGCGACGTATTGTTGGTCGACCTAGGTACTGGCGTGATCGAGGTTCCGATCGAGGTCGAGACAGAGACGGGACTTCGAAGTCGACCAACACACCGAGGAAGCTAACCCCGACTCGAATCAAGGCAAGCCACGGTGCATCCCACCTATGCTTTTAAATGTCTTTCTTTTATCACAATCAGTTGAGTCATGGTTGTGCACTAGGTGTTAGGGATTGCTTGACACCCTAGATGCATGAGTAGGATTCCTATGTTATCTGTTTATCCCATGTTGGTTTTTGTATCTCGATAGTTGCTACGCTTAATTCATAGGGCTACGGTAGAAGTCGAGGGTGCCGAGCACACTCGCGAGCCGATACGGCCTCGATCTTAAAGCATGGAGGCTTTAAGTTGTTTGTCTGTCGTTCAAGTTGAAGTTAAAGATGAAGATGAAGATGAAATTGAGACCGGACGGGTCCTCGTAGGAGAAAGGGAAAAGCCGAGGTCTTGCAAGGTGGTATCCCCGTCTCGTGTCGATCAAGGACCGTACCGTTGTTGGCCCCGCCGAGCAAGTATTGAACGTACCGATTTACATACCGGTGTGTATGGGGCCAGGAAGCCAATGTAACCTAATTGCCCCGGTGGTTGGACGTAGCCCATCCCCTAATTGGCTGGAAAATGAGGCGAGGCCTCGTGTCTCAAAGGGAGAGGAATGGGTGGTCGCTCACGGATAACGTCGAGGACGGGTATCACGTGGGGTCCCTAGGTTCTCGGGCGGATGGGAAACTAACCCGGCCACCGTCGGAGTTAGCGTGAAAGGTTGTCGTATGCGACCAATTGGGTGCGTATACGTCGTGTAAACGGGTTTTCCCAGCTGGTGAAATCGATTCGAATCGCTGCCCCTCGTCGTAATGAGTACCGCTTGTTCACCGTGTCACATCGTAGTTAATCAAGTGAAAGATGGAGGAAGAGAAATGAAAGAAACGTGGGTCAATGATCTTTTCCTACAAACTTGATTGCAATAGCGATAGACTCGCAAACATAGAGGTTAAGGAACCTAATGTTGTGCTAAAACATTGAAAATAAGGATCTACCTGTTAGTGCTGTTTTCACAAAGGAGTAAACCCCACAGACGTAAAGCCTTTGCATACTAGGCGTCGGCCTTAGCGTGCCATGTTGACTGGGTCAGTCTTTGCCGAGTATTAGAATACTCGGTGGTTTGTTCATTATGTTTTCAGGACCCGAGTTGTACTTCCACGACTCGTACGATAGTTTTCGGGAAGAGGAGCAAGTGCTCTCGAGGGTGGTTCCCTCCAATGGGAACGGATCCCGACGTCGTGAAGAGGGAGGACCGTGATGTACGAAGGGCTCATTGCGTCACGTTGATTGTTTAATAGTCTTTTGTTGTATAAAGTACAATTTCCACCGCCTGAATGTTTGTATTTCGAAAACCTGGTTGTATTATACCATGATGTATATATTTTGGCTTGTATGATATGATGCTCGTTGTAACTTGCTTTGTCGAGTGTCCCTCTCGTAACGATTCCCGGGTGTGTCTGGAGGGGATGTCACACCTTGTACTCCCAATCTATGTACCGCATAGGCGTTGTGGGCTTGACCTTGCTCCCGTATGCACACATGTACCAGTCGTTGTTGAAGTGGGACCAAAACCTATTATCAAGTGACTCATGATCCATGTTAAACCAGCTTTATCTCCCTAGCTTCGTGGCAGTTGACTCTACACCTCTGACATAGTTGATCATCAACCGTTCAAGTGCGGGATCCACTACCACATCTCTCATCTCCCGTGAATTTCAGTGGGTTCATCTTCTTCCCTAGGCTCAACAATAGGAAGAGTCACGATCCTAGGCCTTCTCTCTTCTTTCCAGATCGTTGTACATCCTCGTAGTACTTGGTCCTGTTTTCCTGATTGGGGTTGGTGGAAGAGCGACCCATGCCGACAAAAGAAGATCAAGGAATGGTATAACATAGATAGCATAGATAGATGAGATGAGGAAGATCAATGCACAATTTCAGATTTGATGAAATTTCATGGGAGTCGGATATGTCCGACGGGTCGGATAATGTCCGATCGGGTCGAATAATGTCCGACTGTTCGTAGGGAGTCGGACATTTCACCAAATTTGCTATTCCGCATAGATCTATCGCACATTCCTAGCCATATTGCATCTACAACATGCATAGCATCCTAGGAACAAGTTCTATGCATCATCTAGGCAGGGGAAAAAGGAGACTCCTAATCCATCAAAGTTGACCTTAAACCCCGTGTGAGAAATAGGGATTAGGGGAAAAACCTTGGAGCCGATGATGGAATCGGATAGAGTCCGAGTGGAGATGGGAGATCGCCGGAGGAGAGCTTGGGTCGCCGGTTGGGTGAGGAGAGAGAAAGAGTTGGTTTGAATGAGGGAGATAGGTGAAGGGGTAAGTTTGGATTCGGGCTTATAGGGAAAAATCCCATGGAGTCGGACAATGTCCGACTCTACACAGGTGGGGGGAGGGGGGTCCGATATTATCCGACCGAGTCGGATATATCCGAGTCCCCGAAGAATTTCGGACTTGCTCCAAACGCAGAAAATTGCTTCAAATTTCTCTTCTCGCTTTTGATCTCAATTAAACTCATGGACATGTGCTAAGGCTTCATTGAATGTAATCAGCCACATTCAACCATTCAACTATGATTACATCCAAATCCACATGATCCAAAGATCAAGAACCAAATGATTTAGAAAATCAAAACATACAAGATTTTTTCAAGAATTTTATCTTTCAAAGCAATTACTCGTACATCACAACAGATATGCAAGCTTTCAAGCCACATTACTAGAATCAAGGATATTTAGCTCACTCCTTAAATGAAAAAAACGGCTTTCATCTAGTGGCTTGGTGAAAATATCGGCCAATTGTTCATCGGTTCTCACATGGCCCACCTCTATGTCCCCTTTGATAGAATGATCTCTCAATAAATGATGATGGATATATATATGTTTTGTGCACGAATGCTCAACGGGGTTATATGCAAGCTTTATGGCACTCTCATTGTCACATAGGAGTGGAATACGGCTCAACTTGTAACCATAATCCCTTAGAGTTTGTCTCATCCATAATAGTTGTGCACAACAACTACCGGCTGCAACATACTCCGCTTCGGCCGTGGATAAGGCAACGAAATTTTGTTTCTTGGATGACCATGACACTAGGGACCTACCCAAGAATTGGCAAGTCCCGGAGGTACTCTTCCTATCTACCTTGTCCCCGGCATAATCCGCATCGAATAGCCTATGAGGTTGAACTTTGAACCCTTGGGGTACCAAAGTCCTAGGTTGGGTGTGTGCACCAAATATATCAAGATTCTTTTAACGGCCACCATGTGACACTCCATAGGAGCGGCTTGAAAACGTGCACACATACACACACTAAGCATGATATCGGGCCTAGATGCACAAAGGTAAAGCAAGGAGCCGATCATGAAGCGATATACCTTTTCATCAACCGGCTTGTCCTTCTTGGTGAGGTCGAGATAGCGTTTTGTAGCCATGGGTGTCTTGGCGGGCTTTGCTTTCTCCATGTCAAACTTCTTCAATATATCTTGAGTGTACTTGGCTTGACATAGGAAAGTGCCCTCCTTGAGTTGCTTTACTTGATATCCTAGAAAGAATGTCAACTCTCCCATCATGGACATCTCGAACCACTTGGTCATTATCTTGCTAAAATCATCACAAAACGTTTGGTTAGTAGAACCAAATATTATGTCATCGACATAAATTTGGCACACAAAGATATCAATGTCAAAACGCTTTGTGAAGAGCGTTGCATCGGCCTTGCCCATTTCAAAGCCCTTTCTCAAAAGGAAATCCCTAAGGTAGTGAAACCATGCTCCCGGTACTTGCTTAAGCCCATAGAGCGCCTTATGGAGTTTGTAAACATGGTTAGAATACTTGGGGTCTTCAAAGTCCGGTGGTTGCTCCACATACACTTCTTCCTTGATGGCCCCGTTGAGGAATGCACTCTTCACGTCCATTTGGTACAACTTGAAGTTGTGATGAGTGGCAAAGGCAAGTAATATTCTTATTGATTCAAGCCTTGCCACGGAGGCGAAGGTTTCATCAAAATCCAATCCTTCTACTTGTGAATAGCCTTTTGCCACTAATCTTGCTTTGTTCCTTGTCACAACACCGACTTCATTTTGTTTATTGCGGAACACCCACTTGGTGCCCACAACATTCTTGCCTCTTGGCCTTTCTTCCAATGTCCAAACTTCATTTCTTGTGAAGTTGTTCAATTCATCTTGCATGGCCGTCACCCAATCCGAATCCTCGAGTGCATCTTCTACTCTAAATAGCTCCAAAGAAGAGACAAAAGAGTAATGTTCACAAAAATTGCAAACACGAGATCGAGTGATTACCCCCTTTTCTATGTCTCCAAGAATTTGTTCCACGGGATGATCACGTTGCACACTTTGGTGGACTCTTAGGTGTGGTGGACGTGAGTTTGCTTGATCGCCATCTTGTTCAACCTCTTGATCATGTGATATAGGTTCATCACCTTGTGCTTGAGCATGATCTTCATTGCCAACTTCTTGATCTTGATCAAATTGATCATGATTTGTGCATGGTTGGTCTTGACTTGGGGCAGGAGGTTGATCTTGATCATTTTGTTGTTCTTGCGGTCTCACATCACCAATGGCCATTTTCTTGATTGCTTGTCTAGGAGCTTCAACATCTACATTGTCTATAACGACTTGCTCCCCTTGGGAGCCGTTAGATTCATCAAATGTCACGTCCCGTGCAACTTCAACACAACTCGTGGTTTTGTTGAAGACACGATAGGCGTGACAATATGATCCATACCCAAGCAAGAAACCTTCATCAACTTTAGAGGAGAACTTTGAAGGCTTGGGTTTCTTGTTGAGCATGGAGCATTTGCTCCCAAAAACAAGGAAATAGGAGATGTTAGGCTTTTTACCGATTAGTAGCTCATATGGAGTATTCCTCAAAAGTCGGTGGAGATACAACCGGTTGGAGGCGTGACATGCGGTGTTGCTTGCTTCGGCCCGTAAGCGATCGGAGGTCTTGTACTCAACAAGCATGGTTCTTGCCATCTCTATGAGAGTGCGGTTCTTTCTTTCGGCCACTCCATTTTGTTGAGGTGTGTAGGGTGCCGAAAACTCATGCTTGATGCCTTCCTCATCAAGGTACTCTTCAACTTGAGTGTTCTTGAACTCGGTACCATTGTCGCTTCTTATGGCATTGATCTTCACTTCAAATTCATTTTGTGCTCTTTTCAAGAATGTCTTGAGTACATCCTTCACTTCACATTTATCACACAAAAAGAATACTCACGTGAAGCGAGAATAATCATCAACAATTACAAGGCCACATTTGTTACCGCCAATGCTAATGTAGGCAATGGGACCGAAGAGATCCATGTGTAGCATTTCCAACGGTCTTGTTGTTGTCCCAATGTTCTTGGATGAGTGTGGTGCTCCAACTTGCTTTCCGGCTTGACATGCACTCGCAAATTTCATTTTTCTCAAAGCAAACATCCGTTAATCCAAGGATGTGACCGCCCTTTTGGAGCTTGTGAAGATTTCTCATACCTGTCGTATACTTGCCTTATGGGTATACGGATGGTAAAGGAATGGATGCGCAAAGACATGGAAACAAATTAATGAAGATAAAGGTGATGAAGATGGTCAACAGATCGGTTCTTGACCGGTCCGGAATAACGAAGATTCTCGTATACCGGTATGGAGACGAGGCAGGTATTAAGACCGGCGTATGATGACTTGAGAAGCAAGTTAAGGAGTAATTTGTAGTCTCGTTAGGACTCGAATTAATAAAGAAAGTTAGAGATAGAACTCCCATATATGTAATCCGTGTAATCGACTAGAACTCGCATATAACCCTAGCTCCCCCGGATATATAAAGCGGAGCAGGGACCCACCGAAAACTCTCTCGAGATCTTGCAATTAGCAATCCGCTAAAGGCAATACATAACATACATGACGTAGGGCATTACTCTCAATTTGAGGGGCCCGAACCTCGTCTAAGATCTTGTGTTCGTGTGTGTTTCGTGTGTTGCACCGTCGAATTCCACGCTCGTGAGGGACCGGGTAGTATTAGTGCCGAGTTTAAGACTCGACATTTGGCGCGCCAGGAAGGGGTCCCGGCAAGTTCCCATTGATGGCCTCTTCGTTCGTCGTTGACTTCGTGCCCGGCTTCAAGATCCGCTTCGGGTCCCTCGACTTTGAAGCCGATTCCGCCGGAAAGTTGCTTTTGATGAATCCGACTTGTAGCCGGGCCGCAGCCTTCGAAGCGCGATCACCTGCCATGGTCGGCACTTCCGGCTTAGAACCTTGCGGATCCGACGCAGCTTTAGCGCGAACCATCGACCGCTCGTGTCTTAGACCGGCACCCGGTCCGTGATGATAAGCCGCTCCCACGAGCTTGATAAGGACTTCGAGGAAGGGTATCCGGCCTTCTTCCAAGTATTCATGACGGGTCCAATCCTTCAGGAACTTACCCCGAGGAAGCAATCGCTGAAGAAGCTAGGATGGCGAGAGACGAATCTGATCGGCATCGTCGCGAAACGGATGAAGCAGATGGAGATGAACAACCTCCACAACCTTCAGCCGCGAATCATCGCGCAAACGTCGCCGGTACTAGTCGGCTGGAGGAAGCGTTCCCGCAACCGCTCCCCGCCACGGGCCCGCTACCGGAGCAGCTCTAGGGACCCGAAGAAACGTCCCCAGGATATAACAGCCGACGTGGATGCCACAGCGGAAGGCGCCATCGTTCTTCAAGCGAGCATTGGACTTGAGCTCCATGGAAGTGGAATTAAACGGCGCTCGGGTCTTCACGTCGCTCGTCCATAGCATCGTGGGAGTGAAGCAAATCCTTGAGACAATACCGGAAGAAGTCTTCAATGCAACGCCATGGTTGCAACGCGCTTTGAATTTGGTAGACGCAGCTGCTCTACAAACAAATCAACTCGTTCACGACAGATCGGAATCTTCCAGCCGCTCACATTCTCGCTCGGAGCGCCCGCGAGAGCCCGGTCTCGAAGGAGCTTCTTCGGCGGAAGGCTTGGGCCGCGACACACCCCGATCGCGGACGCACATGAACGAGCTCCGCACCAAGATTTGCGCGTACCACGTACCACTCAATGGCAATCGTGACGTTCGTAACGTCCTCATCGATCGCCATGTAGAGAGAACGGAAGAGCAGCGGAGACAAGAAGATGAGAGGCGTCGGACCGGTCATGTGGATGATCGTCCGCGGGATCTTGCCCCGCGTCGCCCGCATGTGACTAATTTGCCTCGGCGTGGACCGGCTGCTTCAGCGCCGCCCCGGTGGAAATCCTCCGCGCAATGATCAACGAGGGTGTGACATCCCCTCCGGGACACCCAGAAATCGGTATAGAGGGACACTCGACGAAGCGAGTTACAACAGTAACATTATCTCATATAAGCCGAATATATACATCGTGGTATAATACAACCAGGTTTTCGAAATACAAACATTCGTGCAAGTGGAAACATAAACATTATTGAAGTTTAACTTCCTACGAGTATTGCAGCAGAAACTTGTACTTTTATACAACAAAAACCTATCAACGATCAACATGATGTATCGAGCCCGTCGTACAAAGCACGGTCCTTCCTCTTCATGGCGTGGGGATACGTTCCCATTAGAGGGAACCTCCCTCCGGACATTGTTCTTCTTCCGGAAAGCTACCATACAAGTCGTGAAAATACGACTCATTCCCCGAAAGATAACAAACAAACCCCGAGTATTCTAATACTCAGCAAGACCGACCCGTCAAAATGGCACGCTAATGCCGACGCCTAGTATGCAAAGACTTTTTGGTCGTGGAGTTTACTCCTTTGCGAAAACAGCATTAAAGGGGTGGATCCTTACTTTCAACGTTTTAGCTCAACATTAAGTTCATTAGCTTCTAGGTTTGCATTCTATAACTATTGCAACCGAGTTTGCAAGACAATATCAACGTAAACCATTACTCCTTCCTTCTCTCCTCATCTTCCATGTTGTTTAACTACGATGTGACGAGCTAAACAAGCGGTACTCATTATCGCGAGGGACAGCGATTCGAATCGATTTTTGACCAGCTGGCAAGACCCGACTACACGACGTATACGCACTCCATCGGTCGTATACGACAACTTTTCCCGCTAGCACTCGACGAAGCCGCTTCCTTCGTGGCCGACCCATCTCCCTCTCTTGAGACTAACCTCTCACTAACAGCTAGTAAAAGAGAGTTGGCTATGCTACATCTCCGGGGCGGTAGGGTACATTGTCTTGTTGGGCCCATGATACCAGCATGAAGTACGGTATGTTCAAACTTGTTCAACTAAGCCGACAACGGTACGGTCCTTGACCGACTCGGACGGGGCTACCACCTTGCAAGACCTCATCTCCGTCTTGCCCTTTCTCCTACGGGGCCCGTCCGGTCTCAACTTCATTAACACTCTCTTCATCTTGGTGTTAACACATCAATCCTTAAAGCCTCCATGCTTTAAGATTCCCTAAAACATCTACCGTTGCGACTATGAATTAAGCCTAGCTTCTATTGAGCTACCTGTACCAAGTATAGTATAAACAAACGGAAACCTATCATAATGCAACTAGGTATCAATTATTCCCTAGCACCTAATGCACAAACATAATTGAACTATGTGATAAAATAAAATATTTAAAAACATAGGTAGGATGCACCGGGCTTGCCTTGATGCGAGTCGGGGTTAGCTTCCTCGGCGTGTGGGTCGACTTCGAGATTCCCTTCTCCTACCTCGACCTCGGGTGGAACCTCGATCACCTCGTAACCTAGGTCGACCAACAATGTGTCGCGAATCACAATCATGCATGCATGAATGAATATAATATGACCATGCAAAGGTTTTATTAATTATGTTCATCAACTAATAATTAATGATTAATTATGTTCAGTAATTTAATAATTAATAATTAATAATTCATCATATTTATTAATTAACAATTTATAATTAAGCATGTTGATTACTCAATAATTAACAATTGATTATGCTCATTAATTAATGCTTAATCATGGTTATTAATTACTAATTAATCATGTTCCTTAATTAATAATTAATTATGTTTATTAGTTACTAATTACTTAGGTTTATTAATTAATAATTAATCCTGTTTATTAATCAATAATTAATCATTATTTAAATAACATGTGATAATACCTAGGATAATAAATTGGAATCACATGAAATGATAATGTTTAAGTTTAATTTTGGAAAATAATTTTCATAATTATTTTCGTCTGCAGATATCTCCTTCATTTAATTAAATTATTTTCTTACATTAAACATTTAATCGGCATAAAATAATAGCTTTTATTAATCAAAGAATGTGATTAATTATTATCTATGAAATAAAAATGCCCAAAATAGATATTTTATTTCATAAATAGATAGATTTTTTTTTCTCGAGTCTAACAAAATTGGTTTCGCATTTTTTCGATTTTTATTGAATTTTCTATGAATTTTTGAAAATAAAAACCTATTCTCGTGCCACACCGGGGCCACAGTGGTGGCCACACACTACTAGATATACAACCAAGGCCGACGGTTTGAATACCCTCGGCAATTAGGTTAAACTCTCGAGAAATCAAATTGCCGAGAGTAAACTGTCGGGAATATCCCGTCGCAGACTCTTTGTCGGGGATTCTCCTATTTCCCGAAGGTACCGTCGGTGATATAATTTCCGACGGTGGTATCCCGACTCGTTAGCGGTCGGCGGCGCTCAACCTATTTCCGAGTGTTTAGTCATTTGCCGACGGTTTTGTAACCCTTCGGGGTAAGTAATACCGAAGGTATTTAATTAACCCTCGGTTATTTAACACTTTAGGCTATTTTATTTCCCGACCATTTACAAAACTGTCTGGTTTATGTATTTCCAATGGTATTTAATTAACCATCGGCTATTTAACACTCTCGGTCATTTTACTTGCCAACAGCTTTGTTAAACTGTCGGATATTTGTATATTGCAGCTTTTTATTTCCAATATACCTTTTTTGAAATACAAGCCATTCAAAATGCACACCATAATACCAAGGCAACCACACAAGTGTATACTAGCAATAATCAAAATACTCTAGATTACAAAAGTGCAATCCAAAAGGAAAATAAGAGATTGGACATAGTTCCGTAGTGCTTCTAATGAAAATACTCATAGATTTCTACATGACCTATACTCATCACCAGTATTCATCATCATCATCAAAACGACCTCCATATTTTCCATAAGCCTTGTGACCTTCACCATCATAGTCGAGTTATCTTCACCATAGTCCTTGTAACCTTCAACATCATAGTCATCGTCAGCATCACCATAGTCCTTGTAGCCTTCACCATCATAGTCATCACCTTCATGGTAACTTTCATTGTCTTCACCAACATGATTGTAACCATCACCATCATCGAGCCATGGACAACATTTTCCTACAAAAATGACATGAACCATTAGAGGGAGCCATTCCTTGATTTACATTTTCTAGTTTAACATGAATGAATGGTGGCCATAGTTCAACACTAACCGGTATACTTCCTTGCTGACCACGTGTTTTATTCTTCACCGATAAACCAACATCGGATTCTGAAGTTGCCTACATGAACACAATAATGCCAATGTAAACAAAATGCTTTGACATTATATAATACACTATTTTTTCATGTGCAATTCTGTTTAATGTCACACTTTTCTTAATTGTACAAGGAACCTATGGAAAAATTTCAGAAGTTAATTACCAATCCGTTTCTAGGTGTATTTTCAAGGCACATGATTTGTTTACTATATGTTTTGAACCTATTCTCATAGAATCGGAAATGATCCATTAATGAATACTTGTATAAACAATTACAAGATATACAGGTGACTGAACAAATATTTGATCTATTTTTTTCTTCCTTTTGTAATAAGTAAATCACCTCAATATGTATAACACATCAAACAAATATTTTTGATTACTAGAATTTATATATACTGGTATAAAGGAAATAATGTAGAATTTCTGCTCTTTCGGAAAACTCAACATGAAAATCTTCTTTTATTGAAACCTAATTGGTATGCAGACTAGAAAACAACATGGAACTAAACTTACCAAGTCGGTGCAGTTTCCTCAAGTAAGGCATCAAAGTCATATCCTCCTTTTGCAGCCATTGCCTATCCAATTTTTTAGACTAGTAAAGTGATTTTATATAGATAATAAACAGTTTTTGTCATAATATGTATTACCCACATAGCACGCTCCAAGTAAACATATTCTTTTATTTTTTGTTCTAAGTCCCATATTTTCTCTTTCAAGTTGCATTTCTCTAGCGTAAACTTGTGGGTGTGCACGTCTGGTCCTTGTCTTGATTTGTTCTTTGTCGGTGATCTTAATCGCTTCATCACCTATTGCTAGACTCCCGTGTGGTGTCCTACCCATGTCATAAATTATAGCAGCATCAAATCGAGGATGATTAGCTTGCCAATCGGGTCCATGCTTCTCGTTCCATAACAACACCATATTGTGTCTTTTGTGAAAGAAGCAAATAAAAACAACACACATTAGCAATTAGATTTTAAAATTAAGCATTAGAAATCATGTCTAAGGAACCATCAGCCTTGGTTCATAGAGTGACCGAGGGTTGCTACAAAACTATCGGCAATTGAAAAACCGTCGGCCTTGGTTCATCTAGTGACCGAGGGTGCTACGAAACCGTCAAGCATAGGGGAAACCGTCGGTCTTGGGTGCTGTAATGTCCGAGAGTTACCCATTGCACCGTCGGCGATTGAAAAGACCGTCGGCCATGGTCGGTGTTGGCCGAGTGTCCATGCTAATACCGTCAGGAAAACTAAAACCGTCGGTCATTACATCGTATTACCGAAGGGTTGTCGGCCATTTTCATAACCGTCGGCCTAGCTTAGTTTTCTAGTAGTGACACCAGATCCCCACGTGGCCACCGCGATCCCGCACGTGTGGCTCGCGGTGTGGCACCGCCACGGCGGCGACCGGGGACGGCGGCGCGGCCACCGGAGCCGGCCGCCGGTGCTCTAAACCTCGCCGCGAGACCACCTACGTGATCTACTCAACCCGGCGAACTCAGCCATGGTGACAAAATAGCATGAGCTCGCCTCTAAGCACGCCGGCGGCGAAGACCGGACGCGGCGGCGCTCCGGTATGGTGCGAAGCTCGCCTAACCACCCAAAAATTGGGGAAAAAGCTACGGAAAGCATCTACGGAACATAAGCAAGCTCGACGGATGATCCTAGGTGCATGAGCATGGATGGAGAGTAGAGCTCACCGTGAGTGGCCGAGACGGTGGCGGTCGGACATGAGGAAGATGACGAAATACACAACGACCCGCAGAGAACAGGGGGTATTGAGCGGCTCGAAACCGGAGTACCAAGTTGCACACTCCCGGAAGTGAAAGAAAGGCTTGATAGCTCACCGGAGCACGAGAATTTGGGGCCGCGGCCGATGAACGTCCGTGAGGTCCCGTGGAAGAAGATGAGCTCGCCACGACGGAGCAAGGCAGCTCAAGCTAATTGGACGGTTCGAGGAGCTTCGCAGGACCTTGCGGAGCTTCCGGGGTGGTGGCTTGGACTGGAGGGTCACCGGAGCGGGCTAGCGCCGGTGATGACAGAGGAGTGGCAATGGCGTTAGGGTTGGGGAGAAAATGAGACAGGAGGGAGAAGGTGAGGCCGGGCAGGGGCTTTTATCCTCGCCGCAGGCGGCAATGGGGCAAGCCGCTAGGTGTTGCCAAGCTCCGGCGTGGCGGGGTGGCGTGGCGACCTGGCTGGAGGCGGTTCCTGCCGCGGGCGGCGCCGAGCGCAGAGAGAGAGGAGAGAAAGAAGAGAGGCAGTGGCTGTAGGCCGGGCCCGGTATTTTTACAAAAACCCTCCTCGACTTTCGAATAATTAAAAAGTGACCTTCCCGTGTTCAGAAAATTCCCCAAAAATTCAGGGGTGTAAATGAAAGTATTTTAGGCATTTTTCCTATTAAGCCCAGGTTAAGATTCCAAATTATTTTTGGATTAAAAATTCATAGATAAATTAACAAAAGAAGCTTTGTTTATTTCTTGTAATTATTTTACCAAGAAAAATAATTTGAGGGAACTTTTATAAATCTTTATTTATGATGTTTAAGCAGTAGAAAATGTTTCACACATTATTTACTCTTATTTAAATTCTTTTTAAACATTTCCTTTAATCTTTAGTTAATTTGATATTTTTAGGTGCATTTTCTTAACACAATATTTAATAACTTCGTTAATGCAATATGATGACATGCTCATGAATGACACGAAATGCATTTCGTTTTTCGAGAGTTGTTATAGAGGGCAAGGCAACCGATATGCTCATCGGGATGACCGGCCAAGAAGAGACGATCGTCGTGATACCAGAGACCGAAGAGGAAGAGACAACCGAGACAGAGATGGGGAGCCTCGACGAGATAACAATGATCGCCAAGCGACGCCTCCGCCTCCGCCTCCGCCTCCTCCTTCACGGATCGCACAACCGGTGAACAACGACCGCGAGGATGGTTCGAGAGATAGATATCAAGATGATCGATACTACGACTACTCCGATGATGATGGGGATCGTAACTACCGACATTACCCTCGTCGACGGTCCCCTTCACCGGTCCGGACCGGTCCGGAAGATGATGAGTACTCCGTGATCCCTACTTTCATGCGAGATTTACGCATTTACAAATACCCCGGGGATTTAAGCCCGGGGCCATTGATAAGTACGACGGCAAAGCACCTCCTACCGAGTGGCTTCGCATGTATACTACCGTCATCCGGTCGCAGGAGGAGATACGTTTGTGAAAGCTAACTACCTCCCCATGTGTATGGAGCAGGTCGGACGCTTGTGGTTGCAATCCCTACTAGAGAGATCTATCTCTTCCTGTGGTGACCTCACTAAAAAGTTCGTAGAGAACTTCCGGGCGATTTGCGAGTAGCCGGAGAACTACTTCGACCTCAACAGTCGAAGCAAAAGCCCGACGAGACTCTCACGGACTTCATCGGCGTTTCGCAACAAGAAGGCCTTACTCCAATGTTCCCGGTCAGCAAGTAATTGCGGCGTTTCAAGTCGGCGTCCGAAGTGAAGCATTAGTTCACAAGATTGGAAGGCGAAATCGGAACCTTACCATAACGGTGTCGGAATGCTTCAAGATAGCGAGATGACTACGCTCGCCGGTGAATCAAACGTGGTCAATTTGCGCGGGAACAAAGGGAAGAAACCGAAGCATGACCAAGGCAACCGACCTGGATCCAAGAATAACAATAAGCGCAAGGTTGATCACCTTGTTGCAGCTGTCGACCAGTCTCATGGAGGAGATCGGCCGGCACCTCCTAAGAGAGGACCAAGAGAACGACCGTCATTCGAGACGCTTCGGAGGGCCCTTGCATGATTCGTAATGGGAATCATAAGGCTAAGGAGTGCTTCTTGTTAAGACCGTTCGCTCAATTTGCCTTAAAGGTTGCACCCCGGCCTTCTCATAGGAACCAGAGAGACGACAAGGGCAAGGATAAAGAGCGTGATGACAATGAAGTGACGAAGGTTTTCAAGAACTGGCTCGGGAGGTGAACATGATCTATGGAGGCCCGGATGCATACGAGTCAAAGCAAAAGCAAAAGTTGGTGCTTCGAGAGGTTAATGCCATTGCTCCCGCCACTCCCGAATACCTACGGTGGTCCGAGGTGCCCATTACGTTCAACAGGGCTGATCATCCCGAGGTACTGCCAAAAGCCGGTAAATATCCGCTCGTCCCGGCCCCCATCGTTCACAAGGTGCGATTGAAGAGAACTTTCATTGATGGAGGAAGTTGCTTGGATATCTTGTTTGCTAAAACTCGCCGCAGCTTGGCCTCTCTATAGCTGATTTGGATCGTAGCGTTTCACCGTTTCATGGTATAATACCCAGTCGAACAGCTATCCTTTGGGGCAGATTTCTCTCGCGGTGACATTTGGGACAAAGGAGAACTACAGGAAGGAGAATATTATCTTCCGTGCAGCCGACATTGATTCAGCGTATCATGCGATACTTGGAAGACCGGCTTTGGCAAAGTTTATGGCCATCCCGAATTATCGCACTTGATGTTGAAGATGCCAGGACCAAAAGGGGTCTTATCGTTCCGGGTGATATCAAGAACGCTTATGCTTGTGAAGTACATAGCACCGAGCTGGCCTCTCGGGCCAATTCGGAGGATGAACGTCGAGAAATCGGAGAAGCAGCTCGAGGCTCTAGAAGTACAGGCAAGGTTGGAAGATGAAGTTCCAGTCAAGAAGGTCGCGAAGGAGAAACCGAAAGCCGATGCGCTCTTTTCCAAGACTATTCAGCTTGATGAGTCGGACTCCTCCAAGGTCACCCATATAGGGGCTGACTTGGGGGATAAATAGG
This sequence comes from Chloris gayana, assembly GCA_031894775.1. NCBI lineage: Eukaryota > Viridiplantae > Streptophyta > Magnoliopsida > Poales > Poaceae > Chloris > Chloris gayana. The sequence goes on along the minus strand of JAUNZO010000866.1, from coordinate 126,985 downwards.
AAAGCGTGCTCATTCTTTTCCTCCAGGAAAATAGGGATATCTTTGCGTGGCAGCCTTCCGACATGTCGGGTGTTCCTAGGGAGAAGATTGAGCACGCACTATTAGTGCGTTCCGATGCGAAGCCGACCAAACGAAGCTCCGGAGGTTTGCTCAAGACCGCAAGGAGGCCATCAAGAAGGAAATAACTAGGTTATTAGCAGCTAAATTCATTAGGGAGGTGTATCATCCAGATTGGCTTGCCAATCCAGTCCTTGTACCAAAAAAGAATACTAAAGAGTTAAAGAATGTGTGTTGATTATACCGATCTCAACAAAGCTTGCCCCAAAGACCCTTTCGCGCTGCCTCGGATTGACCAAGTCGTTGATTCGACCGCTGGCTGCGAGCGTCTTTGTTTCCTCGATGCCTATTCAAGGTATCATCAAATACCACCGAGAGATGAAGATCAAATAAAGACCGCGTTTATTACCCCCTTCGGAGCATACTCGCTATACGACTATGCCATTTGGATTAAAAAATGACGGAGCTACGTATCGTCGCGGTATACAACGTTGCTTGGATTCGCAATTGGGAAGGAACGCGAAGCTTATGTTGATGATATAGTGGTGAAACATCCGGTATATTTTGTAAGTGAAGTTCTTACTCGAATCACGGATGCGATATCTCCGATTACGTGAAGTTAATATAGGCTGTAGTGATGACTTCTCGAAAGCTGAAACATTATTTCCAAGCGCATGCCTTTGAAGTTAAGACTGGGTTTGCCATTGGGGATATTGTGCAAAACCGAGAGGCAATGGGCCAGGTTGCTAAGTGGGCTATAGAACTTGGCCAATATGAGATTACGTTTTCTTCGCGGACAGCTATCAAGGGACAGGCTTTAGCTGATTTCATAACAGAGTGGTTGGAGACGCAAATTCCGCAGGGAATCCGGACGTTGGAGTATTGGGAGATGTTCTTCGACGGGTCCCTGCAGCTTTCGAGCGCGGGGCTGGGGTCGTACTTCTCACCCCGCAGAAAGAACCACTCGGATATGTCTTGCAAATGCATTTCAAAGCTTCGAATAATACTACGGAGTATGAAGCTTTGCTTCATGGGCTTCGAGTAGTCTGTTTCGTTAAGAGTTAGACGATTAGACATATATGGTGATACAATGGTGGTAATAAGTCAAGTTAACAAGGTATGGGATGCTCATGATGATCATATGATCGCTTATTGACAAGAGGTTAGAAAACTTGAAGATAAATTTGATGGTCTCGTGATTTTCTCATATACTCGCGCGAAAACAATTCTCTCGCGCATGAGTTAGCTCTGACTGGGGTCTTCAAGACGAGCGGTTCCACCTCGGTGTCTTCCTCCAAGTATTGGATAAGCCATCTATAAAGATGGAGCGCAAGGCTACTATTACGGAGATCGTAGATGAAGCGAGTCTTGAAGGACCAGGTGGAGAAAGTAGTCTCGAAGGACCGATCGAAGAAGCGGTCTTACCGGATAAGACAGAGAACGTAATCAACGTTGAAGGAGCAATTTTGCCGGAAGATATTCGACCACTTGACGTTATGATTATTGATTCTAATTGGCGTACCCCATACCTTGACTATCTGCAGTCCGGTAAAACTCCGGAAGATAAGGTGGAGAAGCAAAGATTAGAGGTTTGAGCACACAGTTATTTAATTCTCGAAGGAGAGTTATATAGGCGTGGAGTTAATATTCGATGAAATGTGTATCGGTTTCGATGGCATTCAATTGCTTGAAGACGTGCATAGGGGAATTTGTGGAAATCATGCCTCTTCGATGACACTAGTTGGGAAGGTGTTCACACAAGGATTTTACCGGCCTACAGACGACGGACGATGCGCACGAGTGGTTAAGAATTGTCGTGGATATCAATTTTTCGCCGGACTGACCTCATGCTCCAGCTCACGAGTTGCCGTTAATTCCAATGACTTGGCATTTTTCTACTTGGGGGCTGGATATTGTTGGACCCTTTAAAAGGGCACCAGGAGGATTCACGCATATTTTTGTGGCAGCAAATAAGTTCCCTAAGTGGATTGAGGCTAAAGTCGTTACTAGTACGACTACGGCCCGAGTGATCAAGTTTTTGCACAACATATTCGTGCGCTTTGGAGTCCCGCACAGTACCATTACCGATAATGGGCCTCGGCTTACTTCGTAGTTCTTCAAGGATTATGCTGAAAGTTTGGGAATTAAGATATCGTGACATCCCCTCCGGGATACCCAGGACTCGGTACAGGGGGACACTCGACGCAGCGAGTTACAACAGTTCATCATCTCATACAAGCCGAATATATACATCATGGTATAATACAACCAGGTTTTTGAAATACAAACATTATACAGCTGGAAGCATAATACATTAATGAAGTTTAACAACCTACGAGTCTTGCAGCGAAAACTTGTACTTTATACAACAAAAATACTACGAAGCGTCATCATGATGTACCGAGCCCGTCGTACACCACGGTCCTTATCCTTCACGGCGTCGGGATCCGTTCCCATTGGAGGGACCCTCTCTCGAGACAATTCTCCTTTTCCGGGAAGCTACCGTACGAGTCGGGAAAATACGACTCGGGTCCCGAAAACATAACGAGCAAACCCCGAGTATTCTAATACTCAGCAAGACCGACCCGTCAAAATGGCACGCTAAGGCCGACGCCTAGTATGCAAAGGCTTTCCGGTCGTGGGGTTCACTCCTTTGCGAAACAAGCACTATTAATAGATCCTTACTTTCAATGTTTTAGCTCAACATTAGGTTCATTAACATCTATGTTTGCAGTCCATAACTATTGCAATCATGTTTGCAAGAAAAGATCGGAATAGATCGTTAATTCTTTCATCTCTCATCCTCATCTTCCAGTTGATTAACTACGATGTGACGAGCTAAACAAGCGGTACTCATTACTGCCGAGGACAGCGATTCGAATCGATTTATACCAGTTGGCAAAACCCGACTACACGACGTATACGCACCGCACCGGTCTTATACGATAACTTTTCCCGCTAGCACCGACGAAGACTAGCCATTTCCAACTCCCCGGGAGTATGGCGACTCCACGACTTCCCTCGTGGCCGACCCATCTCCCTCCCGTGAGACTAACCTCTCACTAACAGCCGGTAAAAGAGAGCCGACTACGCTACATCTCCGGGGCGATAGGGTACATCAGCTTGCTCGGGCCCATGATACCAGACATGTAGTATGGTACGTTCAAACTTGTTCAACTAAGCCGACAATGGTACGGTCCTTGACCGACTCGGACGGGGCTACCACCTTGCAAGACCTCATATCCGTCTTGCCCTTTCTCCTACGGGGCCCGTCCGGTCTCGGCTTCATTAACTTCACTCTCAACTTCAACTTTATCTTATCATTCCTCTTAGCAATAATAAACCAGTCATTACCCTATATCTCGCGAGTAGTGTATGAAACCACCCGACTTCTACCGATTCCCTATGACTTAAGCTTAGCGGTTATCGAACTCTATTGAGCTACCTGTACCAGTATAGCATAAACAAATGGAAACCTATCTCATGTATCTAGGGTGCACAATCACGACTCATTACTCGTGATAAAAGAAAAGACTTTAAAATCATAGGTGGGATGCACCGGGCTTGCCTTGATTCGAGTCGGAGTCGGCTTTCTCGTGTGTTGGTCGACTTCGAAGTTTCCGCCTCCTGTCTCGACCTCGGACGGGACTTGGATCATGCCATGACCTAGGTCGACCAACAATGCATCGCGAATTACAACCATGCATGCATGAATGTACATGATATGATTATGCAAGGGTTTCCTTAACTACGTTCATCAACTACAATTATCGATTAATTATGTTCAGTAATTAACAACTAACAATTAACAATTAATAATTCATCCTGTTTATTAATTAACAATTTATAATTAATCGAGTTCCTTAATCAATAATTAACAATTAATCATGCTCGTTAATTAATACTTAATCATGGTCACTAATTAACAATTAATCTTGTTTATTAATTAACAACTCCTCATGTTCATTAATCAACAATTCATAATTAATCATGTTCATTAATTAACAATTCATAATTAATCATTAATCAATGATATATAGAGTACTAAATTGGGATCACATGAAATGACGGTGTTTATGTTGAATTTTGGAAAACAGCTTTTCACAAACACTTTCGTCTACAGTATCTCTAATATTTAAAGAAATTCATTTTCCAAAATTAAATAATAATTAGCATAAATAATAGGTTACCTTAATCAAAGAAAGGTAATTAATTAAACTATGAAATTATAATTTCTCAAAATAGGCATTTGAATACATAGTCAAATAGGAAATAATTTTCTAAGTCTAAAGAACTTTGTTTGGCATTTTTCTGATTTTTGTGGAATTTTCTACGAATTTTAGAAATTTAAATAACTGTTTCGTGCCACACCACGGGCACGGAGTTGCCCACAGCAGATCCGGCGTGGCCACACGGGATCCGGACCGTGTGGCTCTGCCGTGTGGCGCCGGCCATGGCGGGTGGCGGCCGGAGTGGGGCGGCGCCACGTCGGAGCGGCGCGGGACGGGGTGAGGCAGATGGGTGGTTGGCTCGGAGATTCCCCGCGACCCGGCGACTCAGGGGTGGGGTCCACGGTGGCGAGGTGGCCGGAAAATACACCGGCGGCGAGGGATTTTCCGGACGAAGCTTCGGCGGCTTCTTGAGCTCGCTACGCTTGACGAAATTTGGTGGAACAACTTCGAGAAGCTTCCTTGAAGCATGGAGAAGACCGTCGTAGCACCGGTTAACGAAGAGGAGGACCGGCACCATGTCGTCACCGTGGAGCTCGGGCCGGTCCGGAACCGAGATGGGGAAAAACTATCCCGAGCTCGACTAAATTGACGAACGGAAATAACACAAGCTCGGATTGGTGCATACAGGGATTTTGCAGCATAAAGAGCAAGAATGAATCGATGGGACGCACCATGTGTGAAGAATTTCAACGGAAAGTCGAGGTTGGTCGCCGACGACGTTATTCGGACAATCTTCCAAATTCGCACGGCTCGGGAGGTTATTTAGGGAACGGCTTGCGCCCGGAGGTTCGGTAGAGGGATGCATATCTTTTAGGGGTGGCGGCTCACGCGGAGATGGCCGGAGGCGGCCGGACGGTGAAGGGCCGGACGGGGCGGACGAGCAGCGGTGCTTCGGGTGCGATTTTTGGAGAGAGAGAGAGAGAGAAGAACAATGCCCGGGCTTTTATCCCTCACGGGGCAGAGGTGAGGTGGCGGGAAAACAGCTGCGTGGCGCCGGGAGGAGGAGGGCGCGCGGCCGGAGCTGCTGCCGGCGCGACGGTGGAGAGGCGGTGCGGTGAGAGAGAGGAGAAAAAGAGAGATTTGCCTCCGGCCCTGTTTCGCAATTTTACGTAAAGCCCCTCAACTCATGGTTAATTAAACAAGGCCGTTACAAAGCTCGGAAAAATCCCCAAAAATTCAAGGTGGTAAATTAAAACATTTCAAACACTTTTCCATTTAGGTCCAAGTTCAAATTCCAAATGATTTTTGGATTAAAAATTCAAGTTTAAATTAAAAAGAGAAATTTTCATTATTTCTTGTAGACAGTTTTACAAAATAAAATAATTTCGTATCCACTCCATAAATCTTTTATTATTATGTTTTACCAATAGAAAATGTTAAACTACATAATTACTTTTATTTAGTTTCTTCTTTTAAGAACTTAATTTTAACTTAGGTTAACTTTATTATTTTATGTGCATTTCTTAACAAAATTAAATACTTTCCCAAATGCACATGATGACATGATGATGAATGACATGGAATGCACTTTTATTTGTGAGGGTTGTTACAGCCCTCCCCCTTATAGGAATGTCGTCCCGAGATTCACGATCGAAGCGACTAGATGATGGTACTAAAGATCTCCAGTAATTGGATCGGAGAAACTCTTCTTGTTCCTAAGTAGCTTTCAGCTTCCGAGTGATTGCTCCGCTGAATCTTGTAGAACTTGATGGTTTGATGTCGAGTCACTCGATCCTTGGTGTCGAGCACTCGATCGGATGTTCATCACACGTCAATTTTGGTCATGAATCGTTCCACATTTGTCTGTCGGTATTTCTATCGGTAGTTTCGTATGCTTCTTCAATGGAGTTATGTGGAGCAACTCCAAACGACATGCCATGGCTTCACATCCTTCTTGTATTGGAATATGTCCGATATATCTCGGAGAGCTAACTTGCCTTTGATTCCGGATCGTTGGACACCTTTGGTAGGAGATACTTGAAAATAGATTTGATTTCCTAAGTTGAATGTCGACTCTCGACGTCTCTCATCCGTATAGCTGACTTGGTGTGATTTTGCTCTCTTCAAACTCGTCGAACAAGGCGTACTTGCTCTTCGACATCCAATATTATTCTCTCTCCACTTTTTGACCAATTCCACGGTGTGTGACAACTACGACCGTATAGAGCTTGCAACGGTGGCATTCCAACACCTTCTTAATAGCCGTTATTGTATGAGAATTCTGCTAACGGTAGGCATCTTTCCAAATCCTTGGTGTATGTCAAGACACAAGCTAGAAGCATATCTTCGCAATACTAATTGATTCTTTCTGTCTGTCCATCCGGTTGAGGGGGATAAGCCGAGCTTCGAATCAACCTCGTTCCCAATGACTCATGTAATCGCTCCCGTAATCTAGATACAAACCGAGCTCCTTGATTCCGAGATAATGGTCTTGAGTACACGAGCAATGTATAAATCTGCACATTGCTTTGTCGTGTAGGAAGTATGTACGGGTGTGAAATGAGCAGATTTAGTTAACCCGTCGACAATGACCCAAATGGAGTTATGCTTCCAGGGAGTTAACGGTAAGTCGATAATGAAATCCATACTAATATCTTCCCATTTCCATTCTGGAATACTCAAAGGTGGAAGTGGACCCGCTTGCTTCGGATGATCTGCCTTTACTCATCGACAAGTGTCACACTCATTGACTTACCGTGCTATTTCTTGTTTCATTGTTGTCCACCGAATCCTTGCTTTAGATCTTGATACCTTTTGTTGGTTCCAGGATGAATAGAATACTTGGATGGGTGTGCTTCATCCATTATCTTCTTGCGAAGTTCCAAGTTCTTGGGCACTACCAAACTGTTCCGGAACCAAACAACACCTTCGTCATCTTCTTGGAAACACTTGAATGCACCCTTCTTCCGTCGTCTTCGACGTGCTCCATACCAGACATCCTTCTTCCGAGCTGCTGCCACTCCTTCACGAATGGTAGGGAAAAGAGCCGGATTATTCAATACTCCATATGGAAGAATCTGTAGACTAGGCTCGCTAATTTCCTCTTTAGATGCTTCGATCAATAGCCGAGCGGTGAGATTGTTGCAACGAGCTTTTCGACTCAAAGCGTCAGCCACGACATTGGCTTTCTCGGGATGGTAGTGAACCTCGATCTCATAATCCTTTATCAGCTCTAGCCATCTTTGTTGGCGCATGTTTAGATCCGCTTGAGTGCAGATTTATTTGAGACTATTGTGGTCCGTGTATAGATGTACCAAACTATCCAAGAGATGGCGTCTCCAGCTCTTCAATGCTAGAACCACAGCTGTTAATTTCCAGCTCCTGTGTTGGTTATTGTTCCTCCTGTCGCCTCGACTGTCGAGACGCATAGGTAATCACTCGACCCTCTTGCATTAGAGCACATCCAAGTCCAGTGCTCGAGGCATCACAATGCACCTCAAATGGCTTGGTCGAATCCGGCTGAGCTAACACCGATGATGTTGTGAGTAACTTCTTCAATGTCCGGAAAGCTTCTTCACATTCATTGCTCCATTCGTACTTCTTATCCTTCTCTATCAATTTTGTCATTGGCATGGCAATCTTCGAGAAATTTGGAATGAACCTTCTATCATAGCCAACAAAACTTAAGAAGCTTCGGATCCGTATGACCGATTAAAGTGGCTTCCGACTCAACACCTCCTTAACTTTGCTTGGATCAACGGCCACTCCTTTTGCTCGAGAACACGTGACAGGAATGGCATCTCCTTCAACCAAAACTCACACTTACCGAATTTGGCATGTAACCGGTGATCCCTTAAACGTTGGAGTGCAATCCTCAAGTGTTTGGCATGTTCCTCTTCCGACTTGGAGTAGATCGAATGTCGTCCATGAAAACCACGACAAACTTGTCCAATTCTCACATAAACACCAAGTTCATCGGATACATGAAGTGTGCCGATGTATTTAGATCAAAGATGTGACATCCCCTCCGGGACACCCAGGAATCGGTACAGAGGGACACTCGACGAAGCGAGTTGCAATAGAAACATCATCTCATACAAGCCGAATATATACATCATGGTATAATACAACCAAGTTTTCAAAATACAAACATTCGTGCAGCGGAAAATATAACATTATTGAAGTTTAGCAACCTACGAGTATTCAGCGGAAACTTGTTCTATATACAAACCAAAAGACTTAAAACGATCAACGTGATGCACTCGAGCCCTTCGTACACCACGGTCCTCTCTCTTCACGACGTCGGGGATCTGTTCCCACCGGAGGGAACCACCCGCGGCACAATGCTCCTCTTCCGGAAATTACCGTCCAAGTCGTGGAAGTACAACTCGGTCCGGAAAAACATAACGAACAAACCCCGAGTATTCTAATACTCAGCAAGACCGACCCGTCAACATGGCACGCTAAGGCCGACGCCTAGTATGCAAAGGCTTTCGGTCGTGGGGTTTACTCCTTTGCGAAAACAGCATTAAAGGGTGGGTCCTTACTTTCAATATTTTAGCTCACATTAGTTCATTAACCACTAGGTTTGCGAGGCTATCACTATTGCAATCAAGTTGCAGGAAAAGATAACTTCCAACCAACAGTCCTTTCATCCATCTTCCTTCATCTTTCACTTGATTAACTACGATGTGACACGGTGAACAAGCAAGTACTCATTACTCGCGAGGGACAGCGATTCGAATCGATTTCACCAGCTGGGAAAACCCGTTTACACGGCGTATACGCACCCCATTGGTCGCATACGACAACCTTTCACGCTAACTCCTAACAAGTGGCCGGGTTAGTCTCCCATCCGCCCAAGAACCCGGGGACCCCACGCGATACCCGTCCTCAACGTTATCCGTGAGCGACCACCCATTCCTCTCCCTTTGAGACATGAGGCCTCGCCTCATTCCCCAGCCAATTAGGGGATGAGCTACGTCCAACCACCGAGGCAATTAGGTTACATCGGCTTTCTCGGCCCCATAATCACCAGTATGTAAATCGGTACATTCAATACTTGCTCGACAGGGCCAACAACGGTACGGTCCTTGATCGACACGGACGGGGCTACCACCTTGCAAGACCTCGTCTTTGCCCTTTCTCCTACAGGGCCCGTCCGATCTCAGTTTCATCTTCATCTTCATTCTTTAACTTGAACGACATCAATCAACTTAAAGCCTCCATGCTTTAAGATCGGACCGTAACAGCTCGCGAGTGTGCTCAAGCACCACTCGACTTCTACCGTAGCCCTATGAATTAAGCGTAGCAACTATCGAGACACAAAACCAACATGGGATAAACAAGTAACATAGGAATTCTACTCATGCATCTAGGGTGTCAAGCAATTCCTATAACCTAATGCACAATTCACGACGCATTAACCGTGATAAAAGAAAAGACTTTAAAAACATAGGTGGGATGCACCGGGCTTGCCTTGATTCGAGTTGGGGTTAGCTTCCTCGATGTGCCGGTCGACTTCGAAGCTTCCGTCTCCTTTCTCGACCTCGGACGGAACCTCGATCACGCCGGGACCTAGGTCGACCAACAATACGTCGCAAATCACAACCATGCATGCATGAATGTACATGAGATGATGTGCAACGATTTTATTAACCATGATCGTTAACTACAATTAATCAATACATAAGTTCATTACTTTGCAATTAGTAATTAACAATTAATGATGTTCGTCAATTAATAATTAATCATTAGTAGAGGGATGTGCATCTTTTGGGGGTGGCGGCTCACGCAGAGATGGCCGGACGGTGAAGGGCCGGACGGGGCGGACGAGCGGCGGTGCTTCAGTGCGATTTCGGAGAGAGAGAGAGAGAGAGAGAGAGAGAGAGAGAGAGAGAGAGAGAGAGAGAGAGAGAGAGAGAGAGAGAGAAGAACACCGCATGGGCTTTTATCCCTCACGGGCGGAGGGGAGGTGGCGGGAAAACAGCTTGCGTGGCGCCGGAGGAGGAGGGCGCGCGGCCGGGCTGCTGCCGGCGCGACGGTAGAGAGGCGGTGCGGTGAGAGAGAGGAGAAGAAGAGAGATTTGCCTCCGGCCCTGTTTCCACAATTTTGCGTAAAGCCCCCTCAACTCATAGTTAATTAAACAAGGCCGTTACAAAGCTCGGAAAAATCCCGAAAAATTCAGGGTGATAAATGAAAACATTTCAAACACTTTTCTATTTAGGTCCAAGTTCAAATTCCAAATGATTTTCGGATTAAAAATTCAAGTGTAAATTAAAAAGAGAAATTTTCATTATTTCTTGTAGACATTTTTACAAAATAAAATAATTTCGTATCCACTCCATAAATCTTTTATTATTATGTTTTACCAAGAGAAAATGTTAAACTCCACAATTACTTTTATTTAGTTTCTTCTTTTAAGAACTTAATTTTAACTTAGGTTAACTTTATTATTTTATGTGCATTTCTTAACAAAATTAAATACTTTCCCAAATGCACATGATGACATGATGATGAATGCCATGGAATGCACTTTTATTGGTGAGGGTTGTTACGAGATACAATATGCGTCGGTGTCACATCCGCAAAGCAATGGACGAGTGGAACGAGCTAATGGAATGATTTTGACCGGTCTTAAACCGTATGCAGGAAAGTGGGTTAAGGAATTGCCCCGGGTGCTTTGGGGACTACGCACTAATGTTAGCAGGGCTACGGGGCTTTGGTCTATGGATCCGAAGCCATGCTACCTACGGAAGTGAATATGGTGTCAGCTCGGGTACAATACTATGATGAAGAGAAATATGAAGATCAACGCCAAGTTGAGCTGATTGCTCGCGGAAGAATTGAGGGATCAAGCTTTGATTCAAGCAGCCAAATATCATCGGGATTGCGTCGTTATCATGATTGCAATGTTCGAACACGTGAATTCCAAGTAGGAGACTTGGTTCTTCGGAAGATTCGATCCAACAAGAACATACATAAGTTGTCACCGGTCCGGGAGGGACCTTTTCTCGGTTAAATCGGTTTCCGGACCGGGTCTTATAGGCTAATGACCTTGGAGGAAGAAGAAATTCCAAATTCTTGGAACGTTGAACAGCTTCGTCGTTTTTAGACTTAAAAGTATTTTTTGTAAATTTCTTCATATTATAATAAAGTAATTCTGTCTAATGAGAATGTCTTTGCTTTTTGTGTCTCAATATTTTAATTTTAAATTAAATTATCGAGCCAGGGGCTGCTGTGTTAAGAGCAGATCCGTGATATTGTGCTATTCCTGAATAATAAGACCAGTCATTTAGTCGATAAGTCTGCTGTGTTGAGAGCGGTCTGTTTCTTTTCGGTTTAAGACTGGTATGTTCAGGAAAGGAAATTGTGTAGCATTTTTCTTATGAATACCGATTGGTAGGCTCGTTGTGTTAAGAGCAGTCTGTGAAATCTTAGATCTTACAACCTAGCTTTTTTCCTATGTTACATGATCTTGTTAAAGTAAGCTATAACTATGAATTGTGATCTCGTGCTGATTAGAGCCGGAATTTGGTCATAGTTAGTTAGCTGAAATAACCATCATGTCTTGGGCAGAGAAGTTAGTAAGTATGAAGGTGAAACCAAGTATTCATGTGGAAAAGAAAATAACCTAAATAGCATGATAATCAAGATGTTTGATTACAAAAGCAAGTTGGCCCTAATACAAAATCTACCGAGCAGGATTGTCTGGAAGTACCGGTATCACCGGTCTTAGGATTTTCAGCTAACCTATCGTCAATCGTTTCTTCAGAATCAGAATAAGGTAACAATAAATCAGCATCTAAATCTTCAAATGCCTCTTCTACTCGTCTCGCTTGGCGGCTGTTGCTGCATCTTGCGCATCTTGATCTAGGGCAAAGGCCGCTGGAGCTACATTCGGAGGAACACCCGTTGGATCAAGAGGAACATCCTCTATCAATTCCGAAACAAGTACCAATGAGTGAATTCTTTAGCTCATTTAACCGATCTTCGATAGTCTTCGGGTGGGCGCCATCCTTGATAAAGTTGAAATCGCAATCCTCGACCGGAGTCCAAGATTGGATTATGGCAGCAATATGACCTCCTCATGCAGCGGCAACCATCCTGGAGTGCTCTTTGATTTTTCTCGGGGAAGGCCCGGATGGCGGACTCGAGATCTATCTTATTGGGATCAATAGTTTGACCACCATTTAGATACTCCAACGTTCGTACTATACCTGCAGGAAGTTCGAAGAAGGCAAAAATATTAGAAAAAAGTATCACTACTGATCTGGTATTTTCAAGGAATTTCATAAGAAGAAATAAGGAAGAAGTAACTTACGTATGTGCTCGATTTCTGCAGCTCCGAATATGCCTTTGATGTTAACATTGGATTCTCTCAGCTTGGTCTCAACCTTTAGCATACGCTGGATCTCGCGCTCTTTCGCTTTGAGAGCAAGCTGGGTAGATTCATAGGCAGTCCTCGTAGCACTTTCTTTGTCCTGTCTGCGCTGTTTTTATCGCTTCTAAAGCTTCACTAATTCGGCCTTCAGAGCGAGCATTATCAGCTTCAAGCATCTTGTTGGAGCGAAGTGTTTGTGCTAGAATATTATCTTTGGCGCTAAGTTTGCCCTCCAGTTCTCCAATTCGAGCTGCTTGCTCGTTCTTCAACTCGAGAGCCTTCCGTAAGAGCTTGCTCTTGAGCGGTTGCCTTTTCGGAAAGGATTTCTTCCGCTTTCTTATGAGCAACGAGAATATTTTCAAGTGCTCGAGATAAGGAGTAAGACCGGTCGAGAGAGAGGCAAGAAGAAAAATATGGAATGTGCAGATAAAAATAAGAGTATTACTCTCGGATTTCTTTGCGGAGCTTGATGATCTCTCTCCGGCGTTCCTCCATCAGCCGGTGGGTGTTCAACAGATTGGCTTCCCTTTTCGACGAGATCGGTTTCCTTGGATTTCAGATCGGCGATCTAAGATTCAAGTTTAACCAATCGCTCTTGATTGGTGCATAGCTCTTCCTCCGGACGAGCGATTATAGCATTTTTAGCTTCGGAGTTTTTCGAAGAACCTAAAAGAAGGAAGAAGTAAGAGATTCAATTATTAAAAAGAAATTGCTTGAAGAAACCATTGAGGCGTAAGGATGTACCTGGCTAGACTCGGAGAAGTTCTTTAGGGCTTCTTCCTCTTGGAGGGCGTCCGATTGAGCTGTTGTAGTGAACGTTCTAGCTCCACTCGGAGCTGTCCACCTCCACATCTCCCACTACCATTTTGGCTAGTTTGGGTTCTCCCGGAGATTTGCGTGTCGTCCTAGGTCGACGAGGAATTTCTTCCACCCGGATCGGTCCCGGTGAGAGCTCCGGAGGAATTTGGAATAGAGTTGCCCGGGGAGGGAGGTCGCTAGCGGATTAGCTTCCAATATTGACAACTTGATCTTCGATGATTTGGGACAAAGCTTCACGACCTGGAGGCGGCACTTGGAGCTTCGAAGGCTTGGCGCTAGTTGGGGGTGCAGCGAGAGGAGGTAGTGGAAGCACTACCGGTTGGGACTGGAGTAGAAGCTTTGTTTCTCAAAAAGCTAGCTATGCTAGCTTGGAAATTAGAATGGATTCTGCAAAAAGAAGCAAGTACTATAAGACCGGGATGAAAACAATTCGAAAGGACTAGTGATAAAGAAGACTTACGAGGTAGCTTTCTTGAAGCCGGTGGGCGTCTTGACCTTCTTGGAGGGACCTTGAGTATCCTCGATGGTACCCTCTGCAGTCCTTTGGCCGCTGCATGGACTTGCGGCGATGGAACTGGTTCTCCTGCGTCCCTTGGACCGGTCCGGCTGCCATACTGGGACCTCTTGGGAACATTGGATAGGGAATCCGTTAAAGAGGGAGCTCCTTGAGATTTTCTCGAAGCAGCTTCAAAAGCGGCCGGAGCGGCTTGGCGATCCCTTTCGACGGCTTCCGCTTCTTTCCGCCGCTCTTCAAGTTTTTGTGCCTCCGTGCGCGTATCGCCTGATGCGAGTAGAAGATGCGGCGGGTCCGCCGATGGTCAAGGAAGTAGTACATTCCTTCGTACTAAGTGCTTGAACCACCTTTCCGTATTTGGATATCTTCGGAGCTATGCTAGGTGGTGGAGGGAAAGACCGGTCTCGAAGGGCCTTGAGTAAGACCGGCCCGGACAGACGAGGGAGCAGATATTGCCCACATAGTTCTCCCCCAAGTATCATTGGGAGGTAGAGGAGGGTGGCTCTTGAAGTTGTCCATTTTCCGTATTGAGTAATTGAATTTGCGTAAGAGGATGAAGGTTAAAAAATAACAAGATTCAAAGATAAAGAGAGAGATACTTACCGGATCTCGAGGGTTAGACGAGCTGAAAGCCGGACCTACTCTCGGGCATCCCGATAAATCCGGTTTCGGCTGGAGCATTTGCTTGAGGTGGACTTCCAACCGCTCTTTATCGGGGAGAAGAGTTCAATCCAACGGAATGGCAACGTCTTCGTTGAAACATCATGTTGGGTGTTCTTGCTTCTTGAGTGGCTGGACCCCTCGCACTATGAAGCTCCAAAGGACTGTCTCGGCAGTGACGCCTTTGACTTCCTTTAGATATTTGATGCAAGCCAAGAGCGCGAGGATTTCTCCATCTTCTTTGAGTTTTTCCCTAGTATCTGCGGTAGGGAAAATTTTAGCTATCTTAGCGCCGAAGGGAGGGAGTGCAGGTCGGGGATTATCACGGAAGAACCACCCATTTTTCCAATGGGCTATGCTTTTGTTTAAGGAGATAGAAAAGTATTCATCTCGCACTCCAAGCATTAAATTCCTACTCCGCCTACTGCAGCCTGGCGGTCCGAAGAGGGAAGTGGGCGGATTTGAAATAGATATTGGGATAGTTTAAAGTGAGGGAGAACTCCAAGGAAGGCTTCACAAAGGTGGATGAAAAAAGCAATCTACAGGGATGGAGTTAGGATTGAGATTCACTAACTCCCATCCGAAAAGAAAAGAAGACCCCTAAAGAAGGAGCAGCAAGGGAGATCAAGGCCACGGTGGAAAAAAGCTTTAAAAACTAACTACCGAGAGTCGTCTATTCCCAATGGGACTTGGCTAGGGGAAGGGACGCTTCGGTTTAAAATCAGCTGCGGAGGAAGGTATCCATCACGAACCGCATCATTAAGAGATGCTTAAGTGATCTTGTCGTTACCTAAATCCTGAACGGCAAACGGAAACCGGTCGCGAGGAACAGAGGAAGAAGACGCGGGGTTGGTGGAGGATTTCTTTTTGCCCATATTGAGAAGATGGAAGAAGAAAACCTAAGATTGGTTTGTGCGGAAGAGAAGAACGAAGAACAAGAGCGAATGGTGGGCGCGTAAGGACTTTCGGCAATGGGTTTGACCTAGGTCGACCTTTCGTTTCTTTTTATAGGCACCGAGAGATGGGCCCGGGGCTGAAAAGTTATCGGGCTATTTCACAAGGCCCGATGGATTTAGCATTAAAAGACTTATGTCGTGATCGTGCAATTATGACCTAACGGCCATAAGGATATTAAAGATCTGTTATTTGCGTTAATTATGACCTAACGGTCATAAAGATAATTAGTGCTATACTCACTCGATTTTTTGTGAATAAGAAAGCGGTCCGAAATATGAAATTTTCAGATTGGAAATTAGGTAATGCTAAATTTTATAATTTAGCATTATGAAAGAGTTAGACTTTACTTAACTCAATGTTAATGTTAATGGGTGTTAATCATCCAGCTGATCATAGGCCTTGGAGACTCGAGTCGATGTGAGAATATGGGGAATAAACTGGTCCGATCAACCCGGATTTTTAGTTAAATGTGATATGACTGGTTAGACCGGTCCGATAAATGTGTTCTTGGCGGAAAATGCTAAGAGGTATATGATTTCACGAAAGATAATAAAGCATAGTCTCTCCGGAAAGACTCTTGCATTATTTGGGATCCTCAAATGATACAAGTCGGGGCTATACCTAATTAGGTGCACCTGATCGGTGCCTCGTATTTCAGGAGCGGTCCGTAACGATCGTGGGAGGTGGATAATGGAAAATCAAATGGAGCAGTCTCTAAAGATTGCATATTAAAGGAAATAATGAAGAATCAACTAGTGGACTCTTGCATTATTTGAAAGGAGTTCAAATGATCCAAGAGTCGGGGCTATACCTAATTGGGTGCACCTAATCGGTGCACCGAAGAAGAATAAGCAATGATTACCTAATTAGGTGATATGAAGGATAAAAGTGCTAATTATTTGGGCTTTTTTAAAGTGCTTCGAAGAAAGAAGAACAATTGTAGCAGATTGGAGTCTTTTTAATTTTACCATGGAATCAAGACCAACATGCGGAAGACTGGTCGGTCTTATTCAAGGTTAAATCAAAAGTTACTCGGGGGCAGCTGTCGTATACTTGCCTTATGGGTATACGAGATGGTAAAGGAATGGATGCGCAGAGACATGATAACAAATTAATGAAGATAAAGGTGATGAAGATGGTCAACAGATCGGTTCTTGACCGGTCCGGAATAACGAAGATTCACGTATACCGGTATGGAGACGAGGCGGGTATTAAGACCGGCGTATGATGACTTGAGAAGTCGGGACATCCCTTCGGGACCACCCAGGAATCGGAACAGAGGGACACTCGACGAAGCGAGTTACAACAGAAGCATCATCTCATACAAGCCGAATATATACATCATGGTATAATACAACCAAGTTTTCGAAATACAAACATTCGTGTAGCGGAAAGATAACATTATTGAAGTTTAACATCCTACGAGTATTCAGCGGAAGCTTGTTCTATTACAACTCAACGGACTTAAAACGAAACAACGTGATGCACGGAGCCCTTCGTACATCACGGTCCTCTCTCTTCGAGGTGTGGGGATACGTTCCCACCGAAGGGAACCTCCCTCGGGACACTCGCTCCTCCTCGGGAAAACTGCCGTACAAGTCGTGATAGCACGACTTATTCCCTGTAAGGTAACGAACAAACCTTGAGTATTCTAATACTCAGCAAGATCGACCCGTCAACATGGCACGCTAAGGCCGACGCCTAGTATGCAAAGGCTTTCGGTCGTGGGGTTTACTCCTTTGCGAAAAACAGCATTAAAGGGTGGGTCCTTACTTTCGATATTTTAGCTCGAGGTTATGTTCATTAGCCATGGTGTTTGCAACCTAACTCTATTCAATCAAGTTTCCAAACAAGATAAATAGATCTTTACCCTTCCATCTCTCATCTTCCTCATCTTTCATAAAAGTTACTACGATGTGACGAGCTAAACAAGCGGTACTCATTATCTGCGAGGGACAGCGATTCGAATCGATTTTTTTATACCAGCTGGCAAAACCCGACTACACGACGTATACGCATCTAATCGTATACGACAACCTTTCCCGCTAGCACCTAACAGCAGACTAGCCATTTCCAACTCCCCGGAAGTATGGCGACGCCACGACTTCCCTCGTGGTCGACCCATCTCCCTCCCGTGAGACTATCCTCTCACTAACGACCCGATAAAAGAGAGTTGGCTACGCTACATCTCTCGGGGCGATAGGGTACATCAGCTTGCTGGGCTCATGATACCAGCATGTAGCACGGTACGTTCAAACTTGTTCAACTAAGCCGACAACGGTACGGTCCTTGACCGACACGGACGGGGCTACCACCTTGCAAGATCTCATCTCCGTCTTGCCCTTTCTCCTACGGGGCCCGTCCGGTCTCAACTTCTTTAACACTCTCAACAACTTTAATGTCAACACAAAAACTCTTAAAGCCTCCATGCTTTAAGTGCCCTAAACATCTACCATTGCCACCATGAATTAAGCTTAGCCTCTATTGAGCTACCTGTACCAAGTATAGAATAAACAAACGGAAACCTACCATAATGCATCTAAGGTGTCAACCAAACCCTAATACCTAATGCACAAGCATAACCGTACTATGTGATAAAGTAAAATATTTAAAAACATAGGTAGGATGCACCGGGGCTTGCCTTTAGTTTGTTCGAAGTTAGTCTCCTCGACGGCTGGGTCGACTTCGAGATCCCCGGCTCCGACTCGCCCTCGGGTGGAACCTCGATTACTTTAGAACCTAGTCGACCAGACAATGCATCGCGAATCACAATGATGTATGCATGAATGCCCATGATGAAAGTATGCAAGGATTCATTAATGAAGTTCCATAGATAATAAGTAATGATTAATGCTTAATCACTTTAGTTGATTAATAGATTAAAGATAAGTATGTTCATTAAGCATTAATTACTATTTGATTATGCTCGATTAGTAAATGTGTAATTAAGATCATTATTAATTAATTTTGTTTTCCTTAATTACTTAATTAAGGTCACTGATTACTTAAGTTTAATAATTAATGAATTACTTTGATTTATTAGGCAATAAATAAATAATTACTTTAAGTGATTAAAGACTAATAAGTTGTGATCACATAAAAATAATACAATTTAAGTTTAATTTTGGAAAATAAATTTCATTATTAATTTTTTCTGCAGTATCTCCTTCGTTAAATAAAATTATTTTTCATAATTAAACATTTTATTTACATAAAATAATAACTTTTCTTTAATCAAAGAAAGTGATTAAATACAAATTATAAATAAATTTATTCAAAATAATTATTTTATTTCACAAATGGGTAGATCTCATTTTTCTGAGTTCAACAAAGTTGGTTTGGTATTTTTCTGAATTTTAACGAATTTTCTACGAATTTTGGGAATTTGAATTGAATCTGGAAAATAATTAAATTTGTAAAAAGGTTAAAGAGGCTTTGGGCCGAAAGTAGCCTGGCCCAACAACTTGGCCCGGCCCGGAAGGCCCGCGCACGGCCCACATGCCGGGACACCACGGCCATGGCCGCGGTGGCCGGAGCGCGGCGGTGCTCCGCCGGAGTGGCGCGAGAGGGGGTGAGGTAGCTAGGTGTTTGGCTCTAGAGACTCGGGAGACCACGAGCAACTCAAGGGTGGGGCCTCCGGCGGCAAAGGTGGCCGGGACAGTGCCGGCGGCGAGGTGGGGTGGCGGACGAAGTCCGGTGGCTCCGTGAGCTCACTAGGGTCGACCAACACACGAACGGTTTGGTTCAAGAGCTTCGTAAGACTCACGAAGATCGGCATCCACTTGCTACGGACAAAAGATGGCCGGAACAGGGGCGCATCGGGAGCCGAGAGATGGACCGGCGGTCGAACTTGGGGAAAAACCGGATTCCGGCCACCGTGTTGGAAAGATGAAACCAAAAGATGTTCTAGGGAATAGAGAGTAGTATAGGCCACACCATGGAAGTAAAATGAAGCTTTAAAGCTCACCGTGGTGGACGAATTTGGACGGCGCGGCTCGAGGCTACGGCGGTGACCTCCCGGGAAATTTGCGTCGAATCACGGGGCTCGGCGCCTCGGAGCACGATTGAGGGCTATGAATCGGTGTAGGAAGTTCGTGCGAAACTTTTGGGTGGAGCAGCTCGCCGGGGAAGGGTTTGAGGCGGCCGGCGGGGTGGAAGACAGGGGCGCGGTGGTGGTGGTGTCCGAACGAGGGAAGAACGAGAGGGAAGAAGGGATGAGCACGGCCCGGTTTTATCTCCGGGGAGGTCCGGAGGCGGTAGGAGGAAGCAGCTGCGTGGCACGGCTTGGGAGGGCGCGCGGCCAGCAAGCCGGTGCGTGGCGCCGGCCATCGGCGGTGCGGCGGTTCGGGAGTGAGAGAGGGAGAAGAAAGAGAGTGACAGTGGGTCTGAGGTTATTTTACATAAAACCCCCTGGGTTTTTGTTTAATTAAAAAGCAACCTTCCGCAGCTCCAAAAATTCAGGGGTGTAATTGAGAAGATTTTA
Source organism: Chloris gayana (assembly GCA_031894775.1). NCBI lineage: Eukaryota > Viridiplantae > Streptophyta > Magnoliopsida > Poales > Poaceae > Chloris > Chloris gayana. The sequence continues at coordinate 106,940 of JAUNZO010000866.1, read as the reverse complement.
GGCATATTTTCTATTAAGCCCTAGTAGAAAATCCAAACCATTTTTGGATTAAAAAATTCATAGCTAAATTAAATAAAGAGATTTTGTTTATTTTCTACAAATATTTTTACATGACAAAATGCTTTCGATAAATTTTCATAAATTCTTATTTGTGATATTTGAACCATAGAAAATGTTAAACTTGAATTTTCTTCTCATTTTATTTCTTTTTAACACCTCATTTATTCTTTAGTTACTTTAATATTTTATGTGCTTATGATTAATACCACATGCTTAATGATCTCACAAATAAAATGTGATGACATGCTCATGAATGCCATGAAATGCATTTTATTGTCGTGGGTTGTTACAGCCCTCCTCCTTACAGGAATCTCGTCCCGAGATTCACGATCGAAACGACTAAGCGATAGTACTAAAGAACTCGGGGTAGTTTGATCGTAGAAACTCTTCTTGTTCCCAAGTAGCTTCGACTTCCGAGTGATTACTCCATTGGACCTTATAGAACTTGATGGTCCGATGGCGAGTCACTCTATCCTTGGTATCGAGAACTTTGACCGGACGTTCGTCATATGTCAAATCTGGTTGTAACTGTTCCACCTCAGCTGTCGGTATGTCCACCGGTGCTTTCAAACATTTCTTCGGTTGAGACACGTGGAATATGGTGTGTATACCCGACAAGTGTGCTCGGCAACTCCAAACGATATGCCACGGCTCCACATCTTTCTAGGATTGGAAAAGGTCCGATGTATCGTGGTGCTAACTTGCCTTTGATTCCAAACCTTTGAACACCTTTGGTAGGAGATACTCGAAGATAGACTTGATCTCCAATCTGAAATACCAACTCTCGACGTCGCTTGTCGGTATAACCGATCCGGCGAGATTTAGCTCTCTTGAGGTTCTGTTGGATGAGACGTACTTGTTCTTCCGCATCTCTTACCGGATCCGGTCCGAAAATTACTCTTTCTCCGCTCTCGGACCAATTCAAGGGCGTACGACAACTACGTCCATATAGAGCTTGGAACGGCGACATTCCGGCACTCTCTTGATAGCTCGTTATTGTAGGAGAACTCTGCCAAAGGTAAGCACTTTTCCCAATCCTTACCATAGGTTAAGACACATGCTCGAAGCATATCCTCGAGATATTGATTGATCCGTTCCGTCCGGCCATCCGTTTGAGGATGATATGCCGAGCTTCGTATCAATTTGGTTCCCGAGGATTCTTGTAGTTGTTCCCGTAATCTGGAGACAAATTGTGTTCCTCTCGTCCGATATAATGGTCCTCGGCACTCCATGCAAACAAAGAATTCGAGAAATGTAGAGCTCTGCATACTTCTTGGCGAGTGTACCGTGTATGTACCGGTATAAAGTGAGCAGACTTCGTCAACCGGTCCACAATGACCCGGATAGAGTCGTGTTTCCGTGGACTTAATGGTAATCCCATGATGAAATCCATGCCGACGTCTTCCCACTTCCATTCAGGAATGCTCGGAGGTTGCAAGGGTCCTGCTTGCTTCAAGTGCTCGGCTTTGACCCGTCGACGGACATCACACTCGTTGACATACCTTGCTATCTCTCGTTTCATTCTTGTCCACCAAAATCTCTTCTTCAAGTCTTGATACATCTTATTGGTTCCAGGATGAATCGAATACTTAGACGTATGGGCTTCATCCATTATCATCTTGCGAAGCTCCAAGTTCTTAGGCACTACTAGCCTATTCTTGAACCGAGATAACACCTTCGTCATCTTTTCGGAAACACTTGACTTCACCCTTCCGGAGTCGTCTTTTGATGTGGTCCATACCAAGCATCCTTCTGTCGAGTCGTTACCACTTCTTCACGAATGTCGTAGACTACGGGTATACATTGATCGAAGAATGATTTATCAAGGACATGGTGGCCTATGGAAGACATAAGACCGGTGGGGTGGGCCCACGAGTGGTGTCCGACCGGTATAGGATTCTAGAAGGTTCCGTAAGACCGGTATGGAAACAGAGGCGGACAACGGGGCTGGTTTAATCCTCAAGGAAAGTACAAGATCAACCGAGTAGGACTCCGAATTGATAAGGAAGCTTAGAGATAGAGTTTCTAAGTATGTAGATATTGTATCCAACTAGGATTCTACATGTAACCTTGCCTCCCCGGACATATAAGGCGGGGGCAGGGACCTCTAGAAGGGGAAGTTCTCATAAGTTCGACAAGTTCCTAGAAGTTAGGACAAGTTCCTACACTCTAGACAATTCGCAATTAGCAAATCGCTAAAAGCAATACATAACATACAGGACGTAGGGTATTACTCTCGATTCGAGGGGCCCGAACCTGTCTAAAATCGTGTGTTCCTGTGTGTTTTGTGTGTTGCACCATCGAATTCCACGCTCGTAAGGGACCGGGTAGTATTAGTGCCGAGTTTAAGACTCGACATTTGGCGCGCCGGTAGGGGTCCCGGCGAGTTCCCAGCCGAGTTCGATGGCTTCTACTTTCGACTTCGACTTCGTTACAAGCTTCAAGATCCGCTTCGGGTTTCTCGACTTCATCGGACGACGGTCGCCGCCGCGACGACGACGACGAGCGGTGTCGCAGGATGACGATCGCTGCCGCGACGACGACGACGACCGGTGTCGCGGAGCGATGACCGGTATAGGATGACAATTGTCGCCGCGACGACGACGATGAACGGTGTTGCAGGACAACGATCACCCCCGTGACGACGACGACGACCGGTGTCGCGGAGTGGTGTCGCGAGATGACGATCGCTGCCACGACGACGACGGCGATCGGTGTCGCCGAGCGATGATCGGTGCAGGACGACGATCGTCGGTGTCGCAGGACGACGATCGCCACTCGCGACGATGACGACGACGATCGGTGTCACGGAGCGATGACCGGTGCAGGATGACGATTGCTACCGCAGCGACGACGGCGACCGTAATGATCGTCATCTTTTGACGACGATGATCGATGCCGCCGAGCGATGATCGAAGCCACGAGGATAATTTCAACGGCTTTCACCGGTCGTCACCTTTAACTTGAGCGCCGCTGCTGCTCGGACGCGGTCTTGAGCACTAGCGCGGCCGCCGATCTTCGGCTTCGACCATTCGCGCCGTCTTCAACAGCTTTCGTCGGTCGCCTACTTCAACTTTGAGCGCCGCTGCTGCTCGGACGCGGTCTTGAGCATTAGCGCGGCTGCCAATCTTCGGTTCGACCGATCGCGCCGTCTTCAACAGCCTTCATCGGTCGTCTACTTCAACTTTGAGCCCACTGCTGCTCGGACGCGGTCTTGAGCATTAGCGCGGCTGCCAATCTTCCGTTTCGACCAATCTCTTCGTCTTCAACAGCTTTCGTCGGTCGCCTACTTCAACTTTGAGCGCCGCTGCTGCTCGGACGCGGTCTTGAGCATTAGCGCGGCTGCCAATCTTCGATTTCGACCGATCGCGCCGTCTTCAACAGCTTTCATCGGTCGTCTACATCAACTTTGAGCGCCGCTGCTGCTCGGACGCGGTCTTGAGCATTAGCGCGGCTGCCAATCTTCGGCTTCGACCGATCACGCCATCTTCAATCGCTTTCATCGGTCCTCGGCTTCAACTTCGAGCGCCGCTGCTGCTCGGACGCGGTCTTGAGCATTAGCGCGGCTGCTGATCTTCGGCTTCGATCGATCGCGCCGTCTTCAACATCTTTTATCGGTCGTCAAATTCGATTTGGATCGCCGCTGCTGCTCGGACGCGGTCTTGAGCATTAGCGTGGCTACTAATCTTCGTTTCGACCGATCGCGCCATCTTCAACAGCTTTCATCGGTCGTCGGCTTCAATTTAGAGCGCCGCTGCTGCTCGGAAGCGGTCTTGAGCATTAGCGCGGCTGCTGATCTTCGCTTTGATCGATTATATCGCCTTCAACCATCTACATTGGACGTCCGTTTCAATTTTAAGCGTTGCTGCTGCACGAAGATGTTGACTTGAGCTGAGCGCGATCGCCAAACTACTCATCGATTGGATACATCATCTTCAGCTCGGGCTTGGGGCTACGCCCAATAAACCAGCTAAGTCGTTTTTACGCTTAAGTTTTTGAGTTTAAACTTATATAATGTGATGCTCATGATAGCTTTTTGATAATATGAAATATGTGAATCTTTGCCTATCTGCATGGTTTTATTTATCTTGGAATCTTAATTTTTGAATTAATTTATCAAGTTATGGGCTGCTATTTGAGAGCGGTCGGTTAATAATTTGTGATCCCGAGTTCTAAGACCGGTCATTTTTCCTATACGGCACGATTTTGTTAAGTAGACCGCCGCTATGTGCTATACCTAATGCTGATTAGAGCCGGTGGTCATGTCATAGTTGGTTTGTGTTGAATTAACCATCGTTGCTTGGTTGAAACGAGGATGGTAAAATTTAAGTTTTCTGAAATTGGAGTGACCGGTTATTAAAGTTGAAATTACATTAGGCATATAATGATTAATCTGGACCGCTGCAGTTTGCGCGAAAGGAGAAAATCTTATATGTTGAAGTAAGGAAAACATATAAATACCGGTCAAGAATATGGAAATAATTTGAGATCTACAGTAAATAAAACATTGGAGTATTTATTTACATATGAGCACATTTATGTACGTCTTAAATTGTTTTTACGAGATACCATGGACTAGGAACTAGGTCTCGGCTCCGCTTGATATACCGGTGCTTTTGGTCTTGGGTGCGGCGACAGAGGAGAAGTCCACGTGATTTGGATAATCACGGGAGCTCTTTTGCCAATTGTGATGACCGGTCCGAGTGTTCGACGCTCGATCCGTTAAGCATTTTAGCCCGTAATATATGATTTCGGAGTGATTTATACAACAAACCGATCGGGTTGAAGACTCGTTGTCCGACTGAATGGTTAACCTTAGGCCCCGGGTGTTAATCATTCGGCTGATAATAGGTGTGAAAAATTTGAGTTTATTGTGTGAATTTTGGCGATCGATTTGATCGATCAGGAATTTGGATTTGAGCGCTATTCGATAAGAGGAATATAAGTTATGACCGATTTGAGCGGTCCGGTATCGCTTACCGATGCGAATCACCAGGAGTATGAGATTTGACACCGGTCCGGACCGGTCGAAAAGTATGTTCTTGGCGGAAGATGTTAAGAGCTACGAGAGGAATGGTCGACGTGATTTGAATAATCACGGGGCTATTTTGCAAATGTTTGAGCGGTCCGAGGTATGGAGTGCTCGATCGCAATAACATTGGAATATTAAATTGGATTGTTTGAGGAAATTGAATAATGAGATCTGGTTAGATCGAAGACAATTAGGTCTTGCCTAACTAAGTATTGTGAAATTGGATGCCTTAGGCCCTGGGTGTTAATCATTCGGCTGATTATAGGTCTTGGAGACTCGAGTCGATGTAAGTTAATTGGGAAACCGGTCCGATCAACCAGAATTTTGGTTCTTAGTGAAATTTCACTAAGCGGATTATGAGTTCATGCTGATTTAAGGCGGTATGTTATGTCGATCGGTGTGAATCTCCGGAGATATGAAGTTCGACCGGTATGAAAAATATGTTCTCGCAGAAATTGCTCGAGAGGAATGTGATTTGATGGAAAATAATAAAGCATAGTCTCTCAAGAAAGACTCTTGCATTATTTGCGATCCTCAAATGATACAAGAGTCGGGGGCTATACCTAATTAGGTGCACCGATCGGTGCACCGTGTCCAAGAGCGGTCTGCAGAGATCTCGGGAAGTGGAAAAATAATGGAAATTGAAAGGAGCGGTCCGTAGAAATTGCATATTGAAGAAAATAATGAAGAATCAACTAGTGGACTCTTGCATTATTTGAAAGGAGTTCAAATGATCCAAGAGTCGAGGGCTATACCCAATTGGGTGCACCTAACCGAGCGCACTAGAAGGAAAATGCTTTTCTTTTTGCACACCTAATTAGGTGGTATGGAGGATAAAATACTAATTTTTTGGCTTTTTGAAGCGTCTTGAAGAAAGAAGAAAGTATTACGAGAAGATTGGAGTTCTTTTTAATTTAGCATTGGAATCGGACCAACATGCGGAAGACTGGTCGAGTCTTATTCAATGTCAAATCAAAAATTACTCGGGGGCTGCTGTCGTAGACTTACCTTACGGGTATACATTGATCGGAAGAATGATTTATCAAGGACATGGTGGCCTATGGAAGACATAAGACCGGTGGGGTGGGCCCACGAGTGGTGTCCGACCGGTATAGGATTCTAGAAGGTTCCGTAAGACCGGTATGGAAACAGAGGCGGACAACAGGGCTGGTTTAATCCTCAAGGAAAGTACAAGATCAACCGAGTAGGACTCCGAATTGATAAGGAAGCTTAGAGATAGAGTTTCTAAGTATGTAGATATTGTATCCAACTAGGATTCTACATGTAACCTTGCCTCCCCGGACATATAAGGTGGGGGCAGGGACCTCTAGAAGGGGAAGTTCTCATAAGTTCGACAAGTTCCTAGAAGTTAGGACAAGTTCCTACACTCTAGACAATTCGCAATTAGCAAATTGCTAAAAGCAATACATAACATACAGGACGTAGGGTATTACTCTCGATTCGAGGGGCTCGAACCTGTCTAAAATCGTGTGTTCCTGTGTGTTTTGTGTGTTGCAGCATCGAATTCCACGCTCGTAAGGGACCGGGTAGTACTAGTGCCGAGTTTAAGACTCGACATTTGGCGCGCCAGGTAGGGGTCCCGGCGAGTTCCCAGCGAGTTCGATGGCTTCTACTTTCGACTTCGACTTCGTTACAAGCTTCAAGATCTGCTTCGGGTTTCTCGACTTCATCGGACGACGGTCGCCGCCGCGACGACGACGACGAGCGGTGTCGCAGGATGACGATCGCTGCCGCGACGACGACGACGACCGGTGTCGCGGAGCGATGACCGGTGCAGGATGACAATTGTCGCCGCGACGACGACGATGAACGGTGTTGCAGGACAACGATCACCCCCGTGACGACGACGACGACCGGTGTCGCGGAGTGGTGTCGCGAGATGACGATCGCTGCCACGACGACGACGGCGATCGGTGTCGCCGAGCGATGATCGGTGCAGGACGACGATCGTCGGTGTCGCAGGACGACGATCGCCAGCTGCGACGATGACGACGACGATCGGTGTCACGGAGCGATGACCGGTGCAGGATGACGATTGCTACCGCAGCGACGACGGCGACCGCAATGATCGTCATCTTTTGACGACGATGATCGATGCCGCCGAGCGATGATCGACGCCACGAGGATAATTTCAACAGCTTTCACCGATCGTCACCTTTAACTTGAGCGCCGCTGCTGCTCGGACGCGGTCTTGAGCACTAGCGCGGCCGCCGATCTTCGATTTCGACCATTCGCGCCGTCTTCAACAGCTTTCGTCGGTCGCCTACTTCAACTTTGAGCGCCGCTGCTGCTCGGACGCGGTCTTGAGCATTAGCGCGGCTGCCAATCTTCGGTTTCGACCGATCGCGCCGTCTTCAACAGCCTTCATCGGTCGTCTACTTCAACTTTGAGCGCCGCTGCTGCTCGGACGCGGTCTTGAGCATTAGCGCGGCTGCCAATCTTCCGTTTCTACCAATCTCTCCGTCTTCAACAGCTTTCGTCGGTCGCCTACTTCAACTTTGAGCGCCGCTGCTGCTCGGACGCGGTCTTGAGCATTAGCGCGGCTGCCAATCTTCGGTTCGACCGATCGCGCCGTCTTCAACAGCTTTCATCGGTCGTCTACTTCAACTTTGAGCGCCGCTGCTGCTCGGACGCGGTTTTGAGCATTAGCGCGGCTGCCAATCTTCGGTTTCGACCGATCACGCCATCTTCAATCGCTTTCATCGGTCCTCGGCTTTAACTTCGAGCGCCGCTGCTGCTCGGACGCGGTCTTGAGCATTAGCGCGGCTGCTGATCTTCGGTTTCGATCGATCGCGCCGTCTTCAACATCTTTTATCGGTCGTCAAATTCGATTTGGATCGCCGCTGCTGCTCGGACGCGGTCTTGAGCATTAGCGCGGCTACTAATCTTCGATTCGACCGATCGCGCCATCTTCAACAGCTTTCATCGGTCGTCGACTTCAATTTAGAGCGCCGCTGCTGCTCGGAAGCGGTCTTGAGCATTAGCGCGGCTGCTGATCTTCGCTTTTGATCGATTATATCGCCTTCAACCATCTACATTGGACGTCCGTTTCAATTTTAAGCGTTGCTGCTGCACGAAGATGTTGACTTGAGCTGAGCACGATCGCCAAACTACTCATCGATTGGATACATCATCTTCGGCCGGGCTTGAGGGCTACGCCCAATAAACCAGCTAAGTCGTTTTTACGCTTAAGTTTTTGAGTTTAAACTTATATAATGTGATGCTCATGATAGCTTTTTGATAATATGAAATATGTGAATCTTTGCCTATCTGCATGGTTTTATTTATCTTGGAATCTTAATTTTTGAATTAATTTATCAAGTTATGGGCTGCTATTTGAGAGCGGTCGGTTAATAATTTGTGATCCCGAGTTCTAAGACCGGTCATTTTTCCTATACGGCACGATTTTGTTAAGTAGACCGTCGCTATGTGCTATACCTAATGCTGATTAGAGCCGGTGGTCATGTCATAGTTGGTTTGTGTTGAATTAACCATCGTTGCTTGGTTGAAACGAGGATGGTAAAATTTAAGTTTTCTGAAATTGGAGTGACCGGTTATTAAAGTTGAAATTACATTAGGCATATAATGATTAATCTGGACCGCTGCAGTTTGCGCGAAAGGAGAAAATCTTATATGTTGAAGTAAGGAAAACATATAAATACCGGTCAAGAATATGGAAATAATTTGAGATCTACGAGTAAATAAAACATTGGAGTATTTATTTACATATGAGCACATTTATGTACGTCTTAAATTGTTTTTACAGATACCATGGACTAGGAACTAGGTCTCGGCTCCGCTTGATATACCGGTGCTTTTGGTCTTGGGTGCGGCGACAGAGGAGAAGTCCACGTGATTTGGATAATCACGGGGCTCTTTTGCCAATTGTGATGACCGGTCCGAGTGTTCGACGCTCGATCAGTTAAGCATTTTAGCCCGAATATATGATTTCGGAGTGATTTATACAACAAACCAGTCGGGTTGAAGATCTGTTGTCCGATCGAATGGTTAACCTTAGGCCCCGGGTGTTAATCATTCGGCTGATAATAGGTGTGAAAAATTTGAGTTTATTGTGTGAATTTTGGCGATCGATTTGATCGATCAGGAATTTGGATTTGAGCGCTATTCGATAAGAGGAATATAAGTTATGACCGATTTGAGCGGTCCGGTATCGATTACCGATGCGAATCACCAGGAGTATGAGATTTGACACCGGTCCGGACCGGTCGAAAAGTATGTTCTTGGCGGAAGATGTTAAGAGCTACGGAGGAATGGTCGACGTGATTTGAATAATCACGGGGCTATTTTGCAAATGTTTGAGCGGTCCGAGGTATGGAGTGCTCGATCGCAATAACATTGGAATATTAAATTGGATTGTTTGAGGAAATTGAATAATGAGACTGGTTAGATCGAAGACAATTAGGTCTTGCCTAACTAAGTATTGTGAAATTGGATGCCTTAGGCCCTGGGTGTTAATCATTCGGCTGATTATAGGTCTTGGAGACTCGAGTCGATGTAAGTTAATTGGGAAACTGGTCCGATCAACCAGAATTTTGGTTCTTAGTGAAATTTCACTAAGCGGATTATGAGTTCATGCTGATTTAAGGCGGTATGTTATGTCGGATCGGTGTGAATCTCCGGAGATATGAAGTTCGACCGGTATGAAAAATATGTTCTCGCCAGAAATTGCTCGAGAGGAATGTGATTTGATGGAAAATAATAAAGCAAAGTCTCTCAAGAAAGACTCTTGCATTATTTGCGATCCTCAAATGATACAAGAGTCGGGGCTATACCTAATTAGGTGCACCTGATCGGTACACCGTGTCCAAGAGCGGTCTGCAGAGATCTCGGGAAGTGGAAAAATAATGGAAATTGAAAGGAGCGGTCCGTAGAAATTGCATATTGAAGAAAATAATGAAGAATCAACTAGTGGACTCTTGCATTATTTGAAAGGAGTTCAAATGATCCAAGAGTCGAGGGCTATACCCAATTGGGTGCACCTAACCGACGCACTAGAAGGAAAATGCTTTTGTTTTTGCACACCTAATTAGGTGGTATGGAGGATAAAATACTAATTTTTTGGCTTTTTGAAGCGTCTTGAAGAAAGAAGAAAGTATTACAGAAGATTGGAGTTCTTTTTAATTTAACATTGGAATCGGACCAACATGCGGAAGACTGGTCGAGTCTTATTCAATGTCAAATCAAAAATTACTCGGGGGCTGCTGTCGTAGACTTACCTTATGGGTATACATTGATCGGAAGAATGATTTATCAAGGACATGGTGGCCTATGGAAGACATAAGACCGGTGGGGTGGGCCCACGAGTGGTGTCCGACCGGTATAGGATTCTAGAAGGTTCCGTAAGACCGGTATGGAAACCGAGGCGGACAACGAGGCTGGTTTAATCCTCAAGGAAAGTACAATATCGACCGAGTAGGACTCCGAATTGATAAGGAAGCTTAGAGATAGAATTTCTAAGTATGTAGATATTGTATCCAACTAGGATTCTACATGTAACCTTGCCTCCCCGGACATATAAGGCGGGGGCGGGGACCTCTAGAAGGGGAAGTTCTCATAAGTTCGACAAGTTCCTAGAAGTTAGGACAAGTTCCTACACTCTAGACAATTCGCAATTAGCAAATCGCTAAAGGCAATACATAACATACAGGACGTAGGGTATTACTCTCGATTCGAGGGGCCTGAACCTGTCTAAAATCGTGTGTTCCTGTGTGTTTTGTGTGTTGCACCATCGAATTCCACGCTCGTAAGGGACCGGGTAGTACTAGTGCCGAGTTTAAGACTCGACATCGAATGGTAGGAATAAGAGCCAAGTTGGTCAATGCTCCATACGGAATAATCCGAAGGATTGGCTCTTCACTTGCTTGTGGGGATGGTTGAATCATGAGTTGAGCCATGAGATTATTGTAATGAACCTTGCGGCTTAAGGCATCGGCTACCACGTTGGCCTTACCGGGGTGGTAGTGGATTTCCAGCTCATAATCTTTGATTAGTTCTAACCATCTTCGTTGTCGCATATTCGGATCTGCTTGAGTGAAGATGTACTTGAGACTCTTGTGGTCCGTGTATAAATGTACCAAGTTACCCGGAAGATAGTGTCTCCAGCCATTCAATGCGAGCACCACTGCTCGCTAATTCCGGATCATGCGTAGGATAGTGTTCCTCATGACGCCTTAGTTGTCGAGACGCATAGGCAATTACTCGACCTTCCTGCATTAGGACACATCCAAGTCCTGTTCCTCGATGCATCACAATACACATCAAAAGGCTTCGTCGGATCTGGCTAAGCAAGTACGGGAGCTGTGGTCAACAATTTCTTCAACGTTTGGAAAGCTTCCTCACATTCCTTGCTCCATATGTACTTCTTATCCTTTTCTAGTAGCTTAGTCATTGGCTTGGCAATCTTTGAGAAATTTGGGATAAACCTTCTATAATAACCAGCTAATCCCAAGAAACTCCCGATCCGTGAGACAGACTTCGGTGAGTCCCAATCCAACACTTCTTGAACCTTGCTTGGGTCAACGGCCACTCCTTCGGCTGATATTACATGACCTAGGAACGGTACTTCTTTCAGCCAAAATTCACACTTGCTAAACTTAGCATAGAGCTGATGATCCCATAGTCGTTGTAACACAACTCTTAAGTGATTGGCATGTTCCTCTTCGACTTAGAGTAGATCAAGATGTCGTCAATGAATACTACGACAAACTTGTCCAACTCCGGCATGAATACTGAATTCATGAGGTACATGAAATGTGCTGGTGCATTGGTCAATCCAAATGACATCACTAGATACTCATAAAGTCCATACCTTGTGGAAAAGGCGAGTCTTCGGTATATCTTCGGCTCCGATCTTAATCGATGGTATCCTGAGCGAAGATCTATCTTGGAGAAAACTTTAGCTCCCATCGGTTGATCAAACAAGATATCAATCCTCGGAAGAGGATACTTGTTCTTGATGGTAACCGAATTCGGAGGTCTATAATCCACACATAGCCTCAATGTCTTGTCTTTCTTCTTTACAAACAAGGTCGGGCATCCCCATGGTGATGAACTTGGACGTATGTATCCTTTGTCCAACAATTCCTTTAGTTGTACCTTCAATTCTGCCAGCTCATTTGGTGGCATCCGATACGGCCTTCTTGATATTGGTGCGGTTCCAGTGCTGTAACTCTATCTTAAACTCTACCGCTCGGTCCGGCGGTAGTCCCGGCAAGTCGTCCGGAAAGACATCCGGATACTCACGGACTATGGGTATATCCTCCAAACTCTTACCTACAACCTTATTGACCATTGGCAGCATAGCTTGAGGAAAAGTTAAGAGCAAGCAATCTCGACCATGAACAGGAGAGTTAAGATATACGACTCGAGATGCTTTATCCAATACTGCCTTATGGAAATTCATCCATTGCATGCCAATAATTGCATCTAACCCTTGCCCATCCAGGATGATTAATGAAGTAGGATAAACCTTGCTACCCAATCTTAATGGCATATTGGCAGCTGCTTCATTAGTAAGGATTTTACCCCCGGTGTTGAGATAATATGTGTCCATGTCAACTTAGATGGTGTGATGCAATGCTGAGCAATGTAGGACTTGTCGATGAAATTATGCGTAGCTCCCGAATCAAATAAAACCATAGCAGGATGTTCAGCGATAGAAAACATACCCGCTAAGATTTGTCCTCCTTCGGGTAGCTCTTCGGCCGTCGTAAAGTTGGCACGGCCGTCTTCACTTGTGTATTCTTGGCTGGTGCCCTCTGCTGGTTCTCGCGGCTGCCCTTGAGGTCGGGGTGCAGATGGTGCCTTCCGAGGATATGGGCAGCTGCGGTAATAATGTCCTGAACGACCACAATTGAAACATGGCGGTCCATTCTGCTGTGGTGCTTGACCCATCGGTCGGGGATTCTGGAAGTTCTGTTGCTGATAGGGCGGACGATATCGATTCGGCCGCCGTTGCTCGAGGTTGCTCGGGGTGATTGATTCTGCCGGTAGAAATTGGGACGAGAGGGTGTATGCTGATAACGCCGACCTGATGGTGCAGTGTAAACCAGCCTGTACTTTGATGGTCCCCCACTTCCTTGTCCCGTAGCCGGCCTTTTCTTGTTCTTCTCCGTCCGATGAAGACGGATAGAGTCTTCCAGTGCAATAGCGTCACTCACAAAGTCGGTGAAGCCGTCGGTCTTGTTCAACACCAAGCGAGACCGTAGCTTGGTACTCATTCCCTCCTTGAACAAATTCTTTTTCTTGGCATCTCGTGTCCACATGTTCGGGAGCGTATTGAGCAAGGCGGTTGAATACCTTGGAGTAGGTGTGAACATTCATATCCCCTTGCTTCAGTGAGAGGAACTCCTTTCTCTTCGATTCATTAAGCCTTACGGAATATGATGCTCTCTCGAAGGCTTTAGTGAACTCTGCCCATGAAATTTGATGTCCTGGAGGAAACATTGCTTTGTAGTTTGCCCACCGAGGCTCCAGCAAATCCTTGCAATTGCTGTGAGGCAAAGAGGGTCTTCCGATAATCCGTGCACGGGAACAGCTCCAGCTTCGACTCAATGGTACGCAGCCGGTTGTCGCCTTCTAAGGGCTCACCCGCATCCGAGAAGACCGGGGGCGAACCGATAAGAAGTCGGAGAAGGTCACCCTGTCCTCCGGTGCATTGCGGCCTTGGTGACGTTCTCGTGGAGCGATGTTGCGAACCAATTGCTCCAATAATTCTCGCTGCTCCGCGCGAGAATCCAAGATCTGCAGCGATGGCTCGTGCCAAGGTCGGGGGTGGTGGTGGTGTTCCCGCCCCACGTTGAGAACTCTCGGGCTCATCGCGTCTCCTTGTTCCAACCATTCTGTCCAAGAAAAGTTTACGTTAGACATCTTCATTCCAACATAACAATGGAAGAAACAGGGATACGTAGATGAGAACTCCAAGGAATCTTTATGCAACAAGCCATCTTTATTAAAGCAACCACCAAATCCAGTAACACATGTTTCTACACTCACGTTACAACGGGTCCTAGGATACACTCATGCGTGGTTACATCACGCTCATTATTTAACTAGCGCCTATCTTACATACTAGCTTTTCTCACTTGCTACTAGCTAGCACTCTACTACTCTTCGCGACGCTTGGATGTCACTTCCGGCTTATGGAACCGCCTGTCTCGGATTCTCGCATCCTCTAGTCGTGGAATCTCCGTGAAGTCTATGACTGAATCCACGTCCATTATCTCCTCAGGATCCTCCTCTTCTTCTTCGATTCAGCCTCCATAGGATATTCCTGCACTATTGGTTCATCTCCTGGAGGTTGTTGTCCTATTGCTTCATTCATTATTGCATTGTGTGCTTGCAGCAGATCTTGCTCTAACCGAGTGATCGGTGCATGCGCGTTTGCTAGTTGCTGATCCTCAAATTGAATCTGCTGCTCCCTCGTTTAGCAACCGCGCCTCTCTAATTGCTAGCAACTCCTCCTTTTCCTGCAGCTGTCTCTCCAGCCCGACTACACGAACATCCTCCCGTGATCCTCTTACTTCATTCACACCCGTACGTGTGCTGTCCATCTCTCGTGAAGAAGTAAGAGCATCGGATACAAGTAGAAACTAATCCTAATATTTCAGCACCTTTGTTTATTCTAGCAACTCGCATATATATATATAGTACTACCACTTTCTTCCCATCGTTATTGTTGGTACAAACTCAAACCCACTTTTCGTACACTCCCAACTGCCCAACCTCCGCTAGTACCCTATATACATCCGACCTATGTCAGCAAAATGTGGCTACCCTCCTACATTAGTGACAACACAACACAACTAAGCCGACGGCGCGTGATCGCCGCCGTCCGACTCGACGTCCCAAGCCGGTGAAGCGGGTGGTGGCTCGTAGTCCATCCCGCAGACCTCCTCGTCCGGTGGACCCTGCTGCTGCTGCTCGCTGCTGCCATCGCTGCTGCAACCGCTCGAACTCCTCAAACAGGTCGTCGTGGTCGTGGAGCAAGTGCGTGGTGTGCCTCGGCTAGCCCGTTGTACCGCATCCGTAGCTGACCCAGCTCGACCTCTCTCGTGACCAGGACCTCCACCAAGTGGTCCCGCCGTGCCGTCACCATATCTCGCCCGTAGCTCGTGCGTGTCGCTCGCTGCGCGGGCGGCGTCTCGCTCCTCGGTCCTCGTAGTCAGCTGCGCGTCAAAGGCGATGACCGCCTCACGGTACTCGTCACGCGCGCGGGTCACCTCCACTATCCGCTCCTCCAGCTCCGCGATCCCGGCGTGAGACCTCCGGACCTCCCCGACAGTCCACTCGACGGCGGTGCTTCCAAGCACCCAACCGTCGGTCCCGACTCGTGTCCTCGGCTCCAAGCCGTGAAGCTGCTGCTCCAGCTCGGCGACACGTGCAGCTCGTGCCTCCTCCTCCTCCCGGGCGCGCTTCCTACCACGAGTGACCGGCATCTGCAGGGAACATGTTTAACAAGTTAAACACTTCTTCCCACGAAGAAAACGAACGGAACAACCTATAAAGTACTACGAACTAGCTAAGTACATACCCAAATATTTATTTAGTGCAAAATATAACATGATGCATGCTCGTGAACTAACTATACGTACCATAACAAGGAAACCACGATGAATAGTTAGCACTTCCCAAAAACCCAAACGTTGAACAGTTAGTAAAAATCTAACTATTCTATATCCTTATAGGCTCCGTACTCTCTCGTTGTCTATCGTATAAACGTGTTAATTTTGAAAATAGACTTGTAATGATGTGTCTGTTGCCTCCGAACCGCTCCGATACCAGTTGGGACATCCCCTTCGGGACCACCCGGGAATCGGAACGGAGGGACACTCGACGAAGCGAGTTACAACAGAAACATCATCTCATACAAGCCAGAATATATACATCATGGTATAATACAACCAAGTTTTCTAAATACAAACATTCGTGCAGCGGAAAGATAACATTATTGAAGTTTAACATCCTACGAGTATTCAGCGGAAGCTTGTTCTATTACAACTCAACAGACTTAAAACGAAACAACGTGATGCACGGAGCTCTTCGTACATCACGGTCCTCTCTCTTCGAGGTGTGGGGATACGTTCCCACCGAAGGGAACCTCCCTCGGGACACCGCTCCTCCTCGGGAAAACCGACGTACAAGTCGTGATAGCACGACTCATTCCCTGTAAGGTAACGAACAAACCTTGAGTATTCTAATACTCAGCAAGACTCGACCCGTCAACATGGCACGCTAAGGCCGACGCCTAGTATGCAAAGGCTTTACTGGCTGTGGGGTTTACTCCTTTGCGAAAAACAGCATTAAAGGGTGGGTCCTTACTTTCGATATTTTAGCTCAGAGTTATGTTCATTAGCCATGGTGTTTGCAACCTAACTCTATTCAATCAAGTTTCCAAACAAGATAAATAGATCTTTACCCTTCCATCTCTCATCTTCCTCATCTTTCATAAAAGTTACTACGATGTGACGAGCTAAACAAGCGGTACTCATTACTTGCGAGGGACAGCGATTCGAATCGATTTTTTATACCAGCTGGCAAAACCCGACTACACGACGTATACGCATCACCCCGATCGTATACGACAACCTTTCCCGCTAGCACCTGACAGCAGACTAGCCATTTCCAACTCCCCGGAAGTATGGCGACGCCACGACTTCCCTCGTGGTCGACCCATCTCCCTCCCGTGAGACTATCCTCTCACTAACGACCAATAAAAGAGAGTTGGCTACGCTACATCTCTCGGGGCGATAGGGTACATCAGCTTGCTGGGCCCATGATACCAGCATGTAGCACGGTACGTTCAAACTTGTTCAACTAAGCCGACAACGGTACGGTCCTTGACCGACACGGACGGGGCTACCACCTTGCAAGATCTCATCTCCGTCTTGCCCTTTCTCCTACGGGGCCTGTCCGGTCTCAACTTCTTTAACACTCTCAACAACTTTAATGTCAACACAAAAACTCTTAAAGCCTCCATGCTTTAAGTGCCCTAAACATCTACCATTGCCACCATGAATTAAGCTTAGCCTCTATTGAGCTACCTGTACCAAGTATAGAATAAACAAACGGAAACCTACCATAATGCATCTAAGGTGTCAACCAAACCCTAACACCTAATGCACAAGCATAAGCTGTACTATGTGATAAAGTAAAATATTTAAAAACATAGGTAGGATGCACCGGGGCTTGCCTTGAGTTTGTTCGAAGTTAGTCTCCTCGACGGCTGGGTCGACTTCGAGATCCCGGCTCTGACTCGCCTCGGGTGGAACCTCGATTACTTCGAACCTAGTCGACCAGACAATGCATCGCGAATCACAATCATGTATGCATGAATGCCCATGATGAAAGTATGCAAGGATTCATTAATGAAGTTCCATAGATAATAAGTAATGATTAATGCTTAATCACTTTAGTTGATTAATAGATTAAAGATAAGTATGTTCATTAAGCATTAATTACTATTTGATTATGCTGATTAGTAAATGTGTAATTAAGATCATTATTAATTAATTTTGTTTTCCTTAATTACTTAATTAAGGTCACTAATTACTTAAGTTTAATAATTAATGAATTACTTTGATTTATTAGGCAATAAATAAATAATTACTTTAAGTGATTAAAGACTAATAAGTTGTGATCACATAAAAATAATACAATTTAAGTTTAATTTTGGAAAATAAATTTCATTATTAATTTCGTCTGCAGTATCTCCTTCATTAAATAAAATTATTTTTCATAATTAAACATTTTATTTACATAAAATAATAACTTTTCTTTAATCAAAGAAAGTGATTAAATACAAATTATAAATAAATTTATTCAAAATAATTATTTTATTTCACAAATGGGTAGATCTCATTTTTCTGAGTTCAACAAAGTTGGTTTGGTATTTTTCTGAATTTTAACGAATTTTCTACGAATTTTGGGAATTTGAATTGAATACGGAAAATAATTAAATTCGTAAAAAGGTTAAAGAGGCTTTGGGCCGAAAGTAGCCGAGCCCAGCAACTTGGCCCGGCCCGGAAGGCCCGCGCACGACCCACATGCCGGGACACCACGGCCATGGCCGCGGTGGCCGGAGCGCGGCGGTGCTCCACCGGAGTGGCGCGAGAGGGGGTGAGGTAGCTAGGTGTTTGGCTCTAGAGACTCGGGAGACCACGAGCAACTCAAGGGTGGGGTCTCCGGCGGCAAAGGTGGTCGGGACAGTGCCGGCGGCGAGGTGGGGTGGCGGACGAAGTCCGCGGCTCCGTGAGCTCACTAGGGTCGACCAACACAAGAACGGTTTCGTTCCGGAGCTTCGTAAGACTCTCACGAAGATCGGCATCCACTTGCTACGGACCAAAGATGGCCGGAACAGGGGCGCATCGGGAGCCGAGAGATGGACCGGCGGTCGAACTTGGGGAAAAACCGGATTCGGCCACCGTGTTGGAAAGACGAAACCAAAAGATGTTCTAGGGAATAGAGAGTAGTATAGCGCACACCATGGAAGAAAATGAAGCTTTAAAGCTCACCGTGGTGGACGAATTTGGACGGCGCGGCTCGGGCTACGGCGGTGACCTCCGGGGAAATTTGCGTCGAATCACGGGGCTCGGCGCCTCGGAGCGGCTCGCCGGGGAGGGGTTTGAGGCGGCCGGCGGGGTGGAAGACAGGGGCGCGGTGGTGGTGGTGTCCGAACGGGGAAGAACGAGAGGGAAGAAGGGATGAGCACGGCCCGGTTTTATCCCCGGGGAGGTCCGGAGGCGGTAGGAGGAAGCAGCTGCATGGCACGGCTTGGGAGGGCGCGCGGCCGGCAGCTGGTGCGTGGCGCCGGCCATCGGCGGTGCGGCGGTTCGGGAGTGTAATTGAGAAGATTTTAGGCATATTTCCTATTAAGCCCTAGTAGAAAATCCAAACCATTTTCGGATTAAAAAATTCATAGCTAAATTAAGTAAAGAGATTTTGTTTATTTTCTCGCAAATATTTTTACATGACAAAATGCTTTCAGTAAATTTTCATAAATTCTTATTTGTGATATTTGAACCATAGAAAATGTTAAACTTGAATTTTCTTCTCATTTTATTTCTTTTTAACACCTCATTTGTTCTTTAGTTACTTTAATATTTTATGTGCTTATGATTAATACCACATGCTTAATGATCTCACAAATAAAATGTGATGACATGCTCATGAATGCCATGAAATGCATTTTATTGTCTGTGGGTTGTTACAGAAGCAAGTTAAGGAGTAATTTGTAGTACGTTAGGACTTTGAATCAATAAATAAAGTTAGAGATAGAACTCCAATATATGTAATCCGTGTAAACGACTAGGACTCGCATGTAACCTAGCTCCCCGGATATATAAGGCGGAGCGGGGACCTCGAAAACTCTCGAGATCTTGCAATTAGCAATCCGCTAAAGGCAATACATAACATATAGGACGTAGGGCATTACTCTCAATTCGAGGGCGTGAACTCTGTCTAAAATCTTGTGTTCTGTGTGTTTCGTGTGTTGCACCATCGAAATCCACGCTCGTGAGGGACCGGGTAGTATTAGTGCCGAGTTTAAGACTCGACAATACCGGCATGGGCGAGTTGTCGAGTCTTAAACTCGGCACTAGTACTACCCGGTCCCTCACGAGCGTAGAATTCGTTGGTGCAACACACGAACACACAGAACACAAGATTTTAGACAGGTTCGAGCCCTCGAATTGAGAGTAATACCCTACGTCCCGTATGTTATGTATTGCCTTTAGCGATTTGCTAATTGCAAGATCTCGAGAGTTTTCGGGGTCCCTGCTCCGCCTTATATATCCGGGGAGCTAGGGTTACATGCGGAGTCCTAGTCGATTACACGGATTACATATATGGGAACTCTATCTCTAGCTTTCTTTATCGATTCGAGTCCTAACGATTACTAATTATTCCATAACTTGCTTCTCAAGTCATCATATACCGGTATTGACATCCGCCTTATCTCCATACCGGTATATAGCATCCTCTGTCATTCCGGACCGGTCAGGAACCAGTCATCCGCTATTTCCATCACCTTTATCTTCATTGATTTGTTACCGTGTCTTTGCGCATACATTCCTTTATCATCTCGTATACCCATAAGGAAAGTATACGACAAGTAGCTCCCGAGTAATTTTTGATTTGACCTTGAATAAGACCGACCGGTCTTCCGCATGTTGGTCTTGATTCCATGGTAAAATTAAAAAGAACTCTAATCTGCTGTAATAATTCTTCTCGTCTTCGAAGCGCTTTTAAAAAGCCAAAAAATTAGTAAGTTTATTCTTCATATCACCTAATTAGGTAACCATTGCAAATTCTTCTTTCGGTGCACCGACCAGGTGCACCCAATTGAGTATAGCCCCGACTCTTGGATCATTTGAACTCCTTTCAAATAATGCAAGAGTCCACTAGTTGATTCTTCATTATTTTCCTTTGATACGCAATCATTACAAACCACTCCATTTATCTTTCCATTAATTTCCATCTCCCGCAGTCATTATAGACCGCTATTAGATACGATGCACCGGTCAGGTGCACCTAATTAGGTATAGCCCCGACTCTTGTATCATTTGAGGGTCGCAAATAATGCAAGAGTCTTTCTGGAGAGACTATACTTTACTATCTTCCATGAAACCATATCCCTCATAGCAATTTCTGCCAAGAACACATTTTTCGGACCGATTTGACCGGTCATATCACATTTAACCAACGATTCCGGTTGATCGGACCAGTTTATTCCCCAAATTCTCACATCGACTCGAGTCTCCAAGGCCTATGATCAGCCGGATGATTAACACCCACAGCCTAAGGCATCCATTATCCTTGAGTTAAACAAAGTCTAATTCTTTCATACTCGCTAAATTATAAAACTTAGAATTACTTTAATTTTAATTCTGAAATTATCATATTTCGGACCGCTTATTTATTCACAAAAAGCACGATGGCTTATCCTTATGGCCATTAGGCCATAATAAACATAATTACCAGATCTTAAATATCCTTATGGCCATTAGGTCATAATAAACACAAATACCAGATCTTTAATATCCTTATGGTCGTTAGGTCCTAATTGCGTATTCGGGACACAAGTCATTTAATGCTAAATCCATCGGGCCTTGCAAAATAGCCCGATAACTTTTCAGCCCCGGTCCCATCCCAGGTGCCTATAAAAGAAAACAAAGAGTCAACCTAGGTCAAACCTATTCTCGAAAGCTCACTTGCGCCCGCCATTCGCCTCCGTTCTTCGTTTCGTCTTTCGATCAATCCAATCTCAAGCTTTCCTTTTCCATCTCTCGGGATGGGCAAGAAGAAATCCACCACCGCCCCGGATCTTCTTCCTCTGTTCCTCGCAATCAACTTCCTTTTGGCGTTCAAGATATTGGTAACAGACAAGATCACCTGAATCCTCCCTCAATGAAGCGGTTCGTGACGGATATCTTCCTCCTCAACCAATCCCGAATTGGAGTGTCCCTTCCCCTGGCCAAATCCCATGGGAATAGATGATTCTCAACAATTAGTTTTCAAGGCTTTGTTCCTCCGCGGCCTTGATCTCCCCTGCTCGTTCCTTTTTTAGAGGACTTCTTTTCTTTTACGGATGGGAGTTAGTTAACCTCAATCCTAACTCCATCTTGCAAATCGCCTTTTCCATCCATCTATGCGAAGCTTTCCTTGGAGTTCTCCCCGACTTCAAGTTATTCCCGTATTTATTCCAAATCCACCCACTTCCTTCATCGGACCGCCAGGCTGCAGTTGGCGGAGTAGGAATCCAATGTCTGGAATATAGATGAATACTTTTCTCTTTCCTTGAACAAAAGCATAGCCCATTGGAAAAGTGGATGGTTCTTCTGCGACAATCCCCAGCCAAGCACTTCCCGCCTTCGGTGCTAAGATAGCCAAGAATTTCCCTACTGTAGATACTAGGGAAAAACTCAAAGAAGACAGATGAAATTCTTGCGCTCCTAGCTTGCATTAGATACTTAAAGGACGTCGGAGGTGTCACCGCCGAGACAGTTCTTTGGAGTTTCATAGTGCGAGGAGTCCAACCTCTTAAAAGGCAAGAACATCCAGCTTGGTGTTTTGACGAGGACACCGCCATGCCGTTGGATGGGACCCTTCTCCCCGACAAAGAGCGATTAGAAGCTCGCATCGGGCAAATGCTCCAGCCAAAACCAGATTTATCCGGATGCACAAGAGTGGGTCCGGCCTTCAGCTCGTCCAACCCTCGAGATCCTGTAAGTATCTTTTCTGTTTCTTCATATCTTTGCTGTTTGTTACCATCATTTTCTTACACAATCTCAATCCTTCTATTTCAGAAAATGGACAACTTCAGGAGTCACCCTCCTCTTCCCCCCAACGACACTTGGGGAGAAGATTACGCAAACAACGCCGCTCCCCTAGTCTGTTCAAGCCGGTCGACTCAAAGGCCTTCGGACCGGTCCTTTCCTTTACCTCCCAGACATAGCTCCAAAAATCTCCAAATCCGGGACCGTGGTTCAAGCATCTAGTACGAGAAAACGTACTACTTCCTTGACCACTGGTAGACCTACCACTTCCTCCACCGCTCCCGGCGATACTCGCTCGCAGGCGTAAAAACTTGAAGATCGACGACGAGAAGAAGAAGTTGTTGAAAGGGATCGTCAGGCTGCCATGGCCGCTTTTGAAGCTGCATTGGGAAAGACTCAAGGTACTCCTTCCTTGGCTGATCCCTTATCCAAAATCCCCAAAAGGTCCCGGTATGGCAACCGGACCGGTCCCAATGATGCTTGGAGAAGTAGTTCCAACCCCGCATGTCAATCTTGCGGAAAAAGGACTGCAGAAAGAAGTGGTGGGGACACCCAAGGTCCTCCCAAAAAGATCAAGACCGCCACCGGCTTCAAGAAAGCTTCCTCTAAGTCTTTTATATTATTAATTCTGTTCTGAACTGTCCTTACCCCAGTCTTATTACTTCGCTTCTCTTCACAGGATCCTTTCTAACTTCCAAGCTAGCATAGCTAGTTTTTTAAGAAATAAAGTTTCTTCCACTGCTCCAACCAGTGGTGTTTCTGCTTCGACTCCTATCGCATCTCGGACCGGTACTCGCTCCCGTTTCCACTCCTGCTGCTTCGAGTCCCGAAACTCAAAGCGCGGCACCCACAAAGGAGCTCTCGGCCGCCTCACACACGAAGCCGAAGAGCAGGCTACCGTCAAAAGCTCATCTTCCGGCAACCCTCCTCCCCAAGCTACCTTATTCCAAATCCCTCCAGTAGCTGTCATTGGGACCGGTATGGGTGGAAGAAATTTCTCGTCGGCCCAGGACAACACGCAAATTTAAAGGGGAACCCAGACCGGCCAAAATGGTAGTCGGAGACGTGGAGGTGGACAGCTCCAGCGGTGCTAGAACTTTTACTCGCTACAGCCCAATGGGACGCCCTCCAAGAAGAAGAGGCCCTAAAGAACTTCTCGGAATCTGGCCGGTACATTCTTCTCGCCTCAATGATTTCTTCAAGTATTTTCCTTTTAATAATTGAATCCCTTACCCCTTCATTCTTCTTTAGGTTCTTCTGAAAAACTCCGAAGCTAAAAGCGCTATAATTGCTCGCCTGGAGGAAGAGCTAAGTACCAATCAAGAATGACTGGTCGAACTGGAATCTCGGACCGCCAACCTCGAAATCCAGGGAGACCGATCTGCAGAGGAGAGAAGCTAATCTGCTGAACACCCATCAATTGATGGAAGAACGGCGGCAGGAAATCATCAAGCTCCGCCGAGAAATTCAGAGTAATACTCTTAATTTTTATCTATGCATTCCATATTTCTTCTTGTAGCATCCTTCCCCGATTGGCCCTACTCCTTGTCTCAAGCACTTGAAAGCCTCGTTGCTGCTCACAAGAAGGCGGAAGAAGTCCTTTCCGAGAAGGCAGCTGCTCAAGAACAGACACTTGAAGAGGGCTCTCGTATTGAAGAGCAACAAGCGGCTCGGATTGGAGAACTTGAAGGCGAGCTTACGATCAAGGATAACATCCCGACTCAAGCACTTCGCTCCAACAAAATGCTGGAAACCGAGAATGCTCGCTTAAAGGCCGAACCGGCTGAAGCCTTAGAAGCAGCAAAAACAGCGCAGGCCGACAAAGAGAACGCTCCGAAGACCGCCCACAAATTTGCTCAACTCGTTCTCAAGCTAAAAGAATCCGAGTGCTAACATCAAGGGCAGATTCGGAGCCACGAAATTAGGCATAGACGTAAGTCTCTTCTTTCCTATTCATTCTTGTGAAATTCTATTTTAAAATACCGATCTGCAATGATAACTCTCTCTTATACTTTTTCCCATTTTTCAGAACTTGCTGCAGGTGCAGTGCACACTCTGGAATATCTCAACGGCGGTCAAACTATTGATCCCAACGAGATGGATCTTGAGTCTCGCCATCCGGGCTTGCCCTAGAAGAATCGGAGAACATTCCGGAATGGTTGCCGCTGCAGGAAGAGGCCATATAGCAGCTATAATCCAATCTTGGACTCCGGTCTCGGATTGTGATTTTAGCTTTATCGAGACGGCGCCGACCCGAACACCATCGAAGATCAGTTCAATGAGCTGAAAAACTCACTTATTGGTACTGTTTCGGAGTTGATTGAGGATGTCCCCCTTAATCCAACAGGTGTTCCGCTGAATATAGCACCAGCAGCCTTTGCCCTGGATCAAGATGCGCAAGATGCAGCAACTGCGGCCGGGCAAACAAGTAGAAGACTCATTTGAAGATCTGGATGCTGATTTGCCGTTGTCTTCCTCTCGATTCCGAAGAAACGCTGGACGATAGACTCGGTTGAAGATCCTAAGACCGGTGATACCGGCACCTCCAGTGGTCCAGCTGTTTAGATTTTGTATTAGGGCTAACTTATTGTTGTAATCGAACATCTTGATCATCATGCTATGGAGATTTCTTTTCTATATGAATACTGGTTTCACTATCATGCTTATTAACTTTTCTGCCCAAGACATGATGGTTATTTCAGTTGAAACTAGTTATGATTAAATTCTGGCTCTAATCAGCACAGATCCATAGTTATAGCTTACTTTAACAAGATCACGTAATCCTGAGGCAAAAAGTTAAGATTTCACAGATCTGTTCTCATTGCAGCCTTACATTCAATATTCATAAGAAAGATGCTACATCATTTCTTTTCCTGAACATACCAGTATTAAACTGTGACACCCCGTGTCACAATTTCACAATGTTACTGTGCTAAAAGGAGATTTGCATGTGCAACACAAAAATCATCCGGCTAAGCACATGAAATAATAAATTAAAGCCCTATTAGGGTTTTTAGTGTTCCAAAACCCTAGCTATTGAGATCTCAAACTTTCTCCAAGGTGGTAACCCCAAATTTTTACACAACCTGGTAGAACACATCAAGACATGAATTTAGGACATTTTTCCTGAATTTTTGGGACAGCACAAATCCCTAGAAAAATCCAACTCTAAGCAGAAACAGCACGTGTTCAACAATTTTTATAAATTTTTACATTTCGAATTTGAACTTTGGCCTGTAAGGAAAGTTGTTCCACGTAATCCAAAGGAACCACAGAAAATTTGGTTTGCAAAAATTTCAAAAGGATCAAATTCTATGAGCAATTTACCGAAAAGGACATCGGTGGCAAAGCCGTAAATTGTGGGAATCCCCAATTGAACAGAGGCCGGCACGGTGGCCGGGGCCACCGTCGGCGGCGTTCGCCGCCGGTGCCCATGCCGGTTAGGCACCACCCGTCCTCGCCGCGCCGTGCAGCTCCACGCGTCGTCCATCGTCCATGTGGCTTCGCCCGGAAGCGTGCGAGCTCGGCCGTCGATGGCGGGGAAAGGTTTTCGCCATGGCCGCCGTCCGGACTATCTCCCCGTGCGCTGCCCTCTCCGCATTACAACGCTCCGCATTTGCGCGCTAGGCCCTCGCCAGCTCCTTGCGCATCTCCCCACCCGGCCCCGGCCTCCCTCGCCACCCGAGGGCTACACTTCCAAGAAGAACCGACGAGCCCTGTCTTTCTTCTCCCGCGCCGGCGAGCTCGATTCCACCCCACTCGGGTGAGCTCATGCTCCACCTTGGCCTCCGAAGGGTGCGCGGGATCCTAACGCAACTCCTTGCCGTGCCCCGAGGTTGAACCAAGCCGCGGCCGTGGAGAAACTTGCGTTCTTCATCACTGCCGGCCACCGCGCCTCGCCACCCCGTCGACGCCAGCTCACTCCGGACCACCTCAGCCTGCACCGACCCCGCGCCGTTCGTCTCCGTGCGAAGGTGCAGCTCTACGACTTAACCATTCCCTTCCTCTTGCCCTGGCGAGCACGAGCTCCCACGCCGGAGCCGACGCATCCGCCATGGCTCGTCGCGAGCTATGCTCCGTTCACCCCACCGTCTCGCCAGCCCCACCAAACGGTACGCCGTCGAAAACCGTGCACAGGCGGCCAAGCCCGGCCCCTGCGGCGAGCCCTAACGCGCCGCCGGTGAGCTCCGCCGCCGCTCCGGCAAGCCCCCCGCGCGCGACACTTAGCCAAATTTTCGAATCGTGCTGAAACTTCGTAACGGTTAAGGATTTTAGAAAAATCATAACTCGAGTTTTACGCCACGGATTTGAACGATTCAAAGCGCATTGGAAATCTTGTAACCTGTACTTTAACATGGTGTACATGAACACCTAGGGTTATATGGTAAAAATTAATTTTTGAGCAAGATGGAAACGCTATCACGACCACGTTGCTTAACAAGATTGCATTTTGAAAATGATGTAACTTCTAGACCCCGGATCCAAACTTCATGAGAAAGGGCTCTTTGGAAAGTAGGTAACTTGTACTTTAACGTAGTAGCATAATCCCAGTACTTCATATGTAGAAAAATAAAGATACAAGTACTCTAAGATGCTAATCCGTTATGCCCATGTGACCACTTGACGTTTTTAAAATTCAATAACTTTTTAAATACAGATCCAAATAAAACAACTATATGTTCGTTGTAAACCTCGAACCACATACTTTAGATTACCCAACATGATTCACCTAAGTTCTATAGCAAAATATTAAGATTTGAACGCCTTAAGAGAGCTTCACAATCAGCCTGTCAACCCTGACTTAGTTAAACAAAGTGGCTAAGAATTTGCTAAGCTCAAACTTGCCTCTTTACTTTTCTGTTAAGGTTAAACATTTTTCACATTTGCATGGTACATTTAAGCATGTCATAATAATGTTTATATTTTGGGCAAGAACGGTCATATATTGTGTAGGTTTAATCGTAGCAAAACCACATGAAATGATGAGTGCTTATGGTGCACGATGTATAACGAAGTGATAAAACTTCATCCTAAGAAATGAGCACCAACCTCTTGCATACTAATTAATAAGGAAAAGATTGGTAATAATTATACCAGGAAATGTAGGTAATTAAATTAATTCGAGAAGGTATCACATAAATATTAATGCATAACTACAATTGCTATACATCATCACATGGCAGCACTTAGTCATATAGTTATTTTCGTCGCACCCATATCAATAGTGAATTATACCCTATTTTCTTGATCTCAAAATCCGCATGTACATTTATACTAAATAATGAAAATTTCCTATAATTAGAAGGTTGTCCCCGTGATATAAACCATATGTATCATCACCATGACAACATCATCTCACCCCAGGAACATGTTTAATTATGCAAACGTTTCGTTACATTATATTATTGAGAAAGTTCCATGAACTATATAAATACGAATTCATCTATTGCTCATGCACTGCATATGCATTCATATAGGAACTCCGACCGGAGCTGAAGATCAAGGAGGGCACCAACTTGAAGTGAGCGAGTTCGAGTGTGTTAACTACGAACCGAATCAAGGCAAGCCCCGGAGCATGACCTATGTTTTAAAGTTCTCTTTATTTTCACATACGTCTATGATGTATTGTGCATTTACGTTTAGGAGTTGCTCGGAAACCTAGTTGCACTAGATTCCTGTATCCCGTGGTCTTGGTTAAGTATAATCCTAATCGCTAGTGCTATGCTTAATAATTTATCGGTAGCAACACCGAGTGATTTGGAGATCACCGGTCTAGGGATTAAATTTTGGTTACCCCCACATGATTAATTGGAGACCGTACGGGGAAGAGCATGTGTAGGATGCGGTGACAAGGTTGGCCCTTGTTCGCCATAGCCCCGTATGTGTCGGTCAAGGACCGTTCGTTGTGACTCCGCGAGCAAGTATTGAGTTGTGTACCAAATGCATACCTTCGTATGGGAGTTGGTAAACCGATGTAACTTGAGAGTCATAGTGTTGGACGGTCTCTCCACCCTTTGTGCAAAGTGTTGGTCACGGTGGATGCACGGGTTTGTGAGTAGATGGAGGGTGTGTTATTACCCTTGGACCTGGACCCGACGCTACCGTGGTTGCATGTGGAATAAACACTCGGAGGGTGGACCCGGCTCATATCTATGATAATCTTGTGAAAGGTGGCCATACGTGTTCTTAAATGATGCGTATGTCATGTAATGCAACCATGCTTGTTAGTCTTGCTCACAAAAATTTATGATTATGTTCCCACCCTCTTAACTTGGCTAAAATATGAGTTAGACAATTGCTTTAAGGGCTGTTTTTTTGCAAGTTCCCGCAAGCCAGGTCAAGCCCCCTGCATGTTAGGGTCGGTTCTTAGAACCATTTTTGACGGGTAAGCCTTGCGGAGTATATTAGATACTCGGGGTTTGTGTTGAAACTATTTTCGGGATTCCCGTAGCCCGATTATTGTGATTGCTGCGGGAAGTATGTGTGTCAAGGCGAGGAACCTCAAGAGTGGACCGTGGAGTGGGTTCCCGCTTCACCGCCTCAAGAGTGAGACCATGCCGTATGGGCTGGTGTGGTTCTCCTAGATAAGCTATATATATATGTACCGTCGAGATGTTTACGCTTCCGCATGAGACTTTATCAAGTATTGTAAAACCACACTACACTTATGTATTGTAATTTGAAATTCGAACAATGGCTTGTAATAGTTAAGAGAGTATGTATGAAACTCGTTACTCAAGTAGTTCCCCTGTGTAATAAATTGACGAATGTATCCCCGATGTATGTGCAATGTACGTTCGCTTCGTCGAATGTCTCCCGATACGATCCTGTTCGACAATCCCTCTCGCTTCGCGAGGTAGGGGTGTCACAGCTGGTATCGAGCCGTGTCGGGATATGCCGTATACTACGGGTCATTCTAGAAATCACCAACACATTTATAACGGTGAGGAACGACATAGAAAGCCCAAGTAAGGTCTACAGTAGAAATAGAGGTGGCAAAACTAACCCTGGGTTATGCTTGTTTAAATTTTTGCAACTACGGCCCGGCCCAGGTATGTTTGCAATTTAAATTAGCGCTCCGTGCCCGCGGAAGTAATAATACGGGACAATGTTGGCTCGTGGCAATCCACGGGCGGTTCTTTCTATGAACCGTTACTATGAGAAAGATGATGATATGAGGAAGTTGAGAAGATTGTGGAATAATTGTTTTCGTAGTTTCTTTTGAATTTGATGTAATATTTCTGAAATGGTCTCTTGCAGGTACGCTAACCACGAAATTTAGGTCGTGTAGTTTCCGTGATGAGATCGTGCGTGTGTTGCCACAAAAACGAGTGGTCGGCTATATATAGACCGATCACGTATTTTGTTTTGGAAAGGACGCAGGTTAACGGCATTTCATGTCATCATTCATGCCATGCATCACCATTTCATGAGATAATCGATCAAGAATGCAAAAACACGGTCTCGAACAACGCACCAAAATCTCAACGTAATTCGTGCATGATATCCAAGAAAAATCGGGCAGAAAACCCCCCGATCGAGAACTAAACCCTAACCGATTATCGAATCACGGAAACGGCCACAACTTTTAAATCGTTCGCTCAAACGAAACGATTAAACACAATCCGGAAAACTCATAACACGTACCATCACCCTGGCATGATGATCCAAGTAAAAGTAGAGTAGAATCATACTGAAAATGACTTACCCGAAAACCTGGTAAAAGGTTGCCAGATTTCGCCGAATCGCCGGATTGGCAGATTCGGGTACCTCACGAAAATCGCGATAACTTTTGAAGTACTTATCCAAATAAAACGATCTACCCCATTCTGGAAAGCTCGTGTTATGCCCCACATTTCATCTAATATTAGGTCAGCAAGAAAAATTTGTTAAGCCGGTCAAATAAGCAAAAACAGAGAGCCAATTTTAGTTCCCGGCGTTTCCAGAAAACCTCGGCAGAAAATCCGTCGAGCCGGAAATCGCCATATCTTTTGATCCGCTTAAGATTTTTTCGTGTTTTAGGATGCGTTGGAAAGCTTAGGAAATTCTCTAGCATCTGGTCATAAATTTTGGTAAAATTTACTGTACAAACAGAGATGAAATTGGGTGAGAATAGAGAGGGTTCAGAACCGGTTACGTTGTAAAGGATGTAGTTTCATTCTGTTTTCCGTATATTACGTTGAGCTTTTATTTACCTAAATTGTTGATAATAAAGCTGCTTAAAAATGTATCCCTAACCATGCTCTATAGATGGATGCGAGGCAACTCATGACTGAAAGGAACCAGCTGAGATCTGAGGTGGAAGACCTCACCGATCGTCTCACCGACGTCACGGACGACTACTACTCAGCTAAAGAGGAGAACAAGCAGCTGACCGCCCGTATCACCGAGCTGGAGCAGGAAAATGCTGCTCTGACTGCACGTATCAAGGAAGTGCAGGATGACCTTATCTTCAGCGATAACCTACGTGTCGTCGCGGATAGGGCAAAGGAAAGGGCTGAGCAGGAAAAGACAGAACATGAGCAGATGGCTACGTTCTGTGATGAGGAACGGATTGAGGCGCTGAATGAGGTAAATGCAGCTAAGACCTCTAATGCTCAGAAGGATGAGACCATCCACTCCCAGCAGGCCACCATGCAATTCCTGCATGGACAGCTTCAGACCGCACAAACCAACATGGACCAGCTGTTCACGGAGATAGGGAATCTCCAGCACCAGTTGGCCGCGTTACAGCAGCACCACCAGGTGTTGCTGGCAGCTCACTGGAACCTGTTACAGCCACCACCACCGGAGAACAATGGGGACGACGCTGCTAGTGATGCTTCCGATGTGAACAACCCGGAAGACACCGACAGCGATGCTTAGAATGCTAACTAGTGTTAAGAAATGAACTTGTAAGATTAATGGTAGTGTACTAAGGAACAAGAACTAGTGGCTTGAACGTACGTAAGGGCGTAGTGGTCGCTGTGTTTTGGGTAGGTTGACAGCATAGGTGGTATGGATGACTAGCTAGGCCGGAAAATCCTGGACGTATAACCCCGCGCTAAGGAGTGTTAATATCGCGCGCTTTTGTGTACAAATGGGTTGCACCTCGAACTATATATGAAACACTAAGCTTATGTTTAATAATTATATGTCTCGTTCCGTCAAATTTCAGAACCGTAAGGAAATTTTACTAAGTTTGAATGCTCTGAAATTGTGGACAAAAATACTTGTTTTTATCAATTTCAGATCATGGAAATTAATCTCCCAGGTTATGCAATCTGAAAAATTTCATACCGAAACTTTTACTCCATCAATTTCAGCACCTGATGAAATTTTCCTCCTATGGATTGCATTCTGAAATTCATGTCCATATCGTGTTCCTTAATTACTATCATTGTCTATGGCTCCGAAACGCTGAGACTAATGGTGGAATTAAATTGTGTGGCAGTTGGTGAACACTCGTCGCACGGTGGATCCTTCGGGGAGGGTGCTTCGTCGCAGCCACCTCCTCCACCACCGTTGACTGCTGTGGAGCAACTCGTTCATAATCAGAACGAGATGTTCCGGCTGTTCCTGGCAAGCCGGAACAATAATGCCCAGGCAGCAGCTCCTCCACCGCAGCCCCGTCCCACCTCTTATGGGGATTTCTGGGCGACTCAACCGCCGTCTTTCTCGAAGCAAAGGACCCCCGGAAGCAGATAATTTTCTGCGTATTGTGGAGTCCAAGTTTGCTCTTCCGAATTGCACCGAGCACCAGAAGACTCTGTTTGCAGCACAGCAGCTCCGTGGGTCGGCTAGTGCGTGGTGGGCAAACTACACCGCTGCACTCCCCGCGGATCACCTGGCCGGAATTCTCGGCAGCCTTCCGTGCACACCACATTCCCGACGGTGTCATGAGAAGGAAGCTTCAGGAATTTGTTGACCTGAAGCAAGGCTCCAGACACTGTGCAAGAGTATGCTCGGAAATTCAACTATCTTGTCCAAGTATGCTTCCTATCATGCTGACACGGATGCGAAGAAGCGTGAGTGCTTTCGGAAAGGTCTAAATCCGAAACTGCAAGACCGCCTTGCTCTCTTAAATGGCACGTTCAATGAATTGGTTAGTGCCGCCATTGTGCAAGAGGACGCCATTCGCGTCAATCGAGATGACAAAAGAGGAAGCGCACCGCGGAAGTTCATCCGGTGCGCCACCTCACAAGTTCAAGCTTGCAGTGACCAGCCCCACCGGTCAGAAATTCCGTGTCCCGGTGCCTCCAATGGGTGGGCAACGCACTACCTTCCAGCAGCCTTATCGTGCGTCCCACCACTCCTATCAGCACCGTGGTCACCAACACCTGCCGCAGCAGCATAACCAAGGTGCCAGGCCATCCCCGCAGCAGCCATGCTTCAACTGCGGCGGCATTGGTCACTTCATCGGAGAATGCCCCCATCCTCGCCGCAACAACGGCAACAATGGAGGGAATAACCAGCATCAGCACCATCGCGGAAATAATGGCAACAATAATAACCGCGGCAACAGCAACAACAACCACAACAAAACCCCCACCAAAACCGGCCGTGTAAATTTTACTATGGTCGAAGATGTGCAAGCCGGAGAACCGGTCCTCTCGGGTATGTTTTCTATATCCGGACATTCCGCTCTCGTTCTTTTCGATTCCGGCGCCACACATGATTTCATCGATCAAGCATGTGTGGACAAATTGCATCTACCATCCACCATTTTGCAAACTTCATACACTATCACATCTCCAGGTGGCCTTATTCACACAAATCGTGAAGCAAGAAACGTTTCCCTTGAACTTGCCGGAAATACATACCTCTCGCCACTAATCATTCTAAATGGGCAAGGCATAGATGTGATATTAGGAATGAAATGGATGAAACGCCATAGAGCTGTCTTACACATAGATACCCGGAAGTGCATTTAAATTCGCCTCTATACGGCCCGTCTATTCTATCATTGCCATACCCAAAAATTTTGAGAACTCAAATTCAGCACCTAAAGACTCGGAGATTAGAGGATATACCGGTAGTATGTGAGTTTCCCGATGTGTTTCCGGATGATTTGCCGGGAATGCCACCTGATCGGGAAGTAGAATTTAAAATTGAACTTCAGCCCGGAACCGCACCGATATCGAGAAGACCATATAAAATGGCTCCAAACGAATTAGCTGAACTTAAGGAGCAACTCAACGAACTTCTAGATAAGGGGTACATACGCCCAAGTGCTTCGCCTTGGGGCTGCCCCGCTCTTTTTGTGAAAAAGAAAGATAAATCATTAAGGTTGTGTGTCGATTATCGACCTCTCAATGCGGTAACCATCAAAAATCAATACCCCCTCCCACGCATTGATATGCTATTTGATCAATTAGTCGGTGCAAAAGTATTCTCAAAAATCGATCTTCGCTCCGGCTATCACCAAATTAAAATTCGGCCGGAGGACATTCCTAAAACCGCTTTCTCTACGAGATATGGACTTTTTGAATATCTCGTAATGTCTTTTGGACCGACAAATGCACAGAGCTC
Organism: Chloris gayana; assembly: GCA_031894775.1. Classification (NCBI taxonomy): domain Eukaryota; kingdom Viridiplantae; phylum Streptophyta; class Magnoliopsida; order Poales; family Poaceae; genus Chloris; species Chloris gayana. The sequence goes on along the minus strand of JAUNZO010000866.1, from coordinate 73,022 downwards.
ATTTCATGTACCTCATGAACTCGGTATTTATGCCGGAGCTGGACAAGTTCGTGGTGGTATTCATTGATGATATCCTCATTTATTCCAAGTCGGAGGAGGAACATGCTCGAACACCTCCGCATTGTGCTTCAACGACTACGAGATCATCAACTTTATGCAAAATTCAGCAAGTGTGAATTTTGGTTGGATCGAGTTCCATTCTTGGGTCATATAATTTCAGCCGAGGGAATTTCGGTCGATCCAAGTAAAGTTGCCGATGTGCTGAATTGGAAGACTCCCAAGACCGTCAAGCACATCCGTAGTTTTCTCGGACTTGCGGGATATTATCGGAAATTCATCCCAAATTTTTCTATCATCTCCAAGCCCATGACAAAATTGTTGGAGAAAGACTCTACCTTCAAGTGGAGTCATGAGTGCGAAAATGCTTTCCGATCCTTGAAGAAGCATTTAACCACCGCTCCCGTTCTAGCTCAACCCGACATCGACAAGCCGTTTGACGTATATTGTGATGCGTCCGGCATCGGATTGGGTTGTGTTCTCATGCAAGAAGGCCGAGTTATTGCCTATGCCTCCCGCCAACTCCGCAAACACGAGAAGCACTACCCTACTCATGATCTTGAATTGGCATCGGTAGTTCTTGCTCTCAAAACTTGGAGACATTATCTCTTAGGAAATCTGGTGCATCTCTATACCGATCATAAAAGCCTCAAATATATTTTCACGCAGCAAGAATTGAATATGAGACAACGAAGGTGGCTGGAATTGATAAAAGATTATGAATTGGAAATTCATTACCACCCCGGAAAGGCTAATGTGGTTGCCGATACATTAAGCCGCAAACACCAATGCAATCAAGTTGAAATCTGCTCTATGGAAAACTGCAGCAAATCTGAAAATGAGAGTAATCCTTGTCTTCATATCATTCCTTATGGTGCATTGCACAATTTGGCTCTTGTTCCTACTCTTCGAGAAGAAATAGTTGCTGCCCAGAAAACGGATGAAGGTATGGAACACATCCGACAGAAATTGGGTACAGAAAAGGCTAAGTGTTTTCGTCAAGATGAGAATGGAGTCCTGTGGTTTAATAACCGTCTAGTGGTTCCGAAGGATATAGAACTACGGAAGAAAATTCTTGACGAAGCCCATCTCTCTAAATACTCCATACACCCCGGTAGTAACAAAATGTACCGTGGGTTAAGAGAAAAATTTTGGTGGACTCGCATGAAGCGAGAAGTGGCTCGTTACGTGGCCGAGTGCGACACTTGCCAACGAGTCAAGGCTGATCATCCGAAGAAAGCCGGATTATTGCACCCATTAAAAATTCCCGCTTGGAAATGGGAAGACATAGCCATGGATTTTGTTGTTGGATTACCTCTCACATCCAAGAAACATGATTCCATATGGGTAATCGTCGATAGACTGACGAAATCAGCACACTTTATTCCGGTACACACCACCTACGGTGCTAAGAAGTATGCTGAATTGTATATTGCCCGTGTGCTTGTGTTTACATGGCGTGCCAAAGACCATCATTTCAGATCGCGGTCCCCAATTTGTTTCTCGATTTTGGGAACAATTGCACGCTAGTCTTGGTACTACCCTAATCCGGAGCTCTGCATATCATCCTCAAACAGATGGACAATCGGAAAGGTTGATTCAATACTTGGAGGATATGTTGAGAGCTTGTGCTTTGACGCAAAAAGGAAGTTGGGATGATCAGCTACCATTCATTGAATTTTCCTATAACAACAGCTATCAAGAAAGCTCGGAGTCACTCCTTTTGAGGCGTTATACGGACATTCTTGCCGTATGCCGTTAAACTGGTCCGAGTCGGGCGAAAGAATAATATTTGGTCCGGATATTGTTGAGCAAGCCGAGGAAAAAGTGAGAGAGATACAAGCCAATATGAAAGCTGCTCAATCCCGCCAAATAAGTTATGCAAATAAAAGGAGACGCCCGCTGGAATTCGAGGTAAATGATCATGTTTACCTTCGTGTCTCTCCAAATAAGGGTGTGTCACGTTTCGGTGTAAAAGGAAAACTTGCTCCCCGCTACATTGGACCATTTCCAATTGTGGAGAAGTTTAGCCCCGTGGCATACCGGTTGCAATTGCCGACAAATTTGGAGCGTGTGCACAACGTGTTCCATGTGTCGCAACTCAAGAAGTGTCTAAAACCACCCATCGATGTGGTCATCTCCGATACCGAGCAATTGCAAGATGATCTATCTTACCCGTAAACTCCTGTCCGGATCCTCGATAAAAAGGATCGTGTTACTCGCAACCGCACTACCACCTTCTATAAAGTGCAATGGAGTAATCACACGGAGGATGAAGCCACTTGGGAACAGGAGGAATTCCTGGATAAGCATTTCCCCGAGTTCTTGGCTTCACAATCGAGGTAGCGGCGCACCTTCCTTTGACCCTTCTTTGTCAATCATAATCTCGGGACGAGATTTCTTTAAGGGGAGGGCTGTGACACCCCGTGTCACAATTTCACAATGTTACTGTGCTAAAAGGAGATTTGCATGTGCAACACAAAAATCATCCGGCTAAGCACATGAAATAATAAATTAAAGCCCTATTAGGGTTTTTAGTGTTCCAAAACCCTAGCTATTGAGATCTCAAACTTTCTCCAAGGTGGTAACCCCAAATTTTTGCACAACCTGGTAGAACACATCAAGACATGAATTTAGGACATTTTTCCTGAATTTTTGGGACAGCACAAATCCCTAGAAAAATCCAACTCTAAGCAGAAACAGCACCTGTTCAACAATTTTTATAAATTTTTACATTTCGAATTTGAACTTTGGCCTGTAAGGAAAGTTGTTCCACATAATCCAAAGGAACCACAGAAAATTTGGTTTGCAAAAATTTCAAAAGGATCAAATTCTATGAGCAATTTACCGAAAAGGACATCGGTGGCAAACCGTAAATTGTGGGAATCCCCAATTGAACAGAGGCCGGCACGATGGCCGGGGCCACCGTCGGCGGCGTTCGCCGCCGGTGCCCATGCCGGTTAGGCACCGCCCGTCCTCGCCGCGCTGTGCAGCTCCACGCGTCGTCCATCGTCCATGTGGCTTCGCCCGGAAGCGTGCGAGCTCGGCCGTCGATGGCGGGGAAAGGTTTTCGCCATGGCCGCCGTCCGGACTATCTCCCCGTGGGCTGCCCTCTCCGCATTACAACGCTCCGCATTTGCGCGCTAGGCCCTCGCCGGCTCCTTGCGCATCTCCCCACCCGGCCCCGGCCTCCCTCGCCACCCGAGGGCTACACTTCCAAGAAGAACCGACGAGCCCTGTCTTTCTTCTCCCGCGCCGGCGAGCTCGATTCCACCCCACTCGGGTGAGCTCATGCTCCACCTTGGCCTCTCGAAGGGTGCGCGGGATCCTAACGCAACTCCTTGCCGTGCCCCGAGTTGAACCAAGCTGCGGCCGTGGAGAAACTTGCGTTCTTCATCACTGCCGGCCACCGCGCCCCGCCACCCCGTCGACGCCAGCTCACTCCGGACCACCTCAGCCTGCACCGACCCCGCGCCGTTCGTCTCCGTGCGAAGGTGCAGCTCTACGACTTAACCATTCCCTTCCTCTTGCCCTGGCGAGCACGAGCTCCTACGCCGGAGCCGACGCATCCGCCATGGCTCGTCGCGAGCTATGCTCCGTTCACCCCACCGTCTCGCCAGCCCCACCAAACGGTACGCCGTCCAAAACCGTGCACAGGCGGCCAAGCCCGGCCCCTGCGGCGAGCCCTAACGCGCCGCCGGTGAGCTCCGCCGCCGCTCCGGCAAGCGCCCCCGCGCGCGACACTTAGCCAAATTTTCAAATCGTGCTGAAACTTCGTAACGGTTAAGGATTTTAGAAAAATCATAACTCGAGTTTTACGCCACGGATTTGAACGATTCAAAGCGCATTGGAAAGCTTGTAACCTGTACTTTAACATGGTGTACATGAACACCTAGGGTTATATGGTAAAAATTAATTTTTGAGCAAGATGGAAACGCTATCACGACCACGCTGCTTAACAAGATTGCATTTTGAAAATGATGTAACTTCTAGACCCCGGATCCAAACTTCATGAGCAAGGGCTCTTTGGAAAGTAGGTAACTTGTACTTTAACGTAGTAGAATAATCCCAGTACTTCATATGTAGAAAAATAAAGATACAAGTACTCTAAGATGCTAATCCGTTATGCCCATGTGACCACTTGACGTTTTTAAAATTCAATAACTTTTTAAATACAGATCCAAATAAAACAACTATATGTTCGTTGTAAACCTCGAACCACATACTTTACATTACCCAACATGATTCACCTAAGTTCTATAGCAAAATATTAAGATTTGAACGCCTTAAGAGAGCTTCACAATCAGCCTGTCAACCCTGACTTAGTTAAACAAAGTGGCTAAGAATTTGCTAAGCTCAAACTTGCCTCTTTACTTTTCTGTTAAGGTTAAACATTTTTCACATTTGCATGGTACATTTAAGCATGTCATAATAATGTTTATATTTTGGGCAAGAACGGTCATATATTGTGTAGGTTTAATCGTAGCAAAACCACATGAAATGATGAGTGCTTATGGTGCACGATGTATAACGAAGTGATAAAACTTCATCCTAAGAAATGAGCACCAACCTCTTGCATACTAATTAATAAGGAAAAGATTGGTAATAATTATACCAGGAAATGTAGGTAATTAAATTAATTCGAGAAGGTATCACATAAATATTAATGTGTAACTACAATTGCTATACATCATCACATGGCAGCACTTAGTCATATAGTTATTTTCAGTCGCACCCATATCAATAGTGAATTATACCCTATTTTCTTGATCTCAAAATCCGCATGTACATTTATACTAAATAATGAAAATTTCCTATAATTAGAAGGTTGTCCCCGTGATATAAACCATATGTATCATCACCATGACAACATCATCTCACCCCAGGAACATGTTTAATTATGCAAACTTTTCGTTACATTATATTATTGAGAAAGTTCCATGAACTATATAAATACGAATTCATCTATTGCTCATGCACTGCATATGCATTCATATAGGAACTCCGACCGGAGCTGAAGATCAAGGAGGGCACCAACTTGAAGTGAGCGAGTTCGAGTGTGTTAACTACGAACCGAATCAAGGCAAGCCCCGGAGCATGACCTATGTTTTAAAGTTCTCTTTATTTTCACATACGTCTATGATGTATTGTGCATTTACGTTTAGGAGTTGCTCGGAAACCTAGTTGCACTAGATTCCTGTATCCTGTGGTCTTGGTTAAGTATAATCCTAATCGCTAGTGCTATGCTTAATAATTTATCGGTAGCAACACCGAGTGATTTGGAGATCACCGGTCTAGGGATTAAATTTTGGTTACCCCCACATGATTAATTGGAGACCGTACGGGGAAGAGCATGTGTAGGATGCGGTGACAAGGTTGGCCCTTGTTCGCCATAGCCCCGTATGTGTCGGTCAAGGACCGTTCGTTGTGACTCCGCGAGCAAGTACTGAGTTGTATGGGAGTTGGTAAACCGATGTAACTTGAGAGTCGTAGTGTTGGACGGTCTCTCCACCCTTTGTGCAAAGTGTTGGTCACGGTGGATGCACAGGTTTGTGAGTAGATGGAGGGTGTGTTATTACCCTTGGACCCGACGCTACTCGTGGTTGCATGTGGAATGCACACTCGGAGGGTGGACCCGGCTCATATCTATGATAATCTTGTGAAAGGTGGCCATACGTGTTCTTAAATGATGTGTATGTCGTGCATTTGGGTTTCCCCTGCAGGGTGTAAATCGATATATATCGCCGTCCCTCGCGGTGATGAGTACCACTTGTCTCGCAGATTGCATCGTAGTAATAAGAGAATATGATGATTAAGCTTGCTGTTTTCGAATATTCAAGTCATGTAATGCAACCATGCTTGTTAGTCTTGCTCACAAAAATTTATGATTATGTTCCCACCCTCTTAACTTGGCTAAAATATGAGTTAGACAATTGCTTTAAGGGCTGTTTTTTTTGCAAGTTCCCGCAAGCCAGGTCAAGCCCCCTGCATGTTAGGGTCGGTTCTTAGAACCATTTTTGACGGGTAAGCCTTGCGGAGTATATTAGATACTCGGGGTTTGTGTTGAAACTATTTTCAGGATTCCCGCAGCCCGATTATTGTGATTGCTGCGGGAAGTATGTGTGTCAAGGCGAGGAACCTCAAGAGTGGACCGTGGAGTGGGTTCCCGCTTCACCGCCTCAAGAGTGAGACCATGCCGTATGGGCTGGTGTGGTTCTCCTAGATAAGCTATATATATATGTACCGTCGAGATGTTTACGCTTCCGCACGAGACTTTATCAAGTATTGTAAAACCATACTACACTTATGTATTGTAATTTGAAATTCGAACAATGGCTTGTAATAGTTAAGAGAGTATGTATGAAACTCGTTACTCAAGTAGTTCCCCTGTGTAATAAATTGACGAATGTATCCCCGATGTATGTGCAATGTACGTTCGCTTCGTCGAATGTCTCCCGATACGATCCTGTTCGACAATCCCTCTCGCTTCGCGAGGTAGGGGTGTCACATAAAGCGACAAGAAACAGGCTGCTCTTAATACGGCAGCCTACCGACTATATAACTGGTCTTAATATTCAGGAATAACACAATATCACAGATTGCTCTTAACAGCAGCCCCCTGGCTCGATAATTTAATAGGAAATTAAAATATTGAGACACAAAAGCAAACACATTTTCATTAGACAAAATTACTTGTATTATAATATGAAGAAATTTACAATAAACACCGTCAAATGTGAAAACGACGAAGCTACTCAATGTTCCAAGAATTTGGAATTTCTTCTTCCTCCAAGGTCATAAGCCTATAAGCCCCCGGTCCGGAAACCGATTTCACCGAGAAAAGGTCCTTCCCAGACGGGTGACAACTTATGCCTGTTCTTGTTAGACTGAATCTTCCAAAGAACCAAGTCTCCTACTTGGAATTCCCGTGTTCGAATATTGCGATCATGATAACGACGCAATCCACGATGATACTTTGCTGCTTGAATCAAGGCTTGATCCCTTAATTCTTCCGCGGCAATCAATTCAACTTGGCGCTGATCTTCATATTTCTTTTCATCATAATACTGTACTCGAGCAGACACCATATTCATAACATGGCTTCGGATCCATACACCAAAGAAAAAGGAGATTGCCCTGTAGGCCTACTAACATTAGTGCGTAATCCCCAAAGTACCCAGGGCAATTCCTTAACCCATTTTCCTGCGTACGCCTTCAAACGGTCAAAAATTCTAGGTTTAAGACCGGTCAAAATCATTCCATTAGCTCGTTCCACCTGTCCATTACTTTGCGGATGTGATACCGACGCATATTGTATCTTGATTCCCAAACTTTCAGCATAATCCTTCAAGAATTATGAAGTAAACCGAGGCCCATTATCAGTAATGATACTCGTGTGGGACTCCAAAGCGCACAAATATGTTTTTGCAGAAACTTGATCGCTCCGGCCGTAGTCGTACTAGTAACGACTTCGACTTCAATCCATTTAGAGAACTTATCTACTGCCACAAAAATATGCGTGAATCCTCCTGGCGCCCTTTTAAAAGGTCCAAGTATATCCAGCCCCCAAGTAGAAAAAGGCCAAGTCATTGGAATTAATTGCAACTCGTGAGCTGGAGCATGAGGTCTGTCCGGCAAAAAATTGACATCCCCGACAACTCTTGATCCTCTCGTGCGCATCATCCGCCGCTGTAGGCCAATAGAATCCTTGTCTAAATACCTTCCCAACTAGAGTCTTTGAAGAAGCATGATTTCCACAAACTCCCTTGTGCACGTCTTCAAGCAATTGAATGCCATCGAAACAGATACACATTTCATCGAATATTAACTCCACGCCTATATAGCTCTCCTTCGAGAATTAAATAAGTTCGTGCTCGAACCTCCGATCTTTGCTTCTCCACTTTATCTTCCGGAGTTTTACCGGATCGAAGATAATCAAGGTACGGAGTACGCCAATCGAATCAATAATCATAACATCAAGTGACCGAATATTGTCAGCATTTATTCCGCTCACTGTCTTATCCGGTAAGGCCGCTCCTTCGGATCGGTCTTTCAAGACCGCCTTCTCCACCCGATCCTTCAAAGCCGCTTCATCCGCAATCTCCGAGATAGTAACCTTGCGCTCCATCTTTATGGACGGCTTATCCAATACTTGAAGAAAAACACCAGGTGGAACTTCCTGTCTCGAAGATCCCGGTCCGGCTAACTCATTCGCAGCAGAATTATTTCCGTGCAGTATATGAGAAAATCGCAAACCATCAAATTTGTCTTCAAGTTTTCTAACCTCCCGTCGATAAGCGATCATATAATCATCATGAGCTTCCCATACTTTGTTGACTTGACTTATCACCAACATTGAATCGCCATATATATCCAACTGTCCGACTCCTAACGAAATAGCTACTCGAAGTCCATGAAGCGAGCTTCATACTCTGCTGTATTATTTGAAGCTTTGAAATGCATTTGTAATACATATCCGAGTGGTTCCTTCGTGGGGTGAGTAAAACAACCCCAGCCCCGCGCTCGAAAGCTGCAGGGACCCATCAAAGAACATCTCCCAATATTCCAACATTTGAATCCCCTGCGGGACTTGGGTCTCGAACCATTCTCGTTATAAAATCGGCTAAAGCCTCGTCCCTTAATAGCGGTCCGCGAAGAAAACGTAATCTCGTATTGACCAAGTTCTATAGCCCACTTAGCAACCTGACCCATCGCCTCTCGATTCCGCACAATATCTCCAATAGCAAACCCAGTCTTAACTTCAATGGGGTGCGCTTGGAAATAATGCTTCAACTTTTGAGAAGTTATCACTACTGCATATATCAATTTTTCTAACCGAAGATATCGTGTCCGAGATTCAGTAAGAACTTCACTTACAAAAATATACCGGATGCTGCACCAACTGTAGATGTCCTTCTTCCTTCCGATCGACCGCCAAAACTGTACTCACCACATGAGTTGTTGCTGAAATATACAACTGAATGGTCTCGTCTGCACTCGGAGGTACCAATACCGGAGGATTGCTAAGATATTCCTTGAGTTGATCAAGCGCAGCCTGCGCCTCATCGGTCCACTCAAACTTATCTTGCTTCTTAAGCAACATGAAAAACGGAAGTCCACGAACCCCCAGTCTCGAAATGAAACAGCTAGGAGCCGCCATACTGCCCGTCGGCTCTCGAACATCCTTCAAGCAACTCGAAGGTTTCATATCGATTATCGTCTGTATTTTTTCGGGTTGGCTTCAATGCCTTGCCATGACACAAGGTAACCCGAGTAATTTCCCAGAGCGAACTCCAAATACACACTTTCCAGGATAAAGCTTCATGGAAAAATTCCGCAGATCATCGAAGGTCTCTGCCGAGTCGAGAGAAGATCCTCGGTTTTCGAGATTTTACCACTATATCATCAACATAAGCTTCTGCGTTCCTTCCTAATTGCGAATACAAGCAACGTTGTATACCACGCCGATATGTAGCTCCAGCATTCTTTAATCCAAAAGGCATAGTCGTATAGCAAGTATGCTCCAAAGGGGGTGATAAATGCGGTCTTTATTTGATCTTCGACTCTTAGCGGTATTTGATGATATCCCGAGTAAGCATCAAGAAAACAAAGACGCTCGCAGCCAACGATCGAATCCACAACTTGGTCAATTCGAGGCAGCGCGAAAGGATCTTTGGGGCAAGCTTTGTTGAGATCAGTATAATCGACACGCATTCTCAATTCTTTAGTATTCTTTTTTGGTACAAGAACCGGATTGGCAAGCCAATTTGGATGATACACCTCCCTAATAAACTTAGCTGCTAATAACCTAGTTATTTCCTTCTTAATAGCTTCCTTGCGGTCTTGAGCAAATCTTCGAGCTTCGTTTAATCGGCTTCGCATCGGGACGCACCAACAGTGCGTGCTCAATCTTCTCCCTAGGAACACCCGGCATGTCGAAGGCTGCCATGCAAAGATATCCCTATTTTCCTGGAGGAAAAGAATGAGCGCGCTTTCCTATTTATCCCCCAAGTCAGCCCCTATATGGGTGACCTTGGAGGTGTCCGACTCATCAAGTCGAATAGTCTTGGAAACCACCGCATCGACCTTCAATTTCTCCTTTGCGACCTTCTTGATCGGAACTTCATCCTCCAGCCTCGCCTCGGACTTCTAGAGCCTTAGCTGCTTCTCTCGATTTCTCGACGTTCATGCTCCGACTTGGCCCAAGAGGCCAACTCGGTGCTATGTACTTCACAAGCGTAACCGGTCTTCATGTCGCCTCGAAACAACAAAACTCCATTTGGTCCTGGCATCTTCAGACATCAAATACTGGTAATTCGGAATGGCCATAAACTTTGCCAAAGCCGGCTTTCCAAGTATCGCATGATACGCTGAATCAATATCAGCTACCTGGAAGATAATATTCTCCCTCCTCGTAGTTCTCCTTCGTCCCGAAGATCCCTGGCAGAGAAATCTGCCCCAAAGGATAGCTATTCCATCCGGGTATTATACCATGAAACGGTGAGACGCTGCGCTCCAAATCAGCTACGATCGAGGCCAAGCTCGCGCGAGTTTTGGCGAACAAGATATCCAAGCAACTCCCGCCATCAATGAAGGTCCTCTTCAATCGCACCTTGTGAACTATGGGGGCCAAGATGAGTGGATATTTACCAGCTTTTGGCAATACCTCAGGATGATCAGCTCTGCTGAAAGTAATGGGCACCTCGGACCACCGTAAGTACTCGGGTGTAGCAGGAGCCACGGCATTAACCTCTCGAAACGCCAACTTTTGCTTTCTCTTCGATTCGTAAGCGTACGGGCCTCAAAAAATCATGTTCACCTCTCGAGCCGGTTCTTGAAAACCTTCATCATCCCCATTGTCATCGTGTTCTTTGTCATTGCCCTTGTCATCTCTCTCGGTTCCGATGAGCGGATCGGGCGCGACCTTTAAGGCGAACCGAGCGAACGGCCTTAACAGAAGCACTCCTTGGCTTTATGATTCCCATTATGAATCATGCAAGGGCCTTCAAGAAGTGTTTCGAACGACAATCGTTCTCTTGGACCTCTCTTAGGAGGTGCCGGCCGGTCTCCTCCATGAGACCGGTCGACAGCTGCAACAAGGTGATCGGCCTTGCGCTTGTTGTTGTTCTTGGATCCAGATCGGTTGCCTTGGTCATGCTTCGGCTCCTTCCATTTGTTCCCGCGCAAATTGACCACATTTGATTCTCCAAGCAAGCATAATCATCTCGCTATCTTGAAGCACTCGACGCCGTCATGGTGAGGTTTCGGTTGCGCCTTCCAATCTTGTGAACTAAGGCTTCACTACGGACGCCGACTTGAAACGCCGTAATTACCTGCTGATCAGGAATATTGGGGATTAAGGCTTTCTTGTTGCGAAACGCCTAATGAAATCTGTAAGAGGTTCGTCGGGCTTCGCTTCGACCTATTGAGGTCGAAGTAATTCCCTGGCTTCTCACAAGTCGCTTGGAAATTCTCTACGAACTTTTTGGTGAGGTCGCCCTAAGAAGAAATAGATTTCTCGGGTAGGGACTGCAACCATAACCATCCAGCCTGCTCGATGCACATGGGGAGGTAATTAGCTAGCACAAATGTATCTCCTCCTGCTGACCGGATAGCGGTGGTATACATGCGTAGCCACTCCGTAGGAGGTGCTTTACCATCATACTTATCAATGGCCCCGGGCTTAAATCCCCGGGGTATTTGCAAATGCGCAAATCTCGCGTGAAAGCGGGAATCACGGAGTACTCGTCATCCTCCGGACCGGTCCGGACCGGTGAAGGGGATCATCGGCGAGGGTAATGCCGGTAGTTGCAATCTCTATCATCATCGAAGTAGTCATAATATCGATCATCTTGATATCTATCTCCTGGTCCATCCCGACGATCATTGTTAGCCGGTTGTGCGGTCTGCGAAGGGGAGGCGGAGGCGGAGGCGGAGGCGCCGCCCGGCGATCATTATTGTCATGTCGAGGCTCCCCGTCTTTGTCTCGGTTGTCGCGTTCCCTTCGATCCCCGGTATCACGGCGATTATCTCTTCTCGGCCGGTCATCCCGATGAGCATGTCGGTTACCTTGCCCTCGCCGGTCATTGCGCCGAGGATTTCCACCGGGGCGGCGCCGAAGCAGCCGGTCCATGCCGAGGCGAATTAGTCACGTGTGGGCGAGGCGGGGCAGGGTCCCGCGGATGATCATCCACATGACCGGTGCGACGCCTCTCATCTTCTTCATGTCTCCGACGTTCTTCCGTTCTCTCCGCATGGCGATCAATGAGGACATTACGAGCGTCCCGGTTGCCATTAAGCGGTACGCGCAAATCTTGGTCCGGAGCTCGTTCATGTGCATCCGCGATCGGGGTGTGTCGAGGCCCAAGCCTTCCTCCGGAGGAAGCTCCTTCGGACCGAGCTCTCGTAGGCCGCTCCGAGCGAGAACGCGAGTGGCTTGAAGATTCCGACCTGTCATGGACGAGTTGATTTGTTTGTAGAGCAACCGCATCTACCAAATTCAGAGCGCGTTGCAACCCCGGTGTTGCATTGAAGACTTCTTCCGGTATTGTCTCGAGGATTTGTTTCACTCCCACAATGTTGTGAATCGGCGACGTGAAGACCCGAGCGCCATTTAATTCCACTTCCATGGAGCTCAAATCCAAAGCCCTGCTCGAAGAACGATGTCGCCTTCCACCGCGACACCCACGTCGGCTGTTATATCCCGGGGACGCTTCTTCCGGTCTCCGGACCGGTCCGGCAATGGGCCCGTGGCTGGGGAACGAGCCGCGAGAACGCTTCCTCCGGCCCGACCAGCAGCATTTGCGCGCGGATTTGCGGCTGAAGGTTGTGGAGGTTGTTCATCTCCATTTGCTTCTTCCGCTTCACGGTGACGATGATCGGATTCTTTTCTCGCCAGCCTTGCTTCTTCTTCAGCGGCTTCCTCGGGAGTAAGTTGGCGAATAACTGGTCCTGTCATGAACACTTGGAAGAAGGCTGGGCATTCTTCCTCGAAGTCATCACCAAACTCGCAAGAGCGACTTATCATTGCTGCATTGGGCTCCAATCCGAGATGCGGCGGTCCGATTGTTCGCGCTAAAGCTGCGTCGGATCCGCAAAGTTCTGAGCCTAGGGTACCAACCGTGGCGGGTGATCGCGCTTCGTAAGCCGAGGCCCGACAACGAGTCGGATTCATCAAAAGCGGTTTTCCGGCCGAAGCGGATCTTGAAGCCGGGCTCGAAGTCAACGATGAACGAAGAGGCCATCGAACTCGCTAGGAACTCGCCGGGACCCCTACCGGCGCGCCAAATGTCGAGTCTTAAACTCGGCACTAGTACTACCCGGTCCCTCACGAGCGTGGAATTCGATGGTGCGACACACGGAACACACAGGAACACAAGATTTTAGACGAGTTCGGGCCCCTCGAATTGAGAGTAATACCCTACGTCCTGTATGTTATGTATTGCCTTTAGCGATTTGCTAATTGCAAGATCTCGAGAGAGTTTTCGGGGATCCCTGCTCCGCCTTATATATCCGGGGAGCTAGGGTTACATGCGAGTCCTAGTCGAGTACACGGATTACATATATGGGAACTCTATCTCTAGCTTTCTTTATCGATTCGAGTCCTAACAGACTACTAATTATTCCATAACTTGCTTCTCAAGTCATCATATACTGGTATTGACATCCGCCTTATCTCCATACCGGTATATAGCATCCTCGGTCATTCCGGACCGGTCAGGAACCGATCTGTCCGCTATTTCCATCACCTTTATCTTCATTGATTTGTTACCGTGTCTTTGCGCATACATTCCTTTATCATATGTATACCCATAAGGCAAGTATACGACACGAGTCGTCTATGCCACAACCATCCCATGTCGGACTTTGCAACTAAGCATGTGTCAAGTTTTGCTTTATCCACGGTAAAATCCACAACATAAAGCTTTCCTTTGAGCACACCCTCAAAAACAATCGAGCCACCACTTCTCCTTGAGACAATCACACCCTTGTCATTGAACAAGCAATTATAACCCATTCCACAAAGTTGTGAAATAGACAACAAATTAAAGTCAACGTTATCCACATGCATAACCTTCGAAAGCTAATGCGGAAAGGTTAAAGGAATGTTACCATAACCCAACACATAGCCCTTTCCATTGTCTCCAAAGGTGATATACTCATTTCTTTCTTTGCTTGGTTCGAATGATTCGAACATTTTCTTGCCTCCGGTCATATGATTGGTGCATCCACTATCCACCACCCAAGATGAACCGCCGGAGGAGTATTCCTACAAAACAATTTAAGCTTTGTTTTTAGGTACCCAAATTTGCTTGGGTCCTCTCACATTAGTAGGGCACCCACACACAAGATTTGTGGGTCTTGTTGCGTGGCCCAACATATTTCGCATAGACACGGCCATGCTTATTCCTCATTAGCACATAGGTTGCATCAAAATCATTAAAGAGAGCATAAGAAGGGTTAGACACGTTAGTACGCAAATCACATATAAAGAAGATTTGTTAGTGTTCTTGATTGGCTTCTCCTTCTTGACTTGCTTCTTTTGGTATTCACCCTCCTTGGTGAACTTGATGAATTCTGTCGTATACTTGCCTAAAGAAATGGATATACAAAGACACGGTAACAAATCAAAGAAGATAAAGCTGGCAGGGATAGCCAACAGATCGGTATGAAGACATGGCAGGTATCAAGACCGACGTATGATAACTTGATAAACAAGCAAAGGAGTAATTTGTAGTCTATTAGGACTCGAATTGATAACGAAAGCTAGAGATAGAGTTCCTGTATATGTAAATCCGTGTTATCGACTAGGACTCCGTATGTAACCCTAGCTCCACTGAATATATAAGGCGGAGCAGGGACCCCCGAAAACTCTCTCGAGATCTTGCAGTTAGCAATCTCCTGAAGGAAATACGTAACACACGGGACGTAGGGTATTACTCTCCATCGAGAGGCCTTAACCTGTCTAAAATCGCGAGTTCTTGTGTGTTCTATGTGTTGCACCATCGAATTCCACGCTCGTAAGGGACCGGGTAGTTCTAGTGCCGAGTTTAAGACTCGACATTTGGCGCGCCAGGAAGGGGTCCCGGCGAGTTTTCGATGAGTTCGATGGCCTCTTCGCTCGTCGTCGACTTCGCGCCCGGCTTCGAGATCCGCTTTGGGTCTCTCGACTTTGAAGCTGATTCCGCCGGAAAGTTACATCCGACGAATCCGACTCGTAGCCGGGCTGCAGCTTCGAAGCGCGATCACCTGCCACGGTCGACACCTCTTGCTTGAAACCTTGCGGATCCGACACGGCTTTAGCGCGAATCATCGGACCGCTCACGCCTCGGACCGACACCCGGTCTGCGACGATAAGTTGCTCTCGCGAGCTTGGTAGCGACTTCGAGGAAGGATCTCCAGCCTTCTTCCAAGTGTTCATGGCAGGTCCAGTTCTTCAAGAACTTACTCCCGAGGAAGCCACCGCCGAAGAAGCTAGGATGGCGGAAGACCAAGATAACCGCCGTCAACGCGAAACAAACGAAACAGATGGAGATGAACAACCTCCGCAACCTTCCGCCGCAAATCATCGCCCAAACACCGCCGGCACTTGTCGGACGGGAGGAAGCTTTCTGCGCCCGCTATCGGTCCGTTGTCGGAGCGAGCCTGGAGACCCGGAAGAAATATCCTCGGGATATAACAGCCGACGTGGGTGCCGTAGCGGAAGGCGCCATCGTTCTTCGAGCAGAGCATTGGATTTGAGCTCTATGGAGGTGGAATTAAATGGCGCCCGAGTCTTCACGTCACCGATCCACAATATTGTGGGGGTAAAGCAAATTCTCGAGACAATACCGGAGGAAGTCTTCAACGTGATGCCGGGGCTACAACGCGCTTTGAATTTGGTAGATGCGGCTGCTCTACAAACAAATCAACTCGTTCATGACAGAGTTGAATCTTCCGATCGCTCGCGTTCTCGCTCGGAATGGCTCTGCAAGAGCCCGGTCCGAAGGAGCTTCTTCCGGTGGAAGGCTTGGGCCTCGACACACTCCAATCGCGGACGAACATGAACGAGCTCCGGACCAAGATTTACGCGTACCGCTTAACGACAATCGGTGATGCTCGCAATGTGCTTATCGATCGCCATGTAGAGAGGACGGAAGAGCGCAGGAGACAAGAAGAAGATGAGCGGCGACGGACCGGTCATGTTGATGATCGTCCGCGGGATCTTGCCGCACCTCGCCCACATGTAACTAACTCGCCACGGCGTGGACCGGCTGCTTCGGCGCCGCCCGGCGGAAATCCCCCACGCAATGATCATCAAGGGCACGGCAATCGACATGCTCATCGGGATGACCGGCCAAGAAGAGACGATCGTCGTGATACCGGAGATCGAAGAGGACGAGAGAACAGAAATAGGGACGGGAAGCCCCGATGAGGTGACAACGATCGCCAAGCGGCGCCTCCGCCTCCGCCTCCGCCTCCTCATTCACAGCCTACGGAGCAGGTGAACAACGACCGCTAGGATGGTTCCGGAGATAGATATCAAGATGATCGCTACTATGACTACTCCGATGATGACAGGGATCATAACTACCGGCATTACCCTCGTCGGCGATCTCCTTCACCGGTCCGGACCGGTCTAGAAGATGATGAGTACTCCGTGATCCCTGCTTTCATGGGAGATTTACGCATTTGCAAATACCCTAGGGGATTTAAGCCCGGGGCTATTGACAAGTATGACGGTAAAGCGCCTCCTCGCCGAGTGGCTTCGCATGTATACTACCGCCATCCGATCGGCAGGAGGAGATACTTTTGTGCTAGCCAACTACCTCCCCATGTGCATGGAGCCGGCTGGACGGTTGTGGTTGCAATCCTTACCCGAGAGATCTATGTCTTCTTGGGGCGATCTCAACAAAAAGTTCGTGGAGAATTTTCGGGCGACTTGTGAGAAACTAGGGAACTACTTCGACCCGAACAGTGCAAGCGTAAGCTTGACGAGACTCTCGCAGTACTTCATCGGGCATTTCTGCAACAAGAAGACCTTAATCCCCAATGTTCGGGTGAGCAGGTAATTGCGGCGTTTCAAGTCGGCGTCCGGAGTGAAGCATTAGTTCACAAGATTGGAAGGCGTAATCGGAACCTTACCATGACGGCGTCGGAGTGCTTCAAGATAGCAGATGACTATGCTCGCCGGTGAATCAAGCGTGGTCAATTTGCGTGAGAACAAAGGGTAGGAGCCGAAGCACGACCAAGGCAACAAGTCCGGATCCAAGAATAACAACAAGCGCAAGGCTGATCACCTTGTTGCAGCTGTCGACCGTCTCTTGGAGGAGACCGGTCGGCACCTCCTAAGAGAGGTCCGAGAGAACGACTTTCATTCGAAACACTTCCGGATGGCCCTTGCATGATTCATAATGGGAATCATAAAGCTAAAGAGTGCTTCCTATTAAGGTCGTTCGCTCAATTCGCCTTAAAGGTAGCACCCTGATCCGGACACCGGAACCGAGAGAGACAACAAAGGCAAGGATAAAGAGCGCGACGATAATGAAGATGACGAAGGTTTTCAGGAACCAGCGAGGGAGGTGAACATGATCCATGGAGGCCCCGACGCATACGAGTCGAAGCGAAAGCGAAGCCGGCACTCGGAGAGGTCAACGCCATTGCTCCCGCTACCCCTGAATATCTACATTAGTCCGAGGTGCCGATCACGTTCGGTAGGGCTGATCATCCCGAAGTACTACCGAAAGCTGGTAGATACCCGCTGATTCCGGCTCCTATTGTTCGGAAGGTGCGATTGAAGAGAACTTTCATTGATGGGGAAGTTGCTTGGATATCCTTTTTGCTAAAACTCTATCGGAGCTTGGCCTCTCCGTAGCTGACCTGGATCGCAGCGTTTCACCGTTTCATGGTATAATACCCGGTCGAAACAGCTATCCTTTGGGGCATATTTCTCTGCCGGTGACTTTCGGGACAAAGGAGAACTACAGGAAAGAGAATATCATCTTCCAAGTGGCCGACATTGACTCAAGCATACCAAGCGATACTTGGAAGACCGGCTCTAGCGAAGTTCATGGCTATACCAAATTACCAGTATTTGATGCTCGAAGATGCCAGGACCAAATGAGGTCTTATCGTTCCGGTCCGATATCAAGACCGCTTATGCTTGTGAAGTACATAGCTCTAAACCGGCCTCTCGGGTCAATTCGGAGGACGACCGACGAGAAATCGGAGAAGCAGCCGAAGCTCTAGAAGTACAGGCAAGGTTAGAAGATGAAGTTCCAGCCAAGAAGATTACAAAGGAGAAGTCGAAGACAGATGCGATTATTTCCAAGACTATTCAGCTGAAGACGAAGCGTCCCGATGCGAAGCCGGTTAAGCGTAAGATTCGAAGGTTTGCTCAAGACCGCAAGGAGGCCATTAAGAAGGAGTTAACTAGATTGTTAGCAGCTAAGTTCATTAGGGAGGTGTATCATCCAGATTGGCTTGCCAATCCAGATCCTTGTACCAAAAAAGAATACTAAAGAATTAAGAATGTGTGTCGATTATACTCGATCTCAACAAAGCTTGCACCAAAGAGTCTTTCGCGCTGCCTCGAATCGACCAAGTTGTTGATTCGACCGCTGGCTGCGAACGTCTTTGTTTCCTTAACGCTTATTCGGAGTACCATTAAATCTCTCTCGAAAGTTGAAGATCAAATAAAGACTGCGTTTATCACCCCTTCGGAGCACACTCGCTACACAACCATGCCATTCGGGTTAAAAAATGCCGGAGCTACTTATCGTCGCGGCATACAACGCTGTCTAGACTCACAATTGGGAAGGAACGCAAAAGCTTATGTCGATGATATAGTGGTGAAATCTCGAAAACCGAAGATCTTCTCTCCGACCTGGCAGAGACCTTCGATAATCCGTTGAATTTTTCCATGAAGCTTAATCCGGGAAAGTGCGTGTTTGGAGTTCGCTCTGGAAAATTGCCGGGATACTCGGTGTCATGGCGAGCCATCGAAGCTAACCCGAAAAAGATTCAGACAATTATCAACATGAAACCCTCGAGTTGCTTGAAGGACGTTCGTAAGTTGACGAGCGGTATAGCTGCGCTTAGCCGTTTCATCTCAAGGCCGGGGTCCGTGGACTTCCGTTCTTCAAGTTGAGAAGCAAGATATGTTTGAATGGACGGACGAGGCGCAGGCCGCGTTTGATCAGCTCAAGGAATACCTTAGCAACCCTCCGGTATTGGTACCTCCGAACCCGATGAGACCATTCAGTTATATATTTTCGCAATAACTCATGTGGTGAACACGGTATTGGCGGTCGACCGGAAGGAAGAAGGACATCTGCAACTGGTGCAACATCCGGTATATTTTGTAAGTGAAGTCCTTACTCGAATCACGAATGCGGTATCTCCAGTTATAGAAGTTAATATATGTCTGTAGTGATAACCTCTCAAAAGCTGAAACACTATATCCAAGCGCATCCCATTGAAGTTAAGATTGGGTTCGCCATTGGGGATATTGTGCGAAACCGAGAGGCGAGTGAGCCAAGTTGCCAAGTGGGCTATAGAACTTGGGCAATATGAGATTACATTTTCTTCGTGGACCAGCTATCAAAGGACGAGGCTTTAGCTGATTTCATTACAGAGTTGTTGGAGACACAAGTCTCGCAGGGGATTCGGACGTTGGAGTATTGGGAGATGTTCTTTGATGGGTCCCCGCAGCTTTCGAGCTCGGGGCTGGGGTCGTATTTCTCACCCCACGAAGGAGCCACTCGGATATGTATTACAAATGCATTTCGTAGCCTCAAATAATATTGCAGAATATGAAGCTTTGCTTCATGGACTCTGGGTAGCTGATTCATTGGGAGTCGAGCGATTAGACGTATATGGTGATTCGATGCTGGTAATAAGTCAGGTTAACAAAGTATGGGACGCTCATGATGATCATATGATCGCCTATCGTCAAGAGGTCGGGAAGCTTGAAGACAAATTTGATGGTCTTCGATTTTCTCATATACTCGCGTGGAAACAATTCTGCTGCGGATGAGTTAGCGGACCGGGGTCATCAAGACAAGCGGTTCCACCCGGTGTTTTCCTTCAAGTATTGGATAAGCCATCCATAAAGATGGAGCGCAAGGCTACTATTACGGAGATAGTAGATGAAGCAATCTTGAAGGACAAAGTCGAGGAAGCGAGTCTTGAAAGACCGGTTCGAGGAAGCGATCTTAACGGATAAGACCGAGGATGTGGTCAAGGCCAAGGAAACTTTCTCGCCAAAAGATACTCGGTCACTTGACGTTATGATCATTGACTCTGATTGGCATACCCCATATCTTGAGTATTTACGATCCGGTAAAACTCCGGAAGATAAGGTGGAGAAGCAAAAGCGGAGGTCCGAGCACGCAGTTATTTTGATGAAGTGTGTATCGATCTCTCGATGGCGTTCGATTGCTTGAAGACGTGCATAAGGGAAATTGTGGCAATCATTCTTCTTCGAAGACACGAGTCGGAAAAGTGTTCGGACAAGGATTTTATCGGCCCACACTGTGGATGATGCGCATAAGGTGGTTAAAAATTGCCAAGGATGTCAATTTTTTGCCGCATGACCACATGCTCCGGCTCATGAGTTGCGGATAATTCCGATGACTTGGCCTTTTTCTACTTGGGGGATGGATATTGTTGGACCTTTTAAAAGGGCGTCAAGAGGATTCACACACATCTTTGTGGCAGTAGATAAGTTCTTCGAGTGGATTGAAGCTGAATGTCACACCCCTATCCCGAAAGATAGTTAAGTGTGGTACGGATCGCCTTGGGAGATGATTGACGAAGCAACCATACATAGAATCACATTAACAAACATACACGATTTGCAAGGTTACATAATTAAGTCTTGATTACAACATAGAGTTCGAATAAAAGATACATTAGGTTCGAAATTAAGTCTTACATAACCATGATCTTTGTTCGAAGTTAAAGTGCGGAAGCGAAATACATAACTCGACGATACATAGATAACTTAAGGGAACCATGCCGGCCTAGGCCATGGCTCACTCATCATGGGTCGGAGAGCTAGGGACCCATTCAATGGTCCACTCTTTGGGCTCTTCTCCATCCCAAACCACCTTACCACAACAATCACAAAAACCGGCTTGCGGGAAACCCGTAATCAACATGTAGTGGCAAAGCCTCGAGTATCTAACATACTCCGCAAGTCTTACCCGTCAAATTGGCCATCTAAGACCGACTCCTAGATGCATGGGGCTTGACCGGTTTAACTTGGCATTTTTGCATAAATAGCACCTATGCTAATTAGGTTGGCAATTTTTTTACATAGCCAAATTGATAGGGTTGTTGCATAAAAGAAACTTTAGTGAGCATACTAGCAAGACAATAGTTTGCAATACAATTTAATATCAATATAAACCAGCAAGCTATTCAATCTCCTTCCATTACTACACATTGCGAACTGCTCGAATCAAGCGGTACTCATTAACCGAGAGGAAACGGCGATAATTATCGAATTATTAATCCTGCAGGAAAGAACCCAAATGCACGACATACGCATCATTTAAGAACACGTATGGCCACCGTTCGCGAGTTCATCGTAAAGTAAAGCACGGGGCCACCGACCCCGAGTACACGTCCCCTTGCGACCGTTCAACAACGCGCCCAAGGCTTAACCCATGTACTCTCCAATGGTCCTCAACCCGTGCAACCACCGTGCCATACACATCACCTCCGGGTCGGTGAGATATCCGGCTCACTTTACAACTTACAAGCTACGTAGGTTTACCAATCCCCATAAGAAAGGTATGCAAGTGGTACACAACTCAAACTTGTTCGCGGAGCCACAATGGGGTGTTCTCAATTTTTAACCAAATCCATCATGTTCAAGTTTAATCATAAACCATAGGTGAGATTCCCCATTCTATCGTTGACTCCATAAACCGAGCATAGCATTTCTATCGGAGGTATGACTCATGCTCTACATAGGACATATAGGGATTTATGCACGTGGATTTCCAAGCAATTCCTAGAACTTAAATGCACATTCATCATCCTTAATATAGTGATAAAAGAAAGACATTTCAAAATAATAGGAATGCACCGGGGCTTGCCTTGAGAGTGATCGAAGTTAGCACTAGCCTCACAAGCGTTGAGCGTGGCGATAGCTTCTTCCGGCGGAGTCAATTCGGCGTCGTCACCTAAGGAATGAAATGCAATGCATAAGTCATATGAGCACAAGGTCGATGATGAGAGTAATGCATGGGTGCTGTTTTGTAAAGATTCATATGAGTATGTAATTCAAAAGTTGGTTAGTTCGAACCCTAATAAGCATGACATGTCTCTCGTCTTCTTTTACGGGACCCAATTACATGAACAAGCATAACTATACTAATATAATGAGTAATGACTTGATGCATAGACATGAGTGCTGTGGTTAGTGTAGGTTTAGCACTAATATTTTAGCAAGTTTTTATAGTGCAATACGAAGAAATCTAGGCCTATGCATTTTGACATCACATGCGATAACGATTCCCTTTTAGAATAGAAATTTGATTTCAAAATTCATTCATAGGTGAAATACATAAAACCTTTTGACTAAACCTGCCATGGGGTGCTAAAGGACATAATGAACAGTAGACATTACATAAACATGCATGAACAGGATTTTTAATGACATAAAACCATTTATGTATGTGCTGAAAATGACCTTTTAGAAATTTAGATCTAGGGTTTGCTAAAATCATTACTTAACATGCTCAAAATTTATCATGGGATTTTCTACATGTGTACAGTACCAAAAGGAAATTAATTGCCAAGTTTCATGCAAAAATAATTTATACAGAATTAATTAAAAATTAAATACAGAGAATGCAAGAAATGCAATAACTTGAAAAATATGAAATGAAATGCAGATCTTCCAGTGCCAAAAATTCATGTGTGTGAGGGTGAAGACTTTGGCCAAGTGGCTTTTAATTTGGATTTATATTTTTAAAGTTATGGCCTAGTTAAGTTTTTAGGGGTTGACTTTTGTCATTTTTATAAAAATGTGAAGATGACCAGATCTGAGGAGTTCATGTTACTTTTATGAAAGTACAGGTCTTCTAGTTTCCAAAACATTTTAGTTTGTAATTTTTGGACGATTCAAACGCTAGATATGAATTTTTCAAACTCGAATGAAGTTCGGACCTAATTACGAAAATGCCATCGGTTCATTTTTAAAACAGAGCGGCGCGCGCTCCGGCGACGGCGGCCGGCGCCGGTGAGGCTCGCCGCGGCGGCGCTGCGCTGGAGCTCATGCTCCGGCCTTTGGGGAAAATGAAGCGCGAGCGACGGGGAGTACTTCGGTGGGGTCCACGGGCTCGGCGGTGGCCGGAGGCGGCCGGCGACGAGCGGCGGCGCCGGAGCGGCTCCGGCGGGGTGCGCGTCCGGCAGAGAGAGAGAGAGAAGGGGCGGTTTCTTCGGAGAGCATCACCTTCGCGCGGGGAGTGGCGGCGTGGGGTCGCGCGGGGTTGGGGATGACCGGAAGTGCGAGCTCGTCGGGGAGGTGGCGGGATGGCGGCGGCGGCGACGAACTCCTTCTCAAATTCCCGGCGGCACTGGGGCGGATGAGGGAAGCGCGTCAGGGGGAAACTCGGACACGTCCTCGCGCACGAAATGGCGAAAGAAGGAAGGCGGGCGGCCTACCTAGGCGGCGCGCGATGCGGGAAACCCGGGGCGGCCATGGCGGGCGGCGGCTCGAATTTCCGGTGGCGCGCGGTCTGCGAGAGGAAGAGGCCGGGAGCTGGCGGTGCGAGGAGGAGCAGGGGAACCGGGCAATGATTGAGGGGGTTCGGGATGCGGCCTTGGCCTCGCGCGGCGTTTTTCTAAGCGGGCGGCCGGACGGGAGCGGCGGCCGGAGCGGAGCGCCATTACTCCGGCGCTCTACTGTTGGCCGGCGGGTACAGAGCGGTTGGGGAGCTGGCAGGGGTGGCGTGGCGACTGGACAGGCGGGCACGCGTGCAGCGGCATTGCGCCGGCTGGGCAGCCTGTAGCTCGGGGTTTCAATTGAATTTCAAATCTGTGGTTTGGTAGTTTGACCAAAATTCATATTTCTAGGGCTCTAAAAATAAAACCAAAAATATGGGCAGCTCCAGAACGATGTGCTTTAATTTTTATCTTTTAGTTTGAAGTTCCAAAAATGCTTCCAAAAATTCGTACAAAATTCACAAGTAGCAGTGTTTCAGATTTGAATTTGAATTTTTGGGCTTTCAAAACTTTGTTCAAAAATTTTGTAAAAATACTGTAAATTCATCTTTTTACATGAGCAATCCAGTGGTGCAAAAATATGTGGGTAGTGTTTTTATAATTTTTGCATCTTGGTTAGGCTAGGGTTTAGGAGTAGGTTTTTCCTTTTTCCTTTTTACTTTTCTTCTTTTCCTTTGGGTAATTAGTATTAGTACTTCATTAGTGAAGTGATTAGGGTACTAACTACGGGATTAGCCTTAATCGTGACATGGGATGTCACAGCCCTCCCCCTTAAAGAAATTCTCGTCCCGAGAATCGCTACGAATTAAGGAGAGGGAGTGCGAAAATTTACCGATTTGTGTGACGCGAGGAACTCGGGAAAATTCTTCTCTAGAAAATCCTCTTGTTCCCAAGTTGCTTCTTCTTCGGTGTGGTTACTCCATTGCACTTTGTAGAAGGTGATGGTGCGATTGCGAGTTACTCGGTCGCTTTGATCGATAATCCGGACGGGGTATTCGGGGTAGGAGAGATCTTCTTCTAGTTGATCGGTGTCGGAAATGACCACATCTATCGGAGGCTTCAAACATTTCTTGAGTTGAGATACGTGGAACACATTGTGCACTCGAGCAAGACTTTCCGGTAGTTGCAATCGGTAAGCAACCGCGCTATGCTTTTCCACAATCGGATAGGGTCCGATATAGCGGGGTGCTAATTTTCCTTTAATTCCAAACCGAGATACGCCCTTATTCGGAGAGACACGAAGATAAACGTGATCTCCTTCTCAAATTCCAAGGGCGTCTCCTCTTGTTAGCGTAACTCACTTGACGAGATTGTGCGGCTTTCATGTTGGCTTGAATTTGTCGAACCTTCTCTTCGGCTTGGGTGACAAGATCGGGACCAAAAGTAGTTCTCTCTCCCGCTTCCGACCAATTTAAAGGTGTACGACAAGAGTGACCATACAACGCTTCAAACGGTGACATTCCCGAACTCTCTTGATAGCTATTGTTGTACGAGAATTCGGCGAATGGAAGACAATCATCCCAATTTCCTCTATTTTCCATAGCACATGCTCTCAAGATATCCTCCAAATATTGATTCAATCTTTCGGTTTGTCCATCCGTTTGCGGGTGATATGCGGAGCTTCTAATGAGGGTGGTACCAAGACAAGAATGCAATTGTTCCCAAAAGCGAGATACAAATTGCGGACCTCGATCGGAAACAATAGTTTTAGGTACTCCATGCAAACATAACACTCTTGAGATCTATAGCTCGGCATACTTCTTGGTATTGTAGGTAGTATGTACGGGGATGAAATGTGCGGACTTGGTTAACCTATCCACAATAACTCGTTGACGGTCCTTATGGTCCAATTTTACCGTCAACATGTTGCATCTTTTTGAATCAAACACCATCACCAAGAATAGACATAGGGATTATTTCTAACAAATTCCACTAGTCTTGGTGAAATTATGAATGCAGGTGCAATTCATATGAAAACAGGGGAAAACATGCACGAAACATGGACTTTGCAATCGACGGATTTTCCCGGACTAAAGAATATAGTCCAAAAGCCCAAAACCACAAAACAGAGCCTCAACATCAAACCAAGCAAATGGATTGGGCCAAGTACACAGCCAGGGGAAGGCACCGAGAGAAGAATCAAGCCCGGGGGAATCCGAGCCGGCTCGGCCGAACCACCCTAGTGGGTTCGGCCGAATCGACAGTGGGCCCCCCGGCCCATCTTTCTCCGGCGGTTTGTCACCGACGTCCGGAGGTCGGTTCCACCTGCAATTAATGCCACCGACGTCCGGAACCGCCTCCAAGTTGCCGACCTTCCAAGGCTATAAATAAAGGGCTACACCCCCTCTCTCAACACACCACCAACATCAAGATACAAGACAAAACTCTCATCCTTAGGCCAAGGGCCTCTTGTATTTTAGTAGAATAGGAGAGAGGGCAAGGAAGAGGAAGGAGTGTTCCTCCCTTTTTGTAAAGTGGAGTAGTATTTCCTTTTCTTTTACCTTGGCGTGTAAACACTCTTTTTGGTGATTTATACGTGGTGATCTACTTATCTATCGTGACATATCTTTGTGTTAGACGTAATTCTTGTTATACTTGTTTACGGGATCATCGCTTCGCAAGAAGTACTCTAGCTTTCGAACTCAGTTCTAGGCCGAGGCTAGAGTAGTGGTCAATAGCATAGACGTGGTGTCTAGGCTGGAGATCGCCTTTGTTTGCTGTGTGCCCCACGGTTTGTAGAGGTAGGTGGCAGGAAGTGACAGCCTCGTCATCCAAAGGAACCCTCCACGTTCGGGTACATAGTAGAGCTTTCGTAGACCGGAGTGGCTTGGCGGACCAAGCCTAAGACGGTGCCCGAAGTAAACAAGTCTAGCTTGCGTTCGTCTACCTTTAAAGGATAAATAGATAAGAGTCACCCTCTCGACCCTATTTTGCTACGTTGTCTTGGTTGTCCTTGGGTAAACTAACCTTGTTGCAGAAATACTCGTTCCTCGCGGATATAAATACGATACCTTGGAATACTCCCGGGTGAAGTGCTACAACGGTATTCCGTGCGCTTGCGGATTCATTCGTGACGTAAGAAATACCAACAAGCATTTCCGGCGCCGTTGCCGGGGAGCAGTTGTTATCTTTGTAACGAATCAGGTTTGCCCTCGTAATCTATCTTACTTACCGTTCTGTTTTTATTTTTTTCCTTACATTCAAAATTTCACAAAAACATATCATGGAGTCACACCCAACCATCCAATCTTTCTCCACTCCACGGGGTGAACTCTTAGAGCCACCATCATCATCACAACCTATTTCTTCACCTGGCTATGAGTTCTCCCCGATTACATTTCGATGATTAGAGGTTTATCCTTTTCGGGTTTTAAACATGAAAATCCTTATGAACACTTGCGAGAGTTTGAACATTTGTGTTCATGCCGATTGATCCATGGCATGACACAAGAAACATTGAAGTGGAAGTTGTTTCCCTTCTCTCTCAATGAGAAGGCGAAGCAATGGTACACTTACACCGCTAAGAGAGTGAACGGTGATTGGAAAGAATTGCGAGACAAATTTTGTCTAGCATTCTTCCCCGTATCTCGTATCACTTCTCTACGAGCGGAAATAATAGGCTTTCGACAAGAAGAAAAGGAAACCTTAAGTGCGTCATGGATTCGGTTCTGTTCTCTAACGGACTCCGGACCAGAATTATTGCTCCCGAACCCGTTTTATTACAACACTTTTATTCGGGATTGAGCAACGATACCGCACTTTATCTTGACACGGCCGCGGGTGGATCTTTTTCTCATAAGACCATAGCGGAAGCACACGAACTTTTGGATCGAATTGTGGAAAACACACCTTTTTCCGCTGACTTACTCGTAGAGCCGGAGTCGGAAGATGAGGAACTCGTTGTGCAAGAGACACAACACTTGGTGCCCATGATGGAGCACCTAGCACTCGAGTCCTCATCTAACACAAGAACAATGATAGAGGAAGATGAACCTCTTGATTTCCCATTTGAGTTCAAGGAAGAAATTTTTGAAGATTTTGGAAACACCTTGAACTACTCCTATCAAAAGAAACCAGCACTCCCTGCACCAACCCCGAACCTATTGAAAAATCTCTTCTCTTAAAAACTGTTCGGAAGTTGACAGCAATTATGAGCGATGAATGGTTGATGGAAAACGAACTTTCTTCGGAAGTTCTTCGACTTGATCATCCTAGATCAACCATTCGTGGCTCAATTCGGGGAGTAATGGTAGATGTTCTCTATAATCCTCTAGTAGGTGCCAACATCATGTCCGAATCTTTTGCTTCAACTTTATTTGGAAACGAGACATGGGCACCTTCCGACAAACTCCTTAAAGCCCCACCGGGGCAATTTTTTGAGAGTTTGGGGATCATTAGAGATGTTTGCATTAAGCGTAATGAAGCAGAGGTTTCCTTGGACTTTCACGTTTTCGAATCCTGGATTTCGATGTTTTGGTCGGTCATCCCATAGAAAAGCTTTTCTTAGGGATATCACCTTTAGGAACCTTAGACTTC
Organism: Chloris gayana; assembly: GCA_031894775.1. Taxonomy (NCBI): domain Eukaryota; kingdom Viridiplantae; phylum Streptophyta; class Magnoliopsida; order Poales; family Poaceae; genus Chloris; species Chloris gayana. Next base: position 44,708 of record JAUNZO010000866.1, on the reverse strand, counting down.
ACCCTCGGCAAGAAAACTTTTTCTCTTCCTATCATTCATGCACAAAACTCTTTTGCCGAGGAGCCGCTTGTGGAAGAAGAATGCATGGAGGAGGTTATGGCAATTTTTCCTCATGAAAACCCCGAATCATCCTTGGATGAAGATGCTCTTGATTTCATTTTAGAAGAGGATGATTCGGCGGAAACTTTTGAGCTGCCCGAAACTTTTACACCTACGCCACCTCCCGTAGAGCTCAAAACTCTTCCACCAGGCTTGCGCTACGTTTTTCTTCACGGAAATCCCGAAACCCCTGTCATCATAAGTGACAAGCTTTCGGAGGAGGAAACTGCAAAACTCTTAGCCGTGCTAGAAAAACATCACTCCGTTTTTGGGTACTCGCTTGGAGACCTCAAGGGAATCAGCCCTGCTCTTTGCACCCATCGTATTCCCATAGACCCCGATAGTACACCATCTAGGGAACCTCAAAGGAGGTTGAACAATGCGATGCGGGAGGTCGTTAAAAAGGAGGTCTTAAAACTTTTACATGCTGGCATTATCTATCCTGTTCCACACAGCGAGTGGGTGAGTCCAGTGCAGGTCGTACCCAAGAAAGGAGGAATGACGGTCGTCCATAATGACAAAAATGAATTGATCCCTCAACGCACCGTCACGGGATGGAGGATGTGCATAGATTACCGAAAACTTAACAAGGCTACAAAGAAGGATCATTTTCCGCTGCCCTTCATCGATGAGATGTTGGAACGGCTGGCAAATAATTCTTTCTTTTGTTTCCTTGATGGGTATTCAGGATATCATCAAATCCCCATCCATCCCGACGATCAAAGTAAAACCACTTTCACATGCCCCTATGGAACTTACGCCTATCGACGAATGTCTTTTGGGCTTTGCAATGCACCTGCTTCTTTTCAACGTTGCATGATGTCTATCTTTTCTCGACATGATCGAAGAGATTATGGAAGTATTCATGGATGATTTCTCCGTTTATGGAAAAACCTTCGATCATTGTTTAGAAAATTTAGACAAAGTCTTGCAACGTTGTCAAGGAAATGATTTAGTGCTCAATTGGGAGAAATGCCATTTCATGGTTAGAGAAGGCATAGTTCGGGGCATTTGATTTCTGAAAGGGGGATAGAGGTGGACAAAGCTAAATTAGAAGTTATAGAAAAGCTTCCACCTCCTGTGAATGTTAGGGGCATTCGCAGCTTTCTGGGACATGCGGGGTTCTATCGACGGTTTATCAAAGATTTCTCTCAAATTGCTAGACCCCTTACAAATCTGCTTGCGAAGGATGCACCCTTTGAGTTTATCGATGAATGCATGACTGCTTTCACTACCCTTAAGAATGCACTCATCTCGGCGCCAATTATCCAACCCCTCGATTGGACGCTGCCTTTTGAGATAATGTGTGATGCTAGTGATTTTGCTGTGGGGGCTGTTCTTGGCCAAACTAGAGATAAAAAGCATCATGCAATCTCCTATGCAAGCAAAACCTTGACTCGGAGCTCGGTTAAATTACACTACCACCGAAAAAGAGCTCCTTGCTGTTGTTTTTGCTTTTGATAAGTTTAGATCCTACTTGACTGGAGCAAAAGTCATTGTTTACACCGATCATGCTGCTTTAAAGTTTTTGCTCAATAAGAAGGATGCTAAACCTCGTTTGATACGATGGGTTCTTCTACTCCAAGAGTTTGATGTAGAAATCCGTGATAAGAAAGGAGTAGAAAATTCCGTGGCAGATCATTTGTCGCGTATACAATTCACTAACCTGCAGGAATTACCCATCAATGATTTCCTACGCGATGACATGCTGCTCCTAGTGAGGGACTCACATCCATGGTACGCCGACATTGTGAACTTCATGGCAACGGGTACGTACCACCTGGAAAGAGCAAGAAACGACTCATCTATGAGAGTCGCCGTCACTTATGGGAAGAGCCCTTCCTTTACCGTGTCTGCGCCGATGGATTGCTAAGGCGATGTGTGCCCATACCCGAGAGCACACGAATCATTGAGAAGTGCCATGCATCGCCATACGGGGACACTACGGCGTGTTTCGTACATAGGCCAAGATATGGCAAAGTGGCTTCTTTTGGCCAGCCATGTACGAAGACACAAAGGAATTTGTCGAGCGATGCCCGGAATGTCAAAAAGTTGGAGGCATCACGGCAAGAGATGCAATGCCCCTCAACTACAATTTACAAGTCGAGCTCTTCGACGTATGGGGCATTGACTTCATGGGACCGTTCACCAAGTCACATGACTGCGAATACATCTTGGTGGCGGTAGACTACGTGTCTAAGTGGGTGGAAGCAATGCCTTGCAGGGCCGCAAATGCCAAGCATGCTCGCCGGATGTTCCACGAAATTATCTTCCCAAGGTTTGGAACACCGAAGCTAGTGATAAGCGACGGAGGGTCTCACTTCATTGATAAGACCTTCCGAAGCTTCCTAAGAGAACTTGGATCAAGGCATAATATCGCTACTCCATACCACCCTCAAACCAGTGGGCAGGCCGAGACCTCAAACAAGCAAATCAAGCGGATCCTGCAAAAGACCGTAACAGAAATGGGGAAGGGATGGAAGGACAAGCTACCCGATGCACTATGGGCATACCGTACAGCATACAAGACACCCATAGGCATGTCCCCATACCAGCTCGTGTACGGGAAAACATGTCATTTACCCGTCGAGATGGAACACCGAGCGTATTGGGCCATCCGGAAATGGAACATGGACTTTAATGGTGCCGGACGCAAAAGAAAAATGGAGATAGCTGAGTTAGAAGAATGGAGAGACAAAGCTTACCACAACTCAGCTATATACAAAGAAAGGACAAAAAGGTGGCACGACAAAAAGATAAAGATAAAGGTATTTAAGGTTGGAGATAAGGTCTTGCTATTCAATTCACGGGTGAAACTCTTCGGGCATGGAAAATTAAGAAGTAAATGGGACGGACCATACACGGTTATTGACACCTCGTCACATGGAGCAATCACACTTCAAGACGACGAAGGTAAAATATTTAAGGTAAATGGTCAGCGCCTTAAAATTTATTTCGAGCCCGATAAAGATAAAGAATTTGATGTCATGCACTTGATTAATTTAAATTTTCTCTCATGATAGCTCTTTCTTATCTATATCCCGTAGTAGCTCTTTCCCTGAAATAATTTTAGCAAGCAATCAACGAGAAAAAGAAGGGGACCCGAGGGGCCCACTACGGTTCGGCCGAACCCCCTTGCTGGTTCGGCCGAACCAGATCTGAACCCCAAACGGTCACTTTTTTCTTTCATCTTTTGTCTCCAACGGTCACAAGATCAAATCTCCCTGCTTAGTGCCTTCCATGCTGCGGGAAAAATCAAATTAATTCTTTCCATGCTTTTATCTATAAATGAAGGTGTTTTCTTTCATTTTTCCCTTGCACCTTTCTTCCACCTTGTCCATTTCGCACAAAAAAAAAAAAAAAGCTTTTGCCCAGCACCATGGACGGTAGCATCCCAAGCCTCGACGTCTCCGTCACCACCAGCGAGCTTTGCCGCCAAGTCGGCCTCGAAGACATCCTTGATCATGTCTCCATTCCCGGCGAGCAAGCCTTGATGATCCATGATCTACCGCTCGCTATTGAACCTCCACCCACAGCAGCAAGAACACCCTCCAAGAGCTCTCCCGCTGCTGTGGCACCTCGCCAAAAGAAGGGGAAATCTACCCCCAAGAAGAAGAGCGCCGACGCCGCCGACAACGCTCTCCTTCACTGGAGAGAAGTACGTCGGCACCCTCGCTACCAAGAGCGGGCAGGTGGTGCACCATCAATATGAGGGCGCAACCTGCCTAGCCCCATCAAGAAGCCCGGCGAGAGGTTCAAGATCAAGGGAATCCGCGGTGGCGGAAAGCAGCTCATCCCGCCGCTCACCTCGGCGGAAAGAGAGACGCCCGCGAATCCGTGGGCGACACTCCTCCTAAGAGGATAAGGAGGCGTCTCTCTCCCTCTCCCATCAAGAGAGCAGGGGGAATGTATGAAAGCGAGGAGGAGAAAACTCCTAAAAAAGCCCCTACCAAATCCTCCTCGCTAAACACGTTGATCTCCGCGAAGCCCATGAACGCCTACGTGATAATGTCGCGGAGATCAAAGACGCTATTGAAGACTTGAAGGATGCTCGGGCGAGCCATCGCCGCAGCACCAACTCCAAGATCAAGCGTCTCTTCAAGGACGCGGGGAAGGAGGACGAATACGACGTTTAAAATGAACCTTCCCGCGTTCATCATTTCCCGTGAGCACATTTTTATCATTTTTTCAATTCCTCAAGATTGTAATGCGCTTGCTCTTTTAAATTTTTAATCATATTAGTGCTCCCCGGTCTTCCCTTACCGGTAGAGCAAGTTTTGTTTCGAAATATCTTTGTCTATTTTGAAGAAAACGAGGCAAAAGGCAAGTGTGGGGGGACATCGCGGAAAGCAAAGACAAACACACGCGTAGCGCTGCAGAAACATCACGAGGAAAACAACACAAACACAACCTGCGAAACAGAGCACCGGTGGGGCCCGAGGCCGGTTCGGCCGAACCCACAAGGGTGGTTCGGCCGAACCCTGGTGGGTCCCACTCAGCCCTGCTTCCTCGTGGCACTTGAGTTTGTTTCCCACACTTCCTTTTCGCCTACTTTATTTGTCAAGTTCATTACGAGACGCGAAAAACAATTACCAAAACTTGACCAACTAAAACTTGGGAAGATTTCTTTTGAATACCTTTTCCCAAGTCTCTCCCTAATGCTCTCATGATGATCTTGCACACTTTTTATTACTCGCTTCATCACCACTTGCCTGTGAACAAATAATCAAATCCATAGGACCCATGTTTTTCTAGATTATTGGCAAGTGTGATATGGCTCGACGAAATGATCTTATGCTTAGCTTACCGAGTCCTTGGGAATTTTATTTCACAAAACAAAAATACCATGGCTTCATGCTCCTCTCTTGATACAAAAATTCCTACCAATGCCATATGATGATCATACCTTGCAAAACTTACATACATATGCTGCTTGTGATTGCAATGAGCTTTACCAAAATTGAGTGACCCTAGAGAGAAACTTGTCATGCTCTCTTGATCAAGATCACGTACACTCCACCAGAAAAAAAAAAAAAAAAAAAAAAGGAGCTAAACTCCTACACTAGGAGCTAGCACCCCACCAAAATAAAGACACTCCTCGTTTGCACCTCTTTTTACCTCTCTCTCTCTCTCAATCACGCATAAACGAGACATGGCTATGTAAAAAAAAAAAAAAAAAAAAAAAAAGAGAGAGAAAAGCTCACACGGATGAGCAATGAAAAGAAAGCTCACAAAGATGAGCAATGAAAAAGAGAGAAGAAAAGAGATGCTCAAGCATAGAGCAAGAAAAGAAAAGAAAGAAAATAAAAAGATAGCCATGTCTCGAAAATGCAAAATAAAGAGAGGCCAATTGCAATAGGAGTTGTCACTTTTTCATATCCATACACACACGCACTTCTTGATCAAGGTTACATGACTTGGCTTCTCCATGGATCCTTTCTTTTGGCTTAGCAATATTTGTGATACAAGTATGCCTCTCTCATTCCCTACCGAGCTCCACATACAAGCCTAAGAAGTAGGAAAAAGAGAGGCAACACAATGCCTTGGTGAGGAAAACACTTTTTGAGCGATTCAAGAGAATCGAAGAGGAGCGGGAGTCATGTTGTTTATTTTCAAAACTTTCAAAAACCCAAGGTGCTTAGTGAGCAAAAGTATAGTGACTTGAGTCATGAGCTGTTCCACTTATCAATCATCCAAGAATGCATGTTAGCCACCGTCATGTTCACAAGTAAAAAGGTGTGGCTTGTAATAACATGTGTGCAGGTCTCTAAGGGAGAGATCTCTCAACTTACGCTCCCACCTTTACTCGAGGACGAGCAAAGAGCTAAGTGTGGGGGTCTTGTTGACGGTCCTTATGGTCCAATTTTACCGTCAACATGTTGCATCTTTTTGAATCAAACACCATCACCAAGAATAGACATAGGGATTATTTCTAACAAATTCCACTAGTCTTGGTGAAATTATGAATGCGAGGTGCAATTCATATGAAAACAGGGGAAAACATGCACGAAACATGGACTTTGCAATCGACGGATTTTCCCGGACTAAAGAATATAGTCCAAAAGCCCAAAACCACAAAATAGAGCCTCAACATCAAACCAAGCAAGTGGATTGGGCCGAGTACACAGCCGGGGAAGGCACCGAGAGAAGAATCAAGCCCGGGGGAATCCGGGCCGGTTCGGCAGAACCACCCTAGTGGGTTCGGCCGAGGCGACAGTGGGCCCCACGGCCCATCTTTCTCTCGGCGGTTTGTCACCGACGTACGGAGGTCGGTTCCACCTGCAATTAATGCCACCGACGTCCGGAACCGCCTCCAAGTTGCCGACCTTCCAAGGCTATAAATAAAGGGCTACACCCCCTCTCTCAACACACCACCAACATCAAGATACAAGACAAAACTCTCATCCTTAGGCCAAGGGCCTCTTGTATTTTAGTAGAATAGGAGAGAGGGCAAGGAAGAGGAAGGAGTGTTCCTCCCTTTTTGTAAAGTGGAGTAGTATTTCCTTTTCTTTTACCTTGGCGTGTAAACACTCTTTTTGGTGATTTATACGTGGTGATCTACTTATCTATCGTGACATATCTTTGTGTTAGACGTAATTCTTGTTATACTTGTTTACGGGATCATCGCTTCGCAAGAAGTACTCTAGCTTTACGAACTCGGTTCTAGGCCGAGGCTAGAGTAGTGGTCAATAGCATAGACGTGGTGTCTAGGCTGGAGATCGCCTTTGTTTGCTGTGTGCCCCACGGTTTGTAGAGGTAGGTGGCAGGAAGTGACAGCCCTGTCATCCAAAGGAACCCTCCACGTTCGGGTACATAGTAGAGCTTTCGTAGACCGGAGTGGCTTAGCGGACCAAGCCTAAGACGGTGCCGAAGTAAACAAGTCTAGCTTGCGTTCGTCTACCTTTAAAGGATAAATAGATAAGAGTCACCCTCTCGACCCTATTTTGCTACGTTGTCTTGGTTGTCCTTGGGTAAACTAACCTTGTTGCAGAAATACTCGTTCCCTGCGGATATAAATACGATACCTTGGAATACTCCCGGGTGAAGTGCTACAACGGTATTCCGTGCGCTTGCGGATTCATTCGTGACGTAAGAAATACCAACAATAACCCAAATTGAATCGTGCTTCTTTGATGTGAGAGGCAATCCAACGATAAAATCCATAGCAATGTCCTCCCACTTCCAAACGGGAATCTTCAATGGGTTCAATAATCCGGCCTTTCTCAAGTGGTCGGCTTTCACTCGTTGACAAGTATCACACTCGGCCACATACCGTGCAATCTCACGCTTCATGCGTGTCCACCAAAACTTTTCTCTTAGGCCGCGATACATCTTGTTGCTACCGGGGTGTATGGAGTATTTAGACAAATGTGCCTCGTCCATTATTTTCTTCCGTAATTCCATATCCTTCGGAACAACGAGACGTTGGTTGAACCATAATACACCATTGTCGTCTTGTCGGAAACATGTAGCTTCATCTTTCTCAATCTTTTGCCGAATAAATTCCATACCTTCGTCCTTCTTTTGCGCCTCAATAATTTCCTCACGAAGGGTAGGAATGAGAGCTAGATTATATAGCGAACCATAGGGAATGACTCGAAGACTCGGTTCACTAGAATCTGAAATTTCCGAGTTTTCCTTAGAACAACCGGTAATATGATTGCATTGATCCTTGCGACTCAAAGCGTCGGCAACCACATTAGCTTTACCCGGATGATAATGGATTTCCAACTCATAATCCTTGATTAATTCCAACCATCTACGTTGCCTCATATTCAACTCTTGTTGGGTGAAGATATATTTGAGACTCTTATGATCGGTGTAAAGATTGACAAGATTTCCAAGTAGATAATGCCTCCAAGTTTTCAAAGCAAGGACAACCGAGGCTAGCTCCAAATCATGAGTGGGGTAATGTTGTTCATGCTTGCGAAGTTGACGAGAAGCATAAGCAATGACACGACCTTCTTGCATCAACACACATCCTAGACCGGTGCCGGACGCATCACAATACACGTCAAACGGCTTGGTGATGTCGGCTTGTGCTAACACCGGAGCGGATGTCAAATGCTTCTTGAGAGTTTGGAAGGCTTCTTCACATTCACGGCTCCATTTAAACTTAGCATCTTTCTCCAACAATTTTGTCATAGGCTTGGCTACGCTTGAGAAATTGGGAATGAATTTCCGATAGTAGCCGGCAAGACCTAGAAAACTCCGGATTTGTCTCACCGACCTTGGGGATTTCCAAGCAAGCACGTCTCCCACTTTACTTGGGTCAACGGCGACACCTTCCGCGGAAATAATGTGACCCAAGAAAGGCACTTGCTTCAACCAAAATTCACATTTGCTAAACTTGGCATACAATTGATGATCACGAAGCCGTTGGAGAACAATGCGAAGGTGTTCGGCATGCTCTTCTTCGGACTTCGAATAAATAAGAATGTCGTCAATGAAGACCACGACAAACTTATCCAACTCGGGCATAAATACCGAATTCATCAAGTACATAAAATGAGCCGGGGCGTTCGTGAGCCCAAAAGACATGACGAGATACTCAAAGAGACCATACCGTGTAGAGAATGCGGTTTTTGGAATATCTTCGGCTCGGATCTTGATTTGATGGTAACCGGATCGGAGATCAATCTTAGAGAAAACCTTAGCACCAACTAATTGATCAAAGAGAATATCAATCCGAGGGAGCGGGTATTTATTCTTAATAGTTACCGCATTGAGAGGGCGATAATCCACACATAGACGTAGCGTCTTGTCTTTCTTCTTCACAAAGAGAGCGGGACATCCCCACGGGGAAGAACTAGGGCGAATATATCCTTTATCCATAAGCTCACTCAATTGCTCTTTTAAGATTGCTAGCTCATTGGGAGCCATCTTGTACGGCCTACGGGAAATTGGTGCCGTACCGGGTTGGAGCTCAATCTTAAACTCGACATCCCGATCGGGTGGCATGCCCGGTAAGTCATCCGGAAAAACATCGGGAAACTCACATACCACGGGAATATCCTCAATCCGTTTTCCCTCAAGATGGTAGATTTTTGAAGTGGAGAATTTTGGATGGGGCAATCGGAGAATAGATGAACCATGGAGTGGGGAGTTTAGGTGAACTTCACGAGAATCGATATGTAGAACGGCTCTATGGAGTTTCATCCACCTCATACCTAGAATTATATCTATTCCTTGCCCACACAAAACTATGAGAGATGAGGGGTATATTTTTCTTTCTAGGTGTAGTGGGACTTGCCTCAACTCTAGGTTTGTTTTTATCTTTCCACCGGGTGATGTGATGATATAGGGAATATCCAAAACGGTAGGAGTGAGTTGTAGGGTTTTTGCACATGCTTGACTAATGAAATCATGAGTTGCACCCGAATCAAAAAGAACCAAAGTGGAGTGGTTGTTGACCGAAAACATACCCGAAAGTACCGGTTCTCCCGCTTGAATCTCTTCGGCCGTGGTATAGTTGACTCGGCCATTCTTAGCATTTGGAGTGGAGGATTGATTGCGATTCCCATTCCCATTATTCCCATTGCGGTTTTGGTTGTTGTTGCCGCTTCCGGAACCATTGTTGTTGTTGCTGCCGGGTTGCGTGTCGGAACACGGCAATCCTTTGCGAAATGACCCGGACGTCCACAATTAAAGCACGGACCTTGAGGACCGGGCCTAGCACCTTGGTATTGCTGCTGTGGAGGGCGGAACGAGGTGGTATGCTGCTGATTTCCACCGTGGGAGTGGTGGTGTTGCTGCGGCACAAGCGACGTGAGCCCCCGTCGGCGGCAATGCGGCCCGAAACTTCTGTCCGGTCGGGAAGTGATAGCTAGCTTGTACTTGGGCGGAGCGGAGCCGGATGGATTTCCTACGGCACGCTTCCTCTTCTTGTCCTCTTGGTGAGCACGGATAGCATCTTCTTGCACAATTGCGGCACTCATCAAGTCATTGAACGTGCCGGTAGTGACTTGAGCCAAGCGATCTTGTAACTTTGGGCTTAGCCCCGAACGAAAGCAATCCTTCTTCTTGTCATCCGTGTCGGCATGGTAGGATGCATATTGAGCCAAGTAGTTGAACTTCCGTGCATACTCTTGCACGGTTCCGCACCTTGCTTCAAACTAAGGAACTCTTGCAACTTGCGCTTCATGAGACCGGCGGGAATGTGATGCGCGCGAAACGCGGTGCAAAAGTCCGGCCAGTTCACTTGAGTACCGGCGGGAAGTGCGGCGGTGAAACTTGCCCACCATGCACTAGCGGAGCCACGAAGTTGTTGAGCCGCAAAGAGAACCTTTTGCTCCGATGTGCAATTGAGGAGAGCAAACTTCGACTCAATGATGCGGAGAAAATTATCCGCCTCCAACGGATCGGTAGTAGCTTCACCAAACTTGGGCGGTTGAGTGGCCCAAAAGTCGGCATAGGTGGAATTCCTCGGCCCTTGGGGTGGCGGTCCTTGGCCTTGTCCTTGGTTGGTTTGACTTGCAAAGAACAAGCGGAACATCTCGTTTTGGTTGGACACGAGTTGTTCCAACGGCGTGAGAGGTGGAGGGTTAGGGAGTTGCTCTTCCCTCGCACCATGCCCACTTCCGGAAGCTTCACCACGGCGGGTATTCACCATCTGTCATGCATGAAAAATTTTCTCACGTTAGCTCATTAGACCAAGAGCTAAAATAGCAAGAACACATGACATTGGGCATAAGGGACCAAAAATTTCAGATTGCATGTACGAAGAAAATATTGATGAAATAAGCATAATGCATTGGCAACACACATATTCCATAGATTCTAACATAGTAGCAACATGATAGAAATTTTTGATACACGGGAAACCACGAATCCGATACAACACGGTCTTAGGTTACATCACATGTGACCCACAAACAAACACAAATCTCGGAGAGCTTAATTAACAACACGCGGATCGTTTTCCAACACGGTTACATGCCTCACGAGATTACAAATCCTACACACATAGAGCTACGACCACCGGTCGTGACAACTACTCGTCGTCATCGCCGTAGTAGTCGACGTCATCCCTCATGGGAGAGGGTGGTGCTCCGTCCTCGACGTCGGAAACATCCTCGCCATCACTCATCTCCACATCCTCCTCGGGTGGGATGATCTCAAGTGGCTCGGGAGGTCCGCCATTAAGGATGGCGTGCAGGGCGTTGTTGGCGGCTTGGAGATGCTCAATGGTAGCGTTGTTATGCGCTATGGTCGCACGGGCGTTCGGAGGTCTCCCTCCAAAGCATCCCTAGCGCCACTGAGCCTCCAGGAGAGTAACATCCAACTCATCCTTCTCCTCGAGAAGGGCATCCACCTGGCCGGAGAGGACGTAGTTCTCCTCATTCGCGGCGGCGAGCTGGGCATCACGCTCATCAAGCGTGGCCTGCAGAGCGGCGGCTCCATTGCCCTCAAGGGCAAGGTGGGCGTCGTGGAGCTGCTCGAAGAAGTTCCAACGCTCCGTCTCGCTATACTCGAGCTGCGTACGGAGGGTATCCACCTCGGTAGTGCGCTCGGCTAGCTCGGCGGTGCGGGCAGCAAGCTCGGCGTCGCGAGCGGCGAGCTCGGCGTCGCGGGTGGTAAGCTCGGCGTCGCGGGTGGCGAGGGTGGCCTGCAGGGCAGCACGCTCCTGCTCCAACTCGAGCACCCGCCTCGCGAGGTTCTCACGGTCCAACATGAGCTTGCCGGGAGCCATCTGTCGGAGAATTTTGAAACACAAGTCAAAACTCAAAATCCAACAACAAAACATGCTAAATAAGTAAAGCATGAATGATGGAATGGCACCAACTTAGCAAAAGAATGCGACAAAACTTTTCGCACAATCCTAACACGGTTCCGTTTTCCTGGACAGAATTGACACGCTACCGAAACTCGATGATTACTCCTGTTTCTGGGCTGAATCAAACTTTTATTTTGTTACAAAAGTTTTAGACAATTTCTTAATCTTTCCAACGCATCCTAGAACAGCTCAATCCGACTTGTCGTTTGAAAGTTATGCACGATCTACGACAGGGACAGAACCGGAGCACATTCTGCAAAATTCCAGAACAGCTCTCTGTAATGGGCAATTCTAGCTACGTTCCAGATTTTTACAAGACCTGAGACTAGGAGATTGTTGTAGTGCATAATGCAAGCTTTCCAGAAAGTCCTTATTTGCCTTATTTGGATAAGTAACTTGGAAGTTATGCTCATTTTTGTGAAAGTCAAGAAATCTGCCACGGTTTGCCATGTTTTAGTGGTTTCGGTTTTCAACCTTTTGTGAGAATTAAGCTAGGTGATCAAATTTTTGGTGATCGATTCCGTTTAGATAAGTTCACATGCATATGTTTGACATGATGACATGATATGCAAAGATGATGGATGCTCAATATGTCGTCTCGTACGTCCTCACAAAAATTAAAATACCGCGCCCGCCGATACGAATATCGGACAAGCGCATCGGTGGCACACACACACCTCTCACACGATACTATACGAGCTAAAGCGTTGTTATGTACCTGCAAGAGATGGATTCCAGAAACATTACATCAAATTCAAAAGAAACAAGCCAAAAATAAATCCATGTCACCTCGCCTCACATGGAGAGCTCTCGAATAAGAGTGTATTCGAGTCACACCAATAATATCATGCGAAAATTGACAACACTCAATCACATACCTTTGCTCAAGCCGTAGTTGCAAAATATTTAACAACCATAACACGGGGTTAGTTTTGCCACCATTCTATATAGTCCTTATATTGGCCTTTCTATCTAGACTCGTACCTCACCGTGACTCAAAAACGGGTTTTAAGATTTTTAGAATGAGTGTTAGCGTGACGCAAATCCCAAGTCGGCTCGATACCACGTGTCACACCCCTATCCCGAAAGATAGTTAAGTGTGGTACGGATCGCCTTGGGAGATGATTGACGAAGCAACCATACATAGCATCACATTAACAAACATACACGATTTGCAAGGTTACATAATTAAGTCTTGATTACAACATAGAGTTCGAATAAAAGATACATTAGGTTCGAAATTAAGTCTTACATAACCATGATCTTTGTTCGAATTTAAAGTGCGGAAGCGAAATACATAACTCGACGATACATAGATAACTTAAGGGAACCATGCCGGCCTAGGCCATGGCTCACTCATCATGGGTCGGAGAGCTAGGGACCCATTCAATGGTCCACTCTTTGGGCTCTTCTCCATCCCAAACCACCTTACCACAACAATCACAAAAACCGGCTTGCGGGAAACCTGTAATCAACATGTAGTGGCAAAGCCTGAGTATCTAACATACTCCGCAAGTCTTACCCGTCAAATTGGCCATCTAAGACCGACTCCTAGATGCATGGGGCTTGACCGGTTTAACTTGGCATTTTTGCATAAATAGCACCTATGCTAATTAGGTTGGCAATTTTATTACTTAGCCAAATTGATAGGGTTGTTGCATAAAAGAAACTTTAGTGAGCATACTAGCAAGACAATAGTTTGCAATACAATTTAATATCAATATAAAACAGCAAGCTATTCAATCTCCTTCCATTACTACACATTGCGAACTGCTCGAATCAAGTGGTACTCATTAACCGAGAGGAAACGGCGATAATTATCGAATTATTAATCCTGCAGGAAAGAACCCAAATGCACGACATACGCATCATTTAAGAACACGTATGGCCACCGTTCGCGAGTTCATCGTAAAGTAAAGCACGGGGCCACCGACCCCGAGTACACGTCCCCCTTGCGACCGTTCAACAACGCGCCCAAGGCTTAACCCATGTACTCTCCAACGGTCCTCAACCCGTGCAACCACCGTGCCAAACACATCACCTGCGGGTCGGTGAGATATCCGGCTCACTTTACAACTTACAAGCTACGTAGGTTTACCAATCCCCATAAGAAAGGTATGCAAGTGGTACACAACTCAAACTTGTTCGCGGAGCCACAATGGGGTGTTCTCAATTTTTAACCAAATCCATCATGTTCAAGTTTAATCATAAACCATAGGTGAGATTCCCCATTCTATCGTTGACTCCATAAACCGAGCATAGCATTTCTATCGGAGGTATGACTCATGCTCTACATAGGACATATAGGGATTTATGCACGTGGATTTCCAAGCAATTCCTAGAACTTAAATGCACATTCATCATCCTTAATATAGTGATAAAAGAAAGACATTTCAAAATAATAGGAATGCACCGGGGCTTGCCTTGAGAGTGATCGAAGTTAGCACTAGCCTCACAAGCGTTGAGCGTGGCGATAGCTTCTTCCGGCGGAGTCAATTCGGCGTCGTCACCTAAGGAATGAAATGCAATGCATAAGTCATATGAGCACAAGGTCGATGATGAGAGTAATGCATGGGTGCTGTTTTGTAAAGATTCATATGAGTATGTAATTCAAAAGTTGGTTAGTTCGAACCCTAATAAGCATGACATGTCTCTTGTTTTCTTTTACGGGACCCAATTACATGAACAAGCATAACTATACTAATATAATGAGTAATGACTTGATGCATAGACATGAGTGCTGTGGTTAGTGTAGGTTTAGCACTAATATTTTAGCAAGTTTTTATAGTGCAATACGAAGAAATCTAGGCCTATGCATTTTGACATCACATGCGATAACGATTCCCTTTTAGAATAGAAATTTGATTTCAAAATTCATTCATAGGTGAAATACATAAAACCTTTTGACTAAACCTGCCATGGGGTGCTAAAGGACATAATGAACAGTAGACATTACATAAACATGCATGAACAGGATTTTTAATGACATAAAACCATTTATGTATGTGCTGAAAATGACCTTTTAGAAATTTAGATCTAGGGTTTGCTAAAATCATTACTTAACATGCTCAAAATTTATCATGGGATTTTCTACATGTGTACAGTACCAAAAGGAAATTAATTACCAAGTTTCATGCAAAAATAATTTATACAGAATTAATTAAAAATTAAATACAGAGAATGCAAGAAATGCAATAACTTGAAAAATATGAAATGAAATGCAGATCTTCCAGTGCCAAAAATTCATGTGTGTGAGGGTGAAGACTTTGGCCAAGTGGCTTTTAATTTGGATTTATATTTTTAAAGTTATGGCCTAGTTAAGTTTTTAGGGGTTGACTTTTGTCATTTTTATAAAAATGTGAAGATGACCAGATCTGAGGAGTTCATGTTACTTTTATGAAAGTACAGGTCTTCTAGTTTCCAAAACATTTTAGTTTGTAATTTTTGGACGATTCAAACGCTAGATATGAATTTTTCAAACTCGAATGAAGTTCGGACCTAATTACGAAAATGCCATCGGTTCATTTTTTAAACAGAGAGCGGCGCGCGCTCCGGCGACGGCGGCCGGCGCCGGTGAGGCTCGCCGCGGCGGCGCTGCGCTGGAGCTCATGCTCCGGCCTTTGGGGAAAATGAAGCGCGAGCGACGGGGAGTACTTCGGTGGGGTCCACGGGGACGGCGGGTGGTCGGAGGCGGCCGGCGACGAGCGGCGGCGCCGGAGCGGCTCCGGCGGGGGTGCGCGTCCCGGAGAGAGAGAGAGAGAAGGGGCGGTTTCTTCGGAGAGCATCACCTTCGCGCGGGGAGTGGCGGCGTGGGGTCGCGCGGGGTTGGGGATGACCGGAAGTGCGAGCTCGTCGGGGAGGTGGCGGGATGGCGGCGGCGGCGACGAACTCCTTCTCAAATTCCCTGCGGCCCGGGGGCGGATGAGGGAAGCGCGTCGGGGGAAACTCGGACACGTCCTCGCGCACGAAATGGCGAAAGAAGGAAGGCGGGGCGGCCTACCTAGGCGGCGCGCGATGCGGGAAACTCCGGGCGGCCATGGCGGGCGGCGGCTCGAATTTCCGGTGGCGCGCGGTCCGCAGAGGAAGAGGCCGGGAGCTGGCGGTGCGAGGAGGAGCAGGGAAACCGGGCAATGATTGAGGGGGTTCGGGATGCGGCCTTGGCCCTCGCGCGGCGTTTTTCTAGCGGGCGGCCGGACGGGAGCGGCGGCCGAGCGGGCGCCATTACTCCCGGCGCTCTACGTTGGCCGGCGGGTACAGAGCGGTTGGGGAGCTGGCAGGGGTGGCGTGGCGACTGGACAGGGCGGGCACGCGCGCGGCGGCGGCCGGGCTGGCCGGACCGGCGGTCCTCCGGTCGCCATTGCCCGATGGGCACCGTAGCTCGGGGTTTCAATTGAATTTCAAATCTGTGGTTTGGTAGTTTGACCAAAATTCATATTTCTAGGGCTCTAAAAATAAAACCAAAAATATGGGCAGCTCCAGAACGATGTGCTTTAATTTTTATCTTTTAGTTTGAAGTTCCAAAAATGCTTCCAAAAATTCGTACAAAATTCACAAGTAGCAGTGTTTCAGATTTGAATTTGAATTTTTTGGGCTTTCAAAACTTTGTTCAAAAATTTTGTAAAAATACTGTAAATTCATCTTTTTACATGAGCAATCCAGTGGTGCAAAAATATGTGGGTAGTGTTTTTATAATTTTTGCATCTTGGTTAGGCTAGGGTTTAGGAGTAGGTTTTTCCTTTTTCCTTTTTACTTTTCTTCATTTCCTTTGGGTAATTAGTATTAGTACTTCATTAGTGAAGTGATTAGGGTACTAACTACGGGATTAGCCTTAATCGTGACATGGGATGTCACACTGAAGCCGTTACTAGTAGTCGCGACTACTTCTCGAGCGATCAAGTTCTTACAGAATATTTTTGTGCGTTTTAGAGTCCAGACACGGTATCATCACTCGACAATGGGCCTCAATTCACTTCAGAATTTTTTAAGGATTATGTTGATAGTTTGGGAATTAAGATACAATATGCGTCGGTGTCACATCCACATAGCAATGGGCAAGTAGAACGAGCCAATGGAATGATCCTGACCGGTCTCAAACCTAGAATTTTTGACCGCTTGAAGCCGTACGCAGGAAAGTGGGTTAAGGAGTTGCCTCGGGTGCTTTGGGGACTACGCACTA
This sequence comes from Chloris gayana, assembly GCA_031894775.1. NCBI lineage: Eukaryota > Viridiplantae > Streptophyta > Magnoliopsida > Poales > Poaceae > Chloris > Chloris gayana. The sequence continues at coordinate 27,657 of JAUNZO010000866.1, read as the reverse complement.
ACGTTAGTCGGGCTACGGGGCAATCTCCTTTTCTCTCGGTATATGGATCTGAAGCCATGTTACCTACAGAAGTGAATATGGTATCAGCTCAAGTACGATATTACGATGAAGAGAAGTATGAAGACCAGCGTCGAGGTTGTGCCGATTGCCGCGGAAGAGTTATGAGATCAAGCTCCGATTGAAGCGGCCAAATATCATCGGGGTTGCGTCGATATCATGATCGCAATGTGCGTACGCGGGAATTCCAAGTAGGAGACTTGGTTCTTCGGAAGATTCGATCCATCAAGAACAGGCATAAGTTGTCACCGGTCCGGGAGGGACCTTATTTGGTTAAATCGGACTCCAAACCGGGGGCTTATAGGCTTATGACCTTGGAAGAAGAAGAAATTCCATATTCTTGGAATATTGAACAGCTTCGTCGTTTTTATACTTAAAAGTACTTCTTGTAAACTTCATCATATTATAATAAAGTAATTTTAATATCTAATGTGAATGTGTTCGCTTCTTGTGTCTCGATATTTTAATTTTGAATTAACTTATCGAGTTGGGAGCTGCTTGTGTTAAAGAGCAGTTTGTGATATAGTGCTATTCTGAAAAATAAGACCAGTCATTTAGTCGATGAGGCTGCTTTGTGTTGAGAGCGGTCTGTTTTCAGCTTAAGACTGTGTAACATCCTTGCCTAGGGCTTAATAGGATTGATAGAATACTCATGTCAACAAGTTGCAACTTCTTTTCCGGAAGCTCATCTCTAAAGATCTCTAAGGTTAAGCGTGCTTGGCCTAGAGCAATTTAGGGATGGGTGACCGATCGGGAAGTGTTTCCGAGTGTGCATGAGTGAGGACAAAGTGCGCAGAAAAGACTAGTGTTGGTCCGTGTGGAAATCTTGAGGGCCTATTAAGCTGCCGGTGTAAGCGGGCCCGACCCGGAGTGGCGGGACGTTACGGACTGGTATATTTAGGAAAGGAAATTTGTTAGTGTTTTCTTTATGAATACTGAAAAAGATTGGTAGGCTCGTTGTGTTAAGAGCAGTTTGTGATATTGCGAAATCTCAAACCTTACAAGCTAGTTCTTTTTCTATGTTGCATGATCCTATTAAAGTAAGCTACAACTATGAATTGTGATCTGTGTTGATTAGAACCAGAATTTGTTCATAGTTAGTTTGAGATGAAATAACCATCATTGCTTGGATAAAGAAGTTAGTTAGTAAGGTATAAGATGGTGATATTTTGAAACCAGTATTCACAAAGAAAGGGAGAAGATATTAACTTCACCATCATCGAGAAAAGATAACAAGACAAAATATAATAGCATCATGATAAAATTGTTTGGTTACAAAAGAGAGCTGGCCCTATGACAAGTATCTACTAGGCAGGACCGCTGGAAGTGTCGGTATCCCCGGTCTTACGGTTTTCAGCCAATTTGTCATCAATTATTTCCTCGGAATCGGAAGGAGTTGACAATAAATCAGCATCAAGATCTTCAAAATCATCTTCCACCGTCTGCACTAGCAGCGGCTGCTGCATCTTGAGCGTCCCGGTCCAGAGCAAGGGCTGCCGCAGCTACATTCGGAGGAACACCCATCGGATCAAGAAGAACATCCTCTATCGGTTCAGAAATGGTAGCAATGAGCGAGTTCTTCAGCTCATTGAATCGATAGTGTTCGGGTGGGCGCCATCCTTGATGAAGTTGAAATCACAATCTTCGAATGGAGTCCAAGACTGGATTGTGGCGGCAATGTGACCTCCTCCTGCTGCGGCAACCATCTTGGAATGCTCTCCGATCCTTCTTGGGAAAGCCTAGATAGCAGCCTCGAGATCTACGTCATTCGATCGATAGCTTGGCCGCCATTCGGATACTCGAGCGTCCGCACCGTGCCTGCAGCAAGTTCCGGAAAAGGTGTAACGTCCCGCCACTCCGGGCCAGGCCCGCTTACCCTCGGCAGCTTAATAGGCCCTCAAGAGTTCCCCACGGACCAACACTAGTCTTTTCTGCGCACTTTGTCCTCACTCATGCACACCCGGGAATCACTTCCTGGTCGGTCACCCATCCCTAAATTGCTCCAAGCCAAGCACACTTAACCTTAGATTTCTTTAGAGATGAGCTTCCGGAAAAGAAGTTGCAACTTGTTGACATGAGTATTCTATCAATCCCATTAAGCCCTGGGCCAGGATGTTACACACTCACCCCTTAGAAGACCGACGTCCTCGTCGGTCAACCCTGAGCCAGGAACTTCCTCTCTTGGCCACGTCCGTGTGTCCACCGCCGGCGTATGTGCCATGCTCGTGTGACCACTCCGGGCCCATCACCCCCTTAGAAGACCGACGTCCTCGTCGGTCAACCCCAGACTAGGAACTTCCTCTCTTGGCACGTCCGTGTGTCCACTGCGCAGCGCATGTGCCATGCCGTGTGACCACTCCGGGCCCACACCAGCCATGCACACCATGCCTGCACACGTGCAACACACGCGCCCGTGAAACCGCGAGAGTCGGCTCCGATACCATCCGTAACGTCCCGCCACTCCGGGCCGGGCCTGCTTACCCCGGCAGCTTAATAGGCCCTCAAGAGTTCCCCACGGACCAACACTAGTCTTTTCTACGCACTTTGTCCTCACTCATGCACACCCGGAATCACTTCCGGTCGGTCACCCATCCCTAAATTGCTCCAAGCCAAGCACACTTAACCTTAGAGTTCTTTAGAGATGAGCTTCCGGAAAAGAAGTTGCAACTTGTTGACATGAGTATTCTATCAATCCTATTAAGCCCTGGGCTAGGATGTTACAAAAGGACAAAGGAAAAATTGTCGAGTATAGACCAGGTGTCAAAAGGGAATTTACTCAATAAAGGAGAAAAAGAAGAAGTTTACGTCCGTGTCTAATTTCTGCGGCCCTGAATCTGCCTTTAATGTTGATGTTTGATTCTCTCAAGCATGGTTTCAATTTTCAGCAGACGCTGAATTTCTTCTTCCTTAGCTTTGAGCGCGAGTTGGGCGGATTCATGGGCTGTCCTTACGGCACTCTCTTTTTCTCGTCTGCGCTGTCTTTACGGCTTCCGAGTCTCAGCCAATTCAGCCTTCGGACGAGCATTGTCGACCTCCGGCATTTGTTGGAACGCGAGTCTGCGCAAGGATATTACCCTTGGCGGTGAGCTCGCCTTCCAGCCTCTCCGATCCGGGCTCCTTGTTGTTTTTCAATTTGTGAACCTTCCAGCAGAGCTTGTTCTTGGGCAGCTGTTTTCTCCGAAAGAGTTTCTTCCACCTTTTTGTGGGCGGCAACAAGATTTTCAAGTGCTGAAACAAAAACAAGACAAGTCGGAGAGAAAAAGAAGGAAAATACAAAATGTGCAGATAAGATTAAAAGAATTACTTCGGATTTCTTTGCGGAGCTTGATGATTTCTTGCCGGCGTTCCTCCATCAACCGGTGGGTGCTCATCAGGTTGGCCTCCCTCTTCGAGCATATCGGTTTCCTTGGATTTCGGACCGGTGGTCCGAGATTCATGTTCGACCAACCGCTCTTGATTATGATACGGTTCTTCCTTCGGACGAGCGATAATCGTATTTTTGACTTCGGAGTTTTTTAGAAGAACCTAAAAGGAGGAAGAAGTAAAGGATCGGACTATAATGAAAATATAATTCAAAGGAATTAGTAAAGTAACGAGGATATACCGGCCGGATTCGGAGAAGTTCTTCGGGGCTTCTTCTTCCTGAAGGGCATCCCACCGAGCTGTTGCAATGAACTTTCTAGCTCCACTTGAGCTGTCCACTTCAACATCTCCGACTACCATTTTGGCCAATCCGGGCTGTCCCGGAGTTTTGCGCGTCGTCCTAGGCCGACGAGGAATTTCTTCCACCCGGACTGGTCCTAATGGGAGTTCCGGAGGAACTTGGAACAGGGTAGCCTGGGGAGGAAAGTCGCTGGTGGATGAGCCCTCGACGTTGATAACTTGTTCATCGGTCGCTTGGGATGAAGCTTCTACACTAGAGGCGGCGAGGATTTCCTTTGCGGATGCCGCACTTTGGGCTTCGAAGGCTTAGCGCTAGCAAGAGATGCGATAGAGGGGGTAGTGGAAGCACTACTAGTCGGGGCAGGAGTAGAAGCTTTATTTCTTAGAAAGCGAGCTATGCTAGCTTGGAATTAGAAGGGATTCTGCGAAAAAGTGGCGAGCACTATACGATCGGGATGAAAATGATTCGGAATGGATTAGTGATGCGAGAAAACTTACGAAGTGGCTTTCTTAAAGCCGGTAGATGTCTTGATCTTCTTGGAGGGACCTTGAGTATCTTCACTAGAGCCCTCCGTATCCCTTTTGCCGCTGGTTGGACTTGCGGCGATGAGATCGGTTCCCCTGCGCCACCCGTCGAAGGACCGGTCCGAATGCCATACCGGGATCCCTTGGGAACGTTGGCCGAGAATCCGTCGCTGAGGGGGTTCCTTGAGGTTTTCCGATAGCGGCTTCAAAAGCAGCCGGTGCGGCTTAGCGATCCCTCTCGACCGCTTCCTCTTCCCTCCGCCGATCTTCAAGTTTCGCGCCTCCGTACGCGTGTCGCCCGATACGTAAGCACAAGGCGCGATTGGTCCGCCGATGGTCAAGGAAGTAGTACGTTTCTTCGTACTAGGTGCTTGAACCACTTTTTCGGATTTGGATATCTTCGGAGCTATCGTCGGGCGGCAGGGGATACCGAAAGTCGCCTAGAGGGGGGGTGGGGAATAGGCGATAATCCTGAAAATCACTTAATTTGACAAATTAAATACGCAGGAAAGATTTGTTCGACTCAATGTCCGACTATAGTAGGACAAAGTCCGACTCCGGACAAATATCCGACTAGAGTAGGACAAAGCCCGACCGCCTCGTGCGGAAAGTAGATCGGCATCAAAGTTGGACAAATCCACGGTAAATAAACAACAAGCAAGCAGCTAGCAACACTAGAAAGCTAGGGCAACAAGGGCACAAGCAAGCAAGCCACTTATGCAAGTTAATCTAGGAATTTAAGCAAGAGCAACCTAGAGCTATAGAACACCAATTGCAAGAAACAAAAGGGGAGACAAGGAGACACACAATTTTTCACCGAAGTTCGGCTCCACCAAGAAGCCTACGTCTCCGTTGAGGAGTCCACCAAGGACCGGGTTGCTCTCAACCCTAAACCTCTTCAAGCCACCACAAAGGCCGGCTTAAAATCCACTAAAACAAAGCTCCACGAAGGGAGGGGCAATACAAACGACCCGAGTCTCAACCACAAGCTTGGGAGCTCACCGGGTAACGCCTAACCGTCTAGGGGATGAATCCCCAAGAGTAACAAACACAACAAGTACCGACGATGAGAAAGAATCAAGTGCTCTTGAGATGGTGATGAAGCTCAACGAATTTCTCCTCAATCTTCTCACAAATCCGCCAAGGATTGGAGTGGGGAATCAAATCGGAAAGAGAGGAGTGCTTGAGTGAGTTTGGGAGTGTTTTTGAGTGTGGGGAGGGTGCCAACCGGCCAAAAGTGGACGAGGTCCCCTTTTATAGCCGGGGCACTCAAAAGAGCCGTTGGGCTAGATCCGACTCGGATTTTGTCCGAGTGAGTCCTAGGGTTTCAAAAAGGTGTTTTACTTCGGAGTCCGAGTGGAAAAACCGACGGAGTCGGATATATCCGAGTATAAGAGAGAGTCGGATATTGTCCGACGGAGTCGGACTTTGTTCGACTCCTAGGGTTTCAAAAGAATGGCGACCGTTCGGAGTCCGAGTGGTTTGTCCGATCGAGTCGGACATTGTCCGACTCCATAGGAATTTTTCTTTTGCCAACCTTCTTGAGTCCGAGTCCAATGTCCGAGTGAGTCGGACATTGTCCGACTCCAAAGGTTATTTTGAATTGGGATGGAGTTTTGAGCACTTTCATTTTTCACACCTCATACTTGTGTGTCCCTCTTGATAGTATGGTGTTTCCTGTACTCAAGACATAAATAAAAGGCTTCACAACTTGATCTTGAGCATGAGTAGACCAATTTTCAAATCTTGCAAATATGACGTACTTGGTCACTTCCTTTTTGTGTTTCTTTGCTCTCGATTGAATTTTAATATGCACTCGTACACAAGCTCATTTAAAACATTAGTCCTTTTTAATTGTATTGACATCAATCACTCAAAACCATAATTAGCGGCCTAGATGCACTTTCAATCTCCCCTTTTTGGTGATTGATGACAATACAACTAAAATTCACAATTAAGTATAAAGAAGAGCTTAGAACGAAGACGAGCAAATAGAAGAGAGCTCCCCTAAATGTGTGCATGAGTTGAATTCACTTTAGGTCATTTCAAAACCAAGTGCACATATTTGAGAGAAAAACAAGGGAGCTCCCTCTATTTCCATGCATTAGATCCATAAGGCATATAAAAGGAAGAACAACAACAATGCATATGACATGTGAATCACACAAGTGCAACTTAGAAACGACAAAAATAACATTACACCATCCATCATCCATAGAACATAGTTCATCACATAAAAAATTAAAACCGAGTTATTACAAAAGAAAGGCACACCACATAGTTCATCACAAACCACAAATCCTAGCAACATGTCCGTAAGTAAAACAAGATACAAGAGCAACTCTCACTTGCTCTGCTCACAACTAAAACTGAATTTTACTCTTCTCCCCTTTTGGCATCAAAACACCAAAAAGGAAGAGAGAGGGGTCTACTCATCATCGCCCCAATCCTCATCATCGTCATCGTCGTCGTCGTCTTCTCCTTCAACAGCAGTTGGCCCCTTCCCTTTAGGATCCTCAACCTCGGTCTCATCTTCTTCTTCTTCCTCGGAAGCCGCAGCTGCCTCATCCTCCTCATAGTGAAACCTGGTGTGAGTGGAGGTACCGGTGCTAGGGCCGGTAGGAGCAGTGGTGATACCTGGACTCGAAGAGAAAGGTGGAGGTGGAAAGTAGCCAAAGTAGAGAGACTCATCCGAGGTGAATGAGTCCCAAGGATACTCAACTGGAGGAGGAATAGGGATCGGCTCTGGAGAAGGAGCTCTAGGAGTGGTGATTTGAAGATGGTCAATGATAATTTTCTCGCCTCTCCTTTATCACATTCTGACATTGCTCAATATTTTCCATCCTTGCATCCATCCTCCGGCAAATGCTGAAAATACCCTTAAGCATCTTGAAGAGCGCACTCTTGCCCTTTGTGCTAGGACCACGACCACGGGCCCTATCCGGACGAGGAGCAAGTACTAGTGCTAGGAGCAAGCAGCATGGGTAGGAACTGGAGCATCCGGAGGAGCATCATAAGATGGAGTCCTAGGAGCGTTGTGTGGCATCCTAGGCTGAAGAGGTTTGTGCTTGCAGTCTTTGTTGAAGGTCTTCTTGGAGATCCTCTCAATCATGCACATGACAAAAGGCGCATACACACAAGCACGCCTCGCATCCACCGAGCTATGCCACATCTCATCGAAGATAAAGTCCCAAACATTGAACTTACGCTGAGTTGGCAAGACATGAAAGAGGTCCTTGGCATAGGAAGCCACATGATCTGCATTTCCACCTCTGGGAGAAAGAGTGAGACGAAGCATCCTGTGCAAGACCACATAGAGGGGCTTAAGACCTGCAGCATAGGGAGGGTTGCATGTATCCTCATCCACATACATGTACCTCATGAGCTCGGGGTTTAGAGAATCCGAGTCATGCAAACGGAGATCCCTGCTCATTGTATCCCTCGATCCAAGGATGTTGGCAAACCTTGAGAAAGTGCAAGAGAGCTTCTCTCCATCGGTCATCCACCACATTCTTCCAGACATTCTTGTCAAAATATACGGTGGAGTAGAACCGACACACTATTTCCTTGTTCCAATCATACTTGAAACCCATGATCCCTTTGATCCCATGAAACTCACACATGGCAATGATTTCATCAAACAAAGCTGTGCGCTTACTTGCCATGTAGTCCCAATCAATGTACTCGCATGGGCACTCGTGGGCTTGACCTTGCTCTTGTAGGCACACATATACCAATCTGTGTGGAAGTGAGACCAAAAACGGTTATCAAGCGACTCACGCTCCATGTCATACCAGTTGACCTCTCTAGCCTCCGTAGCTGCTGACTCAAGTCCGTTGACATAGTTGATTATTTCCCTGTCAAGTGTGGGATGGACTACCACATTCCTCATCTCCCGATGAATCTCGGTGGGTTCCTCCTCTTCCCTTGGCTCAACAATAGGGAGACCGATGGCCCTACTCCTTTTCTTTCCGTAAAGCTTTGCCCTCTTTTCTGGGTTGGGGTTGGTGGAGGATCGACCCATGCCGACAAAAGAGAATCAAGGAATGATATGAGATAGATAGCATAGATAGATAAGTTGAGGAAGATCGACGCGCAATTTCGGACTTAGTGAAAATTCTGTTGGAGTCGGACATTGTCCGACTGGGTCGGATAATATCCGACTAGTCACGAGGAGTCGGATATTGTCCGACCGCAACAGGATTTTCACCAAATTTGCTATTCCGCATAGATCTACCGCACATTCCTAGCCATATTGCATCTACAGCATGTATAGCATCCTAGGAACAACTTCTATGCAACATCTAGGTAGGGGAAACACTAGAACTCCTAATCCATGGAAGGTGACCTTAAACCCTAGGTGGAGAAGAAGGGATAGAGGTAAAACCTTGAAGCCGATGAAGGGATCGGATAGAGTCCGAGTGGGAGAAGCCTTTCCCCCACAAATCTCCTCAAAACGCCGGTGGAGAAGGTAGATCGCCGGAGGAGAGCTTGAGCCGCCGGTTGGGTGAGGAGAGAGAAGGTTTGTGTTTGAATGAGGAAGGTAGGGTGAAAGGGTAAGTTGGATTCGGGCTTATAGGGTAGAAATCCCGTGGAGTCGGACATTGTCCAACTCGATCGGACAAAGTCCGACTCTTCACGAGCGATCGGACATTATCCGACCGGGTCGGACAAAATCCGACTCTCCGAGGAAATGCGGACTTGCTCCAAACGCATAAAATTTCTCCAAATCTTTTCTCTCTTGACCTCAATTAAACTCATGGACATGTGCTAAAACTTCATTGGATGTAGCCAGCCACAATCAATCACTCCAACAATGATTACATCCAAATCCGCATGATCCAAAGATCAAGAACCAAATGATTTTGAAAATCAATACATACAACATTTTCAAGAATTTTATTTTTCAAAGCAATTACTCTAATTCACAGCAGATATGCAAACATTCAAGCCACGTTACTAGAGTCAAGGATATTTAGCTCACTTCTTAAATGACAAAATTGGCTTTCATCTAGTGGCTTGGTGAAAATATCGGCCAATTGCTCATCGGTTCTCACATGGCTCACTTCAATGTCCCCTTTGATAGAGTGATCTCTCAAGAAGTGGTGACGAATGTCTATATGCTTTGTGCGCGAATGCTCAACGGGGTTATATGCTAGCTTTATGGCACTCTCGTTGTCACATAGGAGAGGAATACGGTTTAACTTGTAACCATAATCCCTTAGAGTTTGTCGCATCCATAGTAGTTCTGCACAACAACTACCGGCTGCAACATACTCCGCTTCGGCTGTGGATAGGGCAACGGAGTTTTGTTTCTTGGATGACCATGACACTAAGGACCTAACCAAGAATTGGCATGTCCCGGATGATATGCTCACGTCTATGCAGCACGTGTGGCAAGTTGTTGTGGCCCGATCTTCTCGTAGGATCTGCGAACTTGATAAATTGTCGCTGCGTGACCTGGTGAAGAGGCAATGCACCGCGAGGCTGTCCACGCGACGAACTACCGAGACAATCACCCTTCCACGTACCGACGAACAGCCCACGCAATCACGCCGTATAGACGTGAAGGCACAAACTGGGTGAACCGCAGTTCGGCGTTCTACAACTCCCTCAGGAATCGAAAGAACAAGTTTGCAAGCCTCTCAAGACTCACGCTGGAACAAGAATTCCAAGAGTTGGTATTTCTGAAATTGCAATCACGAGTTACTGTTCACGTAATCCATTACAGGGATATATAGCACTAGTGGAGTTTCAGTTTAGTGGAAAATAATTGAGAACATGTAGTGGGAAGTTGCAGCACTACTTTTATTAATAACCAAGCCTAGTGGAACACCTGGCTGGTTGGTATTCTCTGCATGCATGCTGGAGCGTGTGTGGACAGCAACCCAATTGCTGGTTGCATGCATTCCTAATTCCCGAATTATTTGCTTGCACTTCAACGGCTGATATTCATGGTAGCTGAATGACCTTTCCTCTCTCATGCACGTCCGGGTTCCTTGCATATATTTGGTGGGCAGAATCCATCATCATCCCATGCTTGTTCATGCACTCCACCATTCCTAAGAACATTGAAACAAGTACTCAAAAGCATAGGTTCATTCAATGTAATCTGATTATTAAGCATAAGGTTAGCGTTCACCTCGTAATGAATTTCCTTCTCCAATTGTTTAGCTCTACTCCTTGTAATTGGACCAGCTATATCAAGTGTAGTTTCATTTGGAGATGAGTGAATGCTAGGAATGTCCTCATTAGCCTCCCCTCTTGAGAAGGAGTCGTCCTCGACTCAGAGCTCACCAACAAATGGAAGCAAGTCTTTGACATTGAATGTTGTACTCACATTGGAATATTCAGGTGGCAGCTCAATTTTGTAAGCATTATCATTTATCTTGTGTAAAACCTTGAACGGACCATCACCCCTAGGAGATAACTTACTCTTGCGCTGTTGGGGAAAGCGATCCTTTCGTAGATGCAACCATACAAGATCTCCTGGCTGAAATGTAACCTTCTTCTTACCTTTGTTTGCTTGGTTTGCATATTGTGCTGATTTCTTCTCAATATTCTTTCTCGTCTCCGCATGTAACCGCTTGATAAAATCCGATCTTTTCGTGGCATCCAAGTTAACTTGTTCCTGTAATGGTAAAGGCAAAAGATCCATGGGAGTATGCGGTTTAAACCCATAAACAATTTCAAATGGACAAGAGTTTGTTGTAGAATGGACTGCCCTGTTATAAGCAAATTCAACATGTGGAAGGCAGTCTTCCCGGAGCTTCAAATTCTTTTTCAACACAGCACGCAACATGGTTGACAAGGTACGGTTGACAACTTCAGTTTGCCCATCCGTTTGTGGATGACAAGTGGTTGAAAATAACAACTTTGTGCCAAGCTTAGCCCACAATGTCTTCCAAAAGTAGCTGAGAAATTTTGCATCCCGGTCTGAAACAATAGTCTTTGGAACTCCATGTAAACGAACGATCTCCCTGAAAAACAAATCAGCAACGTGTGAAGCATCATCGCTCTTATGACATGGGATAAAATGTGCCATTTTAGAAAAACGATCTACAACAACAAAAATAGAATCCCTCCCCTCTCGAGACCGAGGTAACCCTAGAACAAAGTCCATAGATATATCTTCCCAAGGTACATGTGGAATAGGTAATGGAGTATATAAACCATGGGGATTGAGGCGGGACTTAGCTTTCAAGCAAACGATGCAGCACCCAACGTGCCGCTGGACATCACGTCGCATATGTGGCCAAAAGAAATGATCGGAGAGCATGTCCAATGTCTTTTTGACACCAAAATGACCAGCTAGTCCACCTGCATGTGCTTCCTGCAAAAGAACTTGACGAATCGAACAAGCTGGAATGCATATTTTGTTAGTCCGAAACAAGAAGCCATCATGCACATAATATTTATCCCAACCTTTTCCATCAATGCAACGAGTGAAAGGTTCTTTAAAATCAGCATCAGCAGCATAAAGTGTTTTAATGGATTCCAAACCAAGCACTTTTGTATCTAGTTGTGTAATCAACGCACATCTTCTAGACAAGGCATCGGCAACAACGTTATCTTTACCACGCTTATGTTTGACAACATAGGGAAACGTTTCAATGAACTCAATCCATTTAGCATGTCGACGGTTCAGCTTGCCTTGACTTTTAAGATATTTCAAAGCTTCATGATCAGAATGGATTACAAATTCTTTAGGTAACAAGTAATGTTGCCAAACTTCCAAAACACGAACTAAGGCATAAAGCTCTTTGTCATAAACCGAGTAATTCAGATGTGGACCATGTAGCTTTTCAGAAAAGTAGGCAACAGGTTTACCTTCTTGCAGCAGTACACCTCCTATGCCAATACCACTTGCATCACATTCGATCTCAAATGTCTTACCAAAATCCGGAAGTTGTAGCAGCGGTGCTTCACAAAGCTTTGTTTTCAGCGTGTGAAATGCTTGTTCTTCGTCATATCCCCACTTGAATGGAACATCCTTCTTTGTGAGATTGTTAAGGGGTGCAGCGAGGGTGCTGAAATCTTTGACAAAACGCCTATAGAAACTTGCAAGACCATGAAAGCTTCGAACTTGGCTCACATTTACCGGTGTGGGCCAATCCTTTATTGCTTTAACCTTATCTGCATCAACCTGAATACCATTTGCGGAAACAACAAAGCCAAGGAAAACAACATTGTCTCAGTGCAAAAGGTGCACTTAGCAATGTTGCCATACAATTTCTCTTCCCTCAAAACAGCAAGTACTTGACGAATATGATCAAGATGTTCATCAAATGATTTGCTATAGATCAGAATATCATCAAAATAAACAACTACAAACTTGCCAATGAAAGCGCGTAAAACATGATTCATTAAGCGCATAAAAGTTGAAGGAGCATTTGTCAAGCCAAATGGCATCACAAGCCATTCATAGAGACCAAATTTAGTTTTAAACGCCGTTTTCCATTCATCACCAAGCTTCATGCGGATTTGATGATAGCCACTACGCAAATCAATCTTGGTGAAAATGATGGAACCACTCAATTCATCTAACATGTCATCAAGTCGTGGAATGGGATGGCGATATCGAACAGTTATAGCATTGATAGCACGACAATCAACACACATGCGCCAAGAGCCATCTTTCTTTGGGACTAAAAGAACGGGAACAGCACATGGTGATAAGGATTCACGAACATACCCTTTGTCCAAAAGCTCTTTTACCTGTTGCTGAATTTCCTTTGTCTCTTCGGGATTGGTGCGGTAGGCAGGACGATTTGGAAGAGAAGCACCTGGTACCAAATCAATTTGATGCTCAATTCCACGGAGTGGAGGAAGTCCAGCTGGTATCTCATTAGGAAAAACATCTTCGAAGTCCTGTAAGAGATCAAGAACAACACTAGGCAGCGAGGAAGGTAAATCGTTAGTTGAAAGTAGGACCTCCTTGTGCAAGAGCACAAAGAATGGGGCTGTGGTGTTTCGCACTTCTCTCAAATCACTCTTGCTCACAAAGAGACACTTAGTGTGGTGTGGCTGTTTAGGATTGGCATGAGGCTTTATGTGGCTGGATGGGTTAGAACTCTCTCCCTTACTTGGGTTGGGGATCTCACTTAATTTTCTTTTGTTAGATTCCTCTCTTTTCTTCCGAGCCATATCTGAAGTATGTATCTCCTCTGGAGATAATGGAACAAGAACCACCTTCTTGTCATTGTGAATGAAAGTGTGTTTGTTAGACCGTCCAAAATGCACCGAATCCACATCAAATTGCCAGGGCCGACCAAGCAGCAAATGGCATGCTTGCATGGGGACAATATCACAATCAACCTCTCCATGATAATCACCAATGGAAAATGACAAACGAATCATGGCTGAAACCTTAACTGTCCCAGAATTATTCAACCATTGCATATGGTATGGATGTGGATGGCGACGTGGCTGCAAACCAAGCTTCTCAACAAGCAAAGTACTAACAATATTATTGCAGCTCCCACCATCTATGATGAAACGGCACACTTGTCCTTTCACTTTGCATCGGGATTGAAACAAATTATGGCGTTGTCCTTGTTCAGCAGCAACAAATTGAGTGGAAAGAACTCGCCTAACCACCAAAGAAGGAGATGGTGTGTACATTATAGAAGGCTTCAAATCAGGAAAATCAGCAAGCAGCTCATCAAAATCAGCACTAGTAATTTCGTCAGAAGATGGAGAAACTACATCGTGTAATATGTCATTGTGAGCAAAAGTTGGAATAGGTTGAATGGCTAAACAATTCAGACCTAGCTCAAATGTACCATCCTCTGCTGAATACTCACAAGTGTCAAGATTAAGATCTGCAAATACATTGTTAAACTCGTCCTCCTCTTCACTTTGTGAATCATAAGAACCATCAGCAAGTGCAATAATAGTACGACGATTGGGACATTCAGCTTGCTTATGTCCATGACCACCACACTTAAAACACTCAATCTTGCTTGTCTTGCGTTGGGTGGCTGCAGGAGAAGAAGTGGACTGATTTGAACTCAAAGCTTTACCTTTCACATCCAATTGTTTGGAAGAAGTTTGAATAGATTTATTTGCTCCACGAGACGAGGATTTGGACGTTGCAGCTCCTTGCTGTTGGAATTGAGGCGTGACATCCCCTTGCTGTTGGGAATGACGCCATGAAGCATTGTATTTGTAAGACGTAGCAATTTGCCTTTCAGCCCTCTTTGCGAAATGAACCAAATCGGTGAGACATGTGTAACTTGTCATATCCACTTTATCAGCAATGGGTTTATTGAGGCCAACCAGAAACCGAGCCATTGTTGATTCCTCATCCTCAGTTATCCCTGTACGAAGTAAGCACATTTCCAATTCCTGAAAATATTCATCAACACTGCGAGTACCTTGCACAAGACGTTTCAGCTTCAAATGTAGATCACGAGAATAATATGCAGGAACAAAACGACGTCTCATTTCTCTCTTCATGTCTTCCCAAGTGATACGATCATGTCCCACACGGTGGTATTCTGCACGTACTTGATTCCACCATGTGATAGCATAACCTTTGAACTCAATTGCTGCCAATTTTGCTTTCTTCTCAGCTGGGTATTCATATAAATCAAATATCTGATCCACTTTGGTCTCCCACTCATAATAAGAATCAGCATTTTCCTTGCCATTAAATGTAGGTATGCTCACTTTAACTTTGCCCAAACCATCATCATCGCGGCGACGTTCATGATCACCACGACGCCGGTCACGGTGGCCATCATTACCAGCAAATTGGTGGTCACCAAAAACACCAAAGTGACCACCTCCACTATCGTCGTAACCACCACGGTGACCACGGTGGCCTGCTCGATGGTCATCTTGATAAACAAAATCAGCATCACCTTCAAAACCTGCAGCACCTCCAATAGGAACACGCCGTGCACGCCCAAAAAAATTTCCAAAGCCAGCACCACGACCACGACCAGCACCACGTCCACGGCCACCGCCTCCTGCAGCGGCACGACGTGCAGCCTCAGCCTCCAAGGCAGAAAGATCATCGTCATCGACATGTTCTCCGTCATCCTGTTGATCCTCCCTGTTTGGTGCATGGCGTAGATTATTTTGGAGTGCTTGTAGTTGTTGTGTTAATTGGTTCAATTGTTCACGCATGTCCTGAAATGCTGCAGCAGAAATAGGACCTTCTTGGTCTTCCATGTTAGTAATAAGGAGACAAAAATAATAAGACAATGAATATGTGGAATCACTCCCTCACCACTTACAAAACAAGTTCTTTCTCTCCCTGAAAAGAGGAAGAACCGTGGCTGCAATCTGTAGTGGAAGAATGATTGTCACAGCGTCGACGGTGTACAACTCACGAATGCTTTAGGTGGAGCTTGGTGGGGTAAATTTTAGTGTACTGCAAGCTGACTGTAGGAATGCAAAATCGAATAATAATCCAAGAGAGACACAAGTTGTAGTTGCTGATTAGGAAGAAAAGAAAAGGACATTAATGCAGAATGGTAAACAAAGTGAACGAGAGGTAAATTTGCACCAACTGAACTGCAGCTCAAAATCTCCTTTCTCTAGCAAAACTGATATCTCTGTTTTTTTTTTTTTTTTTTTTGACACTGAATCTCAACTCTTTGCCTTTTTTTTTTATACTTGACAAACTATCACAGAACTTTAACGATAACGTGATGCAGAACAGGTGCAAAAACTATATGGAGAAAGTTATGCTAAACAGGAAGCAATCAAGGGTGGGATGGGTGGGAATTTTTTTTTATGTATAGGTTTCAGAGAGCAAAAGAAGATCAGATCAAGGGTAAAGGTCAGAATAACGTGGAGAAAAAAAAAATTCAGATCAGGAGAAATCAGACCAGTAGAAATCAGCAACTAGCCAAGTCACCGAGGATTGAAAACTCGAGAATGCAAACTACGAATCAGCTGCACAAGTGGGAGGCTATAGGTCTATATAATTTTTTTTTTGGCTATTTGTGGACTGTAGGTATATAATAATCTATCCTACCAAAAGCAACAAAGATCCTACCGAGTCAACAGAGGCTGTGATACCAGATGATATGCTCACGTCTATGCAGCACGTGTGGCAAGTTGTTGTGGCCCGATCTTCTCGTAGGATCTGCGAACTTGATAAATTGTCGCTGCGTGACCTGGTGAAGAGGCAATGCACCGCGAGGCTGTCCACGCGACGAACTACCGAGACAATCACCCTTCCACGTACCGACGAACAGCCCACGCAATCACGCCGTATAGACGTGAAGGCACAAACTGGGTGAACCGCAGTTCGGCGTTCTACAACTCCCTCAGGAATCGAAAGAACAAGTTTGCAAGCCTCTCAAGACTCACGCTGGAACAAGAATTCCAAGAGTTGGTATTTCTGAAATTGCAATCACGAGTTACTGTTCACGTAATCCATTACAGGGATATATAGCACTAGTGGAGTTTCAGTTTAGTGGAAAATAATTGAGAACATGTAGTGGGAAGTTGCAGCACTACTTTTATTAATAACCAAGCCTAGTGGAACACCTGGCTGGTTGGTATTCTCTGCATGCATGCTGGAGCGTGTGTGGACAGCAACCCAATTGCTGGTTGCATGCATTCCTAATTCCCGAATTATTTGCTTGCACTTCAACGGCTGATATTCATGGTAGCTGAATGACCTTTCCTCTCTCATGCACGTCCAGGTTCCTTGCATATATTTGGTGGGCAGAATCCATCATCATCCCATGCTTGTTCATGCACTCCACCATTCCTAAGAACATTGAAACAAGTACTCAAAAGCATAGGTTCATTCAATGTAATCTGATTATTAAGCATAAGGTTAGCGTTCACCTCGGAATGAATTTCCTTCTCCAATTGTTTAGCTCTACTCCTTGTAATTGGACCAGCTATATCAAGTGTAGTTTCATTTGGAGATGAGTGAATGCTAGGAATGTCCTCATTACCGGAGGTACTCTTCCTATCCACTTTGTCCCCGGCATAATCCGCATCGAAATAGCCTATAAGGTTGAGCTTTGAACCCTTGGGGTACCAAAGCCCTAGGTTGGGTGTGTGCACTATATATCTCAAGATTTTTTTAACGGCCACCATGTGGCATTCCATAGGAGCGGCTTGAAAACGTGCACACATACACACACTAAGCATGATATCGGGCCTAGATGCACAAAGATAAAGCAAGGAGCCGATCATAGAACGATATACCTTTTGATCAACCGGCTTATCCTTCTTGGTGAGGTCGAGATGGCCATTTGTGGTCATGGGTGTCTTGGCGGGCTTTGCCTTGTCCATGTCAAACTTCTTCAATATGTCTTGAGTGTACTTGGCTTGACATAGGAAAGTGCCCTCTTTGAGTTGCTTTACTTGAAAACCTAGAAAGAATGTCAACTCTCCCATCATAGACATCTCGAACCTCTTGGTCATTATCTTGCTAAAATCATCACAAAACATTTGATTAGTAGAACCAAATATTATGTCATCGACATAAATTTGGCACACAAATATGTCATTGTCAAAACGCTTTGTGAAGAGCGTTGCATCGGCCTTGCCCATTTCAAAACCCTTTCTCAAAAGGAAATCCCTAAGGCATTCATACCATGCTCTTGTGCTTAAGCCCATAGAGCGCCTTATGGAGTTTGTACACGTGGTTAGGATACTTGGGGTCTTCAAAGCCCGGTGGTTGTTCCACGTACACTTCTTCCTTGATTGGCCCGTTTAGGAATGCACTCTTCACGTCCATTTGGTACAACTTGAAGTTGTGATGAGTGGCGAAGGCAAGTAGTATTCTAATTGATTCAAGCCTTGCCACGGGGGCATAGGTCTCATCAAAGTCCAATCCTTCTACTTGTGAATATCCTTTTGCCACCAATCTTGCTTTGTTCCTCGTTACAACACCGTCTTCATTTTGCTTATTACGGAACACCCACTTGGTGCCCACAACATTCTTGCCTCTTGGTCTTTCTTCCAATGTCCAGACTTCATTTCTTGTGAAGTTGTTCAATTCTTCTTGCATGGCCATCACCCAATCCGAGTCCTCGAGTGCTTCTTCTACTCTAAATGGCTCCAAAGAAGAGACAAAAGAGTAATGTTCATAAAAATTGCAAACACGAGAACGAGTGATTACCCCTTTTCTATGTCTCCAAGAATTTGTTCTACGGGGTGATCACGTTGCACACTTTGGTGCACTCTTGGGTGTGGTGGATGTGAGCTTGTTTGACCGCCATCTTGTTCAACCTCTTGATCATGCGATGTGGGTTCATCATCTTGTGCTTGAGCATGATCTTCATTACCAACTTCTTGATCTTGATCAACTTGATCATGATTTGTGCATGGTTGGTCTTGACTTGAGGGAGGAGGTTGATCTTGATTATTTTGTTGTTCTTGCGGCCTCACATCACCAATGGCCATCCTCTTGATTGCTTGTCTAGGAGCCTCAACATCTACATTGTTAATAACAACTTGCTCTCCCTGAGAGCCGTTAGATTCATCAAACGTCACGTCTCGTGCAACTTCAACACAACCGGAGGTTTTGTTGAAGACACGATAGGCGTGACAATTTGATCCATACCCAAGCAAGAAGCCTTCATCAACTTTAGGGGAGAACTTTGAAGCCTTGGGTTTCTTGTTGAGCATGAAGCATTTGCTCCCAAAAACACGAAAGTACGAGATGTTAGGCTTTTTACCGGTTAGTAGCTCGTATGGTGTTTTCCTTAAGAGTCGATGGAGATACAACCGGTTGGAGGCATGACATGCGGTGTTGATTGCTTCGGCCCAAAAGCGATCGGAGGTCTTGTACTCATCAAGCATGGTTCTTGCCATCTCTATGAGAGTGCGGTTCTTTCTTTCGGCCACCCCGTTTTGTTGAGGTGTGTAGGGTGCTGAAAACTCATGCTTGATGCCTTCCTCATCAAGGTACTCTTCAACTTGAGTGTTCTTGAACTCGGTACCGTTGTCACTTCTTATTGCCTTGATCTTCACTTCAAATTCATTTTGTGCTCTATTCAAGAATGTCTTGAGTACATCCTTCACTTCACCTTTATCACACAAACAGAATACCCACGTGAAGCGAGAATAATCATCAACAATAACAAGTCCATATTTGTTACCGCCAATGCTAATGTAGGCAATGGGACCGAAGAGGTCCATGTGTAGCATCTCCAACGGTCTTGTGGTTGTCACAATGTTCTTGGATGGATGTGGTGCTCCAACTTGTTTTCCGGCTTGACATGCACTACAAATTTTATTTTTCTCAAAGCAAACATCCGTTAGTCCAAGAATGTGACCGCCCTTTTGGAGTTTGTGAAGATTTCTCATACCGACATGGGCTAGTCGTCTATGCCACAACCATCCCATGTCGGACTTTGCAACTAAGCATGTGTCAAGTTTTGCTTTATCCGCGGTAAAATCCACAACATAAAGCTTCCCTTTGAGCACACCCTCAAAAGCAATCGAGCCATCACTTCTCCTTGAGACAATCACACCCTTGTCGTTGAACAAGCAATTGTAGCCCATTCCACAAAGTTGTGAGATAGACAACAAATTGAAGTCAACGTTATCCACAAGCATAACCTTCGAAAGTGAATGCGGAAAGGTTAAAGGAATGTTACCATAACCCAACACATAGCCTTTTCCGTTGTCTCCAAAGGTGATGTACTCATTTCTTTCTTTGCTTGGCTCAAATGATTCAAACATTTTCTTGTCTCCGGTCATATGATTGGTGCATCCACTATCCACCACCCATGATGAGCCACCGGAGGAGTATTCCTACAAAACAATTTATGCTTTGTTTTTAGGTACCCAAATTTGCTTGGGTCCTCTCACATTAGTAACAAGTGCCTTGGGCACCCACACACAAGATTTGTGGGTCTTGTTGCGTGGCCCAACATATTTTGCATAGACACGGCCATGCTTGTTCCTCATTAGCACATATGTCGCATCGAAATCATTAAAGAGAGCACAAGAGGGGTTAGGCACATTAGTACGCAAATTACAAATAAGAGAAGATTTGTTAGTATTCTTGATTTGCTTCTCCATCTTGACTTGCTTCTTTTGATATCCACCCTCCTTGGTGAACTTGATGAATTCGGTGCCATTCTTGTTGATTCTTGCATTGTGCTTGTCGCCTTGCTTGTACCCAATGCCATCCTTCACATGTGGCCTCCTCACATTGGTGTATGCACCCCTTGCATACTCGGCCTTGGCATCATTGATGGCCTTTACCTTCTTTTGTGCTTGTTGTTGAAGCTCTTGCACTTGCTTCTTCAAGTCGCCAATGGTCTTGATGTTTCTTGTACAAGCTTCAACATCAATCTTGTTGCACCTAGTACACTCATTGCTAGATGGGGGGCAAGACGAAGATTGAGAGGAAGTAGTGTTACATTTAATTTCCTCAAATTGCACTTTAAGAGAGTTGTGATCCTTTTGCAAGTTATCACACTTCTCTTGAAGTGTCACATTTGTGACTTTAAGTGTCTCACTATCTTTTTCAACCATTTTGAGAGACTTCACTAAGTCCTCATTTTTCTTCCTCTCAACTTCTAGGAGCTTCTCAAGTTCAAGCACCCTTTGCTTCTCTTGAACAAGCATTTCCTCTTGTTTCTCAAGAAGCTCCCCTTGCCTCTCATTTGTCTCCTTTTCCTGCTCAATAGTATCCAACAAGTCAAACATGTTAGGAATTTGAGAACTTGCATTAGCATTTACCTTGGAGCCCTTGGCCATCATGCATTTGTGCCCGGTGTTATTTTCATCATCGGTCAAGCTTCCAAACAAGGAGGAGTTGGTCGGTGTGAGTCCAATAGCGAGTGAAGCAATGCCTCCCTTCTCTTCATCGGATTCCGACTCGGAGGAGGAAGATGATCCATCGGAGTTCCATTCTTGTCCAATGTGTGCTTCACCCCGTCAGTACTTTCTATGCTTCTTGTACTTCTTGTCACCCTTCTTGTTTTGCTTGTTCTTGTAGTTCTCCGGACACTCCGCCATGAAATGACCTTTGTCTCCACAAATGTAGCACTTGTTTTTGGCTTTCCTCAATTTGCTCTTGTCTTGATCATTTTTCTTGAAGCTTCTTTTTGACATGAGCTTGTTGAACCTCTTTACAAAAAGAGCCATCTCATCATCACTATCATCATCACTCTCCTCAACCACCTTCTTTTTCTTTTGTTGTTCGGCATTGAGAGCCAAATCATTTTTGCTCCCACTAGCTCTTTCCTTATCCTTAAGCAAAGCATTGATTCTATTGCCTTGGTCAATTTGCTGTTTTTGGGAGAGCACCTTTCCAATTACTTCATCGGTGGTGAAGTATGTAAAGCCATCCTTGTCTCTTATGTTGGACACTATGTTGGCATCCCATGATTGCAAAGGTTGTAGCAACCTTCTATTCACTTCCAAGTCCGGCACCTTTTCTCCAAGAGCTCTTCTCTTGTTTACTATCCTCATCATCCTTTCATGTGCTTCCTTTGGCCCTTCTTCCGACCTCATGACAAAGTAGTTAAAATCTTCTCTAAGCCCTTCTAGCTTAGACTCCTTTACACTATCAATGCCCTCATGAACCAACTCAAGCTTCAACCAAATTTGATGAGCATCCTCCAATCCGGCTATATTCTCATACTCGGGAGGACTAAGTGCGGACACAAGAGCACTTGCCGCCGTCACATTGCACCTTACATTGAACAAGTCTTGTGCGGTTGGCTTGCTTCTACATTCCCATATGAATCCATTTTGAGTCACACTCCTTACATTTTGATGCATGGAATCCAAGTGTAGGAGCATCTTTGTTTTCCAATGATCGAAGTATTGACCATCGAAATAGGGTAGTATTCCGGAGCCGGGTCCAATGTGCTCATCCCTTCCATCACTATAGGTGTATGGCATCTTGTTGTAGTTTATCGGCAAAGCACTAAACACATCTCCATCTTTAGCAATTCCTTTTCCACTCCCATTTCTTGTCTCATCCGGTGAGTTCTCATGACCTACTTCACCGGTTGGTCTAGGTGGTGCTTCACCACTACCACTACCACTAGCCGTTGCATCTTTGCCATTTGTCATCTTTAATCTTCAAGCGGTGAGGCTTCAACGAAGATACTAGCTTTGATACCAATTGAAAGTCGCCTAGAGGGGGGTGAATAGGCGATAATCCTGAAAATCACTTAATTTAACAAATTAAATACGTAGGAAAGATTTGTCCGACTCAATGTCCGACTATAGTAGGACAAAGTCCGACTCTGGACAAATATCCGACTAGAGTAGGACAAAGTCCGACTGCCTCGTGCGGAAAGTAGATCGGCATCCAAGTTGGACAAATCCACGGTAAATAAACAACAAGCAAGCAGCTAGCAACACTAGAAAGCTAGGGCAGCAAGGGCACAAGCAAGCAAGCCACTTATGCAAGTTAATCTAGGAATTTAAGCAAGAGCAACCTAGAGCTATAGCACACCAATTGTAAGAAACAAAAGGGGAGACAAGGAGACACACGATTTTTCACCGAAGTTCAGCTCCACCAAGAAGCCTACGTCTCCGTTGAGGAGTCCACCAAGGACCGGGTTGCTCTCAACCCTAAACCTCTTCAAGCCACCACAAAGGCCGGCTTAAAATCCACTAAAACAAAGCTCCACGAAGGGAGGGGCAATACAAACGACCCGAGTCTCAACCACAAGCTTGGGAGCTCGCCGGGTAACGCCTAACCGTCTAGGGGATGAATCCCCAAGAGTAACAAACACAACAAGTACCGGCGATGAGAAAGAATCAAGTGCTCTTGAGATGGTGATGAAGCTCAACGAATTTCTCCTCAATCTTCTCACAAATCCGCCAAGGATTGGAGTGGGGAATCAAATCGGAAAGAGAGGAGTGCTTGAGTGAGTTTGGGAGTGTTTTTGAGTGTGGGGAGGGTGCCAATTGGCCAAAAGTGGACGAGGTCCCCTTTTATAGCCGGGGCACTCAAAAGAGCCGTTGGGCTAGATCCGACTCGGATTTTGTCCGAGTGAGATCCGACTCCTAGGGTTTCAAAAAGGTGTTTTAGTTCCGGAGTCCGAGTGGAAAAACCGACAAGAGTCGGATATATCCGAGTATAAGAGAGAGTCGGATATTGTCCGACGTGAGTCGGACTTTGTCCGACTCCTAGGGTTTCAAAAGAATGGCGACCGTTCCGGAGTCCGAGTGGTTTGTCCGACCGAGTCGGACATTGTCCGACTCCATAGGAATTTTTCTTTTGCCAACCTTCGGAGTCCGAGTCCAATGTCCGAGTCGAGTCGGACATTGTCCGACTCCAAAGGTTATTTTGAATTTGGATGGAGTTTTGAGCACTTTCATTTTTCACACCTCATACTTGTGTGTCCCTCTTGATAGTACGGTGTTTCCTATACTCAAGACATAATAAAAGGCTTCACAACTTGATCTTGAGCATGAGTAGACCAATTTTCAAATCTTGCAAATATGACGTACTTGGCCACTTCCTTTTTGTGTTTCTTTGCTCTCTATTGAATTTAAGTATGCACTCGTACACAAGCTCATTTGAAACATTAGTCCTTTTTAATTGTATTAACGTCAATCACTCAAAACCATAATTAGGGGCCTAGATGCACTTTCAATCTCCCCTTTTTGGTGATTGATGACAATACAACTAAAATTTACAATTAAGTATAAAGAAGAGCTTAGAACGAAGAGAGCAAATAGAAGAGAGCTCCCCCTAAATGTGTGCATGAGTTGAATTCACTTTAGGTCATTTCAAAACCAAGTGCACATATTTGAGAGAAAAACAAGGGAGCTCCCCTATTTCCATGCATTAGATCCATAAGGCATATAAAAGGAAGAACAACAACAATGCATATGACATGTGAATCACACAAGTGCAACTTAGAAACGACAAAAATAACATTACACCATCCATCATCCATAGAACATAGTTCATCACATAAAAAATTAAAACCGAGTTATTACAAAAGAAAGGCACACCACATAGTTCATCACAAACCACAAATCCTAGCAACATGTCCGTAAGTAAAACAAGATACAAGAGCAACTCTCACTTGCTCTGCTCACAACTAAAACTGAATTTTACTCTTCTCCCCCTTTGGCATCAAAACACCAAAATGGAAGAGAGAGGGGTCTACTCATCATCGCCCCAATCCTCATCATCGTCATCGTCGTCGTCGTCTTCTTCTTCAACAAGCAGCTGGCCCCTTCCCTTTGGAATGCTTACAGGATCTCGAGGGTTTGACATACCGAAGGCCGGACCCACTCTTTGACATCCCGATAGGTCCGGCTTTGGTTGGAGCATTTGCTTGAGGCGGATTTCTAACCGCTCTACGTCGGTGAGAGGAGTTCCATCTAGTGGAATGGCCACGTATTCATTGAAGCACCATGCTGGATGTTCTCGCTTTTTAGTGGCTGGACTCCTCGCACTATGAAGCTCCAAAGAACTGTCTCGGCGGTGACACCTTTGACTTCTTTTAGATACTTGATACAAGCCAAGAGAGCGAGGATTTCTTCATCTTCTTTGAGTTTCTCCCTATTATCCGGGGTAGGGAAATTTTTGGCTACCTTGGTGCTGAAAGGAGGGAGTGCGAGTCGGGGATTATCACGGAAGAACCACCCATTTTTCCAATGGGCTATGCTTTTATTCAGGGAAATAGAGAAGTATTCATCTCGCACTCCAACATTGAATTCCTACCCCACCTACCGCAGCTCGACGGTCCGATTAGGGAAGTGGGCGGATTTGAAAAAGATATTGAAACAACTTGAAGTGGGGGAGGACTCCAAGGAAAGCTTCGCAAAGGTGGATGAAGAAAGCGATCTGCAGGATGGAGTTAGGGTTGAGATTGACTAACTCCCATCCGTAAAAGAAAAGAAGACCCCTAAAGAAGGAGCAGCAAGGGAGATCAAGGCTACGGAGGAAAAAAGATTTGAAAACTAATTGCTGAGAGTCGTCTATTCCCCATGGGACTTGGCCGGGGGTAGGGACACTCCGGTTCGGGATTGGTGCGGGGGAAGATATCCATCACGAACCGCATCATTGAGCGATGTTTCGGTGACTTTGCTGCTACCTAGATCTTGAACACCGAATGGGAGCTGGTCGCAAGGAACAGAAGAGGAAGACGCAGGGTTGGTGGCAGACTTCTTTTTGCCCATCTTGAAAGATGAAAAAAGGAAATCTAAGATTGGTTTGTGCGGAAAGGAAGAACAATAATCGTGATGTCCGAAGAACAAGGGCGTATGGTGGGCGCGTATGGAGTTTCGGGAATGGGTTTGACCTAGGTCGACCTTTCGATTTCTTTTATAAGCACCCGAGCTAGGCTCGTGGGCTGGAAAGTTATTGGGCTATTTTTTACGGCCTAGTGAATTTGGCATTAAATGACTTATGTCGTGATCGTGCAATTATGACCTAACGGCCATAAGGATATTAAAGATTTGCTAGTAATTTGCGCTAATTATGACCTAAACGGCCATAAGGATAAGTCCTCGTGATTACTACATGAGAAATTTTCTATAAATAGAAAAGCGGTCCGAAATTTGAATTTTTCGGATCCGGATTAATGCAATGCTAATTTTCATAACTTAGCAGTATGAAAGAGTTAGATCTTACCTAACTCAATGTTAATTGATGCAGGGCTATGGGTGTTAATCATCCGGCTTACAATTCTTTTTCAGGAAGATTACAAGTCTAGAACTACCGAGTTGGACTGCTAGAAGTTCCAGTATCACCGTTCTTGGGATCGGCGGTCAGCTGATCATCAATTGTGTCCTCGAAATCCGATGAAAGCAGGTCGAAGTCCAAGTCTTCATAATCATCTTTGATGGCTTGTCTTGCGGCTTGAGCGGCTTCATCTACAGCTTGATCCATGGTCGGGAGGGCTGCAGCTTGATCCAGCGAGTTCGTGGGTCGGGTCGATCGGTATGTCTTTGACAAGATGAGACACGGTTCCAATGAGTGAGTCTTTCAACTCATTGAACTGGTCTTCTGTTGTGTCCGGGTGAGCTCCGGCCCTAATAAAGTTGAAGTCGTAATCCTCTATGGGCATTCACGACTGGATCATCGTCGTGATCTAAGAACCTCCGAAGCGGCAACCATCCTTGAGTGCTCCCGGATGTGACAAAGAGCGTCCCACAAAGTAGTTTTGACATTCATATTGTCATTTTGTGGGATTTGACCCCCGCCCAAGTATTCCACCAGTCTTTGCTGCCCGCCGAAAGCTCTACAAGAATGAAGCTTGATGTGTTAGTGGTACGGACCGGTATATGAGGCCGGTTATGAGAACAAAAGAGGGAAAAAGCTTTCGCATGTGAGATATATGCAAGATTCCGTACTCCGCCCTGTAGTTGGTATTGGATTCTTTCAATTTGGCTTCCTTCTTCAACAAGATTTTAATCTCAGCCTCTTTGACCATCCGAGCCTGCTGGGCACACTCATGAGCTGCTTTGATGGCCCTTCTTTTATCCCCCGAGCGGTCTTGGCAGCTTCAAGCGCCCTATTCGGGTAGGGTTTCAGCTGGGCGTTTTCTTCTTCGATAACCTAAGCGGATCGAAGGGCTTGCGTCAGGATGTTGTCCTTGGCGATAAGCTCACCCTCCGGTTCACCAATGTGGGCTGCATGCATTTCTTCTAGCTTTTTGCCCTCTAGGAGGGCCCGCTCTTGATAAGACGTGCTGTTCCGTAAGGGTCGCCTCGATCGTCTTGTGTGCCTCGATGAGATCTTCGAGGGCTATGGATAAATTTATAATTGGTCAAACCGGTCGTTGCAGCAGCTAAACTTGGAATCATTGATGAAATAAGCAAAGAATTGAACATACCTTTGACCTGCTTGTTTAGACTAATGATTTCCTTGTGGCGGTCTTCCATCGGTTGGTTTGTACGATTGAGGTTTTGCTCCCGCCGTAGGAGTTCTTCTTCGCGAGACATCGATCGGCGGC
Source organism: Chloris gayana (assembly GCA_031894775.1). Taxonomy (NCBI): domain Eukaryota; kingdom Viridiplantae; phylum Streptophyta; class Magnoliopsida; order Poales; family Poaceae; genus Chloris; species Chloris gayana. The sequence goes on along the minus strand of JAUNZO010000866.1, from coordinate 532 downwards.
CTGTGTCCCTATCTCTAAATGCTATTGTTGCGTCCGGCTTAGTTCCTCCTCAAGACGACAAATGATTGTGGTCTTAGCTTCATAGCTCTTCGGATGGGTCTAGAGAAGTAAAGATGAGATGAGAAGTAAATTCCAAATTTTAAAATATGTAAAACATAGTGTGAAGAACATGGCATACATGCCGGACTCGTTGAATTGCTTTAGGGCCTCCTCCTCTTGGATGGAGTCCGATTGAGCAATCACCACAAATTTGTGAGCTCCGTCGTTGCTATCGACCAATGTCTCGCCGATAACCATTTGAGCGAGCTTAGGACCAGCGGGAGTCGCTTTGGCTAAACCCGGGCGCCGAGGTATTTCTTCATACCGGGCCGGTCCCAATGGAAGGTCTGGAGCGGCTGGAAGAGAGTAGTACGAGAGGCGGAATTGCTAGTTGAAGGATTAATGATTGGCTCTTTTGCAGCTGTTGCGTCTTCTAAAGTTTGAACATCTACGAGGCCGGTGTAGACCTGTTGACGCCGATTTTTGACCAAGG